>CAWUFW010003238.1:1200000-1884844 GCA_963921515.1 Calotriton arnoldi
AATACATTGACATCATACGTAAAGCCCAAATGCATTTCAGTGGTTATGCATGGTTAAATTACGATGAAGAGTTCAGGGCCATGGTTAGTTTGAATAATGATAAGCCATGGGGTGATATCGATTCAGAGCTTTGGCTCCAATGGATGTCATCTACACAACCTCCTGCAACTACACATACAGCAAGTGGTCTGCCTATCACTTATCGGTCTTTTCAGTATCGTCCCGCCCAAGTTGGGGCGGGATGGTATGGGAGAGGCCAAGCTTCTGGATCAGCCGCATGTTGGAACTTTAATAAAGGGGTTTGTGTCAGACAATTTTGCCGTTACAAGCACGAAGCTCCCAATGTGGAGGAAAACATCCTTTCACGCAATGTTTTTCAGCAGCTAAATTCGGGGAACAGAGCAGACTTGCAAGAGGTAGAGGTCAGCAATTTCAACATAACACAAAAGACTCATTCTATTAGATTTGAGATTTTATGCTTGTGGTTAGAGCAATATACCAATATTGAAGTGGCGTCCAATTTGTTCTGGGGTTTTAGAGATGGTTTCAGAATTGGCTACCAAGGGCCAAGACAAAGGAGGTGGGCGGATAATTTAAAGACAGCGAAAGAACTGCCTGACATTGTTCAAAACAAATTAAATGCAGAGTTACGAGCAGGTAGAATGGCAGGTCCTTTTATTCATTGTCCATTTCCAGATTTGATCATCTCACCTTTAGGTTTAGTACCCAAGAAAGCTCCAGGTGATTATAGATTGGTCCATCATCTCTCTTGGCCTGAGGGTCAATCTGTTAATGATTTCATTTCACAGGCGGACTCAAAGGTGTCCTATGCATCAGTAGACGATGCTTTGAAAATGGTGAGAACTGCAGGTAGGGCAGCCAAGCTTGCTAAAAGCGACATACAATCAGCATTTCGTTTATTGCCAATACATCCGGCTGATTTTGAACTCCTTGGTATGCATTTTGGTGGTTTCTTGTATGTTGACAAAGTACTCCCTGTGGGTTGTTCTATTTCTTGTGCACTATTCAAACTTTTTAGCACGTTTCTACAATGGTTTTTTATGGAAAGGAGTCGCCACAGTTTGGTTTGCCATTACTTAGATGATTTTTTATTCATCGGCAAAAAAGATTCAGGTGATTGTTTGAGAGCTTTGCAGTTTTTTCAGTTTTTGGCTGATGAGCTTGGTTTGCCTTTGGCACCTGACAAGACGGAGGGACCAAGTACAAGATTGACATTCCTTGGTATCGAGATTGACACAACAGAAATGATAGCTAGGCTCCCAGTGGCAAAGGTTGAAGAGATACGGCTTTTCTTAATATCATTTTTGTTCAAACAGAAATTGGAATTAAGGTCAGTGCAAAAGCTTTTAGGCTATTTAAATTTTGCGTGCAGAGTAGTCAGAGCTGGTAGAACATTTTGTAGACGTCTGGGCCTGGCTATGTCTGGGGCATACTTACCTCACCATAGAATAAGGATCACCAGAGCTATCAGAGAGGATTTGTCGATTTGGTTAAAGTTTTTGGATGACTTTAATGGTGTTTCTCTGTATTTTGTGGATGAAGACACTACATGGCAAGTTCAGATTTTTTCCTATTCTTCTGGCTCTAAAGGTTTTGGCATATTTTGGGATGGTCGCTGGTGTGCAGAGAGTTGGCCACATTCATGGCTGCAACAAGGCTGTAGTATCGCCTTCTTAGAGTTATTCCCTTTAGTAGTTGCTTTACATATTTGGGGCAGTGAACTTCAGAACAGATGAGTTATGTTCAATGTAGATAATATGACTGTTGTAGAATTAGTCAACAAACAGAAAGCCAAGGATTTAAAGGTGCTTAATTTATTGAGAGCTTTTATGCTGAAATGTTTGCAACTTAATATTGTATTTAAAGCAAGGCATGTACCAGGTTCAAAAAATAACATTGCAGACGCCTTGTCTCGATTTCATTGGCAGAAATTTCACAGCCTGGCACCTGGTGCAGACAGCAACAAGACTTTGATCCCGCAGGACGTCTGGGCCTGGGGGGAGTGAGAGTAGTGGAACTGGTAGAAAAATCTTAAGCCCCAACCACTCGCCGAAGTTATCAGAAAGAATGGACTGAGCTTTTAAGTTACACTAGAGGTAACTACACATGGTAACACTAGATAACATTCAGAGGCTAAGAGGGAACAATGTATCCTAGGTTTTGTTTTACATTTAATTCAAAAAGGTTTATCACATATAACAATTGCTGGTAAACTTGCAGGAATCTCTTTTTAAGGTCACTTATTTTGGGGTTATGACCCGGTTCAAGGTTTTTTAGTTAAGTAAGTTTTAAAAGGTTTGAGTAGAGAGCAACATAAAAGATCACTCAGAGAACCAGTAACTTTCAAATTATTACAGCAATTGTTCCTTCAGCTGCCTTTTTGCTGTTATAACAAGTTCGAGGAGCTTCTTTTTAGATTATGCATGTTATGGTTGTTTTTTGGGGCATTCAGAGCATCCAAGTTACTAGGTTTAAGGGGGAAAGGGGGAGTCACAAGCGATGAGTTATTTCTGGAATTTGATCAGTTGAGAATTTGGCTGAGAGCATCCAAAACAGATCAATTGGGGAGAGGCAAATGGGTTTGCCTCAATAGGAGTGGGGTTAACTGTTGCTGCCCAGTTGAAGAATGGGAGAATTTCAAATTGCATAGAGAAGTAAAGAGAAGTGAAATATTTTGCCACAAGTACGGCACCAAATTGACTGTTTCAAATTTATTATCTGTTTTACGGCAAGCTTTGAGCAATCTTGGGGAAAATCCTTTGAAATATGGCACACATTCTTTTCGTATTGGGGCGGCAACTGAAGCCACAAGATTGGGGTGGTCATGGTCTGAGATAAAAAGAATAGGGAGATGGAAATCAAACTGTTGTGAGAAATATGTAAGAAAGTAGACATTGTTGTTTTGAGATACATTTTGCTAATTTCTTTTTCTTTTAACCTTAGGTTCTGTTCACGGGCCAATGTCGGTTAAAATGATTACATGGATTGTAGGACACTCCTTCATAAAATGGGCGGAATTGTATGCTGAGCATAAAATATATGGCTGTTCTCTTAGACTTCCTAGTACCAGGCATGAAGTGGTTTGGAGGGGTAAAAGCGGTATGTATTGGGGGAGTTTGTTGCCCATATTAACAGAACTTTTCTCATCCAGAGGATGCCCTGACATTTTGTTAATCCATTTAGGGGAAAATGATTTAGTCACTCTATCTGGTTTGTCATTAATAAAACTAATGAAACTGGACTTGTCAGTCATAAAGCATAATTGGGGAAGCACATGTTTAATTTGGACAGAATTTTTACCAAGGAAAAATTGGAGAGGAGCCCAAAACCATGCAGCAATTGATAAAGCTAGAAGAAAATTAAATAGAGCAATGAAAGCTTTTTGCGAGAATGTGGGTATTTCAGTTCTATCTCATAAGGCTCTAATGAAAGTTGACGCAACAAATTTTCGCTCTGATGGGGTGCACTTATCTCAGATGGGTCAATCTTATTATTTACTGGAAATAAGGGAATTGCTGGCAAAACTGTGGAATGAAACTCTTTGGTGCTCTAGCAGAAGTACATGAAAACATGTTTTTCTATAATCAACACTCTTGAATGGGGCAGGAAAACTCTTCGGTTTTCCTGGGTGGCGGGTTTTTGGGGGGGGTGGACAGTCTGGAGCGGGTTTATCCATCCCTCGGGGGGGGGGGAGGACAGAACTCAGGGGAGCTGAAGAGTAAGTGAACTGGTTTGGGTCAACACTAGAGCAGATCGCTTGGGGATGCTTGATGCGATTGGGGTATGCAAGGAAAAGGCAGTGAATGGCGGAAGAATGGCAAAGGTGGTAGAACATGGTGTTTTATTGGGGGGAGTTTTTAGATTTCTATGTATTAGTGTTTCTTCAATTATGTACAATGTTTGTATTTATCGCTACATACCTGTCTTAATAAAGTGGCCTTTTTTGCTAAATAAATTCAGAGTGGTATGTGAATTATTGCGCGATTACTAGTGTTTTTACATTACTCCTCTGTTATAGCGAGGATAAATCCACCGGCCTACCTTACCTTGCATCCTTTAAGGAAAGTTCTGGAATCTGCAGGGAGCCACAAACTTCCTTCCACCTAGCATTCCAAGTCTTCTGATAAAAATGGTGCCTCACTTGTATGGGTAGATCTAGTGCCCGTAACAAGAAATGGCCCAAAACGCAACATGGATGCATCACATTTTTCCACTCAAAACTGGCCCATTTTTTGCAAAGTGGGTAGCTGTGGATTTTGGGCCCTAACTCAAGGGGCACTTAGGGAAACGTGGCAAACCTGCACTTTTTAAAAAAACTAGACACCTGGGCAAATCCGTGGTGGGGTGACTTGTGTGGCTCTCACCAGGTTGTTTTACCCAGAATCCCTTGCATTTGACTAAAAAAACAAATGTTCCTCACATTATTGTGATGGAAAGTTCTGGAATCTGCTGCAAGCCAAAAACATCCTTTCACCCAGCATTACCTAAGTCTTTTGATAAAAATGGTACCTCCCTTGTGTGGGTAGGCCTACTGCCCGTAACAGGAAACAGCCCAAAATGCAACATGGATACATCACATTTTTCCACCGAAAGCTGACCTGTTTTTTGTAAGGTGGGTAGCTGTGGATTTTGGGCACTAAACCAGGCAGCACCTAGGAAACCTAGCAAACCTGCACTTTTTTTAAAACTAGACAACTAGGAGAGTCCAGGGTGGTGTGCCTTGTGTGGATCCCATGAGGTTATTTTTACCCACAATGCCATGCAAACCTCAAACTTTTTTATTGACCTCGGTTTGATTCGTTCCTGTTGCGGGCACTAGGCCCAACCACACAAGTGGCACAGCGTTTTTATCAGCACCAGTGGGGCAATGCTGGTTGTTAGGAGTTTTGTGGATTGCTGCAGATTCCGGGAGTTTCCATCACAGAAATGTAAGGAAAATGTGTGATTTCAGCAAAGTTTGAAGTTTGCAGGACATTGTGGGTAAGAAAAACTTGTGGGATTCACACAAGGCACACCACTCTGGAATCCCGTTTGTCTACTTTAAAAAAAAATGTCTGTGGTTGGTAGGTTTACATGGGTGGCGGCCGAGTACGGCCCCACATCCCAGAGCTACCCCTATTGCTGATCTCTCCACTGAGCACTTTAGGGCCTTTTGTGTCAAAGTCTCTTCACCCACCCTCACAAGTGAGGTACCATTTTTATCGGCAGACTTAGGAGAATGCTGTGTTGTAGGAAATGTGTAGCTTCCAGCAGATTCCATAAGTTTTCCTCACAGAAATGTGAGGAAAATGTGTGTTAGTCAACGTTTGAGATTTGAAGGGCATTGTGGATAAGAAAATGGTGTTGGATGCATGCGAAGCACACCACCCTCGACTCCCCCAGATGTCTAGTTTCTAGAACTGTCTGGGTCTGGTAGCTTTTCCAGGTGGCAGCCTACCCAAGCCGAAAAAGTGCAGCTGTTCACCGTTGCTAGTGGGATGATATTGGGAGTTAGCCACACTCTCCTGGCCCATATGTAAAAACAACACCCAAAAGAATCAAATGTCCCCTCGCTTACCATCGGGATGGGATGCTTTAGTCCCCAGGGAAGCAGAAAGACTGTTGAGGTTTTAGGTGTGAGGGTGGGGCCTGATATTAGAATGGGAAAGACCGACCCCATTATTTTATTAAAAATATATATTGATGCCATACAGTGACGTTCTGCCCCCTGGGCAGATCAGTGGCATTGCCATCTGCCTCCCAGAGGGGCAGAAACACTGTTTACCACATTTAATTGGAGGGGGCATGACTATGCCCATGCCGGGCAGCCCAAACCCTGTATTAAAAAAGAAATCCCTGGCATCTAGTGGGGTTTCGGGCAGATCAGGGGTAATTACCCCTAAGAGGGCAGAAAGACTATTGGCTGATATAGTTGGGGCGGGGGCATTCCTATGCCCATGGTGGACAGCCCCCACCCATATCTTTAAAAAAAAACTTTCCCTGGTGTCTATTGGGCTTTCTGCCCTTGCTGGGGGGCAAATCAGCGGCAATTACTCCCATATGGCATCCGGAGGGGCAGAAAGTCTGTTGCCCCATTTACTTGGGGTGGGGGCATGGCCATGCGCATGCTGGGCACCCCCCAACTCTATATATATTTTTTAAACAATTCCCTGGCGTCTAGTGGGCTTTCTGCCCCCCGTGAGTGGCATGTCGGGGGTAATTGTACCCATCTGCCCCCGGGGGGGGGGGGGGGCAGAAAGACTGTTGCCCTATTTACTTGGGGTGGGGGCATGGCCATGCCCATGCTGGGCAGCCCCAACCCTATATATATAAAAAAAACATTACCTGGCTTCTAGTGGGCTTTCTGCCCCCCTGAGGGGCAGATCGGGGTTAATTAATCCCATCCACCCCCCGGAGGACAGAAAGACTATCTCTCTTTTTGGGTGGGGGCATGGCTATGCACTTGGTGGGGCGCCCAGTATTAAAAAAAAATCCTGGTGTCTAGTGGGCTTTCTGCCACTCCTGGTCCAGGGCAGATTGGAGGTAGTAATCACCCTCATATACCCTCCAAGGGGAGGCAGAAAAACTATCACAATAGTTTTTGGAGATGGGTGCATGGTCATGCCCATAATGGGCAGCCCCCACCCCCTACAATTATTTAAAAAATCTATCCCTGTTTCTAGTGGGCTTTCTGCCCCCCACCCCTGGTGGAGGGCAGATCGAAGTAATCAACCCCATTGGCCCCCAGGGGGGGCAGGAAGGCTGATCAGGTATGGAGGTTGGGGGAGCACAAGCCCTTGCCCAAGAGGCCAATACCCCAAAAATCGCTAGTCTAGTGGGTAGATCCCTGCTTTCCGAACTGTCTGGGTCTGGTAGGTTTTTCCAGGTGGCAGGCTACCCAAGCCGAAAAAGTGCGGCCGTTCACCATTGCAAGTGGGATGATATTGGGAGTTAGCCACACTCTCCTCGTCCATATGTAAAAACAACACCCAAAAGAATCAAATGTCCTCTCGCTTACCATTGGGATGGGATGCTTTAGTTCGCAGGGGGCCAGAGAGACTATTGAGGTTTTAGGGGTGAGGGTGCGGCCTGATGTTAGGATGGGAAAGACCCACCCCATTATTTTATTGAAAATAGATATTGTTGCTATACAGTGGGCTTTCTCCCCCCATGGGGTTAGATCGTTGGTAATTACCCCATCTGTCCTGAGGGGGGGGGGGCAGAAAAACCGTTGCCCCATTTAATTGGGGGTGGCGGGGTATGGCCATGCCATGCCAGCGAGCCCAACGCCTATATTTAAAAAAATATTCCCTGGCATCTAGTGGGCTTTCTGGCCCTGCCCCCCCCCCGGGGCAGATCAGGGGTATTACTCTAATCTCCTCCCCATGGCAGATCGAAGTAATCAACCCCATTTGCCCCCAGGGGGGGCAGGAAGGCTGATCAGGTATGGAGGTTGGGGGAGCACAAGCCCTTGCCCAAGAGGCCAATACCCCAAAAATCGCTAGTCTAGTGGGTAGATCCCTGCTTTCAGAACTGTCTGGGTCTGGTAGGTTTTTCCAGGTGGCAGGCTACCCAAGCCGAAAAAGTGCGGCTGTTCACCATTGCAAGTAATGTAATGTAATGTAAATGATTCTTATATAGCGCATACTGTCACCCTACGGGTATCCTGGCGCTGTGACTGACAAAATCAACATTGGAGCCTGTGAGCATCTTACCCAGGAAAACATTTTTGGGAGTCATACCCTACCTGGGAAACAGCCAGGTTTTTAGCTGCTTTCTAAATAGGGGCAAAGATTGAATTTGCCTAATATCTAAGGGAAGTTCATTCCACAGCCGAGCGGCTGTTACACCGAATGCTCTACCCCCCGACTTCATTTTCTTAATTCTTGGGATGCTCACTAAGTGTGCATTTGCTGACCGAAGGTCTCTCGCAGGGACATACCATAAAAATTTCCTCTGCAAGGGTTTAGGGCCCATTCCGTGCAGTGCTCTGAACACGATGCACATGGATTTAAATTGTATCCTCTGGCAGATCGGCAGCCAGTGGAGATCTTTCAAGGCCAAAGAAAGTGAAGAACTACGCTGCCTGTTTAGAGCCAACTTAGCTGCAATTGACTGGATCCTTTGTAGCTTCTGAAGTAGTGACTTTGAGCCCCCCAAATATAGTGAGTTGCAGTAATCTAATCTGCTCAGGATTATACACCTCACAATTTGGGGTCTGATGGCAGTTGGTAGTAGCGGCAAAATTCTCCTCAGAGCTCTGAGCAGAGAAAAACATGTACCAACTACTTTGGTGACTTGTGATTCTAGCTGGAGATTATCATCCAGCAGAACTCCCAAGTTACGCACCGCTTTAGCTGGCACTACAGGTTTATCTGTTGGTGTTATTTGGAGCTCTATGGGAAAAGGCCGGGCAATCCTGGACGTGGAGCAATATACGATCTCCGTTTTCCTCCATTAAATTGTAGGGAGTTATTCCTGAGCCAGTTTGTGGTATTCTGCATACACTCCTGAAATATATCTAGGGTGATTGCCTGATTCCCTTCTAAAGAAAACACCAATTGCGTGTCATCTGCATAGTTTACAAGATCCACGCCAAAGGATCTAATAATGGAGATGAGAGGGCGCAAGTAAATATTAAACAAAATCGGACTTATCGCCGAACCCTGTGGCACCCCATGACACATGGGGATTTTGGAGACGTAAAGGGGGGATTGAGACTGCCTGTTGTCTATCAGTCAGATATGATCATAGCCATTTCAGTGCCAGGCCTTTTACCCCAATTTCCTCTAGTCTGTTCAGCAAAATGCTGTGGTTCACCGTATCAAATGCGGCTGACATATCCAGTAGTACCAATATACTCGAGTTACCATTGTCAGCACGCATCCTCAGGTTATCTAGTACTGTCACTAGAGCGGTCTCCGTTCCGTGTCCCGGGCGAAACCCAAATTGGGCCTCGTCTAGCAGATAGTTTTCTTCAAGAAAAAAGAGAGAGATTTGCTAACTGACCGCTCCAGTATTTTAACCGGATAGGGGAGGAGGGAGATAGGCCTAAAATTGGCTGGGCAGAGGGGGTCCAGTGTTGGTTTCTTAAGCAGTGGCGTCACCACTGCCTGCTTCCACCCCTCAGGTACTACTCCCTGTTCAAGGGATTGGCAGCAAATATGCCATAGTCGTGGGAGAAGGTCAAGTTTGAATTCTTTCCATATCCTCTGCGGGACAGGGTCCAGAGGTGAACCAGAAGAGACACTCAGCGCTAATAAATTAAAAACTTCTTCTGTGGGTGTTTGAAAGTACCGAAGTACCGCAGGACAGTCATTATCACTGTCTTCGACCTGTGGCTTTGTCACTGATGTATCCGATAGTACTTTTTCCGGCTCCGGACTGATATTATTATTAAGCTTCAGCCCACTAATTATCTTTTTGGGATGATATTGGGAGTTAGCCACACTCTCCTCGTCCATATGTAAAACAACACCCAAAAGAATCAAATGTCCTCTCGCTTACCATTGGGATGGGATGCTTTAGTTCGCAGGGGGGCAGAGAGACTATTGAGGTTTTAGGGGTGAGGGTGCGGCCTGATGTTAGGATGGGAAAGACCGACCCCATTATTTTATTGAAAATAGATATTGTTGCTATACAGTGGGCTTTCTCCCCCCCATGGGGTTAGATCGTTGGTAATTACCCCATCTGTCCTGAGGGGGGGGGGCAGAAAAACCGTTGCCCCATTTAATTGGGGGTGGCGGGGTATGGCCATGCCATGCCAGCGAGCCCAACGCCTATATTTAAAAAAATATTCCCTGGCATCTAGTGGGCTTTCTGGCCCTGCCCCCCCCCCGGGGCAGATCAGGGGTATTACTCTAATCTCCTCCCCATGGGGGCAGAAAGACTGTTGCCTCATATAGTTGGGGTGGGGGCAAAGCTATGCCCATGTTGGACAGCCCCCACCCCTATATTTAAAAACAAACAACTTTCCCTGGCGTCTAGTAGGCTTTCTGCCCTCCCTGGGGGGCAAATCAGGGATAATTACCCCCATCTGGCCCCCAGAGGGGCAGAAAGACTTGCCCCATTTGCTTGGGGTGGGGGCATAGCTATGCCCATGCTGGGCAGCCCCCAACCCTATATTTAAAAATAAACAAAAATCCCTGGTATCTAGTGGGCTTTCTGCCCCCCGCCCCCTGTTAGGGACATATCGGGGGTAATTAATAGCCATCTGCCCCACAGGGGGTTAGAAAGACTGTTTCCCCATTTACATGAGGTGGGGCAATAACCATGCACATGCTGGCCAGCCCCCACCCCTATATAAAAAAAGGAGAAAACATTCCCTGGCTTCTAGTGGGCTTTCTTCCCTCCTGAGGGGCAGATCAGGGGTAATTACTCCTATCCACCCCCCAGAGGGCAGAAAGACTATCTCTCTTGTTGTGGTGAGGGCATGGCTATGCACATGGTGGGAGCCCCACTGCAATATTAAAAAAAAATATTTCCTGGTGTCTAGTTGGCTTTCTGCCACACCTGGGGGGGCAGATTGGAGGTAGTAATTACCCCCCTATACCCTCCAGGGTGAGGCAGAAAGACTATCACAGTTTTTGGTGGTGGGTGCATGGTCATGCCCATAATGGGCAGCCCCGCATCCCTTATAATTATTTAAAAAATCTACCCCTGTTTCTGATTTTCTGCCCACCTCTGGTGGATGGCAGATCAGGGTAATCACCCCCATTTGCACTCCAGGGAGAAGAAAGACTGATCAGGTATGGGGGTGGGGGGAGCACAGGCCCTTGCCCCAGGGGCCACTCCCCCAAGAATTCTTGTTATCTAGTAGGTGAATCCATGCTTGGGGATCGCTTTCCTATGGCAATCCTCAAGTTGGAATCCACTGGAGGGAGATATCATTGGAAAGGGGAGAATCTACACTTTCCAAAAATACCTCTCCCGCCCCAATCAGTGCTCGGGGGGCTGAGATATGCCCCCGAGGACTGATGCAGTGAAAGTAAATTGAGTCAATTGGCTCATTTTACTTTCACTTCAGTGTAATAACATCAGCGCGCCCTGCACACTGATCATCATCACACTAAAAAAACAAAGACTCGGACTGCTCGGGAAGCCCTTCCTGACCATCCTGAGTTAAAAAAATAATAAAGGAATCCCTCTAATGCTTGGGGCCTTTATGTGCCTCCCCAGTCTCAGCCAATGGCCGACACCCCCACTGGGGAGGTAGTGCGGCCAACAGGCACACTTTAAAAATTATTAGGCCCACCTAAGTAATAAACAGCTGCTTAGTGGAACGAAGAACCGCAACACAGTTCAGGACTTCTGAATATGAAGAGTGAAGTGAACCAAAGGAACCTGTGTCATTGCGTGATTGCATAATGCTTATACTGGGGTATTTGAGCCTTTTAGAATTCAAGTACTACTCATAAACTCTTTTAGTGTGTGAACAGGAAACCCACTGCTTTCACCACTTGTGAAGGACACAACACCTCAGAGACGTTTTAATGCATGGGCAAAGTGGGCTCTGGCCCAGGGCCCCAGCCTTTCAGGGGGGCCCCTGACAGAGTCAGCTCCGTTCTCCAGAGTTCTGCCCTAATGACCTTGACTATTTCTTAAACAGATTGTTTTAAATACTGTTTTCCTTTAATTTATTTTTTATGTACCTGGTGTGTGAGAGTTCAGTACAGCCATTTTGCAGAGAAATGTTGTGTTTATGTTTCATGCAATATACATAAAAGTTTCTTTTAGATCAAAACAAGGCCTAACATATAAGAAATGGGAGGGCGTCACAGAGATTATTTGCAGTAATATTGGTGAGCTGCTGCTGTGTTACAATATTGAAAACACACATAACCATCCCTGAATATTAGATGTAAACACATTTAGGGCCTTATTTATGAGAAGTGATGCATCGCTGTGTGAAAACAGGGAGGCGTCACTTCTTAGTGCGCCCTCCTTGTGACATGATGGATGCGTCATATTTACTGTATGACGCATCATGTCATAGGGAGTTACAGATACGTCAGTATTTCTGACGTATCTGTAGGCGCAAAAGTGATGCATTGCTGGGATGTGTCTGAAAATAGACTTAACTCCAGCAATGTGTCCTTTCACATGGGGCAAGCCCCATGTGAAAGGGCCTGCATCAGTCTTACGCCTGCTGTGAGGCTGGTGTAAGATATTGATGCAATGGCGTCCTAGAAGTGGCGCACTGAGTTCTCATAGATTTCAATGCGCCACTTCTATGAGGGTTTTTGCGGGGAACACCCACCTGCATACATTATACCTGGCGCAGGTATAATGTGGTGCTAGGGTTTACAAAGTGACGCATCTGCCTAGATGCGTCACTTTGTAAATAGGCGCAACATGGCACATTTTTACGCTGCCGGTGCATCACAAAAAGTGACGCACCAGCGGCATAAAAGTGAAGCAAGGCCTCATAAATAAGGCCCTTAGAATTTGGATGAGTGTTCCTTTGCACTGTCAGGGACCTAATGAAATGAAATGAAATAGTGTATTTAATAAATCGCGCAGCTACTCAGACTAGAGTGTCCTGGCGCGTGACAGCGGGAGGAAAACGTGCGTAAAAGACCCACCAGTTATTAAAAAGCCAGGTTTTTAAGTTCTTCCTGAAAGAGAGTAGGTCTGTGGTTAGTCTCAGAGACTCAGGGAGTCTATTCCACAATTTTGCACCTAGAAAGCCGAGGGATCTGCCTCCAGTGCGGGCACAACATATTTTAGGCACGATGGCCAGGTTGGCATTGGAAGATCTCAGGGGTCTAGATGTTATGTAGCGATTAACGCGCTTATATAGGTAGCCGGCTCCTAAGCCGTGGAAAGCTTTAAAGAAGATGGTCATCGCTTTGAAGTCGATCTGTTCTTTTATGCGGAGCCAGTGTAGAGACTTAAGAATAGGGGTCATACTAGATCTGGGTTTAGGTCTCAGGATGGCTCTGGCCGCCGCGCTTTGTACCACTTGTAGGCGCTGGATAAGGGATTTGGGAAGACCGAGGTACAAGCTGTTGACATAGTCAAGCTTTGATGTCACCAGAGCCTGCACCACAATCTTTCTGCTCCCAAGCGGTAACAGTGGCAGGAATTCTTTTTGCATCCGGAGTATGCCAAAGCAAGCGCCAGTTAGATTTTGGATTTGAATGCGCAAGGAGAGTGTCTCGTCTATGACAATTCCTAAGTTTTTGACTTTCTCCTTTTCCTCAGACGGGGGCGACAGATCTTTTGGCCACCAAGAGCTCCAGTCAGGCGTTTCTGGATTACCAAAGAAAACAACTTCAGTTTTGTCAGGATTGCACTTGAGCTGATTGATCTTAAGCCAGTTAAAAACCTTTGTGAGGCAAGACCTAATCATAGCCCCGTCAAAGTCGGTTCCTTTTTCACATGTAAAAATCAGCTGAGTGTCATTGGCATAGGAAACAATTTTGGCGCCCTCTTCCTCTACCAGAAATGCAAGGGGGGATAGATATATATTAAAAAGGGTAGGACTGAGAATGGAGCCCTGAGGGACACCTACATTCATCGCCGGAACCGGGGATGAGAAAGGGGAGAGCCAGATGTCCTGAGATCTATTTGCCAAGAAGGATGACATCCATGTTAAGGCGTTCCCCCCCACGCCGATGTTAGCAAGTCTCTCCAGGAGCCTTTCATGTGGGACCGTTTGGAAGGCCGCCGACAGATCGAGCAGTATCAGAACAGCCTTGATGGAGCAAGGTCTCGTGAGAAAGAGACTTGCTCGGAGGCAATCCACTCGTATAATTTATTAACAAATTAATAATTATGTTTGTGAATAACTAATACGCACCACATGAACACGCGGGTTAGTGAAGCTTGCTTATGTGTGTACTAATGTGGATAACAATGAAGACGGACTAATACCGCTTTTAACGGGGAAACTGTTGTGCGCATGCGTCAACTGCATCTACGCAGTATGACGAGGTAACGCTTGGAGGGAAATTCTAGCGCATGAGCAGAAGACACTAAAATGGAGTCTTGAAGACTCGCGTGCATGGCATCTGCTTAGCTGAAACGAAAACAAGCTATTTTACTAATGCTAATGCGGGAAAAGTATTAATGAGAAAAGGGGAATAGAGTAGAGGTGGGAGGTATACAGTGTGACCATTTATTTGTGAAATTAATATTTGTCTTTTTGATTTTATTATTAGTGCGCATTTGGGCCTCTCACGCATAACTGAATTAAGCTGAGTGAGGAAGCGACTGCGCATGTCCACTGAAAGTTAACCCGGAATGATGACCTAAATGCTGAACAGGAGCCAAGGTCGCAGATGATGTGCCCTGGGAACGGATGGTGAAAAGTTCAGCGAAGAAGACTCTGATTCATGAAGTTATAATAATGTTGCAAAATAAAATGTGGATATGTATGGGAACTCAATACATGAATAAAAAAATTAAGGGGATGGGTTTGCGAACAATAGTTGAACTGATTTTGATGACATGTAAGCATGGTGTGATGGAGCTTCCCCTTGCCTGACCAATCATATTTCGTATTTTTACGATTTTGAAACTTTAGTGGGTGGAACATGAAGAAACGAAGGTATAATTAAGGTAGCTTTAGTTAGTCAGTTAGAAGTTGGGGACTGGAGATGCTGTGAGTCGGAGATGCTGTTGCTGGGAGAGATGCTGTGAGATGCTGATGAAGAACCGAATGCAGAACCTGAAGCAGAACTTTCGATCCTAACTTAATTGGGTTAGATCAGAAGATCGCAGAAGAATCTCGAGGAGGAAGAGAGTGTCAGAGAGGGGTGCAGCGCAATCGTCGGTATTCTAGAGAGGTCAACTATCCTGTCCTGAATCTTGTCCTGAGGTCTTTGTCTCCTGACCTATCCCGGGGGACCCTTACCAGCCCTTTGGCCAGGGGGTTTGGTCTTTCACACCATTCTTGGTAATTATAATTTCATGTTATTTGCAGATGTTCTTTTCTCTCTGTCCTCTCCCTTTCTGAGCATTGATCATTGTATGAGTCCGAAGTATATGCTTGGTGTTTAAACAATTGAATTTTCTCTCCTAAGAAAGATGGTGATTGCACTGTAATTTTGAAATGGTTCACATGCATTTAATTTAGATAAAGGTTTTAAAACTCCCCGAGTCTGTGATCTTTTATTTTAAATAAAAGAATAGTTAAGAATTATGTTAATTATCACCATCAACTAGTTCAACTAATGGTCCATCGACCAGAGGAAAGAACTTTTTGATCAGTGAAAAGGTTAGTTAGGAATAAGAAATAACTAATCTTGAAATATGAAACTTTAACTAAACCAGCGGTCTACTCAGTTGTGTGTGTTTATGGGCCCAGGTGAGTATATGGTAGTAGAGTATCTGTTGTTGGTATACCGCTGGATCATGCCTTGCCTCCCTGGTCCAGCTTACCCTTCAGAAATTCAGTCACTTCCAGCAGAGCGGACTCTGTACTGTAGTTAGCCCTAAAACCGGATTGGGACTCATGAAGTAGCTTCCCATCTTCAATGTGTTTTTGGAGGGCCTTGTTTACATGCTTCTCTAATACTTTGGAGAGGGCCGGAAGAAGGGAGATTGGCCTGTAGTTGGCAGGCTCCATCGGTTTGGCGTTAGCCTTTTTTATCAGTGGAAGAACCTTAGCATTCTTCCTTAATTTCGGCATGTTGCCTGAGGAGAGGGAAGCATTAAAGAGCTGGTTTACCATGGGGTTTATGGTGGGAGCTAATAGGTTCAGGATATTCGCTGGACATGGGTCGGTAGGAGAGCCAGACTTAATGCTTTGGAGAAGGGTCAGTGACTCTTCAAGCTGAAACTCAGGGAAAGTTAGTAAAGATGGAGGATCCAAGAGGTGAAATTTGCTATTAGAACTAAGGTAGAAGGTCAGTTCTTCCTGTGAGATGTTAGTGAAGGCTTGTTGGATCACAGAGATCTTTTTGTGGAAGAATTGAGCTATTTGCTTAGACCATTCTTCCATGCATGGCCCTTCCTTTGTGCTGGCTTTCGGGGCGGTAAAGGATTTAACTATGCTAAAGATTTCCTTACTCTTATTTTGGGCATTTTCTATCTTGGTTTGAAAGAAGTTTTTCTTGGCTGCCTTCACGAGAATGTAATGAGCTATTAAGGTGTCTTTATACACCTTCCTGTCCTCAGGTAGATAGGATTTACGTCATTTTCGTTCCTTTTTTCTACAATTTCTTTTGCTAGATCTGAGGGAATCGTTAAACCATGGAGCTCGGTGGGGCCGACCTCTTTGAGGAGCGGGAAACAATCGATACCGCTGCACCAATGTTGGTTCGGAGCCATGAATCTATTGAGAGGGCGTCCGAGTCGGGCAGCCAGACAGCTCCGGTGAGGAACGACCGATGGCGTCTGCTAACATCTGGATGGATATTTTATGGAACGTTCTGTAATTAGGGACCCTCTGCCCTGCGTTAGCCTGAGGGGCTGTGGCAGAGTTGGGAATGACAAATTTTAATAGGAGGTGGTCAGACCAGGTAATGGGAAGAGGTAGGCTTACTGATATTTCAAAGTTGTGAAAGATTTGGTCTAGGGTATGGCCCTTCCCATGGGTGGCCAAAGAAATAGATGGAAACATGTTGCAGGCCTGCAGCGTCTCCAACAAGGAAATTGTTTGAGGGTCTTTTCCATTGTCCATATGTATATTGAAATCTCCCAGAATAAGGCAGTTGTTGTATTTTAAGTCCATGGAGGTGGTGGCTGTATTAAGCGTAGTAATAAAATTTCCAATTGCACCGGGAGGTCTGTAAATCACAAAACCAGCTATGCTATGATGGGGGATAAGGTACAGCGGAAGCCTAAGGACTCTGCGCCCTCGATGTTTTCCATCGGGATGGGAGAGAAGTCTAGTTTTTTATTGTAAATTATGGCGACACCGCCCCCCTTCCCACTCGGTCGGTCCCTCCTAAGGATTTTATAACCCGTAGGGATGGCCGAGGTGATAGTAGGGTTGGAGGCTTCAGACAGCCAGGTCTCAGTGAGAAATAAAAGATCAGGCTGTTCGTCTAACAGTAGGTCATAAATGTGTGGTTCATGCTTTTGCATAGAGCGACAATTTAAAAGGGTGGCCTTTAAGTCCTCTGTTTTCTTATTGTTTTTACACTTATTGTTGCGTGGGAGGATCTTGGGTGCGAGTTTCCTGTGCTGGAGGAGAGACTAGTTGCACTTTTTGCATCGAAAGTCTACCTCCAAGCTCGGATCAGCCGCTGTACACTGACATAATGGTAGCCGCCTAAGGCTAAGCAGTTTTTCCCTATTGTAATTTAGTGGAAGAAACTCACCGGAGGGGAACTGGGCAGCATGGCCGGCGCCGGATGCCTCTGGGGCGCAGACTGGCTTGCCTTTGGCGCGCCAGCGGCGCGCCCGCTGCTTGCATCCGTTTGCATCGGGAATATATAGGCTAATGCCTATGATGCAAACTGGATCGCTAACGCAGCTGAGGAAGCGGAAACTGCGTGGGCGGAAGTGAGGAGCCTGATAGTAGCCCCAGCCCTCCGCACAATCAGTGTATCAGCCGCGGCGGACCAGGACTGGAGGAAAAGCGAGATGCAAATCGGAGCAGCTAAGGAGGTGTAGGCAAGCAGAATAAAGTAAAGTGCAAGTGCGCGTAGGTAGGAGAAACTGTTAAAAAGCACAGAGTAATTCAGCCACACATATACAATTTAAAAAGTGTTAAAAACCTAGTAGCAGGGCAGGAAACACTAAATCCTACCGCTGTCAGCTGTGCGCGTCCGTTTACATCGGGAATATATAGGCTAATGCCTATGATGCAAACTGGATCGCTAACGCAGCTGAGGAAGCGGAAACGGCGTGGGAAACAGGGGCTCAAATTGGATCATAAATTCAAAGCTGTTCTGAACAGGGGCCCCCAAAATCCTTGAGATGTCCCTGCAACACCTGTCGATTACTTACCATTCGGTGGCATCATTATCACTTTTATTTGCTGCCTTCTAATTTAGCAAAAGGAACAAATGATGGACGGAATGCTGAACAATGCAAACATTCACCCCTGTTACAAAGATCTGGGTTTAATCCATCATTTTTTTGCTCACCACGCCACCCCAGTTTGGACCCAGCTATATGCAAATCAGTCTTGACCCTGTGCCTCATGGGAACAGTGCAGCCCGAATTGCCAAGCCAGGTCCTCCCTGGACCGGAAACAAGCATCCTTTCTAATTTGGCAGCTCACCTGACACGTCACTTCCTGTTACTTGTGTGGAGCACGGACCAAGTACAGATTAATTTAGTATTAATTGGGGTTTGTCCGCTGCTCGCGCTCTGATGGAGGTACTATTCTTTTTTTTTTGGCATTTATATAGTACAAACTGGACTCGAACCAAAGGCATGCCTTCATGTCTTCACGTACCCCTCAAGCTTACATGGCCTCACTGGACCGCTCGTTCACAGATGTGCCCTGGCATTTTTTATCGGGCATATATTTCCTTTCAACTTGGCATTCTGCCACTATTTTAACAGACTGAAATATCACAGAAAATTACTTTCCGTGGAATGGTGACTAAGGAAGATCTTGATGTGTTACAGTTGGGAGCACTCCTACAAATATAACTCCGGAGACATTCACTTTTATTGCAGATGGTGTTTATTTTCACACAGGCATGTGTAAATGCTGAAAAATGCTACTTTAAATTTTTACGGTGTTGAGTATGATAAGAAAGTTTGGAAAGGACTAGAAGCTAGATGATATTGCTGCCTTTAAACAAATGAAAAGAATATGGGCGGAAGAGTAAGATTTTTTTACTATCCAATGCTTTGTTTAACAGGAACTCCAGTATAGGCGTACAAAGACCTGCTTTCACATTCATTGGACGTCTTCAACACTACATTGCTGTTCAGTCATCATCGTATACAGCCATTCAAATAGGAGAGTCATTGGAAAATTGAGGCCTTTGACTTGAATGATCTCCAACTAAAGCGAGGGCTTTCTAAACGTTCCTCTTTCTGATAGTTACAATCTTCTGTACATAGTTGTATAAAAACACTGGCTATGGAAGTCTCAATAGGCCTACCTTAGTGCCATTTTGTTTGTGGGGTGGCTCTGGTTGTATGTCCATTATTGGGTCACAGATGTTCTTCATCTGTTTCAACGATTTTCGGCATGTGTGTTATTACAAGCTTGTATTTCTTAGAAGTGCAGATCTTTGCAGTGACCTTGAGTACATATGCCCATAATGAGAGAAGGCACTGAGGTGCTGATTCTTTGTGTGAGCGGTGTGGTTCTTGAGCGAACAGGCTCGTTCGCGAAAAGCCCAAAAGCTTGATTTCAGGGGCCCAAAAAACACTTCCAAGGGCCCAGGACCTGGGAGGCGCCTCTTGGGGGTCAGGAGCTCGTTGAAGATGAGTCCAGGAGCTGTGAGGAGCCATTTATGTCTATGAGGCTCAGATCAGGAAGCCAGCAGACTAGCCCTAGGAGTCACTCTGGGTTCCTGGGTTCAAGATGGGTACCGGGAGCAGTTCTTCCTCTCCAGGAAAGAGGTCAGCAAAGCAGCAGTTCTTACAGAGCAGCAGTCCAACAGAGTGCCAGCCCTTCAACAGTACAGCAGTCCTTCTTCTTGGCAGAGTATCCACAGGTCCAGAAGTGTAGTGAGTTGGTAATGTCTGAAGTCCAGTGGTGCCTTTGAAGTGGGGGAGACTTCAAAGAAGGGCTTTGAAGTGCATAGAGGTTCTCCCTTCCTGCCCTTGTTCAAGACTTACTACAGGGAGGAATGTAGCCTATTCAGGTGTAAGTGTGAGGCTGTGCCCAGCTCCTCCCTCCCATCCTGCCAGTATAACCCATCAAGTCACACCTAAGCTCCTTTGTGTGACTCCAGAAGGAATACACAGCTCAGCTGTCACCCATCCCACACATGCAATCAGAGACAGGCTGCAGGTACACAGGGCTAAGAGCAAACAAATGCCAACTTTCTAAAAGTAAGTTAATAGACGGGGTGGGCCCTATATCACTCAGCTAGAATGGGCCAGTAAATATAAACAAGAAAGATAACTAGCTGACCATTTAGATATGCTGTCATCAATTAAACAGACTAGGACCAAAATCCTTAATAATTTGATCCAATCATTTAATCATTGAATATTTTCTTTTGTTTTCAATTGACATCAATAATATTTTAGTACAAAAGAAGGACAACACTTAACAATTTACACAGCTTCCTTAACAAATTACAAAAGTTCACATTACCAAATTCACATTAAACGCAATAATACGATACAAAGTTCACACAGAAAGACAACTTGTTAAATTATAAACATCCAGATTTAAACACATATATACAAATTTAAATAGCTGCCAGTCAACAACAGTACTTAGCAAAGGAAACCCTATAGTACAAACTCAGGGTACTATCCAACGGGGATATTTTAGTTTTAGCTATAGAACATCATGAGTTTCTTCAATTGCTACTTAGTTTTAAAACCTTAATCCCCTGTTGGTCAAATTAGTGCCAACGCGTTTCGAAGCCCTTCTGAATCAAAGGGCTTCTCTTCAGGGCTGTGACTGGGTTCTGTGGAACCAAAAAGAAAAACTGTAATTGTATTCAGAATGCTCATCAACTTGTTTTTTGGGGGGCCCCAATTTTTGACTTAGTTGCTTATTCCTTGAATTGGTGGAAGCATTCAAGTGTTACGAAAATTGTTACGAAATTGCTGTTTGGTAGCCCAATTTGCAACCGGCCTCAAGGGACTCCGCTCATAACTTCTAGTTATGAGCGGAGCAGAATTATGAGCGGTCACGCTGATGGTTAAACGTTCGAAGAACTATTGAACTCGGCGTCTCAAGTGTAACCCGTCTTCAAGACCGGCCGTTGAGGTGAATTTGATTTCACCGTCCTGCATACTCCTTGAACTATCATTAATGTATACGCACCCCACGCTTGAAGAAGTTTCAACATGGAGGTTTGAAATAGTTTTACCCCTCGAGGCCGGTTGCAAATTGGGCTACCAAACAGCAATTTTCGTAACACTTGAATGCTTCCACCAATTCAAGGAATAAGCAACTACGTCAAAAATTGGCCCCCCCCAAAAAACAAGTTGATGAGCATTCTGAATACAATTACAGTTTTTCTTTTTGGTTCCACAGAACCCAGTCACAGCCCTGAAGAGAAGCCCTTTGATTCAGAAGGGCTTCGAAACGCGTTGGTACTAATTTGACCACCAGGGGATTAAGGTTTTAAAACTAAGTAGCAATTGAAGAAACTCATGATGTTCTATTGCTAAAACTAAAATATCCCCGTTGGATGGTACCCTGAGTTTGTACTATAGGGTTTCCTTTGCTAAGTACTGTTGTTGACTGGCAGCTATTTGAATTTGTATATATGTGTTTAAATCTGGATGTTTATAATTTAACAAGTTGTCTTTCTGTGTGAACTTTGTATCGTATTATTGCGTTTAATGTGAATTTGGTCATGTGAACTTTTGTAATTTGTTAAGGAAGCTGTGTAAATTGTTAAGTGTTGTCCTTCTTTTGTACTAAAATATTATTGATGTTAATTGAAAACAAAAGAAAATATTCAATGATTAAATGATAGGATCAAATTATTAAGGATTTTGGTCCTAGTCTATTTAATTGATGACAGCATATCTAAATGGTCAGCTAGTTATCTTTCTTGTTTATAACTTTCTAAAAGTGGCATTTAAAAAATTGTAAGGATATATTTGACTATGCCATTAAAGAGGATTCATCATTATAATCCCAAAGGTACTAAACATGACAGATTTACCTCCTTCCAGTTGGGAATTACAGCTTATTAGATGTAACAAAGAATCCCCAATGTTAACCTATGGGACGGCTAGGCCTCACAGTAGTGAAAAAGGAATTTGGGAGTTTTTCACTACCAAGACCTGTAAAACTTAAAAGTATGTTTCCTACCTTTTAATTACACAATACCTTGGCCTATGGGTTACCTAGGGCCTAACGTAGGGGTGACATATGTAATAAAAGGAGAGTTTAAGGCTTGGCAAGGGGTTTGAAATGCCAAGTCGACATGGCAGTGTAACACTGCATTCAGGCTGCAATGGCAGGCCTGGGACATGTTTCAGGGTGCTACTTAAGTGGGTGGCACAATAAGTGCTCCAGGCATACTGGTAGCATTTAATTTACAGGCCCTGGGTATATGTTATACCACTCTACAAGGGATTTACAAGTAAATTAAATATGCCAAACAGGTGTATGCCAATCATACCGTGTTTTACGAAGAAAGACCAAGCACTTTAGCACTAGTTATCAGTGATAAAGTGCACAGAATCCTAAAGACAACAAAAACGAATGCAGCAAAAAGGAAAAGTTTGGGGGTGACCCTGCAGAAAGGGCCATTTCCAACAGGTGGTTTCTCTGTATTACTCATGAAAGCGCTTTTTTGGGTTGATCACATTACGTCTGGTGACAGCTGTGCTGCCAAATCAGATCTGAAAAGAGGCTGACGCACCAAATGCAGGTGAGTTGACAGGTATGTATTCAGCATATGTCATTGCTTCTTGACGATTGATCTTCCGGTCTCGTTACAACAACCAAGTCGTCCTGGACTTCAGGCAGTCTCCCACATGCACTAGCAACATTTCCATACTTTCACCAAAACTAATAGAACATGTATACTCTTCACTACAAATGGGTGCAGGTGCTGATAATTACAACCACATTTCCTGTAATGAGTAAATTCAGGACTTAATTTACTGACCCGGCTCAACTTGTGACCTCATTGAAGTTGTTTTGTAAAATTAATATGGACCAATATAAAATGTTCATATTATATTTCCCCATATTCTCTTCTTTTAAGCCAAATATATGGTGCTAAAAACTAAAGGGAAACCTTACCTGTTTTTAAACTTTTTATTGACAGGGTGTTTTTGCGCTTTGAACTAACTTTGCCTTGTAGTGCAAAACCACAAAAACATACAGGAGTTTTTTTACCTGTTTAAGGAAACCCCCAGGAGCTTAACACAGGCCCATTGAGTTCTTGTGACACAGGGGAGCCCCCACCATTTAGGGGCCCCATTCTGCTCATGTCGTGTGACTATCTGAGGGATAGAGTAGTCTCGGGGGGGGGGGGCTCACCATATTAAGCAGGGGTGTGCATCATTTTGCATCACACCACTGAACACCCCTCCCTCCACATGAAGGTATTTGACGAAACGCTCAAAATGCAAAGTGACATATAAGCAGTGTTTTTTTGTTAAACAGAAGTTTTCAACATTTGTTTGTAAGACAGACAAGTAAGAGTTAGTCTTCCTTGGAATTGTGGTCTTCAGTGGTGCAAATGTAATAGTTGTACAAGCAATGAGAGAATTGTTAGGTACTGTTCATTTTTTATGTAGTGATAAATGTCACCCTGAGCACGGTAGAGAAACAGCAAAACCAATATTCTCTGATTTATCACACACTAAGTTGTCGATTGATGAGGGTAGACCTCGTTCCTAATTAGTTGATTAGATGTTGCTGAAATGTTTGTTTCTTTATTGTTTAAAAGTAATTTTGAAAAACTTTTACATTTTCCTTGTGTCTCTCCTGCACAGGAACATCAGATGGGAAAGAGGACCCAGATCTTTCAATGATTTAATTTAGTAATCAGTATACATACCATGATGCATAGAATGAACAATTTAAATAAAATATATACAGGAATATTTCAGGGACCAATTCAGAACCTAAACTAAAAAAATGAATCAACATTCTTTCCCTCATTCCATTATTTTTGTGTATAAAGAGTTAACAATGTTATAATTAATAACAACTCCATAATCCTAATAACCAAAACTTGAAAGCACAATGTTATAGATAATTTTACGCTAACCCTCTAATGTCAAACAATTGCTTTAAGAATCGAAACCACAAAACCAGCAGCGTACAATCTTCGCATCTTAATTTTGATCAAAATATGTCCTCGCTTGATCTTGCAGAGTTACCTAATGCAACTTATAATCGGAAAAAACGTCACATACAAGGATGTAAGAATGCTGGGGGATAATGCTATAGATAGGAGCAAATGTAACTAAACTCAGCACTCTTTTAATCTTATCATAACTGAATTCTTCCTAAATTGTCATTAGGTTTAATCAATTCCTGCACCTTGTTCTTAAACATATTCCTGTCTGCTCTAAGAGCCTTCTATTCCTCATTCAAATAATATATTTTTTAGACTATTTAAATACCCACCATATGGATTCGAATCATTTCCTGATAATTCATCTCATAGTAACCATTTCATAAACGTGTATAAAGGTATGTTAGACCTGGTATCCTTAGGGTGGTCTTCCTCCAGACCTTTTGCCTTCTGTTTTTTTCTGATTCTTTTGTTCGCCTTAGGACTGTGAGCACTTTAACACTGCTAACCAATGCTAAAGTGCATGTGCTTCTCCCCTAAACATGATGATATTGGTGTATACCTGATTGGCATTTTTGTTGTACTGGTAAGTCCCTTGTAAAGTGGTATACCATATACCCAGGGCCTGTACTTCAAATGCCACAAGTGGGCTGCAGCACTGATTGTGCAACCCACAGAAGTAGTCTTTCAAACCTGTCTCAGGCCTCCCACTGCAGTGCCTGTGTGTGCAGTTTACTGCCACTTCAACCTGACATTTAAAATTACTTGCCAAGCCTCAAATTCCCCTTTTATTACATATAGGTCACCCCTAAGGTAGGTCCAAAGTAACCCTAAGGGCAGGGTGCTATGTAAGTAAAAGGTATTTTACATGTCCTGGTAGTGACAAAAAGCTATTTCGTTTTTCACTAGTGTGAAGCCTACTCCTCTCATAGGCTAGCATTGGGAATTCCTTAATGCACCTTTAAGCTGTACTGCCTGATCAGAGAGGAGTACCTTTTTCATATTTCATATGTTTGGAATGGTAATTATAAACCCTCCTTACTTGTGAAGTTGGATTTACCATTACTGTTTTAGAAATGCCACTTTTAGAAAGTGAACAGGTAAAGTTGCCAACAAGGGATTCATTCAAAGTTAATTAATCAAAGTAATTTTATCTTAATCGTGGTGCCATCTAATGACACTTAAAGTCACTAAACGTGGGAGATCTAAACTAATAAGAAAAGGCTGTTTTCTAATTAGTTTAGATCTCCCACGTTGAACGTACTATAGATGCTGCAGCGATTTTGAAACAAGATATTTATTCTTTCTACGTCGAGAGGTCAATTGATATATATCTATTGCTCAATTCTATGAACCAATCGAAGATGCCTCTATTGAGAATTTGAATCTTCTTCTAAATTATTTAACTAAGGGGTCAAGAAATCACACACGACTCTCTTTTGTCCTGAAGATGGTCTCACTGATTGGATACGACAGAGACCAATACGTCGACGCTTAATCCTGTCTTCTCGTTATACCAACTGTGAATTGTTTTGATTTGAGTTTTGAACCCCAAAAATATGGACATACTCAAAGGTTCATTTTGATGAAGGTGGATTTTATGCATTGAGAATCAAGATATTTTTGTATATGTAGTATATATGTTTTCTGTTATCAATATATGTTTGTTGATTTAATTGTTTTTTCTGTACCCCTATTTCTCATTTTTTTGAATTTTCAATTAACAACCTTTTTTGATACACCCGTTGATTGTATATGTTGTTCTTATAATACAATTTCTTTTTCTTTCTCTTTTTGAACTAATGTGATGTATCCCAATAAGTGTCATTAGATGGCACCATGATTAAGATACAATAATTACTTTGATTAATTAACTTTGAATGAATCCCTTGTTGGCAACTTTACCTGTTTATTTTATCGCCCAAGCCCACAAGGGTTGTTTGGGTTGCCCATTACCTCGTCACACTTTTAGAAAGTGGACATTTCCCTGCACTTACTGCTCTGTGTGCCTTGCAGCCTGTCTCCAGTACACGTCTGGGGTGGGTGACAGCTACACTTTGTGCATTCCCTCTAGACAATCACAACACAGGAAGGAAAGGTATGTCTGAGTACCCATCTACATACATCTGCATTCTGATGGCTTTGCCTGGGCAGGATGGAAGGGAGGGGCTAACACTTCACTTTAATAGGCTGTGTCCTGTCCCCACACAACGAACTGATTACCCCCCACAGATAGCCTGTCAGACAGAACTGGGTTGGAAAGGATCCTTGTGCACTTCAGAGGGCTGCTTTGAAGTCACCCCCCCCCCCCACATCAAAGGCACTTTTGGGTACTGGGTCTCTGACGCCCTAAAATCAAACGCTACTGGACTTGTAACTGAAGCTCTGCCAGAGGAACTGCTGTGCTGCTTAAAGGACTCAACTGGACTGCTGATCTGGAAGGCCTGCTTTTCTGTTTGTTGCCCTGCTGCTCTCTGACTCTCCTGAAGGAGAGCTGGACTGTGCCTTACTTCCAGGTGATCACCAAGGGCTTATTGGATTGCCTCCTGTGGCTTGATACTCAGGAAAATCAAAGTCTCTAGCCCTGCTCCTGTGCCTGGCTCTTTGGAAGTGGCCCAGATACTTGCAACACGCATTTAGACGCATCTCCTGTCTGTGTGTAGCAGAACCGGTGCATCGACTCGGTTGCGGGAGTAAAATCGGCACATTGCTTTGACTCCAGATATCGATGCATCAGACAGCGTATCGTCGCCGCTGCAGCTTGGTGACATTGGCGCACCCCCAACTGCGTGGCAGAATCCGGTGCATCGCTCGACACCTCTCGAATCCAGCACCCGTCTTAAGAACTGGTGCATCGCCTTCACTGTTTGGAGAAGATCGACGCATCTCATTGCTTGCGACCAGGAAAGGTACTTTGTTCACCGGAGCCTGAGTGGGTCCTGTAGCCGGTCTGCCCTTCTTCAAGGTCAGCAGAAACTTTGACTTTGCCCTGGTCCAGAGAGACCTAAAGTAACCTTTTAGCGCTACTTGTTTCAAAGCGCTTTACTGCATTTATTCCTTTACAATCCAATATCTCAACCTCTATATATTGGATTTTTGTAGTTTTGGGCTTGTTTTCTTCAGAATATAATAATCATTTTTCCTAAGCCTGTGTGGAGTCTTTTTGTGGTGCATTCATTGTGTTACTGTGTGTGTGTGTGTGTTGCACAAATACTTACACATTGCCTCTTTAAATAAGTTTGACTGCCCAGAGGGTGAGCACAAGTTATCTTTTAGTGTGTATCTAGCTTACCCTAACCTGAGTGGTGGTTTCTGCCTGGCCTGGGTGCGTACCTCAGCCAACAAGGAATACCATTTCTAACAATGTACTAGAGACCTTTTTCTGCCACCTGTCTAATGGTAGCCACCTGTCCTATTTCCAATCGAAATTCAGGCCAGTATTAATAGATTCCTCTAAGAACAATTGAGCCATAACACTGGATTGAGCCAATTTATGCTTTAACCCCCAGCACACAGGTCAGAGAAACTGCTACCTAAGAACTGTAAAATGTGTGAATCCCCAACAAGCCCTTATGACTTTTGTTTTAAATGTTTATTGCCTGATCAGGTAAGAGGCTGACCCAAATAGGTATGATTTTATTGTCACTGGCGGTATGTCACTGTTCACGTTATGAAATTATTAAGTTGTTTCCTACAACCCTATATTAGTAGATGTATATTTATTGCCTTTACTGGACCTTTGGACAAACCCACATTGATCAATTGGGTGTGATCTTCAACAGCATGTGATGCTAAAAGAAATAATGTTTTTTACACAAATATGGGTGCTGGTTTAGTAAGTATAACATTTGTTATGCTCTTATGTAAACTTCTTATTAACTTCCATACATAGCGGTCTAATATAACGTACATGTACATCTAGGAAGTACTAGAGGCCAAATGTTCAGGGGACAAAACATGTCTCAGCAAAAATATTGCCAAATTAGTTCTGGAAGACACTGCAATATTGATTTTTCCAATGGCCTCTTTGAATAATAATTTTTGTGCACAATCTATTAAACAACTATTGACAAATAAGTGTTACCTAACTTGTGTGCAAGTTATCTATAATTAACATTTGGGTCACAATTGCGCTCTGGATTGGATATCGCCTGGCAGCTGGACATCCTAATTTTGCTTAGCACCGATTGTCAAATGGAGGATTGTATGTACACAAAATGTAAATTGTGAGGTGTGCTTTCTTTATACCCGTTCCTCATATCCTACCTTCTCTAATCGTACTGTGAGACTCGTTCTATATGCCCCAGTGTCAGAAAATTCTGTTTATTATATTCCTCTAATGATGTTAATAGCCATTGTGTAATCTATTAAGAATATGTTGTTGGCACAGGTAAGCATGTTGACTGTCAGCCACCCAGTTTAGTAG
Source organism: Calotriton arnoldi (assembly GCA_963921515.1). Lineage (NCBI taxonomy): Eukaryota > Metazoa > Chordata > Amphibia > Caudata > Salamandridae > Calotriton > Calotriton arnoldi. The sequence continues at coordinate 1,228,249 of CAWUFW010003238.1, forward strand.
GACACTTTGGACACTCTGTAATATCCAAGAGAACTCAGATATTTTCTCCTTTGGCTGTTGTCAAGACATGACAGCCATGCTGGTTTTCAATAGATATTGTTCTCCCTGGGTACGAAAACAGCACTGCTCAACAATTTTATTCTCATCAAACACTAAACTCCAGAAAATATATAGATCATACATTTTGATATTGCCCACTTTGGGGATTTTTAAAAGACAGGCCTTCCACCTTCTGACTGTCTAGCCAATTGCATGTTGGAAAATGGGATTTGTTTTGAATTTGCAAGGCCATTCCATAAAGTAGACAGTTATATTTTGTCTCTTTTATACAGCATCACATAGAATGAGAAAATGGGGCCAAAGTCCTCCTTCTTTTGGGTTGCATAAGTATAGGGAGATCCCTCCCACATGTGCAGTTCAGAACCTGAGCTACTGGCACTATAACATAATTAGTACTGGTGAGTGATTTTAGAAATGCTTGGAGCACCCCTTTTTGTTGTAAAATGTCACTACCGAAACAATTGAGATGCAGAGCAAAATCACATATTTTCTAACTCTGCACACAATAAGAAATACATTGGTGAGACTTCAGAAAAATGGCTCTGATTTTTATCCCCAAATATTTCAAAACAATTACAGTTCCCTTACTTCCTGCACACTTGAACACACCACACAAAAGATGGATTCAGGTACCTTTCTCTGTTGGTCGCTTCTGTTTAGGGATGTTGGGTACTAAGTGCATTTTTCTATTAATTTGAGGTCTACAAAGCTGCTAAAACAGAATACTAAACTGCAAGAAATTACTAAGAAAAACTTTGCAGAACGAATGGTTTGACACACCTCTTGTTTGGTGACACAAAGGCCCTTATTACGAGTGCGCCTGTGTTCTCCAACCGCTGTGTGAACCCTTGTATGTGCAGGCGTCGAAAGTAGAGTTAAATGTGTGTGTGTGTGCAGAGGTATGTCTTTTCATGCATGCATTATCCTCTCTGCGTGCCCCATGGTTAATATTGTTTCCTGGAACATCTGAGGCCTCTGTAATCTAATCAAAAGAAAAAAAGGTACTTTCACAACTTTCCTGATTAAATACTAAAATTGCATGTTTACAAGAAGCACACTGTAACAAAGCTAAATCTATAAAACAGAAGTCTTGCAAGCGATCAAACTTTTAAAATGAGCTAGAGCTCCTGGTCCCTATAGAATTTCAATTGATCTTATTTATCATCCTTTTTTGTCCCTAAATATTACATTATAGAATTCATTTCCTTGTAGGAAATTGTGTTATTAGTTTCGTGGCCTGCACAAGTAATAGGTCCACAATTCTCCTTACTGGGAACCAAGCATCCCATTGTAGCGAAGAAGACCAGTCCAAGGCCTACTCAGGGGATGTGGTGTGGATTAGTAATCACCATTCACTGCCACACAATAATAACACTGAATAAATGATTGTCCAGTCAGTGCTTTTTCTTAGAAAAAAAGGAAAAGTACATTTATTACACACACACTACTAAATACTATGCAATAATTTACAAATATGTACATAGGCAGATGGAAAAACCATAAATAATATTACATAATGACCTTTGACCCCCCTAAAGGGGTCATACAAACATATAAGGTAAGTCTATTGGCTTGGCCAGAGGTTCAAGATCAACAAACCCCATGCTAAAGACATCATTTTGTATGCAAATGCAATCATCAGGTGTAACTCCCCGTTTCTTATGTCAAGAAAGCATATGCATTGTGATCAATAAAAACTGTTAGCATTATTATGTCAATAAAGCATTTTAAAATGAGCAAAACATGTCTGTGTGCTTTTGTAGACTTTTAAATAGACCCGGGCGGAATTATAATTCCGCTCGCAGAGTCGGCGGAATTCGGTAACTCCACACTACGCGTGTAACGTGGAGCTCCTGCTGAATTTCGCCATCCCTCGCTTGGCGGAATTATAATTCTGTCAGCGCACAAAGGTTGTGTTAGCGCACGCTGGTGAGTGCAATGAGATTTGTTGGGCGCTAGCGAGATTTGACGGGTGATAGCACGGCTTCGGGTAGCCACAGAGCTTTCTGGCACCATTTTCGTGACGCTGGTGAGTGCGAGGGGTCGTGGCTGCTTCTCGAGCAGATTCTGTACTCAAGAAGCAGCTAAATCAACTCAGAAGTATCTCTACAAGTGAATTTTCTACTCAAATGGACCGTTCAGGTTATTTTTTAGTGTGAAAAGCATTTTTTTAATTTTACTTTTTTTCCCAACAAGAAGGAAGTGCCCCAGAGACTCCAACTTCCTTTTCCTGTCCAGCAGTCTCCTCCCAGTTCTTTCTCCATTTCCTGGTCTTTTTTCATCTGGATTTCGAAGTTGAATGATCACTCGCTTTGTCTGCAATTCCTGCTGCATATATACCATTGGATTTAAGGACTTTGGGCCAGATGTATTAACACATTTTCCCATAGACACATAATGGGTAAAACTGTTTGATACATCTGGGCCTTTGTTTTTGTGACATCACAAGTAAGTTCAAAAACATTTGTATAAGGGTGTTGTTTGTTTGATAGAGGGAATGCACCAGTATTTATTTGTACTTTTATTCAATTTTTAAATTTGATTGTGGTGTGTGGACTGGAGTTGCAGTAGGGCCCTAAGTTTTTTGCATTTAATTTTGTATCTTTTGTAAGGGAAAAGGTTGCACAGTTCAGAACATTTTCTCCATATTACATTTGCACTATTCATTTATTTTTCTATGTGGCCTAGTCTGTCCACTGGTCATCCAGCCAGGACTATTCATTGGGTACATGAAACAAGTATTTCTGTAGTGTATGTTGTTTTACAGCATCATTTAGGCCAGGGATTGTATTGGATTAAAATTAAAATGTGGATGTACATTTTTATTAATTTTTTTATTTCACATTTTTTTCTTCAAAAATTGTATTTTGGTGGGATAATATTTGTTGCCTTGGGAGGTTGTGTGTTGTTGTAATATTTTTATAGCTCACTTAATTTTGTTTTTGACATTGCTCAATTAATGGTAGTGTTTTCTTCATTGTTTACCATGCCTCTTTTGTCTTCCCAGTGTGCGTGTGTGTTTGCCATAGATCCCCTATTGTCTTTGCTCTCCATTCCACATGGCCGGTGGCCATTTTGTGTAGTCAGGGTCCATAAGCCTGCATGTGATGTTTGTTGTCCATGCCTCCTTGGTTGTTGTTTGAGCATGTAGTGGGTGGCTGTTTTGTGTAGTCAGCCAGTGTGCTTTTGCCTTAGGCCAGCATGTGTTCTTTGTTGTGTCCATGCCTCCTTGCTTGTTGTTGTTTGACCATGTGGCCAGGGAGCATTTTGTGCAGCCAGCAAGTTCGCTTTGCCATAGGCCTTCATGTGTTCTTTGTTGTGTCCATGCATCCTTGCTTGTTGTTGTTGTTTGACCATGTGGCCGGTGGCCATTTTGTATAGCCAGCCAATGTGTTTTTGCCATAGGTCTGCATGCGTTCTTTTGTGTCCATGCCTCCTTGCTTGTTGTTTGACCATGTGGCCGGTGGTCATTTTGTGCAGCCAGCCAGTGTGTTAAATTCTTTATTTCCAATTTTCCTAGCCATTTTGTAGGGAGATTGATAGAGGAGAGTGTTGGGTCTTTGCTCTCGCTTTCTTCTGCCTTGGAATGTTGTAAGGGTTGTGATCAGTAAGTCATGTTTTGTTTGGGCAATCTATTCCAGTACGGGGCTTGGGAAGGTAGTTGAACCGGGAGTTGAGAGAGCAGTGGAGAACTTTATTTATGTCCTGCTGTTACTCAGTAAATCTTGGACGTACCTTTGGTGTCACATCTAAAAATATTGGCAATAAGTTACCGGCAACAGCAGGACGTCCCATGCTTAGTTGAAGTTTGCATGTTCTGCTATCCTGAAGCAATCTTCCTGTCTCCAGCACCCAGAGGATTTCTGCTGGCACCGCGGTGGTCAGGATAACCTCTCATTTGGCTGTTGGTGCCTCCACGGCCATTTCACCATTAAGGTACTGTAACTGTATTCAAAAATCCTTATTGGCGCTCACGTCTCGAGCTCCAGAGCGTGAGACGCAATAGCTGCTCCTCAACCTGTGGTCGCGTTTCTGTTTCCTCGTGCTGTGCATGCACGCACACATCGCAAGCCGCGGCCATTTTTAGGTCAGGCCGGCTACTGTGGTTGTGCTACGTTTCACACAGAGTCTGTGCACGTCGCAAGCCTCAGCCATCTTATGGTCAGGCATACGACAAGTTATTCTTAAACTGTGACGTGCACACACCTTCTTGTGACACGCACTTCCCAAGTGCCTCCGCTGCCACTTCCGAACTTTATCTGCAATGGGCACACTGTATTCAGTGACGTGCACACTTTCCAGCCCGTCTGCACATCTGGGCGGCAATCTTTTCTCTCCAGTTTGCTTTGGCTACGTGCACTCTGTTTTTCAGTGAAGCGCACACTTACCTCATCTCCGCTGCCACCCGTAATCAAACAGTGGAGTCGCACACTTTTGTTTTCTGACATATTTCTATTACGTGCACAACGTGATGCACACACCTTTCTTCCTTCTAGTTCTACTCTGGTGGTTTACATCAGTGGCACGCATACCTTTCTTGGCATTACAGTAGCTCAGTTGTGTGCCACATCGCAGTATTTACTTAGTCCTGTTGATGGCTGGCATTTTCATATACTGTCAAGCACTACATTTTATTCTTCTTGTTTTCTTTTATTGATATTCACTTTGTTTATCTTCTAACATGCAGCAGTCAATTGTGCCTCCTTCCGCTTTTCTACCCAATCCATCATCACCGGAGACTGTGGAAAGAGGGCTTTGGGGCATATCTGGATGCTCCTGAAGGAAAATCCTTCACTCACAAAAATAAGTTTGCAATCTTAAAGCACTGTCTTGGCACTGAGGATCATAAAATTCTTAGACCTATTTCCAAAGAATTGGTGTTATCTGTGGATGGCGAAGGTGATGGAACAGAGGACGAATATGCTTTAGCCATCTGATCATTAGATACACTTTTCAAGTCATGTAAGAATGTCACATTAGAGAGACATAAGTTCTACAAGAGGGTACTGTTGCCTGTAGAATCTGCTTCTACTTATGGAGGTGCACTATATATCCTAGCGGAATCTTGTGAGTACAATAGTTTCAAAGAACAAATGATATGAGATCAACTTGTGGAAAAAACCAACAATAAAAAGTGCAGGAAGATCTGTTATCTAAACCTGAGTTAACATTACAAAAAGCCCTGGAGATTGCAACTAGAATTGAAAGCACTACATCTTACATAGAACAAATGTATTTATTGGATTCTAAGTCACAACTACAACCTCAAGGGATGTTATCTGTCAAAAGTAAATACAAAGAAAACAAGGGGAGAAACGATTTCGGAAAGACCAACAGAGCTGACATGAGATCTACATTTAAACGATTAGAGTGTTATCGATGTTGCAACCCCTCACATCTTGAAAATGATAAAGTTTGTCCAGCTGTGGATAAGACTTGTGCCAAGTGCATGAAAAGGCGACACTTTGAGAGAGAGTGCAGGTCGTCAGGAAAGACTTCTTCCGGCAATGTGTACAGAGTGGAATCTAACAAGCTGGAGGATAGGGACACTGTGTCTAGCGAGGGAGATGAGGTCTTCCCTATTATGGAAACTGAGGCTCAGTGTCACAGAGAGGAAGTATATGGTGTGACCTAACAAGGGACTAGAGGACCTTTTTGTGTTTTGAACATAAATGGGGTAGATGTCAAGTTTATGGCGGACTCTGGGTCTCCTTTCACACTTGTGAGAGGGTGTGGAAGGAAAGGTTTGAAGGTCTGGGAGTTGTGTTGAGGTGTTCCACACTTCACCCTGTAGGTTTTGAAATGAAATGAAAAAGAAATTTATAAAGCGCGAAACATTCACCCGAAGGTGTCAAGGCGCTAGCTCATCAGACAAGAAATACCGGACAATTTTAAAACCACATCAGAGATTAAAAAGCCACGTTTTTAACACCTTCCTGAAGGCCAACAAATGTGTTTCCTCTTTTAACCTCAGTGGAAGCGAGTTCCAAAGTCTGGTCGTACTGACCAGAAAGCTTCTTCTACCCGAAGAACACTTTTTGAACCTGGGGACTACCAGATTATGAGCGTGAGCTGAGCGAAGATGACGGGCAGGGATGTATGGCTGCAAATTCTGTTTAAAAAAGGCAGGTCCTATGTCATGAATAGCTTTAAAAGCTATACAAAGAGCCTTAAACTCGATCCGTCTCTTCACCGGTAACCAGTGTAACTCTTTGAGCGCCGAGTGAGCAGATTTATGTTTTGGAATGTTCAGCAATAGACGTGCTGCAGCATTTTGCACAATCTGCAACTTGGTCAGACATTTCTTCCGAAGGTTAATGAAAAGGCCGTTACAGTAGTCGGCTCTAGATAAAACAAGAGCCAAGACCACTAACTTCCGCAGATCAGCCGGAATAAATGGAAGAATCCTTCTAAGTAATTTTAGTGTGTAGAAGGATATGGATGTGACCTGGTTTACGTGGCCTTCAAAGGAAAGCATGGAGTCAAACGTGACTCCCAAGTTCTTTACCTTATTAGTAGGATTAGGTAGCGAGCCCAGCTCCGAAGGCCACAAAGCAGGGGCGCAGAAATTAGTGTGACTGCCAAAGAGTAGGACTTCGGTCTTACTAGAATTCAATTTCAGACAATTAGTGGCCATCCAGTCCCTCACCTGGCGAAGACAGGTATGGAACTGTGCTGCTGTATCTGACGGTGAGCCTGTCACTGAAACCACAATCTGGGTATCATCGGCATAAGAAATAGCAGAGAAACCCAGAGATCTGATTAGCCTTGCCAACGGGGCGACATAAATATTAAAAAGAGTGGGGCTCAACGAAGAGCCCTGTGGTACTCCACATGGCAAAGTGAAGTTCGGCGACTTGAATTCCGAAAGAGCCACAATCTGTTCCCGGCCAGACAGGAATGACTTACTTAAAGCAAAAGCTTTCCCTTTAATGCCAATCCTATCCAGGACAAACAATAATTTTTGATGATTCACAGTATCAAATGTGGCAGAGAGGTCAAGCAGCACAAGTGCTGCATTGCCTCCTGCATCGACTGTCTGCCTAATCAGTTCGGACGCTGAAATCAGTGCCAATTCGGTACTATGGTGCTTTCTAAAGCCAAACTGAGTGGCGTCCAGAAAGGCATGCTTCTCTATGTAGTCTGATATAACACCATTCATGGCTTTTTCAACCATTTTAGCGGGCAGGGGGAGTCTGGAGATTGGGCGGTAATTATTAGGATCCGCCCCATCTAGGTTTGCTTTCTTTAGGAGGGGGAGAACCGACGCCAGTTTCCAGTTGGTAGGGAATATACCAGAGGAAAACATTTGATTGAAAATAGGAGACAAATGAGAAGCAAATACTTCTGGTAAAAGGTGGAAGATTTTGGGGGGCCATGGATCCAGTGGGGAGCCAGATTTAGTAGACAAAAGGAGATTAATGACCTCATCAGTGGTCAGTGAAGGAAAAAAGGATAATTCAGGGGGGTCACTGATGTCTAAGGTGGCTGGGGGAATTTCCCTTTCCTCACTGGAAGTAACTGGAGTCCCCGAAGAGGGCGACGACCCTTGGGAAAAACACCGGGAGAAGCCACTATAAACTGCATTGACTTTATCTTGAAAGAACGTGGCCAGTGTGTTACAAAAGATCTGGTTCATTGGTGAGTCTATCACTTTGGGGCATTTAGCTAGCTTTTTCACTGTGGAAAAAGTTCTTTTGAGGAGTTTTTTGCAGTTATTATAGCTGTAGTAAAATAACGAGTTTTCTCCTCATGCACAGTTTTTTTATAATCAAGCAAAGCTTGTTTATAGACAGTTCTGTCATTAAATTCAAAGCAGGATCTCCACTTTCTTTCAGGGCAGCGACATTTTTGTTTTTGAAGTTTAAGATGTTCAGAGTACCAGGGTTCAGTGTGTCTTGACCTATGGTTAATGATGGATTTAACCGGTAACACCTGATCAATTGTACTCCTGAGCCATTCCTCAAAGGCAGAGGCTGACGCATTCGGATCCTCTATAAAATTGGGTAGATTCTGGGACAGAGAACTTTCGAGGGTATCAATTACTATCTTGTTCCAAGGCCGAACCCTTCTAGGCTGATTGTTTTTCGATTTCTCTGTCTGAGGGTTTTGGAAGGAGAGAGAACATAACAGCTTTATGATCTGACCAGATGAGCGGTAGCGATGGAAGACATTGTAAAGACTTATTATTTGAGAACAATCCATCAAGCAGGTGTCCCCCAGAATGCGTACTGCCAATCACCTGCTGGGTGAGGCCTCAGCTGTTTGTGATGTCAATAAAATGAACTGCATCTCTATCTGATGGGTCCTCAAGGTGAAGATTGAAGTCACCCAAAAGTGTAAAGTCTGACGACTGGGATATTACATCCAAGGATCTGCCTATGGTATTTAAAAAATCTGCCCGGGGACCAGGGGGTCGATAGAATAAAATGCCATTGAAAGTATAATGGTTATCTATTATAATTTTAAACAGTAAGGATTCCAGAGTTGACCCATTATTTTGGGAGGTAAAAGTTTGGTGGTAAATCCATCGAGATCTTAGGTGAATTTGATGGGAATTTGAGTTTCAGAGGCAATAAGTCCTATGCAATTGTGTATGTGGCAAGAGACGAAGCATGTTTGCTAGGATGGTATGACCAAGGGAATTTAGGAATCTTATTGGATCCCAGCACTCCTGAGCAGGTTATATTAAAGAAGGATTACGTACAGGTGTCAGCTGTGCGAGAGAAAGCATGGGAAAAGTTATATCCTGAAGTGTTTAAAGACAAACTTGGTTTATTTAAAGGATTCAAACCAAAAATAAGAATTAATGAGGGAGCTCAACCAGTTGTTTATAAAGTCCGCAGAGGTCCGTTGGCTTTACGTGCTGATCTGAAAACAGAACTGGACAAGTTGTGTAAAAATGTCATGATAGAACTTATTGAAGCATCCAATTGGGTCGCTCCCATTGTTCTGGAAGGCCAACGGTGCTCTACGCATGTGTATAGATTTGTGCGACCTTAATTAGCAGATTTGGGAAGATCAGTATCCTTTGCCTAAAATCACAGAAATGCTCTCACGATCAGGGAATTTAGTTTGCTGGATAGGACATAGACATACCACCAAATCAATTTGCACCCGGAATCTAGGCATTATACAGCGTTCATCCGTTCGGAAGGACTGTTCCAGTTCAAACGCATGCCCTTCAGACTGGCTTCTGCGTTGTCAGTTTTCCAGAGAATTGTGGAAAGCATGTTCGGGGGCATGGCCGGAGTGATGGCTTTTGAAGATGATGTTTTAGTTTATGGTCAGGACCAGGAACAGCACAATGAGAGAGTATGTCAGGTTTTGTCCATTTTGACAAGCAAGGGTGTGACCCACAGTCCAGAAAAAGGCAGAATGAGCACTTCCTCTATAGAGTATTTGGGGTATAAACTATCAGCAAAGGGAGTGGAACCAAAAACAAGTTTGGTAAAGGCCATAGAGGATTTTTGCACACCAGAGAATAAAGATCAATTGGGGTCATTCATGGGTTTAATTGGATTTTACGCGAGATTCATACCAAACTGTGTTGAGAAGACTTTCGAGATGAGAAATCTCATGAAAAAGAATTCCAGATTTGTCTGGGGCAATAAATGTACCAATGAGTTCAACTGTATCAAGAAGGAAATAGCGCATGCCCTACCACTAAAGTCTTTTGATACATGAGACCAAACAGTGATTATGACTGATGCCAGTCCCCCAGGGCAGTACTCATGTAACGTAGAGAAGAACAAGGTAGTCGCATTTGCCTCCAGAAGTCTGAGAGGGACTGAAATGACTTATTCAGTCACAGAGCGTTGGTGGGGCATAGTTCACTTTAAGCCATATTTGTGGGGTTCAAAAGTTCAAAATTCATGGTACGGGTTGATCACAAATCATTAGTACATTTGTTTACCACGAAGGGTGGTGAACGTGCAACCCCCAGGATTACCAAATTTTTAAACAGGCTTCGGGCGCACAACTTTAAAATTGAATATGTTCCAGGGAAGAGAAATGTATTAACTGATTGTCTCTCCAGGTTGCCTGGTGATAGTGTGGAGGAAAGAGAATTCATTTGAGGAAGATACTGAGTTTATGTGCAGTGTGGAGAGCCATTCTGAGGGTGCCATATCTGAACAGGAGTGGAGAGATGTGAGCGAGTCAGATCAGGAAATCAAGGATGTTATGTGCGGTTGGTCTAAATGGGATAGCGAGTGTGACACAGGAACTGGATATAAGCATGTATTCGAGGAACTATCCATAATTAATGGGTTATTATTTCGTGCCTCTTCTCTTGTAGTTCCAGAAGCCATAAGATGCAAAGTGCTTTCCCTGGCTCACAAAGGTCCAATTGGCATGCATACCATGAAAAGACGGATCAGAGAAAACTTTTGGTGGCCTGGGTTGGACGAAGTGTAGAACACATTGTAAGAGACTGCATGAATTACGATAAGTGACAGGTGACGGTGCCTAGTCCTGTGAAAGCTATTGAGGTGCCTAAGAGAGCATGGGCCAAGTTGACTATCGACATCTTTGGTCCGATGGTGTTGTCTGGTGGCGTTCAAGAGTATGGCATAGTAGTCATTGATTATTACAGTCACTGGTCGGACATTAAGTTTGTGAGGGTTCCCAATTCCACCAGTGTAATAGAGTTCCTTGAGTGTGTATTTGTACGGGAGGGAATTCCCGATTAAATTTGGTCTGACAATAGTTGCCAATTCATGTCGGTGCAATTTGAAGAGTTTTTGAAGTTCATGGGAATAAGACATACAAAGATATCTCTTTATCTATCACCAAAGAAGCAATGGCCTCATTGAAAGGATCAATATAGTCATCAAGGAGAATGTACAACTGGCCAAGGCCAGTGGTTTAAATTGCAAATTAGAGTTGAGGAAAATGTTGTGGGCTGTGAGCACCACAGCCAATGCTGATACGGGGGTGTCTCCCTTCATATTATTGAGAGGACGGGTGCCAACTTCCAGAATGTTGAGAGAGTGGATGGGTAACTTTAGGGTTCCCGAGGAGAAAATCAGAGATGTGAACAAAAAAAGGGTGCAAGTACCAAACAAATATGTCCAGGTTCAACATGGTTGTAATGTCAGAGAGCTGAAAGTGAGTGTGGTGATTTTGTGAGAGTGAAGTGTTCAAGAATACCTAAAGGGGTATCTAGATTTTCAGGTCCTAAAAGAGTAGGGGAAGTGAGGAAGAGTGCTGTGAAGCTGGATGAAGGCAAATGGTGGAACAAGGGTAAAATTGCAGTGTCCTGTTGGAATGGCAAGGCTGTAAGTCAGGAGAAGGAGAGTAATGTGAGTTTGGTGGGAAAAGGAAGTGTGGAAAGAAACGGAGCAAAAGGTTGATGTTCATCATCGTCCAGAGTCACTAGATTACCCAGCAAGTTCCAGTATTATATTCTGTAATGTCAATGTTCTTTATCTCTACTTGTGGAGGTATGTGTTCATTATAGATTTGTGTCATAGTTCTCATGTAATTATATATATGTGTATATTTTCTTCTTCTTTTTGTTTCTTTTCCATTTTTGAGGATTGTTGTGTTTTATTGTTCCATATTATTTTAATTGTTACTGTAAAGGAGGAAGATGTGTTGGGTCTTTGCTCTTGCTATTCTTATGCCTTGGAATGTTGTATGGGTTGTGTTCTGTGAGACATCTATTGTGTGGGGAATCTATTCCAGAACTGGGCTTGGGAAGGCAGTTGAACCGGGAGATGGGAGAGTGGTGGAGACCTTTATTTCTGTCCTGCTGTTACTCAATAAATCTTGGACTTAACTTTGGTGTTGCATCTTAATAGAGAGCTATGCCTTTTTATTTACTTTCATCCCCTGATATCAGTTTAATGTGCTTGAAGATCATTGTAGCATATGTATCCATGAACAGTGTTATGTATTATATGCATTTTGCACCTGCAGAAGAATATGCACTCATTTCAGTTATTCTTTTAAAGCCCGGAAGCAGTTGAGGATCATTCAGTGTGCTAATGGAGTGCTAGTTAATGCCCACATACAGGAGGTGCCAACACGTTGGAATTCAACTTATTACATGTTGTAACATCTGTATGAGCAGTACAAACTGATCAATTACTATGTCCTTCAAAGAGGAAGGGATGCAACTGGGAAAAGCATGACCATGGAGGTGTACAAATAAGCCTAATCAAATGCCCAACACAGTTGCTACTTTGTTTTGAGGTTTTCACAGGGAAGTCAGCAAGGAGGACAGTACGATGAGCCAACCTAACTTGTTGTTGCATCTGCTACAGGACCAGTTAAAAAAGGTGTTGCAAAGGTTCGCCGGTGTGAACAGAGAAGCGCATGAGTTGGTTGAGAGCTTAATCCTTCGCTTGACTTTTAATCCAAGGCTGCACCGAGAGATTGTGTCATCCAAAGAGTACATCTGTGCCACAATGCTAGATCCACAGTACAATACAATACTGGCCACGTTCATTCCTTTTTTAGAAGAGGATATGTCACTATACAAGATGTGGATTGTTGAGCAAGCAAGAGACCTGTAAGAAGAACGGCTGGAAGTTAGAGTCCCGCACAGAAGTTCTGCCGTGCAGCCTTCAACCTCCAGAGACGGCAGTGCTGTTGTCTCACAGCAGCCAATGTCAGCAACAGCAACAGAAGAATTGGACCCAACCTCTGCAATGGCTTGGTTTTAAGTGGCAGGGATTAAGTCAAGTGCAGATGTGAAGGCAAAAGAAGTCGAGCAAGTGGCAGCACCAATTACCATACAGGGGAAGTTCCAAGACTATCTGAATGGCTCAAAAGAGGTCTACGTGGATCAATACCCATTGGTCTATTGATATGGGAAGATGAACCAATGGCCAGAGCTTAGCAGGCTAGCAATAAAGTATCTGGCTTGTCCGATAACCAGTATGTCTGCTGAGTGCGTGTTCAGTGCAGCTGGCGCAGTTGTCACAGTTAGAAGGACCAGTCGCTCACAGCAAAACATGGAGAGATTGACCATGATTAAAATGAACCATCCCTTCATACCACACAATTACACTGTTCCTGAAATACCACAGGAGGAGGAGGATTGGTCAAACTCAAGTACGCTAGCTGACCAACTTCTGAGCGTACCCCCTGAGTTTGAGGGCAAACTCTACTTCCCTGACTGAGTAGGCCACCACAGAACTTTCAGACTATCGTCAAACTGCTTTGTAAAAAAAAAAGGATATAGCTAGAGGAACATTATATATTTTGTGTCTGACTTATGCAGCCCCACCATTTAGGGACATGTATGGCCGAATTAGAGTTGGACCAGTGTACAGTGAAGAAGCCTCCCCATTCTCTTTAAGGACATTGAAGGCTGCCCCAGTAATGATCATTTAATTTACAAGACTGCCAATGTGTTGCTTTCACAGGAAAAGAGGAGATACAATATGACAATTGTGTACCACCGTGCTTGGATGGGAACGTGTAACTATTGCACCAATGAGGGATATATTATTGAGTGAGTGTGAGTGATGATTCATTTGGTGGTAGATAATGAGGGTGTTCAACTAATTTGTAAACTTGATTTCGATGATTTGCAATGTTTGGGGGCTAATGGGTGATTTTGCCTGAAGGTGATTGGCCCTTTCACACTTAGCTAGATTTACTTGAATGGTCCACTCCTTGCTGTACTTTTTTTCTGGTTCTTCAGAGACTAGACCAGTCAGTTTAGTTAAGAAATACAAATCTAAACAAAATGCTCAAATTATTTTGCTTTTCTTGTTCATCAATAGGAGTGCACTACAGGTCTATCTCTCTCAATCTCATTTGGGTCGGGAGTCGGACTGATTCATTACTCAGAGTCAGGACTTAGGGCGGGGCTACCTCAACAGCCAGAAGAAGAAGTTATCTACTTCAAAGGGAAACCAACATGATGATGACTCTAAGAGGCTTACTCAGCCATGTGGACTGGAGAGAGGTGCGTTGATTTGGGAAATGTTGAGTAGTGTGTGCTGGTTCAAATGTGAAACTCCTCTATTATGTGGTTGTGGACGAGGGGGGCCTGTAACTGGAGACAGACATGTGAAGTAACATCATTACCTGATGGATGCACTCAGCTAAATGTTATGACAGTTGTGAGATTGATCAGCCAGGTATATGCAGCTACTTGTCTGGAATTGGTTGTAAAATTGCTCTCACTTCAAAGTTAATCGCACATGAGTCATAATGAATGAATACTGCAGCCTATGCTCTTGCTCTGCCTCTTGGTCCACTTCTCATGAAGCTTATCTTATGTCCTTCTCCTTGACTCTACAATATCGTTTCTGTTTTACAATCCACAGGCCTTACCTTCTCTTCTCCTGCATGAAAGGCAAAAGCTCAATAACACTCCTGCTTACCTTACCGGACCGGTTCAGCCAGGCATCCAAGATGGACATTCCGAGTAGAATGCAGATGCTTTGCCCAATTTGGCATTTATACATAGTATAATTTTTAGAAGTGTGCGGGTTCACTCCATAATTTGTATTTTTCAAACCAAGATGACATAACATTTAGATACATATTAACTTGGGTCTCTGGGGCTGAAGGACTGTTTGCAATGCATTTAATTGAACTGTCATTCCTTCATTGGTTTCCCCAACAGATTAGATGATGATGATGTGCTGCTCATCGCCCTGATAAATATTGTTGTTGTGTAGTGTTTGTCTTTGTCGCACCTATCCCCGAATTCCCATTCTCATCAATTCATCAACTCCCTAACCCTCTTCCCCCAGGCTGTGTGATATATTGAGATGTGACTTATGAATTTACATCATAAATGGATCACACGCTTTGATGGGGCGGATGTTGTGAAAGCGACACCAACTCACTATGGGTTCTTCTCTTATCTGAGCAGTAGCCCACATCAGCCCCACTTACCCACCAACGCATAAAAAGGATACATAGTCTTATATAACATCATTCTTCAACATCATCATTCAGGCCTTGTGTTGCTTAAATGCTTAACCTTCTCCTGTCCTGAGTCCATTCCTCCTGAATATAGGATTTCATCATAATTGTTTTAATAAATTAATTGAATACTAGCTCCCCACTGCTCAGAAGTTACTGAAGCTAGTTTTAATATCAGATCTTTGTGTCATGGTGGTAGCCTGGTCTTAGTCTTTCATAAGTTATGATATAAAACCCACTATCTCTGTGTTTTCTTTCAATCTAGTTGCCAGTGATGGATAATCCTTCTGATTAATCCTACAGTTGAGGGTCACCTAGGCGGGAGTGGGACTTCGCTTGTGATGTCTTCCCTGTTAGCGCTCTAGCCTGCTACTACTACCACCACTATTAAGAAGGCACTTTGGGAAACCCTGCAATAAGGTTTTGGAAGATTGGGAGAGGTAGCAGCCCTTGCTTCATCTATTCAGGTAAGAGAACTAAGAAGTGAAGTGATCTAATTTAGTTCGTAACTTCTATTGAAGATTAAGATTTTTTTTACGTACGTTATAGGCATAGGCATACCCCCTATTTGTCAATATAATTACAGAGGGTAGTAGGACAAGGATATAACCGGTATAACTTTGATAAGTGGCTGGGTGCTGCAAAAGTAACAAAAGTTAATATCCCCAAACAATAAGACCGACCTAGTCTGTGTAGTTCCCACTCTGGTAGCAGGGTATTGTTTAGGTATAAGTAAAGTAAGTAACCTAGCAAATAAATAATTATATCGCAAGGGACTTAAAAATCAGCGAGGGAAAGTCGAGGGGGAAAAGTCGATGTATAGTTTGTGACTGTTCAGAGGGCAGCTTTTTGACAATTAAAAAACCAGGCTATGCTAAAAGCAGTGAAAAGACATATGAAGAAACAATCCCCATTTATTTTTTTAACAAATAAAACCCAACCTCTCCACCCACAACAGGTCCACCCCCTCCTCAAACATATATATAAATTGTCCCAACCAATGTACAAAGTAAGTCCAACAAAGTCCTCCTTGCCCCAACTGCCCTTCCCAATTCCCATCCTCCCCACCTAAAACAAAAGTGCCTCTCACCAAAGAAAGTATATTAAAAAATGGCATAGAGGGCATCTATCCGGATGTGAAGGCATGCCACCTCTTGGCGAAGCAGCATCAGCCCCCGTAGGACATTGTGGAGGAGGCAGTCTGTGGGTGGTGATGGGGGGGCAGCAGTAGTGGATCCCGGCTACTGGCGTTGCTGGCAATGATATAGCTGGGATGAAGGCGTTGGCAGCCGGCCGGAGGTACTGGGAGCAGTGGCACATGCTTCCGCCTCCTCCTCCACTTCCAAAGTCAACAGCCATTGATATTCAGCCTGGATGGCCTCTATCCGGTGGTGCCGCAGCCGGGCGGATATTTCCTGCTGTGATGGTTGAACAGCAGGAGTAGCTATATCAAGAAAGAAAAAAGAAAAGAAAAAAGAACTTGTAAACAATGCTCAATGCACACACTTGTTTATTTAGTGGCACAGTAGCAGAACATTGGTGGTCCCCTAGGGCCATTGGAATCTTTGATGTGATTAGTCACAGGGCCAAATTTTCCCCACACATGTATCACATATAGCACTGACTGCAAGGAATTTAGCGAGAATACCACCAGAATTAAAGTGATTTTTTTCGTCTAAAGGATTTTATAGTAAAAACTAAACAGACGCTTTGTGTGTAAAAAGAAAAATTACCTCTCATTAATGAGTAAGGCATTTATGCAGCACAATTAATAGTATTGTTGTGTAACCTTTATGGAGACATGATAGTGTCAGGTCTGGTACTCTCTGCAGTCTGCAGCTGGGGCAGCTGTAATGGACAATTTCTTATCTTACTTTAATTCCAATGGCCATGCTCTTCTCTGACTGCCTTTCAATTCTACCCTGACTCCAAAGAGGCACATGAATAATAATATTAATACTACGTCACACATGTCACATATAAACATGGATTTCCTGTCTGCTGTAAGTAGACAGAGGAAAAAACAATGCACTGCAATACAGGGGCAGGAACTGGATATATATTTTATTTGGCACGTACGTCACACAGTATCCCATCTGCCAAACTCTAAATCAGGCACTTGGTCCTACTTTACTCACAGGTCTCACCCCCCAAATTATTTTCAAATAATACCTTCACTTGGCAGTAAGGAAGGTTACCCTACTGCAAGGTAAGTTAGAGGGATTAAGCCAAGTAGAGGTTTTGCTATAGAATAGTGGGGTGTCACTGTTTATCATGTGCTAAGCTTTTGCTTAGTCAGTCACTGAAGATGACGAAAGGGAAAATTGTGAACAGGCGTAAATCTGTCATGAAGTCATGGAAATTATATACATATATCATTTGGCCTGAAAAATGTGGCATATGCCAAGAATGGATTTTTCTATTTTTTGGTAGGCTGAGACAGATCTTAGGAAATAATAATGTAGCAAAGTACTAGTAGGAGGTGACTGAGTGGGCACTGGGAAACAACCTTGTTTTCAGTTTGTAATTCATTGAAAACATCGTAATGCTGCATTAACAGAAGCATTTCTACAGGAACAAGGGTCCCTTACATGCAAAATAACAAAAAGCATTGATACATAAAGATACAATGAAGTCTATGTCTGGTATCCAAAATGGAAAATCATATGCATTTATTAAATTAAAGTAAAAACCATTGAAGTGGGAGAACACACAAAAGAGAAGTCAAGAAAAATTCGAAAATCTCAGGCATTTTTTTTATGTGACTAAAATAAGATGACAATGGTCACGGCACAAATACTAAGTACCTATACTCACATGGAAGGATAGACAATTTACAACAATTTGAGTCAAGGTACTGTGGTCAACGATGTTTTGATCTCTTAACTAGATGTAGGGATCATCATCAGGATATAAGGGGTTATGCCTGAGACACAATGCCTGCGAAAAACTGCATTATGAGCTCTTGTATGTGTGACAAGCAACCAGGGCCAAGGTAAATCAAAAGATGAGACAAAATAACAAGGTACATCACTGCGAACAGCCTGAATTGTAAGGCATGTAGGGCACATTAGCCAAAAACAGTGATGCCGCATCAGAGTGATGAATGTGGGCTGACACAAACGGCACAAATGTGCACCACAGAGTCACCAGAAGTAGTAAACAACATGCCAAACCAGAACCTAACGAGGTGGGAGTTGCAAACCAGGCACGCAGTAATAGGAAGTCGACCGTTTAGCTCAGCCCACATTTATCACAATGAAGCAGATCATTCAGCCCCACCCCCTTCCTTCTCAGGAGCTGGGTGAAGCACTGTTAATTGCTCCCTTTGTGTGGGGAGGCCTTTGTTCCTGCTGCTGGAGAGGAATGTAATTAACGTGGCACAACAGGGTGACAAAAGGCCTGGGCTCTAATTCTGAGCTGATCCAGAGAAATATGACAGTTCTGGATGACCCATAAATGGTACAGATATCTTTTTGGAACTTGCAGAATTGATGTTCCCGCGCAAGTTACACCCCAATTCGATACGTCACTGGTATCTATAGGCCAATGGAAAGCAAAAGTGCACTCTCAGGCAGTTTTTGCCCTATGTATATAATAAAGTGTCACTACAGACAAAACACTAAAGTACACTGACTTTCCCTGTTAGTTTACACTAACATTATATGGCAAACCCAAGGTCAGTATCGAATCCTGCAGAGTCCCCTCTGCACCAGCCTACCTGTGTGCAGTTACCAAGCTGTGCACAACAGTAGTCTTCCACGTGCAGCACGTACACGTGTGCATGTGCACTTGTACTTGTCAAAGAAAAGGGGGGAGGAAGAGGAATAACTGCATTCACCCTCCTCAGTAACACATCATAGGCACAAAACAAAAAGAACCCAGTTGAAGGACTAGCGATGGACAAACCCTCCACAATTAGAGAAAAACACTGTTTTTCTTAGAAATCCCTCACCCACCGGGGTTGCCCCATGGTGGCATGCTTCATCATTGGGGTTCTTCCCGATCCGCTGCAGATCAAGGCGTGCTGCGACCAGACGAAATGCACTGGAGCACTTTTTTTGTATTGTCTATGATGAAGACAGTGGTGTGGGGGGGAGTGGAGTGAAGGTGCTACACCCATTTAACAATACCTGACTAGTAGGTCGCCCTACTTTATTCCTGCCTCTAGTCGGTATGGTTAAATTCAGGGGAAGAAAGGAAAGGGTGTCAATAAATCTCTTCCTTTCTGGTCAACATGTTTCGAGCCATGCCCCTATTGGCTCTTCGTCAGGACCTAAGGAACTTTGGGGTACATGCATCAAGCAATTTTGTGTTCGAAAAAGGGCCGATTCGCAGAATCGGCCCATTTGCAAACGCAAAAAATGCTTTTCTGATGCAGAAAACCCTATTTTGCGATTCGGTAAATTGGGTTTTGCGATACAGTATTTGGAAGGGGCGTGTTAATGTCGTCCTTCCAAATACCGAATCCTAACAGTATGCATGAATGTTTTGTGACGTGAATGCGATTGCAAAACATTCGCATATTACCACCTACTAAGTAGGTGGTAACCCATTCACAAGGGAAGGGTCCCAGAGGGACCCCTTCCCTTTGTGAATGGTTCTAAAAGCATTTTTAAGAGCAGGCAGTGGTCCCATGGACCACTGCCTGCTCTTAAAAAATGAAAAGAAAACTTTTCATTTTACTTTTTGTACAGCATCGCGTTTTCCTTTAAGGAAAACGGGCTGCTTTACAAAAAAAAGATTGCTTTATTTAAAAACAATCACTGACATGGTGGTCTGCTGACCTCAGCAGGCCACCATCCCTGTGATTTTTGCGATTCCTAGGGGGTTGCAAAGTGCGATCTACCTCATTAATTAATGAGGTAGAGCGATTTGCGACCCCCTAGGAATCGCAATCTGAAACTCTTTGAGTTTCATGCATTGTAAATTGCGATTACCTAATTGCGATTCTCAGGAATTCGCAATTAGGTATTTGCAATTTACAATGTTGATGCATGTGTCCCCTAGTTCCTATTGGTACCACTTGTCAAACAAGCCCTGTTAGGAACACATTGATTTGCAAGCCATGCAAGGATGCAGTCCCCGGGTGAGTCGATTCAGGTGCAGTGGCCGAGGGCGTCCTTGATGAAAGTGTGACTACAGGCCCCCTCCTCCCCGGCGAGATCATGACGCACTAGTACGGCATCTAGAATAAACGCAGTTTGGTTTTACCTAAGATTAAGTTTGTTTGTAGGTTGTGTGACTCTGCATGGCTTGCACATCAACGTGTTCCTAACATTCTTGGCTGATTTCTCTTTCAAGGGAATTATTTATATGTCCAATTGGCAATTTGTGCACAAATATCATATATTAAAACATATACATCTTTTTAATGAACATTCCACTTTTAAGTGTTTCTTTTTATCTATAATTTGGAACAATACATTTTTTTAAATCAGTGATAAGTCATTTTTGCTGGGAGCACTGTAGAAAAGGGGTATTTCCTGGGTATACCAAATATGGAATTGTTCCTCTATTACACCTTTTGGGAAATTACAAGATATGTATTTACTACCTAATACTGTTGTTAAAGATATGTTATTAAATGCTTTCATTTCTACTTATTCGTTTTGGTTCTCGCATTTACTTCCACTCATTGATATACCACCAAAAAGGTTTTCATAATCTGATTTGGAATGGTAGTATACCAAAGACCACTGCCATTTATAAATGACTTCAGTAGCCAACATAATCAGAACTAAATCTTCATTCGAACTATTCTGGGAACAAGCTATGCAGCATGAATTTGATAGACAAACTTGGAACAAAATATAGCTCAAATTATTCAAAACACCCAAGTCAGCAAGTATTATTCAATCGTTCTTTATTTATAATCAATTGCTCTTTACTGCAGTTCACATTTCCAGGTTTGATATTTCTGTTTCTAATTTATGCTGGACTTTTAAATAATGGAGAAGGTGCAATGCTGCATGTTATTTTACTGTCAATATGTTAATTCATTCTGGAAATTAGTATGGACTGAATGTTTTGAGATTCCAATTTAACCTTCCCTTTCCTTTGATAATATGATCTGGGGTCATTTTAACCTTGTTGCTGTAATTGTACTTATAATCTTAAATCATTGTGTCCTCGTATTGCCTTTGCCTCAAGACAAGTGGCATCCTGTTAGAAAGATGTTTCTACATTATCTTTTCAGTCTTTGAGTAATAATATATGTGATAACCAAAGACTTGAACTGATTGTGCTGTAGATACCAAAAGTAAAATTTAGAACGTTAATTGTGGTTGCTTTTTACTAAATTTCTATTGACTCCTTCAGTTTTTTAAACTTACTTATATATCTGTCTTTCTCTTTTGCCTTTTCTTTCCTCTTTTTCTTTCTTTAATCTAATTGTCTTAAAATGATGGCTCTTTCTTAAGTATTTAGGCTGTTATAATAGATATGTTGATATAATACATATTCTATTCCATGCATATCTGTTTTATGACTTCTTTAATAAAATGTATTAAATGTAAATGCACCTGCTCCATATTTATTCCTCTATGTCGTTCATCTCTAAGAAAACAGATTCTGTAGTGCATGAAGTTCTTATCTTGGACCTAGTTCCGAGAAAACCAGCCCCACAGTCTGGCTCGCCAAGGGGATGAGCAGGTTTAACCATTTTTAGATTCAGCTACCTTCAGTCTAGAGCAGCTTTTGACATATGGGGCTCGTAACATGAGCCACAAAAAAGATAGCTGATTCTTAACTTTCTAAAGCTCTGCCTGGGCCGGAGAAAGACACAAAAAATATACTACAATTAGGCAATGCAGTGGTCTGGTGTGCATCTCTCTTTTGGAACCTACTCCAATTCGTGGACACACTGGGAGAAGGGGCTACCAGCTTTTCCATCTCACTTCTCCATAATGTGGTGAACTGTAGGATTGCATGGCGTTTCTAAAGGTGTAACTTGATCTCTTGGTATCCTTGGATTTCCCAGCATCTGTAAACAAGCACACCAGGAGGCAAAAGGAAGCGGAAGTCGATTTACAAGCACCATGATTGCAGGTGCACTTCTGTGGTTTAATGCTGTGTATGTGGGTCACTTTGTTAATGGCTACTTCCTTTCAGAGAGCCTGGTGAGTGGGAGAAACAATATGGGATGTCAAAGGAAATATATAAGTAAGAGGAGGCATAATAAAAGGACATTGTCCCGTCCTCCAAGAATTCTGTTTGTGCAGCTCATCTTTAGGAGAGTAGTCTCATCGAACATTGGGGAAAGAGGTGCTCTCAGCCTAATTAAATTATCTTATCTCAAAAGTGTAGTTTAAGGCCTTGTTGATGTGGCAACACTGCTCTTCTCATCTGAGAGGAGCCACTAACTGGTTCACGAAATCTGTGTGGTTCTTGCTAGCAAATCAAGGTTTAGAGAACCACACAACTGTCCAGCAGTGTGTGTGGTCGTCCCTGGACCTCGTTTTGCCAGAGAAAACCAGACAAATGTCCTGATTTAGAGTTTGGCAAATGGGTTACTACATCATAAACATGATGGATATGCCACCTTTTTTCAAGTGCATAATATCCTATGGCACTGGTACTAAGCCAGACGGTATATCCGTCACATTTGTGATGGAGTAACCCATCTGCGAAACTCTACATCAGGCCCAAAGTCCACAAACTGTGAAATACACCCATCTTTCAGGTACACCTGATGAGCTAATTTGGGCTGTTTATGTGGCCCAGTTTTGCTTCCCAGAAAATTATGAAAAAGGGTGGATTTCACCTGTTCTGCAAAATAGTTTTGCCCACCCCTAGTCAGGGGGGCCTTTCCCAACTGTAGGCATAGCACTCTCATCTGGGGTTTTGAATCGAATTGCTGCTGAATATATTCTCTTATTGCTTTTTGGAATTTTACTTTGGTGATAAATGCTCTTCTATCTCTGCCTTTCGCACCCTTACAGTAGGTGGCATTGGCCATTCCATCTCACGGGTTGATTTCTTAGCCGTAAAGCCTTCATTTTGGCAATTTGGGAACCATGCATTTGAGTTTTCCCTATAAGCTAGTCTTTAGGACAGACCCATCTTTATACCTTAAATAGTATTCAGTTTTCATTAGTCCTTGAGTGGTGATATTTCTATATGTACTCCTTTCCCTTCCTCTTCAGAAGAGGTTTGGTACCCTACCTGGCTTGTAAAAATGGCAGTAGAACTTTATATGGCCAAGAAAACTTTTGCGATGATGTCACCCTTTTTTCGCTCTTGTTTGCATGATAAAGGGCTGCAAACCTATAAAGAATACTTTTACTGTCCATCTCTTTCAATTGTGATATGAGCAGTGTTAGAAATTAGGTTATTAATTTGGGAGGGAGGCACTGCTGCCAACTCGATAATCCCTCTGTGATTAAGTCAAAGCACCTGGTATTTATGGTACAAGTTGCAGGTATTTTCCAGAGAAGTGCTTGTTAAGTTCCAGCATTACCAACAATTCCAAAGTAAAGAACACAACACAATAAAATCCCCATACCAAATTAGGGAAATAGAGAATAATTTGATGAGCAAAAAACATTGTGGTTATAAAAATAGGTTAAAAGAAAGAGGAGAAATGGTTTTTCAAAGTTTTAAGGCACAAAGTGCCTGGAAAAAGTCAAGCAGTATGGAAAAACAACAATGAAAATTGGACCGGGCCTTTGGTGCCACTTCAGGCAAATTAAAATGGAGCGGAGTCGAATACACCAAGCGGGTTGCCCTGGTCAAAGGTTTTACCTTCAGACTAAGTTCCAACTGCTGGAAAAGCTTTTTCTAGTCAGTACAGCAGCCCCTAGCTCCTGACAACAGGCTTGTGGGCTCCAGGTATCTCTCCAGCCTGGTCTCCTGCAGGCTCTAGTCCTCTTTGGTAGGCTAGGCCCTCTAGGAATCAGGAGTCCTTCGACTTTTTGTGTCCCTGAAGCAGTTAAATAGGAGGCCAACCATTTGATCCTTGAGGAGCAGTTCCAGTCCATGGGTGCCACCAGTATTAAGGAGTCATTAAGTTGTTGTTTGAGTACTCTTCTTCCAGCAGGAGTCCAAAGTCAGGATTCTTCTTCTTCCAGCAGGACCGTCTTCTTCGAATGGAGCCTTCCCAGGTCCAGGAATGTTCTGAGAAAGTGGTAGTCGAGGTGCTAAATATATCCTGTGCACTAGTCAGTGACTGGAGAAAATGTACCATCCAATTCTAACTATCTTAGCATAGTCTCTTCACCTCCTTTTACGGTACTTCCTCTATGTTAACTGTAAAATTACCTAGGATTCTATGTTTCAACACGACAGGACTTTGCTTTCACCAGAGCAGGCCTGTCTTCAGCTTCTAGGCCACTCGCTGGTTTTCCCTCCTTCTGTTGCTGGAGCCTGACTGCCTATAAGAGTCCTGGGGATGAACAGTCCATGACATCTCCAAGTCAAAAGAGGTAGTGCTAAAGCTGCCCTTAGTTCTGCCAACTGTTCCTGTCCACTCCCAGATAGCTAATCCCTGCTAAGTGGTCAGCGGTTACCATTCATTGGCCTTTCCTGGGCTCAGAGGCATGCCATTGTTCTCTGAGCCACGGTCATTAACTCTCCCAACCAAGGATGTGAATTTTAGCTCTGTAGGTGTGATGAGTGACAGAACTGTTTTTAATCCAATTTTGCCCCAGGCAGCCTAACGTAATTTTGACAAAGTTACTTTTCTGCTTAAGTTATCAAATATCTGATTTCGCCATTAAGTAAGATTTCAGAAACTAAGCAGAAAATAACTTTAAAGCATGTGTATAGCCCTTTCCTGAGCAGAGATGAAAAATAAATATTTTAATCCCACCTAGGTCATTTGGGGAAATGTATAACCAGGCCTACACAGTAAAATACCATTTGGGGTTTATTTCTCTGAGAGGGCGCACTAACCCCCAATAGGTAGTGTGCCCTATTTTTGTACTTTAGCGCCATGCCCTCTGGACGTACAGGGCACACTTTATGGGTGACTTGTAAATATATAAAAATAGGCTTTTACTTCACGGCAAAGCATTTTTCTCTGCCATGTCCCTGCAACGCATCTAAAGCGCAGCCTAACCAGAGCCCAATGGTGCTCCTGTTAGAGATTTATTTTTGTCATATATGGAGGTCGTGTAAATATACATTGCAGCTCACATTTAGCTTTCCATGCCATAGATGCATTTTAGGCACCATTTACAAGGGACTAATTGGGAAGTTAGATAAGGAGTTCCAATATACAGCACATATTTTAGAGGGGAAGCAACACCACTTTGCTACTATTTAACAGTGGTAAAGTGCAAAGAGTTTTAAAGCCAGCAAATTGAGATATGCAAAAATGAGGGGACCACAAAAAAATAGGGTTATTTCTTACAATCAGTTTTATCTGTAGACTATGTATCCAAGAACATCAACACCGATATAATAAATTTCAGGACAGATGCCCAGTGGTTCGAAAGGTAAACAAACGTAAAGCCGAAAAAGTGACCTTGTTTATTTATAGATGGGAGGTCTATCTGAAACTGTTTTAAGTACCTCAGCATTACTACATGATAGCTGATAAATTATTTTTTCAACCATAACTCTTGTGTAATATATTCACACGTCTTGCATTATTTTGATTGTAACTTGTGGCAATTATCAGCGATTGGAGCTGTTTGAATGCTACAATATAAGTGTCAGACGGAGACAGAAAATAGGCCTGTGCACCATAATAAAAGTGACCCCATTAGTGATTTAGATAGCTACAAAGTTCCCCATATTTATAAACTGGGTAGTTTTGAACTTGTAAAGACACCTGTATAAGTGTTTTGCAAGGTGTAGATGGCTGAATGGATTTGAGCTTGTTTTAATATCAAGGAAAACAAGTAAAAACAGGGCCACACACTGACCTGCCAGACCAGTCCGTCGGGCACTGCCTGATTGCCCTATGGCCCTTGACTGTCTTTGCCGGGCTCGGGCGTTTCCCCGGTGGGCTGGAAGGGTGGGGGCGGTTTCTCCGCTAGTGGGGCTGGTTTAGTTGCTGGGCACCCGCCGTTCATGTTCCTGCCTGCAGCTCTTATAAATCAGCAATCCAAAACAAATGGTTTAAAGAATGCTTTAAAACCATTTGTTTTTGTGTTTGGGTGGTTCCTGTCTCCTACAGACAGGAACGTGGTTGGCTGGTCCCCAGCAACAAAACCGCCCCCCACCCTGCCGGTCCACCGGAGAAATGCTGCGTTCATTCACTACTTGCTCCATGGGGGCTGCTGTGGCAAAATTTACCAGGGCTGATTTTGGTGGCCAGGCCGGTCCTGTTGCCCTGTTAAGTCAGTCCGAAATGTGGCTGCCCATGGCGCACGCAGTGTGCCCTCTTAAGAGGGTGGACTCATTAGTGCCGCATTCGGGCACATCCCCACGCTCCACTCACTGGGACCCCCCTACGGGAGTCCCCCACGTCTGGCGCCTTATCCGGGTCATTTCCGGCATGCAAGGGGCAGGGGGGTCAGGTTTTGGCAATCGTTGTTTGGTTGGGGTAAGTTTGGGCCTCTGGGGCTTGTTGTTGCTGGTGGTCCCAATCCCCCCGCATTGGGGGCGGTTGCTCGGTCTCCAGTCTGCTCAATGGTATGGTCTGAGATCGGGGGAGCGGCAGAGTGGGGGTTTCTGTGCAGGCGTCAAACAGTCTTGGAGTGGTTTTGTGTGCGGTTGCAGGGGCGTTCTGGTTGCAATGCCGTGGATTCACAGCCGTCCCGGCGTTGGGGGGTTGGCAGCCTGCTTGCAGGCTGTGCCTCAGTGTGAGGACTGACTACCTTCCTTTGTTTTTAGTGGGGTGTCCATTGACTCAAGTTTTCTTGTTGGGAGTTGAATTGTAGACGAGGGAGAATTCTGGGCCATTTTCTGTTCCGGTTTGGCAGGAGGTTGGGAGAGCAACGTGCGCATGTTCTGCTTTGCAGATATTCCTCTTTCTCTGCGGCTGCCCGCGGCCCCCGCAGGGGGCCACCCTAAACGGGCGGCCCCTCTAGTGCCATTTGGGCACTTCCCCACCCCCCAATGATGTGCGGGACTCAAGGAGGAGTCCCCCTACCAGACGCGTCACTTCCGGCACGCAGAGGAGGTGGGGAGGTATTTATGCCTCCCCCCGGCCATCTTGGCGTCCTCTTTGCGCCGGACACGCAGTCGAGTGGCTGTGCTATTGTCTCCGTCGTGTCTAGCTCGTTTAGGCCACGGGCCAGCGTAAGGGGAGCCCGCCCCAGAATTTCCCTCTGTGGATGAGCTTGCCCAGTTCGGTGGGGTGCTCGGTACAGGCATCATGCTGGGGCTGGTTGGCCTGGTCATCGTCGTGGGGCCGATTATTTGGCGGGCTGAGGTGAGTGCTAATTCAAGCTTAGCTGCCTCCGGGCCGGCTGCTTCAAGCCCGCTTCACTCTCTAGGGTAGCGGGTGCTACCACTGTGTCTCTATGGTTCCGGTTGGGCGTTGGGGGCCGAGTTGGTCAGAGGTTGACCCGACTGAGCGTTTGCGCGTCTCGCCTCGTTCCCCCACTAGCTTTGCCGCAGACCACATGTAAGCGGAAGGGTGGGGGTCAATATGCACCTGCGGGGCAGTGTGGGGTCACAAGCTCCTGGTGCTCGCTCCGCCTTGGGGGCGGGGGTGTCTGCGCTCCGCTCCTTCAGTTCGGCCCCCCCGACTTTGGTAAATGTTTCTTGCGGGGCCCCCTTTGGCTGGGCAGCCAGATTTTCTAGTGTTTGGGGCCGCAGGCTTACACTCTGCATGCCACCTATTCGAGAGCGGGTGGCATACATGTGCGGATCAGAGAGCGAGGTCTGGCTTTGTTGTTGGGGTGTCTCCCCATGCGGGGTGCATGGGGTGTTCGCTGTGGTCATGCCCGCACATCGCCAGAAGATAGGTTAGTGATACGCCACTGTTGGCCGTGGCCTGTGGGTTAGCGCGCAACGCTCCTGAGCCCCTCTCTTCTCCCCCCCCCCTATAGCATGCGGGGACCGAGAGGGTGCTCTGGCCTGCCTGGGTATATTTCGGGCGTAACCAACACGCAGCTGCGTTGGGTTGAGCGGGCAACGACACGGTGGTCGGAGCAAGGCAACCAACTCAAGGGTCGGCTGGTCGGGCTCGGGTGTCGCTTGGGGGCACAGCGGGATAATTAGGCATATTGCCTAAGCTGATGGTCGGCTCGTGGCGCTGTTTACCGGAGCGAGCCGGGCGGGAGTCTCAAACATCCTGTGACTCTGGGCAATTGCTCGAGCTCCACCCCACGGCCCTCTGTTCATCCAATCTCCCGTGCCCAGATACGAAGTGGTCTGGGCAGTATTAACTCACAGCCACCCCCTATTCACCACCCACTTCCTTAATTTCCGAGGGAGGGACAGTGTGTTGGTTGCAAAAGGGGGACAACCGGACACGCAGTTCCGAGGTAGGGCGATCGTTTGCGCATGAGGTGAGTTGAGTGCGGCATGGTGAAGCAGTCCCTCCTCTTCCCTCCCGTCCCCCCAGGCTAGGCTATGCCCGTTTGGGACCCGTAAAATTGCATTTTCTCTGTCCGACCCCGCAGGACGTCCGCCGGTGTCAGTCCATGCGCGCTGGGTCGCGGCAGGGGATGGGAGGCGGCAGGGTAAAGGGGTTCTAACTTCCCGGGACGTTCTGGTTGCACTGCCATGGGTCCACGGCCGCCGCCGCATTGTGGGTCTGTCGTTTGACACTGCGGTGGCGCTGGGTACTGGAAGCTGTGTGGGGAGATCGCAGGGAAGCACAACTTGAAGGTATTGGAATGATGACTGTATTTTGTGTTCTTTTAGTTTAAACGGGCGTTTGGTTCTTTTCCTGAGGCACAGGTAGCAGCAGCAGGGGAGAGGGGCCTGGGGTTGCATTCACATCACAGGGGGCCCGATCTTTGCTTTAGCAGTGAAAGGGAGATTGTTGGCGGCGCAAGGGAAAGAGCCTCTTTTCTTCACACGTGTCGGATTCTGTTTGTTTACAGACATTCAAAAGGCCGAGAAGTTTGCAGGTGTATTGCGTTTGTGCAGATGCAGCTGCTTGAAGGGAGGTTGAGGTGTTGGCTCACGAGGGAATTTGAAGGCCATGAAGGCGAGGATTGTTCATGCGGTTCAGCGCACGCTTTCCAATTTTCTGCTGACGGTTTTGGTGTTGATTGGTCTCCAAAGTAGTTGGCATTGTGGTGTTTTTGGTCATTCATACACTGGATTGCTTGTCGACCAACCGGAGTGGAATATCCAATTTGTCCTTGCATGTGCTTTGCGGCGCATTTCCAAGGTGGTCTGAATTTTAGCCCAAGCACCCCTTTTGGTGGCACTGCTCTCGGACGTCCACAATGTGGCGCCCGCCGGCACAGCTCAGCCCTAACAAAGGTTGACATTTAAGCTGTGAACGATTTATAAATAGCAAATTGCTGCGGCGTTTGGCAGACTTGAGATTTTCTGCCTGAAAACCGTGCAGGGGAATTTCATGGGTGGCCCTAGCGAGTCACTGGCCTCCCGTGGCTGGGAGAGCGACGTTTGCACTGTGGAGATGTCAATGCTGTCTTTGGTGTCGCAGCGGGGGACTGGAGCCGGTTTCAGGTGTAGGGAGTTGTCTGTTTGGGTGCCACATGCTTCGTGAGGGCGCAGGGTTTTGGGCGTGCACGGGGCCCCAGAGTAAGGGAAAAATAATTCCATATGGGCATTTTATGGCTTGAAACAAATACTGCAACTATCCTGGATCAGTGAGCAGGGTTGCTGCCGCCCGGCCGGCTGCTTATCGCCCACTTCCTGCTCGACCGCAGCGGGCACTACCGTCGTTCCTGGTTCCGGTGGGGAGTCGACTTGTGTTAGAGGTTGGTCCGGTCGGTTATTCCGGACAAATCACCTATCTCCCGGTACCTATAACGGAATGTGTTCACTTGCGGGGGCGAGGAGGACACATTATTGATCGATGACGGTGAGCCCGGGCCAGAAGTGTGAAGGTGAGCGAGCACACAGCGTGGCTCTCCGGCTGGAGGAACCGGGAGGCAGAGTGTGGGTTGGGTCTGTCGGGGGTGAACGACTGGGCCCTGAGCGGAAGGACTTGTGTCAGGTCTCTGGAGGCAGCACAGTGGGTCTTGCATGCTGCTGGTAGAGCTGCAATCGAGGGTCGATTATTTCGGCAAGCTAGTTGTGCGTTATCTTGGATTGGTCCAGTGACCGCGTCTTTGTCCCAGATCCAGGTCACATTTCTCATGGTATGATTGGGCATCATGTCATCAGTGGAACGAAGGTTGAGCGACACCATTCCTGGGGACGTCATCCTTGTATTGACGGGTCAATCACCAAGGAGCTATAGCTCAATGGTAAGTCTTGTGCCTCTGGTGGCAAAGGCACTCACAGGACAGGGGTTCGATTCCTGCATAGGCTGTCAAAGTATCATAAGGTTGTAACTTTTTGAGTGCCCAGCCTATTTCAGTCCCGGGCTCGGGGATCCGTAGGCCCCCACGCTTGATTCAATACTCAGGGCACCAGTGTTTCTTAACTGGTCCGGTGATCCAGGGTGCAGTCTGTGCTGATGGGGTTTACGGGGCGAGGCTCCGAAGTCTGGCGGTGGCAGCACGTGCAGCTTTCTGCAATGGTGGCCTGGCTGCTGGCCAGGCGATGCTAGGCTTTGATAGAGCCTAATGTTTCTGTCCATTTAATATTTTGGACCCCTGGGTGCAGCACGTTGTCTGCTTGGTACTGTATCTCTGGGGAAGGGGTTTGATTCATTAAGCGAATGATGCCACTCTTGCAGAGCAGTGTGGGGCCTGGACAATATTTTGTGTCAATTCCATCTACCCTTGCTGGCATGAGCTGACTGCTGCAATCTCGGTCTGAAGTGTCAATTGTTGATTATATTATGGTTCAATTGCATGCTCGTTGATGCATGCGTCGGTTTGTGCAGCACAGTTCTTGTGTCAGGGCATTCGGCGCAGCAGATTGTCGGCGTCACCATGCTTGGTTTAAAAGTGAACTTGCGTTTTCTGGCATTCTCATTCATTCGCCTCGGCTGCACGAATGATCATGCCGACAGTGACAAGGAAATCATTTATGACTCCAAATTGGCTATTGTCAAAGGGTTTGCTGCTATGTCCAGTGACGACGTCGTGTGAGCAGTCTGTTGAATGTGTTAGCACACATCTTAACGCGGCATGAGGGCACACAGACGAGTGCCATAGCCTGTATCAAGAATGGACATCTAGAACACTCATCTGCTGTAACACAAGTTGGCATTGTTAGGTTCTCAGGTTTAGGGAGGCATTGCATGGGTTTTGCCACTCTCCGTGGGGATTATACAGCCAAGGGCCACCGGTCACGTGCCTGGTCAGGCTGTAAGCAATTTTGCCTTATGTTTTCGAGGAGGCAGTCTTGCAGTGCGGCCTCTGCTGTTCAGCTCGTGGCGTTCTAGCGCCGCTAGACATTGGAGGGTCTTATCGGAGATGTCCAGATTGACAGGCAACTGGGGCTTGCCTGCCGAAGCGGGCTATGGGGGCACATTACCTTGGCTCTCGTCACCCGGGCAGAGTTCGGCCGGTCTCCGCGGTGTGACTGGTTTGGAGCATCTCAGCAGCGTGGGGCGCCTTGAGGTGGCTTCTATGCCTGGACGTGAGGCCTGTCCTGCGCTGCAGGCCGCCATTCATGGGGGGAGAGGATGTGGTTAATGCCCAGAACGGCCAACCAAGGGCCTAGACTATTGGAAGCTGTCCAATAAAATCAACGTTTGCGGGTTCTTGGACCATTTCCACTGGCGCATTGTCTAGCTACTGTATTAGTGACGGCCCCAGTGTCAGTGACGATAGTTTGTTTCGGATGTAGTCCTCAGTTACCGCCGGCATCTCTACTGGCCTATCGCTGAGCGGACTGTGTGTCCGTGCTTTCCCAGCAGCGAGGGTAGTGTGGTGGTGTCCTCACAGCACTGTCGACGGCGTCTTTCATCCAGTGTTTGCACCCATGCCGCACCTGGTAGTTGTACGTCACTCCGTGTCTTGCGGACTACATGCAGCGCCCCTATGGGAGACTGGAGACTACTCTCGCCGGGCGTCAAGCTGATCCATGGGTTCCAGCTGAGCGACATTGAGTTTCGGTTAAGTGCCTCGGGCAACACTGGTGTTTTGCGGGGCGAGCCCGGGGACCGTCAAGCTGGTTTGATTTGCCCTCTGGGCTGCCTGCCAGGCTCCTTTCAGGTATGGGGCGGCGGTGGCAGGGGTTGAGGGTCCGCAGCCAGTGTGTGTTCGGGCCCTGTCTGGCGTGCCGTCTCCTGACAATGGCGTCGTGAAGAGCTTCAGCTCGTGGGCATTGGCAAACATTGCCATGATGGGGGCTCCGAGATATGTTGCCTTGGGCTTTGGACACAGGCCCCAGTCTTTTGGCGGGGGCCAGCGGATTGACCCCGCACTGATATGAAGCCTAGTTTACTTCGCGGGGCTCTGCTCACACTAGAGGTGGGCCTAGTTCACACTAAGCATAGGATGAGAGGGCGGTGTCAGTCATTTATGGCGATTCATGCGAATATGCCAGACGTAGCGAATATGACATCAGACTTGGCCAGTGATAAGACCACGGTTCATCTTTTGTCACAAGACAGACAATGGTTATGGACAGGCTCTGTTTTGCTAACAATAGTTGCTTTGTCTCACTCAAGTGCCGCACATGTGTCTGTCGCGGTATAACAAGGTCAAGTTTGTCTCCAACGCGGGTATTGTGCTCGGCCATTCCGATGGCAAAGGGCTGCGGGTTTCTCCACCGGGCATGCGTGCAGGTGACCTGTCTGGATAAACTGCTGCTAGTGGTTTTTGTTGGCTACGGCTGGGTTTTACACACGTTGACAGGTTTATGGGCTGGTGCAGCACTTGGTCATCAGTCAGTATCCTCGTACTGGGGATTTGCCACGGCTGGTTTGTTGACAAGGGTGTACATGTATATTGGCTGGCGCAGCACTTGGCCAATCAGTCCGTACCCTCGTACTGGGGGCATCCAAGGAAAAGGGCACATTAGGGCCTAGTCACCCCAGAATGATATGTACAAAATGGCACGTGGTGCGTTAGGGTTTGTACCACACAGAGCTGGGGGCGTCTCAGTGGGCACACGCACTGTCCGTGCATTGTGCTTTGGCCGGTTTGTTTATTCTTTGCATAGGGAAGAGATATGTGGGGTATCTAATTGCTCACAGCATGGCACATCAAGGTGGGCGCAAACCGGTTTGTTACCCATTAAATGTTTTATAATAAATGCGTTGGGGCAACTGCAGCAGTGAAGGATGCTTCCTGAGTGCCTAGGACTTGAGGTTTAGTAGCACTCCCCAGGCCCACAAGGCTTACAGCAGAATGGCCATAGGCTCTAGCAGGTCAAAGGGGGATTCCTGCGCAGTGCTTGTAGAAGGTCACATCCATTAAGGGCATGTCACTACTAGAGTGGAAGCTAGGTGGGCAGGGCATCCCGTCCCCTGCTTGCACGGGCCTTACAGCTGTGTGGAGCCAGCCTCATTTGAGGTGCGCCCAGGTGGAATTTGTGTACTTCGTAATGTTCATGACCAATGCGGTTTGTGGTACCTCCTAGCGGATCCGCTGAAGGTGTACTGCAGCTAAACAGTAAACTGGGGATCTGGGAGTCCATCACCTTTGAAGGTTTGAAGCATCCAGGGTCAGGGATGGGCAGTAGGTTCTGTGCATTTGTGATCCGTTGGCAGTTAAGCAAGCGGGGTGCGCTGTGTAAGTTATCACTGCACAAAAGGCTGAGGTGCCTCCAATAGTGGGCACTAGACATATATTGTTTTAACCAGATTGACATCATTATGGGGTTCGCCAGGGGTTTTAAAAGCAAAGTGGGTCTGTGCAAGCATCTGGTCAACGGGGCTAGGTAAGTGCACCCCAGAACCAATGGTAGGTGACATGTTCCTGCAGTTAAGCTCATATGCCCCGCCCTGTTAGCTACATTAACCCCGCTGCGTGGGATGCTGTCAGCCAGCATAGTGTGCTACCGTCCCAGGAAATGGGTAACCAAGGTGCCAAGCACAAAAGGCTACTAAGTAATGAGCATTTGGCCCCTCCAGTGTCCACCACAAAAAATGAACGGAGGAGGCTATTTTCCGCCGCTGGGGCTCCTCAGGGTGGGCAGTGTTCCAAGTCTAAGGACTCCTCTTCCCCACGGACTGCCCGAGGAGGTGAGGGCAGTGGGATTTGCAAGGTTACTGGTATTTTCTCGCCCATACAGGGGCAGAAGGGTACATTGCAGGAATCTGCATAAATAGAGTGGAGGCAAGAACTATAGACTAGGTGCACCAGTAGCTGCAAGAGGTTGGCGTTAGGAGCAAAATCTCGCAGCGGCAAGGTAGCCAGGTGGCATGCGCCAGCTGGTTAGGCCAGAAGGTGTGCTGTGGCTCCAATAGCGGTTTGAAATGTGTTTGGAGCTCCATCACTGACAATTCCAGAGCACACAACGTACCTCGGCCCAGTAGGTGAAGGCCATAGGCTCATGTGCGGCTTGATCTTGTGGAGGGCTATATTCCCGGGAATAACAAGGTACTAGGTCTTTAGCTGGTTTGAACATCAAGGGTCACAGCTGGGTAGCAGGTATGTGTGTATCTGTCATCGAGCTTTAGTTAAGCAAGCCTGGCAGGTGGCGTAAGTTGTCACTCCCAACGGTTGCTGTGACTGCAATAGTGTGCGCAAGGCGGACAGCCCTGTTCGCCATGGTTTATTAACACAGAGGTCGGTGCACATGTCTTGTCTACCTCAACAAAGTAGGTGCACTCGGCTCCCAGGGCAGGTTACGGGTTGCTTCAGTTAAGCATGAAATGCCCCGCCCGCACAGCCAGAGTATATAGCCTGGTAGTGGAAGCGGCTTTAAGCATGTGCGCTGCTGTTCCATGTATTGGGGAAACGGGTGTTAGGGAGCTCGAACTGCTAGAAGGCCTGCAACTTCAGGTTGCAGGAGATGGGAGCCACATCAGCTTGAAGGGTAATACAGCGATGTTTAAAAGTGGAGCTCCCTCCTGGGAGGCTTCACATTCTTGCAGCACATGCGAGGCACTGGTACATTCCCAGAGAAGGATAACCCGCTCCATGCGTAAGTTTGCAGAACAAGGGGCTTTGGCTTCATCAGGCATGAGCTATGCCGGGCGAACACCAAAGGTTAATTTGACAATGTTGGGGTGCACTTGGCACAGGTGGGCTTGGATCTGTTCCTACTGGACATGAATGAGGCCCGGGGAATTGCAGGTTGCAGTGAGAAAGGAGCTGTTTTGGTGGGGGGCTCTTTAGGCGACGGGGGCCGCCTCCAGAGCTGTGGAGGAGTTACAGGGCGATCTGGAAGCAAATGGGTACAGAAGAGTACCTCTGCAAGAGCACAATAGGGGTGCCAGAGCCAAATCCCAGGAGCCTCATGGGAGGGTCCTGGAACAATTACGTCGGCGCCCCGTTAGTCCTTCGGGCGGTTGTGGGCCTGAACAACCGGGGGCTTGCCTTGCTACGCTCCGCCCTGAAAGGGGCGTGAGTAATAAGGGACCAATGTGTCACGTGATCCAGTAAGGGATCACCCCCATAAGGGTAGCGCTGATTGGTTACTCCACAGTGCTTGGCTCATCAGGCGGGCAGGGCAGCATAGGTTGGTACAGCTGCCTGCCCTTGGATCGCCCGTAAGATAACCCACCATATTGCATACTTTTGTATGGAATAAACCTGCAGCACTAATTTTCCCAAACAAAAGTTGTGTTGTGTATTTATTTATGCATGCATACTCTGTTGTGGTGTGGGTGGGGTGTGTTGCCAATAATGGGACTATGCGGCTGCCCGCGGCCCCGCAGGGGGCCACCCTAAACGGGCGGCCCCTCTAGTGCCATTTGGGCACTTCCCCACCCCCAATGATGTGCGGGACTCAAGGAGGAGTCCCCCTACCAGACGCGTCACTTCCGGCACGCAGAGGAGGTGGGGAGGTATTTATGCCTCCCCCGGCCATCTTGGCGTCCTCTTTGCGCCGGACACGCCGTCTCCCACCCTACCGCTTACCCGGCGTGGGGTTGGCAGGCGAAATACATAGAACGTTGTAATGTTTTCTTTCTCGTTGCAGGAGGAGTTACAGGGCGATCTGGAAGCAAATGGGTACAGAAGAGTACCTCTGCAAGAGCACAATAGGGGTGCCAGAGCCAAATCCCAGGAGCCTCATGGGAGGGTCCTGGAACAATTACGTCGGCGCCCCGTTAGTCCTTCGGGCGGTTGTGGGCCTGAACAACCGGGGGCTTGCCTTGCTACGCTCCGCCCTGAAAGGGGCGTGAGTAATAAGGGACCAATGTGTCACGTGATCCAGTAAGGGGATCACCCCCATAAGGGTAGCGCTGATTGGTTACTCCACAGTGCTTGGCTCATCAGGCGGGCAGGGCAGCATAGGTTGGTACAGCTGCCTGCCCTTGGATCGCCCGTAAGATAACCCACCATATTGCATACTTTTGTATGGAATAAACCTGCAGCACTAATTTTCCCAAACAAAAGTTGTGTTGTGTATTTATTTATGCATGCATACTCTGTTGTGGTGTGGGTGGGGTGTGTTGCCAATAATGGGACTATGCTCCTCCCACTCCTACACTGTCCTCTGGTGTTTGGTGACCTGTACAGCGGACAGGCTCGGTTGCCGAGTGGCGGGGTGCCGGTCTGGGGTTACGCCCCGTCCTGCCTTGGTTTGTTTGTTTGCTGGTTGGCCCCGCCATGATACAGACGAGGTGGACTTTTATATTGTGTATACACTGTGCGTTTACCTTGGCATTAATACCGGTCTTAATTCTCGTGCTAAAAGAGGATCCATGTGTTCCACTGTCTTCCATTAGACAGCGTTACAGGCAGAAAGTCAAAGTCTAATGATTTGAAGTGCCTTTTTCAAATGTGTATGGTACTCTTCACTTCAGACTGATTTAATCAGAAGTTTTTATGTATTTCTGTAGTCCTTCCACAGCCCCGATTCATGGTGCGGCCGTGCCCCATTGTGGTGATATTGATTAATTGTACTTTGTGGCGCAGCAGGGGACTGGAGCCGGTTTCGGGTGTGGGATGATTGTTTGGTTGGACGCCACATGCTCCGGGAAAGCAAAGGGTTTTGGGCATGCACGGGGCCTTGGTTTGCAATGCTTTAGTTCAATTGGCAAACCGCTGCAGAATGGCCTGGGCAGGGTTTCGTCACATATTTTGTGAAATAACACAGGAAGCAAAACAATACCCCCCCATAGTCGACCCTATGGCATCAACATAGTTATGCCTGCCGGTAACAGTTGTGGTTCGGCAAAACACACTCGAGAATTTACTCAAAGTGCACCTGCACTGGTGCCAAAAGCGGGCTGTGACAACACGTCTGAGATTTGGTTAGTCGCACTATTGGATAGTACAAGGGCATTTTTCGCAGGCTTTGTTGCGTTATCCGGAGGATTGGGCCATTTAAAAAAACAAAAACAGTCACATATTGACTGAGCCTGCGTTCAGCTTCAAAGAACCTGCCTCTTCAGCAGTAGGGCTTACCTTGTTTGCCCATTACAAAATAATGGGGTAGCCCAATAATCGCCACAAGACCTGTGTACAATGCGATAATGAAAAAAGTAGTCCGTGACTGCTTTTGAGAAAAACAAATTGTGATTTATCCTGTGTGTGTAGCTATATCAGTCAAACACTAGTAATCAATACCCTTTGGAATGCAACTACATACCCTGATAATAATGATAGAATTATTCAAAACACACAGTAAATGTAAAACAAGGGAGCGCCAAGAATTGTTTGAGTTCAGTATATTTATTTCATATACTTGAATTAGATCAAAATTTATTTGACAATAGAAAGATGCAAGCGGTTGCTCAAAAAAGGGGGGGAGAGGGATGGGTGTGCTCGTGATGAATAGGGAAAGGTGAAAGTCACTAGTATTCAGAGTTCACACATTTTTCAATATTTTGACAACGAACTGGTACAGAGACCAGTGCAAAACGGCCTGTCCCAAACAAATTATTTACAACATATTTTGCAGTTTCTTGTAAATGCATAAATGCAACATCAGACAGTAT
Source organism: Calotriton arnoldi (assembly GCA_963921515.1). Taxonomy (NCBI): domain Eukaryota; kingdom Metazoa; phylum Chordata; class Amphibia; order Caudata; family Salamandridae; genus Calotriton; species Calotriton arnoldi. The sequence continues at coordinate 1,266,209 of CAWUFW010003238.1, forward strand.
GGATGGAATTGCGATACAGGCCCTAGGTGGGTGGGGAGCGTCGACGTTTCGACTCGACTAGTGCATAGAGGGTGACTTAAACCTCTGCTGTGAGTCTTCTTCAGGACGAGAAAGGGGGGAGCAACCTAGAAATGAAAGATCAACTGTGTGTTAATTGGCGCCAAGGACTTACTTCAAGAGAGATAATGAGATACGGTAATATACTGACCTAATCCTGGTGCCACACAGGTATCCCAGGTTCGATAATGAAGGTTGAATACTTAATGGCCCAGTCGGGGTTTTCTGTGGAAAACCAAACCTAAAATTAGTGTGCATTCAAGCTAACACTGTTGCATAAGGTATGTAGTCTGCATGATTACGCACTCACCCCTGGAGTGAGGTGAACTCCACTTGCGAGGACCAACCTTGTGAAGTCCTCACCGGTATTTAAAACCGTAAATAGATTATCCCATGGTCGTAGAACATCCGATTTAATCAGGTATGTAAAGACCTAAATATAAAACCACAGGGAACGGATATCAATAATAACTAATGCTGCCAAGGTTAGAGTAAGGTCATGTCAGCAGTGGTTTCAGGTAATTACCTTGAAAAGAATGGCAGGGCGCCGCACGCCTCGAGGAAGTCTTCCTGCCGAGTCCAAGTACAGGGACGAACTGGCAGACGGCTGCCGTTTATAAACCAAAAGCCGGTCTCAGCCGGGGCGACGTGCACGTTGCACGCACTACCCTCGAGCGTCATCCAGAATTCTGGAGAGCCCAGAGCTCAACTCCACGAGTGAATGACTACCGGTTGCTTATGTCTGTCCGGCCGGTACGGGTACAAAAGTGTACCGGCCATACTGCATTAGTAAAGTGATACCGGCAATAGAATAGAATCGATCAGACTTAAGGATCTGGTACATGTATGTACAGGGTTGGCTATTGAAGTTACGTCACTTGCCACATATGGGGATTACATTTCAGGATTACGTGCATGTATATACAGTGTTGATAGTCACATTACGTCAATAGTCACATTGGGGTTACATATCTGTGCATATATACAGTGTTGAGAAAATACAATTATGTTAATAATCACATGCTGGAATACATATTAATAACACACGGGTGTCCTAACGTATGCATGTGTATATACATGTTTAAATATTTACATTCATGGGGGTATATAAAAATATTTATAATTACATTCATGAGGGGTGTATGTACAGGGAATTACTGCAGCTATATGCAAGTGCGCCGATATGGTTAGATGCAAGGTGAAAAGGAGTCTAATACATCCTGCCTATATACAACCTAAAAGGTAATGGCTGGGATCTGATACAGCTTGCCTATTTACATCCTAATGACTACATATGCAGTGGCTGAGTGCGCGGGTCAACTGACCCTGGTCCTAGTGGAGGAAGTTAACCGATATTCAAAGTAGCCGCCTGTCTAGCTATCTCCTCGTATTCGCTCACCCCCTCAATGCGGTATCAAATGTATGAATCCATTTACACTCACAATAATTCAGGGTATGTGAGAAATTGCCACCCCTTGGATTCCTGTGGACTTTTTCAATCACCCACCATTTAAGGCTCTCAGCCGAGTGCCCAAAGGTGGTGAAGTAGTTCCACCAGTGGGGCACCTTGTACCCCACAACGTATTCTACTACAGTGTTGTAAGACACGGGTTTTAACTTTCTGTGTCGTTTGCCCAATATATAAAAAGTTACAGGGGCATGCAATGGCGTATATAACCCCTAAAGAGTTACAATTGGTATGATCCCTCATGGTGTAGGTGTAATCATTGTGTTTGAAGTTCTTGATCTCCTTGGTCATTGGGCAGGCTTTACAGCCTCCACACTTAAAATGACCCTTGATCGGGGTGATATTCCATAGTGGCAATTGGACATTGTTGGGTTTGGGTGGGAGTAAGGATTTCACCAAGAAGTCTCTGAGACTTTTTCCTTTTCTGAAGGCATGCATGGGGGTTTTTTTATACCCAAATCGTCGGCAACCAGGTGCCAGTGTTTGTTCACGGTTTTACGAATGTCATTGCTCTTGGTGCAATAAGTCGTGACACAAGTTAGTCGTTCAGGTGTAGGGGAAGTTCTATTCTTTGGTTCCAGAAGGAACTCCCTGTGGCTGAACCAGGCCCTTTTTCGTGCCTTTTTGAGGAGCCTAACAGGATAACCATGTGCAGTTAGTCGACCCAAAAGGTCAGCGAACTCCATAAAGTAATCCTCTTTCTTGGTGCAGTTGCGCCTGACCCTCAGGAATTGCCCATAGGGCAAATTATCCCTGAGGCTGCGCGGGTGATGACTCGAGTACCTCAAAAGAGTGTTGCGTTCACTAGTCTTTCTATATAAGGTGGTGTGAAGCCTACCCTCCTCTGCCTTGATGGTGATATCTAAGAAGTGTATTTCTTCTGTGTTGTGTTCCAAGGAGAACTGTATGTCACTGGATCTAGTATTCAACCAAGTGTGGAAAGACTTGAGATGGTTCTCTGTCCCTCGCCAGATCATAACAACATCATCTATGTACCTTCGCCACATTTTGATGTTTTCTCTAAATGGGTTGGTTTCATTGAATATAAATGAGTGTTCATAGGCATCCATGAAGATGATAGCTAAATTGGGAGCAAAACGTGCTCCCATTGCTACTCCCTTCATTTGCAAGTAGTAGTCACCTTGAAAACTGAAAAAATTCTTTGTCATTGCTATTTCTAGCAATCCAAGAATGAATTCAGTAGGAACCTGGGTAGGTCTAGGACTTTTGTCTAAGGCTGCTCTGATGACATCTAGAGCTGCCTTCTGGGGGATGCTCGTATATAACGAGGTTATGTCCATAGTGGCAAGTATTTCTTCCCCGCAATTGAAAGGGAGATCGTCCACTAGTTTGATTGTTTCCATTGTGTCCCTGAGATATGCGGTGGTGTTGATGGCAATGGGTTTCAAGAAGATGTCAATGTACTTGCACAATGGCTCCAACATCGAGCCACAGCCTGAAATGATCGGCCTCCCAGGTGGATCAGGCATGCGTTTATGAATTTTAGGTAGTGTGTATATAGTAGGCATGCGGGGCTGTGAGTTATTCAGATAGTCGTGTTCATGTTTGCTCAGTAACCCTTCTGTGAGACCCACCTCAGTGATGTTTTGAATGAGTGTTGCAATATTATTGGTGTGGTCGGAGTTAAGTTTGGTATAGTTATCCCGTATGTCTAGCTGGTTTAGGATCTCTTGCTTGTAGTCTGAGGTGTTTCATTCTTGGATTGCTAGAAATAGCAATGACAAAGAATTTTTTCAGTTTTCAAGGTGACTACTACTTGCAAACGAAGGGAGTAGCAATGGGAGCAAGTTTTGCTCCCAATTTAGCTATCATCTTCATGGATGCCTATGAACACTCATTTATATTCAATGAAACCAACCCATTTAGAGAAAACATCAAAATGTGGCGAAGGTACATAGATGATGTTGTTATGATCTGGCGAGGGACAGAGAACCATCTCAAGTCTTTCCACACTTGGTTGAATACTAGATCCAGTGACATACAGTTCTCCTTGGAACACAACACAGAAGAAATACACTTCTTAGATATCACCATCAAGGCAGAGGAGGGTAGGCTTCACACCACCTTATATAGAAAGACTAGTGAACGCAACACTCTTTTAAGGTACTCGAGTCATCACCCGCGCAGCCTCAGGGATAATTTGCCCTATGGGCAATTCCTGAGGGTCAGGCGCAACTGCACCAAGAAAGAGGATTACTTCATGGAGTCCGCTGACCTTTTGGGTCGACTAACTGCACGTGGTTATCCTGTCAGGCTCCTCAAAAAGGCACGAAAAAGGGCCTGGTTCAGCCACAGGGAGTTCCTTCTGGAACCAAAGAATAGAACTTCCCCTACACCTGAACAACTAACTTGTGTCACGACTTATTGCACCAAGAGCAATGACATTCGTAAAACCGTGAACAAACACTGGCACCTGGTTGCCGACGATTTGGGTATAAAAACCCCCCCCATGCATGCCTTCAGAAAAGGAAAAAGTCTCAGAGACTTCTTGGTGAAATCCTTACTCCCACCCAAACCCAAAATTGTCCAATTGCCACTATGGAATATCACCCCGATCAAGGGTCATTTTAAATGTGGAGGCTGTAAAGCCTGCCCAATGACCCAGGAGATCAAGAACTTCAAACACAATGATTACACCTACACCATGAGGGATCATACCAATTGTAACTCTTCAGGGGTTATATACGCTATTGCATGCCCCTGTAACTTTTTATATATTGGGCAAACGACACAGAAAGTTAAAACCCGTGTCTTACAACACTGTAGTAGAATACGTTGTGGGGTACAAGGTGCCCCACTGGTGGAACACTTCACCACCTTTGGGCACTCGGCTGAGAGCCTTAAATGGTGGGTGATTGAAAAAGTCCACAGGAATCCAAGGGGTGGCAATTTCTCACATACCCTGAATTATCGTAAGTGTAAATGGATTCATACATTTGATACCGCATTGAGGGGGGTGAACGAATACGAGGAGATAGCTAGACAGGCGGCTACTTTGAATATCGGTTAACTTCCTCCACTAGGACCAGGGTCAGTTGACCCGCGCACTCAGCCACTGCATATGTAGTCATTAGGATGTAAATAGGCAGGCTGTATCAGATCCCAGCCATTACCTTTTAGGTTGTATATAGGCAGGATGTATTAGACTCCTTTTCACCTTGCATCTAACCATATCGGCGCACTTGCATATAGCTGCAGTAATTCCCTGTACATACACCCCTCATGAATGTAATTATAAATATTTTTATATACCCCCCATGAATGTAAATATTTAAACATGTATATACACATGCATACGTTAGGACACCCGTGTGTTATTAATATGTATTCCAGCATTTGATTATTAACATAATTGTATTTTCTCAACATGGTATATATGCACAGATATGTAACCCCAATGTGACTATTGACGTAATGTGACTATCAACACTGTATATACATGCACGTAATTCTGAAATGTAATCCCCATATGTGGCAAGTGACGTAACTTCAATAGCCAACCCTGTACATACATGTACCAGATCCTTAAGTCTGATCGATTCTATTCTATTGCCGGTATCACTTTACTAATGCAGTATGGCCGGTACAATTTTGTACCCGTACCGGCCGGACAGACATAAGCAACCGGTAGTCATTCACTCGTGGAGTTGAGCTCTGGGCTCTCCAGAATTCTGGATGACGTTCGAGGGTAGTGCGTGCAACATGCACGTCGCCCCGGCTGAGACCGGCTTTCTGCTTTATAAACGGCAGCCATCTGCCAGTTCGTCCCTGTACTTGAACTCGGCAGGAAGACTTCCTCGAGGCGTGCGGCGCCCGGCCCTTCTTTTCAAGGTAATTACCTGAAACCACCGCTGACATGACCTTACTCTAACCTTGGCAGCATTAGTTATTATTGATATCCGTTCCCTGTGGTTTTATATTTAGGTCTTTACATACCTGATTAAATCGGATGTTCTCCGACCATGGGATAATCTATTTACGGTTTTAAATACCGGTGAGGACTTCACAAGGTTGGTCCTCGCAAGTGGAGTTCACCTCACTCCAGGGGGTGAGTGCGTAATCATGCAGACTACATACCTTATGCAACAGTGTTAGCTTGAATGCACACTAATTTTAGGTTTGGTTTTCCACAGAAAACCCCGACTGGGCCATTAAGTATTCAACCTTCATTGTCGAACCTGGGATGCCTGTGTGGCACCAGGATTAGGTCAGTATATTACCGTATCTCATTATCTCTCTTGAAGTAAGTCCTTGGCGCCAATTAACACACAGTTGATCTTTCATTTCTAGGTTGCTCCCCCCTTTCTCATCCTGAAGAAGACTCGCAGCAGAGGTTTAAGTCACCCTCTATGCACTAGTCGAGTCGAAACGTTGACGCTCACCACCCACCTAGGGCCTGTATCGCAATTCCATCCACACTGTCTGATGTTGCATTTATGCATTTACAAGAAAGTGCGAAATATGTTGTAAATAATTTGTTTGGGACAGGCCGTTTTGCACTGGTCTCTGTACCAGTTCGTTGTCAAAATATTGAAAAATGTGTGAAATCTGAATACTAGTGACTTTCACCTTTCCCTATTCATCACGAGCACACCCATCCCTCTCCCCCCCTTTTTTTGAGCAACCGCTTGCATCTTTCTATTGTCAAATACATTTTGATCTAATTCAAGTATATGAAATAAATATACTGAACTCAAACAATTCTTGGCGCTCCCTTGTTTTACATTTACTGTGTGTTTTGAATAATTCTATCATTATTATCAGGGTATGTAGTTGCATTCCAAAGGGTATTGATTACTAGTGTTTGACTGATATACCTTGTTTGCCGGCAGTATAGCACAACCGTATAGCAAGAAACAGTGCAAATTATGTTTGTTCACCAAGATTTACTCTTCCCTCCTAAGGGTGGAAGAGCGGAAGGCATCTTTGCGTAGCTTATTTTCTCAACGTTTTATTCTGGTTGTGTATCCGAACCAGATGCAGGATAGATGGGTGTAAGGGTGCAATGTGAATGAGACTTGCGTGGGGTGCAGGTGGACGCATGCCCAAGAGGGCACGGGGATATCATAGCCCCTCTTCGATTCAGTACCTGGGGCACTGGTGTCTTTAAGTGGTCTTGTGATAACAAGGAGCTTCAGGCGTACTGCAGACAGTACTTATGCAGTTAATAAGGCGAGGCTTCAAGTCCTGGCAGGGGCAGTGAGTTCATCTTTCTGTAAAGGTTTCATGATGGCAGATTATGCGATGCCATGTAAAGAAAGATCCTTATTTGATGCTCTTTCTTAAAGCAAGAGCCTTTGGGGTGCTATGATGCGCTAGGCCACCAGGTTACACTGCGTCGAAGCATTAATGTAAACGTGCAGGAGGACCTTGGCAATTGTGCGTGTTAACCATTCTTGTATGTCTATCCTGCCTCAGTGAGAGGGGACAATGTGCTAATAGCTGATACTGCTCTTTTACGTCTCTTGGCTTGGTGTTCTGTTAGTGACTATCTTGTTGCAGATAGAAGGGATGAGTTGCCAAATATCTGATACGCCACTTTTAATATCCTTTGAGTTTGATACTCGGTCATGCCCAGCTTGTTGCATTTAAGCGGGATGAGCTGCTGAATTCCCGGTAATTTATCCTTTGAATTGATGTTTTATGTCTCAGACACATGAGTGTGAACTGGCATGCTTGTAAGGCCCCTTGATTGTAATAGATTCGCCGCATGCGTAAAAATTGATTGAATATTTAACCACCAGGAGAACGGTGGTTTAGAGTTTGATACCATGGTTTATGATCAACTGTTTGCCTGTTCGGTCCTGGACCCGGTGAGTAGGGATTAATCTTTGCAGAGCCCGTAGATGGCACAGCTGAATTACTAATTGGTGGCAGGGTTGTTAAAACTAAGGGTATATCACAATGTGTGTGACTCTTGCGCTTAGGAAGGCCAGATGGAGCATGGGTAATTAGTTGGCCATTAGGTCCGCAGCACTTCACCAGTTTAAAACCCCCACAGTGGTAGGGACATTATTCCATTTGCATAGTGACACTGAAAATTAAAATAGTCATTCGCCACAATAGACTCACATCGGGCCACAGTTAATCTGGCGCCTGAGTCCCGGTACCAAAGAGAGCCATAAGCCTCATGTTTTAATAGTAGAATGTTATGGTTAGGCCCAACAGGTTAACGCTGAGTACGATATCTTTGAGGGTGCATAAGTCCTTTTGGTGCAAGGCCCGCACCACTGCCACAGGAGCAATCTCTGCTACTTTTGGGCCAAGGCCTCATCAGTAGTGGCAAACAGCCATGCTGTGGTCGGCATAGAAGTTCTGCACAATCCACCTCTGGTCTCCTGCCAGCTTATTCTAGAATACTGGTGGATCGTTTTAGTGGTACTGGAGGTGCAGTCATTCCAGGGGGGCAACAATGTCACAGTTTCTGGGACTTTAGGAAATAATTACGTGAGCAGAATTTATAGTGTTGGGATAACAACCTTGGTCTCCAGACCTCAGTATTTTCAGCTCCACCAGGAGCTTATGTCACATGAAGTAGGCAAAATTATTTACAGCACCTGGGAATTTTCAACCCTTCCGTTAGGTATCACAGACTCCACTCAGCCGGACTCTGCCTTTTCCAACAAGATGTTTGGCATCAAGTAAAAGTCTTAACATGGGGCAGGCACATTTAGGGGCAGTGCGGCACATTCACTTCAGCACCAGCGAGGCATGTTTTCGAATGCAGGTATTAGTCCCACCCCTCCGACCTCATTACCACCCAGGCTCCGAATAATGGAATAAAATTGTACTTTCATCAGGCCTGGGAAAACAATTGTAATGCATTTTTGTCGCAGCTTCAGCCGGCTGATCTCATTTGAGTTTCAGAGGCTGAGTGGTTGTTACTTCCATGCGAAATGTTCCCAGTTCAGGACCAGGGGGAAGAAGATTTTGAGGCAGGTTGGCATACCCAAAATGTGTCTCTGAGGGTTTGATGTGTCTTTCTGGTCATTACGGCTGAGTAGAGCCATTCTAATCTTCCATACTGCCTTGGTCTTGTGTTCTTCAGCTGCCCTACCTCAGAGACATTTAGAGGTATGTCCATGGTTACATTTTGTTCTTAGTAATGTTTTCATGATCAAAGCGGATTGTTGTAACTTTTCAGGGTGGGGGGAGAAATATAAATTAAAATAAGTACCTAATTACATACAACGAAGCACATTAAGTTGGGCAGTGTACAATTTTAAGTTGCAACTATTAGATCCCCCTCAATTAATGTCAGCTACCACTCACATTGTTAGCAGTTAAGCAGCCTAGGACGATTGGGGGCAAAACACCACAGATTTAACTGCATGTGCAAAATTCATGTAAGAAATTAGGGACATATGGCAATTACATAAGGACACTCGTTGCTCAATGTCACATATTTCTAAGCTCATCTTAAGTTGAGCCGTCACACATCATAATGGGATAGTCACCAACGTAGACTGGGCTGTTGGGTCTGCCTTGTCATGACATTGACACACACTTATACAAACTGGATCCCTATAGTGTATAATATGCTGAAAATGAGGGTTTTATTTATTTATTTTTGTTTGTTTTTTGTTCTGAGCTGCTAACCAACACGGGTACCTGCAGCCGACTAGGACTGGGTCTGGCGGCTTGGTGGACTAAAACATCCACTGTTGGGGCCAGGGCTCAACCTCATCAGCCTTTCATCCTTCTGAGGTCGTTAAAACAAGTATCAGTGAGTTGGGTAACAATAAACATCTGTTAGTCAGCGCCAACATGCCTACGGGTGTACGTGCGCTTTACAAATACACAATTGTTAGGTTATGCTCCAACAAGTCTCTATATTCAGATAACTGTAAGAGAGGAAATCAAGGCTGACTGGATATAACTCTTACTTCTACCTTCACTGGCACATCTTGTTGGGAGTTGCTTGGGCAAAGGTATTGCACTACAGCCAGGCAACGTGGATAACCCATCCACACTGCGCTAATTGTTTAAGTTCTCCCGGGGCCACATATATCACAGCCCTGCAATAGCCCCTGCGGTTGTCAGCGCTGTGAATTACTAAAATTATAACTGAAAAGGAGCAGATGGGTTAGCCCAGCTAGCAGAGGTGTCACAAGACGGAACTACGGGCACATGATGGGTTTTCATGCAGCCCGCCCCTCGCTGTTGCTATCATCATGGATTTACTATGAACCACCACTGAGAGGGAGCAATTTAGGTATCCCCGCTGTAGAGGCGTATGGGAGGACATGCCCAGACAAATACTGCTTTAAATGTATTAATTTTAACTCTGGGACTGGTGCTTACAAACTCCTTTCATGGGGCAGTCGGAGAAAGGAAAGAAAGTGCAAAGAAACCGCAAGATTTTAATACGATGAAACAAAGCAAGGTATTTACTTGGTGTTCAAAAAAGACAAATATCCACTGGAGCTGGATTTTGACACAGTATTGGTTCAATAGAGTTGCATCAATAAAATGATGTGAGGTGCAAACTTAATGGCCAGTTAACGGAAATATGCTCTCAGCAAAACCAGTGTGTCCCACAGGATGCTTCACTTAAAGTTAGAGACTGCCTGCCCCATGGCCGGTACAGCCAGGTGGTGTAGGAGTGGTTGCCCTGGAAAGAGGGCAGGGTTCTCAAGGTGTTGGGCACACGTGTTTATAGTATAATGGCTGACAAAGTTTATTGAAAGCAATCCACATTTCCATAATTTAGGAGAGGGCAGGCAAGATTTAGCATTCAGTTACCCAACGTTTTCTTCAGCACAAATCTTTCTCGCTTGACTACATCCCGGCAATATCTGTACCAGAATTCGGGTGCTGGGCAAACCACGCCAAGGTGGGTGGGTCAGTACGGCAACACAGCATCCATCAAAAGACAGTAGTTGGACTGGGGTTGGTTTCCAGGCAATGTGGGCAGTTGGCTCTGGATATACTATAGCAGAAAGAGGTATTGTGTGCAAAGAGTCCAGTGAGACTCCAGAGGTTTAGCAGAGGCTAAAGCAGATACACCGTACTCCCTTGTGTGGTAGTGTGGTTAGCAGACAGGCTTGTTAGAGGGTAGTGTTAAGCATTTGTGGACACACTCAAGCAAGAAATGTCACACACCCAAAGACTGGATCCAGACCAATTGTTTGCCCTACCGAAGGAGACCATGAAATGAAGCAGAGCACCAGGGGTGCAGTTATGGGAACATCGGGTAACTCCCTTGTCTGAGGTCCACCCTTGCCTTGGGTTAGGCGGTAGAGGCACACTGGGCAGCCATGAAAGGGCATGACACAGCCCCAACACTGGGGGACATGTTAATAAATGGCCGGGTTGGGGAGGAGAGGGGGGCTCGGTCTCAGGTCCCAGCCCGAGCGAGGCAATGGTATTTTCTGACAACATACCCCACTATCCACTAGTCATGAAAAGTAATTCTCATCCCCAAGGTGTCCTATTTCTTGCCGGTGCTGCACTCCCATACAAACAGAGGTAAGTGGGTAAAGATAATTGAAGTATGTAGACCACAAACAAGAACTTAGTAACAAATGCACATCAAATGCAGCTAGTGTGGGCGAATCCCCACCCCACAATTTAGTAAGTCACTTTGGTAGAATGCTGACTTGCATATGGTCACCAGTGTACCCTGAATTCGGGGCCAGGGCAGTGTGAAGAAAATACAGTGCACAGCCAACAACCTAATCAAAAAGTCACAAAATTGCTCAAAGGGCATCATAGGGACTCAATTCGGAACAGTGGTTAAAGGGGAGAACAGTAGTTCCTGTCTGGTCCTAGGGGTCTGCAGATAAGCGGCAAACAACATTAGGTGGGTACCGATAACCGAATGGTGTTGATCACAAGCGGCCAGGCTTGGGGGCGGGGGGCTACGCCCCTAGCCCCAACCTGAGTGATGCAATGGTATTATCTGGTAAAATACCTCATGAAAAGTAATTATCATCCCCGAGGGGTCCTATTTCTTGCCAGTGCTGAACTCACATGCAAATGGAGGTCAGCAGGTAAAGATAAGGGTATTGTGTTGGCCACAAACAACCTCTTAACAAATATACTCATGGCCTTGGAGGCAAACCCCATAATGCTTACCAGCGAATCCTGAATTCAGGGCCTGGGCAGTGAGGGGTAAATACAGGGCTCAGCCAACCCCTAATCAGAAGACCCAATTTGGCACATAGGGCACCATAGGGACACAACTTGGAACTGTAGTTAAAGAAGAGAACAGTAGTTCCCTACTTCCGGGGATGCCATCGAACATTCCTATAGAAGGGTAATTAAAGCCATATACAAGCCCACCAAGCAGGAGGGCTTGGTTCATCTCAAATTCAAAATGAAATAAATTAAGAAGGGCTTGGTAAATTGGGCGTGGCCTCATTAGTGCAAACACCACATGGTACCCCGATAGAGACGGGGCACACCTGCCAGAGGAGATAAATAATTGGTCCAGCTAGAAGGACTGGTAACTGCAGGTTGCAGGAGGTTATGGAGCCTGCCATGGTGGGGGGCCCCGGATATGACGGCGGCCACATCCAGGGCGTTGGCGGAGTTACAGGGTGATCCGGAGGCTTATTGGTACATAGGGGTACCCTCTTCAGGAGCACAATAGGGGTGCACTGTACCAAACCCCAGGAGTCTTTACGGCTGGACTCTAGATGAAAACATCAGTGCCCCGCTAGTCCTTCGGGCGGTTGTAAGCCTGAGCAACGGGGGGCTTGCCTTGCAATGCTCTGCCCCTAAAAAGATGTGAGTAAAGTCATGGACTGGTGGTCCACTGTATTTAAGGGGAATAATCCCCACATAAATGGTAGCACCGATTGGGTTGGCCATGGTGCAGTTTGGCACATCAGGCGGGCAGGGCAGCTTAGATCAGTCACCGCTGCCTGCCCTTGGATCGCCCGTAAGTTAACCCACCACTTTGGCATACTTCATGTATGAAAATAAACCTGCAGCAAACTGTTTTTCCAACAAAAGTTTTGTGGCGTGATTATTTATTGCAGTGTGTACTAAGTGCCTTACTATGCTGCGGGGGAGGGTTGCCGACATCGGCACTAGTATTCCTTCAAGATGTGGGTGGCGAGGCAATGGGCCGAGGATTGGTCTGTACTGTAGACGGAACAAGGCCAATACCTGTGATCTTGACTGAAGAAAAACATCCTTTCTTCGGAAGTACCAAAAAGCCTTTCTGAAAGGAAAGGGGGGGGGTCCCCAGCTTGTCAGGGAGGCTTTGTGTCCACTGCCTGTGGGGAGTCTCCAGTTACCACAGCTCTCGAATATCCCTGCCCCTCCCTCTGTCAGGGTCTTCGAGGGGCCTGGGGGGCGGAGGAAGTGGAAGTAAAAAAGAAAAAAAAGCCATAAAAGAAAAGTTGTTAACCCTCCCGGTTGTCCTAAAAATAGCGCAGACTTTTTGTGCAGAGCTCCCGGGTTAATGCACCTGCTGCTGATACAAGTGATATGCTATTTGCCAGCTCAACCTTTCAAGGTTGTCAAAACGAGTACCGCTGAATTTAGTCATAGTAAAAAAGAACTATTATCCACAGCACTGCCAATTCGTAAGATTGTAGCAGGAAACATCACGTTAATAAATTGTTATTATTAGGTGCATATAACATGGGCAATGTGTCTAACAGAGCGCATTAAAAAATAAAAGCAAAAAAGGCTGTCACAAAGGAGTGGGTATATATAAAATAGTTTCAAACTGGTTTTCAGGTCTATTTCTCTTCACCCCACCCCCCGCCATGTCCTAGAATCTGTTGTGTACCCTTGTGTATCACCCCTCCGACGTTGGCAGAAGGATAGGGTAACTTCACAGGGAGCCCCACAGACGTCTGTCTGCCACGGAAAAAGAACACTGGACAGGCGGAGGCGAGCCCTACCCCTACCCCCACCCCTTTATTTCCCCCTAAAATCACCTGAGTCCTCCGTATTAAAAAGCCTCCCGGCTGGTCAGGCTTCCTTCGGAATACCACGGAGAAGTGTACTGTTTTGCTCTCTTGGGATTCGCATTCTTGGTGCTTTTATGCGAAATTATAAAGCGTGGACGGCCCTTCCTGTAGCTGGGAGTTAGGTGGGGGAGGGACGGGGGGGGGGGGGACGAGCGGGGTGAGATCATGAGATACGAGCAGTGACTGGGAACGTGCAGGTAAGGGGTGGGACATACGGTGGAGAAGGAAGGGGGGCTCTGACTGGATGCCCGAGCAGAGCCTCGCTAGATTTAAAAGTAAAATGCAGCCCACCGAGCTAGGCGCGCGTCCCAGCAGCTACCCGGCCAGGTGCAGCCAGCGCCTCTCCTCCCTGGCACTATGGCGGGGGTGACCCGCACACCGCCGTGAGTCCTGCCCCTCTAACTTGTTGTCACTTTCCGCGTCACCTCGGGGTACTCGGCCCTCCCTGCTGGCAGCGTCCATGAGGGCAGTGCAGCCGCAGCATGCAGGGGACATGCTCCTTCCCGTGGCAGCGGCCGCCCTGCTGGGGGCACTGAGCCTGGTGTGGCGGTCGGACTGCCTCTGCTCCCCCACCGCCTTCTACCACAACTGCTGGATCCGGCGCTTCCCCGGCCTCCTCCTCGACCTGCAGGAGTCCCAGCGGAGGGGCGCGCAGGTGCTGCGGCTGTACTGGGAGAGCACGGCCCAGCAGTGCGGCCGGGCCTGCTGCCTCCTGAGGAACGGTGAGTCCGCTCTGCCCGGCTCTAGCGAGCGGCGGCGGCGGCGGCCTGCTCTTTCCTTTTACACCTGGGAGATTTATTTATGCTTTCTTTGCTGCTTTAACAGAGATAAAGTAGCCGCAGAGTTCTCAACATACATTACCGGTTCCAGGATTCTCAGTCTGGGAAGGACATGAAAGCGTCTAGGTGGGCCATGAAGATGCGTGGGGGAAGCACCTGCTATATAAATAAGCATTGGCACAGCCAATAGGTCTCGCCTATGCGAACTATTGTCTTTGCCAATGTTTTGTAACCATGCAACATGCACACACAAGGTTAAAAAAGATTAGCAGGTTTGGGAGGGGTTGGAAAATGACGCAACAATGAGAGAAACATATGGGCAAAAGAGAGCAACTTGGGGAGCACATGGGCGAGAGAGAAACAGGAGTGAGGATAGAAAAGCAGATGGGCAAGAGAGAGAGCAACTTGGAGGGGGGAGAAAAGAACACAAGGGAGACAGCTGGAAAACACATGCACACTTATTGAGTGCTTAACAAAAATAAAAAAGTAGTTCCCTAAAAGCAAGCAGAGGAAGCATTTAGGGTGACCAACCGTCCGTAAATTTCACGGACCGTCCGTAATTTGGACCTCACGTCCGTTGTCCGTGAGGATCCTTTTTACGGACGCCTTTTGTCCGTAATTTTGGGCATTGCAGGGAACAGCACTGTTCCCTGCATGAAGCCTCAACTCCCTGATGGGGCCGCCTTGCACTCCTCCTCGGAGCACAAGAGCAGCCCCACCCGCCCATTGTCATTCTGTATGCAGCTGATTGCCACATACAGAATGACAATGGGCCAGTCTGGGCTGCAAAGCATGTGCTGGGCCTCCCCAGCCTCTGTCTAGGGCAGGGCATTCTGTCAGACAGAAGAAATGTGCAAAAACGCCAATGGTGCTACATGAGAATCCAGTTCAAGAAAAGAAGCTGGTGAAAGAAGTTAAAAGAAGGGGCTACAGTTCTTTCACATTCTCGCCATTTTAGAACTGATGCATTTTCAATAATATATTCAAGGAAGCCATGATTGCTACTTTTTTTATTTTATGCAACTAACAACCATTGACAAAGCCAATAGTTCTGGCTTGTTGCAGGTGTAACGTTATTTGTTGTTATATATCTGGATACAATGACGGAAGAGGCAAAATACCAGTCAGGCGGTACACTATACTAAGCACAGATTTTTAGCTTAGGTGTTTTAAGCCACGCCCTTAATTACATTGAACACCCCCTTTGGAGAGACCCCCCAGTTTTTTCATCCCACTTAAAGCCCTGGAAACAACACCATGTCACAGTCACCTCATGGCCTGGCACTGTGCATCATGCATGACTCATGACTCAGATTGCCTATGTGCAAGGGCATAGTGAACCCTACCCCCTACCCCACCCCTTGTATTAGGACCTACAGCAAGGGTGAAATTCTTGATGGGCCTCTTCTGTTTGCAACTCTGCAGACAAAGGCTCAGCTCAAAATTAATATGAAAAGGTGGGTGAATGAGTAAGTGAAGGGATGGGTGGATGGCTGGATACATTAGTGAAAGGGTGAATGGATGAATGAAAGGGTGAATGGATAGATAATGAGAAAGGATGGATGAGTGAGTGGAAGGATGGATGGATGAGAGAAAAGGTAAAAAGATAGATGTATGGGTGGAAAGGTAGATGGATGGGTAAAAGGGTGGATGGATGAGTGAAAGGATGGATGAGTGAAAGGGTGGATGATGGGCAAGTGAGTGGGTGGATGGATGAGTGAAATGATGGATGGATTGATGAATTGATAAGAGAAAGGGTGAATGGATGGACGGATGAGTGAAAGGGTGGATGTAAGGATGGATGAGTGAGTGAAAGGGAGGGTAGATGGACAAAAGGATGGATAGATGAGTGAAGGAGTGAAAGGGTGGATGGATGAGTGATAAGATCAATGGATGGGTTCATGAGTGGATGAGTAGATGGATGGGTGGAAGGAAGGATAGCTAAGTGAAAGGGCCGATGGAGAGAGACAGGGAGGATGGATGGATGACTGAAAGGGTGAATGGGTGGAAGGATGAGTGACTGGGTGGATGGATGAGTAAGTGAAAGGAAGGCTGGAAGGCTAAAAGGCTGGATGGATGAGTGAATGAATGGATGGGTGGAAGAGTGGATGGATGAGTGTACCGATGGATAGGGTGAAAGAGTAGATGGATGGATGAATAATGGATGGATGAGTGAAAGGGTGGATGGAGGGATGGATGAGTGAAATGATGGATGGAAGGATACATGATGGATAGGTTTGCAAATGATTGAATATGTTTGGATATGGATGGGCTTAATTATATTCTATTGCGCGACCTCCTCTGATGTGTCTGTAAAACTTACCTTTTTTTCCTGAAGTTTTGTCCTGAATTTTGACCTCCTGTCCTGAATTTTTGTCCTGAATTTTGACCCTTTGTCCTGAATTTTTACACTCACCGTCCTGAATTTGCACCCATGCCAGTTGGTCACCCTAGGAAGCATAGAAGCCTTTCGGTCAAAGAGATGGTTAGGAGTCTATGCCCCATGGGAGGGACAAACTCAGGATGGACAGGCTGAAACCACGAAAGCCGTCCAGTAGAAAGCAAGCAAATATGGGTGACAGTAAAGCCAATCAAAAGTAAGCAAAGGTTGGGCTGCAAGTCCTTGTATTTTCTTGCTAAGGCGACAATATGTCTTTTGCAGCCAGACAGCTTATGCTGTCTGGTAAATTCAACCTAATAAGGCCCTCTTACAGACCCATCAAAACTACTGATTAATTGCACTACGTGATGCTGAAGCCAAATATTACATAAACATCTTAGTGCGTGAACTAGAAATTTGGGTTGCCCTTCAAAATCTTTTGCCATTCTTTCAAATAGGATTCCACAAATGGTACATCAGACACAATTGTAGCACATTCTTTGTTCATCCACAAATATGTTAATGCAGGACAGCTGCTGCATGACTACATGAGATGGATGTGATAAGAACTTATTGTGGAATAAATTGAGTAGGTGGGGAGTACCATACTGTTACGAGCTATCCAGCAGCTGTAACATGTAACCTGGGTTCAAATAAAGCTTATTAGCACCTCTGCTTTATCCCCTAGGATCTATACTAATAAGAGGTTGAAACAAGGCTGTGTGCTCGCCCCTCTCTTGTTCAGTCTCTATATAAAAGTCCTAGGGGTTGTTTTGGCTCATCACAGAACTTGATCCCCAAAACAACATGACATCTTATTGAATGGAATTAGTATCTTCCTGCAGCATCAATTAAGTGCCCTGCAGCACTGAGAAAAAGATGAAGATGGCAGAAAGTTCAAGAAACCAGGGCAGTGGCGTGTATGGTAACGAGTTGCCAAATTACCTGCGTACAGATACCTTGGTCTGGTTGAATGGGAAAGGTAGTCATCTTGATTTAGCATGCTACAATTGAAAGCTGCTTCTTAAATGTATATGTTGTACAAGCTATTTACTCACCTCTGAGGCCCGGTGCCAAAGCCAATCCTAGAAGCAGGAATGACCATATCTGTGCGCTTTGGCCTATGGTGTAGAGGTGTATTCAGGGAAAATCTCAAAGTGGTTGCACTCTGACCCATGTAGCTTGTTTAGAATCTTATTCAGATCAGTTAACTCCAACTCACAAGAGCAGATAAGTTAGAGTTTAGCCTAACCAAGCAAACCCTGGGAATGTAGCTTGCTTTGCTTAGACCTGGCAACAAAGTAGAAAATAAAAGAGAGCCAGACTAAAATCTCTGCTTTTTTGGTGTTGCTTGGTTTGAGGGCTTCCCCCACATTCCTGTAGTTTACAAACTAACATCATTGGATATTCAGGAGGTATGGCCAATTGGATTGGCACATAGTGTATTTCAAAGGGTAACGACAAAACACCTAAAAGACAAGTTATACTGTCTAGAACTAACTGGTTTTGCTCAAAGAAAATATATTGAGCTAGTACTCACTACCTACTCCTGCAATGAGCTGTAGGACTTTAGTAATACTAATCGTTTATGGTTACGGTTTGAGCTTTTCTCATTGGGAGAACAATAGAAAGTGTGCATAAACTCAAACCTCGTATGTCACTGTGAATTCTGCAGTAATATCAAATAATTTGTTATGCATGTAATTTATTGTTGCCGCAAGCTACAAAACAAATTAAGAAGGCATCTAAAACCTCCCTTCACTAGACTGTACTTTTGTAGTAATACCTTGCTTAGATGGGCAAGACCCTCAACTAAGAAGTGGTTTTGTGACATTTACTGATGCAATATTGAAATCCTTGATGGAAATGGAAGCCCATTGAGCTGACAAATATTGCTTTTAATATGTACTGCAGTTTACCCGTGACTACTGAATTATTTGGGCTGAGGATACTGCCAAACTATAAGCTGCAACTGTGAATTGCTCACAAACATATATTTATTGCTGACAATCTTTGACTGAATGAGTCTGAACCATTTAATTGCAAGATTAATTTATAAGTTTATTTCCCTCTTCTGCCTTTTATTACTGAGAATAACAGTGCTGCCTCTGTTAGTAGTTTTCAAATTCCAACCTTTCAGGCCTGGTTAGGTATTGCCTTTTCATGTGCCTCTCTGCTGAAACCAGTAAAGATACGTTTTTATGGTGAAGAAACATCACTAAAGCCATTTTCCACAACTGCTGCACCTTCCGTCGTGGACGCTGATGGGTAGACAGATCACTTTTCACACAGTCACTGGAATCTGGTCTTCCTCAGTTGTCACCTCAGAGTTCATGAATCCACGCATCAAACTGATCAATTTCTCACCTTTTGCGGGACGACAGAAGCCTAAAATATAAGCTATTAAATAAAATGTGGGCAAGCAACGTTTATCAGAACACAGTGAGGGAGAGTGGTTTCCCTTTAAAACATTTTGGGGACAGCCGGTGAATGGTGCATTTTAATGCAACTGAGTCATCAACACAGCTTAAAATAGTAGGAAAGAAACCCCATTTCACGAGGCTTGTAGTAACTCTCCAAGAATTACTTCCAAAAAGGCACGGTGCATTTAAAGCACTTGAAGTAGTTGCGGTAATCCCAGAATTGTTGGGTTTTAGGAAAAAAAGAACAAAAGAGAATTATTTCTCAACAGCCTTAAAAATAGAGTTTGCTGCCTTTGAAAGGAGGAAAAGCTAAAACAGATTAAGTCACATGCCAGTCAATAATATAATCAAGGTTTTCCCTGTCATGTGATTGACTCAGACCCAGCCCCATCCACCTTTCAGAGACCCTCCCTGTTTTCCTTATTAACCATCAAAGCGAGGCTGCCACCTTTCCAGTATCTTTCTGTCCTGACCTGCATTTCCATGTCTTGGAAAGCAAATGGGAAAATAACAGCCTATATGTTTCTACTATGTAACATAAAGGTAAAACAACACACAGATGAACAAACCACTTCAAAAGTTGTTTAGAGTTGTCTGGACTATTCCTAAATGAGCTATAAACCAAACGGCTAAGAATCACCAGGCTGAAAAGGAACGCAGACAGTTTTACACATTATATTTCAGGCACTAGCTGGGAAAAATTGAAACCTTTTCTTGCCTTTCTTAAATTCTGGAAGGATATAAGAAAGGCAAGAAAAGGTTTCAATTTTTCTCTGAAAATGAGGCAGCCCTATTAATTGGTACTGACTAGATTAAAGTCTGAGACAGAGAGATCTGCCCGTTGATGGCCTTGAGAGTGTGCCATCCTTGTGAGTAGCTCAAGAAAGCATGGAATATGTTCAGCAACAAAGTGCTTTCACCACAGCTCTCGGGAAAATGAGGTGATAGGCACAGAACACAAGTTGCAGGCACACGCAAAACATAAAAAAAATATAAAACAACTCTATTCTTCTGAATTGGATTTTAGGAAGGCCGGGGGCGCGAGGGCCATGGAGCTTCCTTGGGTGATTCTT
Source organism: Calotriton arnoldi (assembly GCA_963921515.1). Taxonomy (NCBI): domain Eukaryota; kingdom Metazoa; phylum Chordata; class Amphibia; order Caudata; family Salamandridae; genus Calotriton; species Calotriton arnoldi. The sequence continues at coordinate 1,286,343 of CAWUFW010003238.1, forward strand.
GCTCTCCAGGCCCCCCCCCATTCTAGAAGCGGGCGAGCTTCTTAAGTTTCCTAGGTCAATGCGTAAGTAGCTCATCCAGTCCAGGTTTTAGCTTTGCATTCTGACACTCATGCAGTGGCGTAACAAAAGCCCCCACAGCCCCTGCAGTGCGGGAGCGGGGGGGGGGGGGGACCTGAGTTCCAGGGGCCCCCTCCAGCACTGGCAGGTCCCTGGCCTGAGAGCTCTGGGCTGCGCCCGGAGCATGGGGGGGCCTCCTCAAGTTTCGTTACGCCACTGCACTTATGCCATTATATAATTACAAATCCCAGAATGTAGAGCAAGTAGATGCACTGGATGAGCTATTCACTGGGCCAGCGCTAGGCATGGTCACTCATGGATCTGGGAAATGTAGCTCTTTACCAGATTACAAGCAATTGGACTGGAGCATTCTTGTTTGGGGACAGGGAATCAGTATGGATAAATGACCCTGGTGCATTGGTTCCAAGTGGCCCCATGTCACCTTCAGCATACAATGCCTTTTTAGCAAACAATGTGTTTTTTAGTCAACATCATTTTGCGTGCTGGGATTTTTATTCTCGTAGATATATATTAAAAGGGGCATCACAAGCCGTGGCATGCAAAGTGATGTTGGCTTACATGACCCTGGCCAGCTGGGAGCTATGCTGATATGCACAACACTTCAACACTAACTGATCAGACTTCTTGCCACTCTAGTGTCCACTCTGAGAAATATATACCAGCTGTGTTGATTGTCCTCTCAATAAAGCAAGACTGAAACCCTAATTCTGAAGTGTAGGCTAGTGCCTAGTCAAATATCAAGATTTGTTTCTGTGGTATTTGGTACTTGAGATCCTACATTCTTTAGAGGGAAAAGCAGGGATCCATATGGACATCAGTCTTGCCAGAGTACATATTGATACCTGTTCATTTGATACCCTTAGATCTACTGTATCCGTTGTATAGTGTGCCTACATGTTTTAGGGCCTATTAGCCCGATTTGTAAAGACAGGTCTAAATAAGCACCAATGTAAATAGCATTTGTATAATAGGGCACAATGCATGCACAGAAACTGAATTGACACATGCTATTAAGTCATCATCATCAATAAAGACTTTTATTCGGCAAATCACCATAAAGATTATCACACAAAAACAAAAGTATACAAGAAAAAAGAATAAAAACACAGTACAGATCCAATATATCACTAAATAAAAACGGACTGGATTATTATCAGCAGTTTTTATTTAATAATTTATTGGAATTGTACTGTGTTTTATATTCTTTTCTCTTGATTACTGTTGATTTTATGTGATACTCTTTTTATGGCGATCTGCCTAATAAAAGTCTTTGATGGTGCTATTAAGTCATTTTGCATATTGCCAATCTGCGACCAAGCGCGATTTGTGCTCAACTCCTCATAGATGATAGTACTAAAATGGGTGTATTACTGTTTGCGATCATTTTAGCCCCACCACGTGTATCCGAATGAACCTGCAATTGAGTGGAAATCTTCTATTTCAATTTCCCTTGAGAACAGTTTGTACACTATTGCTCCATTTTAAAGCACAGTTATGCATTTGTGTTGGTATTTACAACACAGACAAGCAAAGCATACCAACAGTGGTACAATGTGAAAAATATTTTTAGGTTAGAGTGTGCTAAATGTGAGGTACACTTACTCTCCTATGGCCTGTGCTCAGCAAAAAGTTGATCGTTGTGTGTCCCAATATTTTGAGTGGATTGTTTTTTGGTAGAAGTGATATAGGAGATGCAAAAGAGATCTAGGGGCACCTTTGGCTTTGCCCACTCAAAAGAGTCCAGTTTCTAGATTAACCTCCACAATTTAGGGTAACATTTGTTTCGAATCTAAAACTTTACTTTTACAACAATTTCGAATCAGCTAAGTTTGCATGCCATAATCTTACAGATGTAAGTATATAGGTAGGTTTTTAGGGCATGGATAATCTATATTTTCATTCGAAAAAACAAAGGTTAAAGTGACGTTATATTTAGGTGGAAATGTCAATTAAAACATTACATTTTAAAGTCAACAAAAACTACTGAAATTCACCAGTTAAAGGTGACTGAAGTAACTATAACTGCGCTCCCATAAGGCACAGTGTAGTCATTAATGATGTAATTTAAGATATAATCAGTGACGTTATCATTGATGCCGTAGAACATGTCATGAGTAATGTAATATGTGAAGTCATAAGCAGTGCATGGCTTGGACGTGAGTTATAGTTATTTCAGTTAACTATAACTGGTGAATTTCCATGTTCATTTTTTCCATTTAAAATGTAAAGTTTTATCTGACTTTTTCAGACTTTTGTCACTGTAACCTTTGATTTTTTTTTCAGTGAATTTCTAGGGTTTTTCTAACATAAAGTAATATTTTATTACCATAACGAACTAGGCCTACCCTGTGGCGCACCCGGCCTTCGATGTGCAGGTTTGTCCGCAGGGTTCTGGACTGCAGTCAGGTTTCCAGGCCCTGCGTCCAACCTCCCCCCACAACCCCCCATAATGCCCAACCCTCGCGAGCTTTCAACTCCTCGCCATGCACAGCCTTTGGTCTCTGATTCATAAAATGATGGCTGCAAGTTTCTTTCCACGTTGAGGCCAGCCAATACGATTGCATGGTTTGAGCTCGCAGTACAGCTGTAGTACCCCAATCTACCACGGTCTAAATCTCTATAATTTTTAAGCCTTAATTTCTCAAAACCTACCGAACATATTTACACCAAATCACAAAAAGCACGCTTTTTGGATCAAGATCTATTTTCTGCCAAATTTTGATGTAATTTCATTCAGCACTTTTTTCTGTAGCGTTGTTCAAAATTCCTATGAAAATTGCATGGGGAAAATGTGTTTTGGGACCTCCTGTTTTTCTCTGGCTTCACTCCACGAATCACCCTGAAACTTTCTGGGAAGGAGTTGAGGTGGATGAACCTTTTTTGGAAAGTTTCATGAAGATTTGTCAAACTGCACCAAAGTTATTAATAAACCACAATGAAGGTTGCCATTATTTTTTACATTTGCCTAAATGTAAAATTTGATCTCCATGGACATATCTGCATAAAATGTGGCAGTTGCTTAGCATATGCAGCTGTCCATGCCAATTTTCACATGGCTTCTCACTAACCCTTACTGAACCGTCCTTCAAGCCATCATTAACAGCAAACTGGACTACTACAACACACTGTGCTGGAATCAATGCTCAACTGACTAGAAGACTCCAGAATATTAAAAACTTAGCAGCCAGGCTCACGCCCCACCTCACACCCTGCACTCACATCACCCCACACTTCAAAGGGCTTCACTGACTCCCAAACCACAAACAAATACTCTTAAAACTTCTCACGCACACACATTCAAAGCCATACACAACTTTGGCCCCACATACCTTGTAAGAAATACCTTGTTATTGGTTAAGGGGGATGCTCACCCAACTCAAGCAACAACAACAATTCTTATCAGGGTGATCCACAAAAGTCACTAAATTAACCTGTGCTTAAACCTCTGGTAGCTTGGCACAAAAGCAGTTAGATTTAACTTAGAGGCAATGGGTAAAGTATTTATGTAGCTCACAAACCGTAATAGAGTGAAAACACGACACAATTAAAATCCAAAACTCATTTAGAAAAATAGATTACATTTTAATAAATAAAATGAATCCAGAATGACAAAAATCAAATCAGTAGAACTGGAGATAAGTAGTGTTTAAGTAGATACAGCGCCTTAAAGCACAAAGCACCACTGGCAGTCATCTGGTTCTACTAGACCAGGAGAAAGTCACAAGTTCAGGCCTACCGTGATGGAGCACAGGCTAGATACAGGGACCAGGTTAGTCCCACTGAAAGTTACCTTCTTAAAGTCCTGCGCAAAGAGTCTAGTTAGCAGTGGAGGAGGCCATGAGGAGCAGGGAGAACTTTGTGGCAGTCGTTGCTGGAGCTTAGTGCTGACAGTCATCGCAGGCTGTCATTGCTGTAGTGCAAAGTGCAGAGCTTGCGTTGCTGTAGCGTGAAGAATGGGGTTCACCTGAGCTTCGTGTTGGCGGTTATCGTGGACGGCAGAGTCTCAGCTCGAATGGCCCCATTTGCAGTCATTAAGAGCCCAAAATGTCAAGAGTTAACCTTTCCTCACAGAGGAGTGCTCTTGGATGCCAGCCAAGGGTTCAGAACCTGGGGAGGCACCTCTTGGGAATTACAGACTCACTCTAGCAAAGGCCATGTTCAGGGTTTAAGGTCTCTAGAGCTTTTTATGTCCTTGTAGCTTACACAGGATGCCAGTCAACTAGTCATTGAAGTCACTCTGGTAGTCCTGGGTTGAAGGAGATGGTCCTTTTTTCCTTCAAGCAGCAAGGTAGGTTCTCAAGTGGCAGGTGAGTCCTCTGAAGAACAAGGAACCAAGCAGCAGGACATTCCTCTTGTCGCTACGACAGTCCTCTGAGTTATAAGGCAGGCCTCAAGTAGCAGGGTAGTCTTTGGAGTACAAGGCAGTCATTCTGAAGTCTTCCACTGGTCCAGTGAGTGTACTGAAGAGGTGATTCAGTAGGTCCAATAGTTCTACCATTGTGCGAGCCTTTGAAGTGGGGGGACATCCTGGCTACCCCCACATCTGGTTCTGGAAAGCTCTTCTATCCCCCTGCCAAGGCTCCAAGAATTCGAGGGTGAGAGATGACTGGTGTCTGGTTCATTTGTGTGCGTGCTGGAGGCAGCCATTTTAAATGTAAGTTCCCCACCCATCTGGGCAGAATGGCTCATCCTGCCAACAACTAGTCCCCCTTTGTCTCATTGTCTAGAAGTAATATGCAAAGGCCAATTGCCATGCTATTCACAGTCCCATGGCAAAGGCAGCGGACACAAGAAAGGGCCAACTTTCTAAAAGCGTCATTTGCAGAATTAAGACTTAAAATCTGAAGGTAACCCAATGTTATCCAGTGGGAGAGATAGACCTTACAGTTGTGAAAAACGAATTCAGTTTTCACTACCAGGATATGCAAAACTTAAAAACGTACATCCCACGATTTTAGATATAATGCAACCTGCCCTGTGAGCTGTTTAGGGCCTACCTTTGGGGTGATCTAAGTGTTATAATAAAGAAAGTTTAGGCCTCACAAAAGGTATATTTTGCCAGGTTGACTTGGCAGTTTAAAACTGCGCTACAGGAGAAGTGGCAGGCCTGATATATGTTTTAAAATGTGACTTAAGTGGATAGCACAATGAGTGCTGCAGGCCCACTAGTACCATTCAATTTACAGGCCCTGGGTACAAGTAGTACCACATACTAGTGACTAATAAGTAAATTAAATATGCCAATCATGTGTAAGCCAATTGGGAGAGATCACAAGCACTTTAGCAATGGTTAGCAATGGTAAAGTGCACAAAGAACTGATGCCAACAAAAACGAAATTCAGAAAACAGGCGGGGTGAAGGCAAAATGTTTGGGTGAAGACCACACCAAGGAAAACAGGTCTAATATACCTTAACAACCATATAAAGTTTTACACGCCTACCAGACATCTGCGCTTAGGTGAACCCCTATTCGCACCCCCTCCCACATACTCAGAACAATATCCGGTGGTCATGCCTTCTTCTACCTCGCTTCTAAAGCCTGGAATGACTAGCCCTGCACATGAGAGCTGCTTCCTCAGTTCATGAATTACACAAAAAATTGACTACCTGGTTCTTCACTTAGTCCTGACCCCAGCTAGGCCAGTACAGCTCCTGCATCAGCGCCTGGATACCCTTCCGGGTAAGCCTCCCCTATGTTAGGCGGCATGGCTAAAGAAAAAAATGCCTTTGACGCTGCTGCCTGCATCATTTTGCAGGCGTGAGCACCATACATGCGTGCACCTACAGAATGAAGTGGGCGCTTGTTTTTCATGTTTAGTTACGATTTGAATTGGAGTGGTAACTAAAAAGAAAAACAAACGAGTCAAAGCATTTGTTTAAAAAAAGCTGGTGTGGAAGTAGCAATGGTGGGAGAGGTCGGAAGGAATTAGGGGGGCACGGTAGTAACCCAGGGGGGTTAAAGCAACATGGGGGATTCGACCTCCATGTTGCTTTAACTCCCGTGGGGTAGTAAAAGTAACAGGCAAGAGAGCAATGTGGAGGGAGTGGAGGAAAAGCATTTGGCTGAGCAGGCAACGAGGGCAGGTACAGGGATGGGGAGGAGAATCAACAAGCAAGTGAGGAGGACACAGGTGGAGAAAGCAACACGGAGGGTTGGGAGTAGAAGCACACATGCCAGAAAGCAACGGGGAGGAGTACAGAAGGGCGAATTCAATTTGGAGGGGGCTGGAAGAAGCACAAGACAACAGAGCAACATGGAGTGCATCAGGAGAGAAGTATGTGAGGGAGCGAGCCGGAAAATCTCATGGAGAGCTTAACCAAAAAGAAAAGAGTTGTGCTTCAAAAGCAACTGGCGAATCATAGAAGCCAGCCCATCAAAAGTGATGGTAAAGAGGCAATGCTCCGGGGTGGGACAAACACAAGATTGGCTAGCTGGGAGGCGAATAAGAAGCGGGCAAATGTGAGTGGCAGGAACACCAACCAATGGTAAGCAACAGCTGGGCTCAAAGCCCCTGTATGTTCTTGGTATGCCCACAATAGGTCAACATGACAGCGCATGTGTTGTCTAGTGAGTGAGACCTAACATTGGCCAGGCCCTCTATTTATGGAGAGTTGAGCAAGCATGGTCAAAATTGTGTAGGTGCGATTAGAAAACTGGATACTTTTGTTTGGGAATATCCTCCTGTATCAACACTACCAATAACCAATCTACTCAAAACTTTGGCACATACTGCTAACATTTTCCTGAGGAAAGCCACAGAATAGTAACTAATCGGTGGATATGAGCCTAACATTTAGCACACTGTCCCTTTCCCAGCATTTCTGGTTATTTCTCGGGGTTTGACTTTTTCAGTCGTAGGATGTATATAAGCTATTACATTTTCATAATTTTTTTGAAGCATAGCTAGTTTGGTAGTGCCCTCGTGGCCGGTGAGAGAGTGTCCGAATGAAAATTATAGCTCGCACACCTTCTTATACTCGTGACTGTTCTGGCTGCTTGTGGCAATATTGCGGCTTGCTGACTAAGTGCTCTGTCCTTAATAGCACGCGAGCATAATTCAGTATATATACGGCACGGTGAGAGAGTGTGCCATACCGTTGGACCCTACACTCTCAGGGACATCCCTTTCTTTTGATCCTTTTCAACGTAGGTTGTCAGACTACAGAATATAGGTTGAACAGAGGTTTGTGGTCAGGATGTATTATATGTCCCACCTATGCATGTAGCCTGTACTCTTGCTCCTGAACAGTTTGTGCTTTAGGCATGGAACTTTGATTTTGATTCTGGTTTTCACTGTGAGCCCCATGAGTGGAACTGAACTTGGCTGCCTGTGAGTGCGCTTCTTGAATAGGTCTGTGCAGAACACATTGCAACTGTCTTGCTGGACAATAACTAGTGATCTAGTAAACATCACTTTGTGTTCTGTTCTCTAAAACAAAACAATAATTGTGTTGGGGGTATGGGGGTCATGCATATATTTTTATGATTCACAGCCATTTAGGTGAAAATTCCAACCCATAGGGCTACTAAAATATTTCAACCCATATATCTAATTAAAAATCATATATTCACCCCTGTGCCATTGTTTGTTAGAGAGCGATAGTACCCATGGCCAGGAGGTAGATAAGCTGTCTTTTATGTTATTAAGTTGAACATGTGGTAGGATCTTGCAGCATAGTGACAATTGAAAACTGGTTCCCATTACCACAGAGTTTTGATTTGGTGTTGGGAAAAAAGATTGCAATTAATGTCACATTTTTCGAGTGAGTTTTGTAAAATAACATAAACACTAGGGCCACTTTGTTGCCCTACGTCCGCTGTGCCCGTCCACGACTGCACGCATGTTTTCTCCTTGAGACCGCTTTCTACCCTCCTGGAGAGACACACAAACGATTCCCAGGAAAGAAGACCATAGCAGCCTGTGTGGGGGGGGAGATGTTACCTCTCCCTGGCAGGAAGCCACACTGGTGTTGGCCCAAAATGCAAGCTTCAAAGGTGAAACCACATTTGAAGAGCAAATGGAAAACACTTGGGAGAGAGGCTGCCCTATTGGTGAGGTAGACAGGCTGGCACTCTGGAAGGAGAGGGGAAACTATTTGCCAAGCTAGTTTTCCAGAGTTGTGTAGCCCCCTTGGTAGCCACACCTCTAGGTTGTGTTAGGGAACTGTGGACGCCAAGAGAGGGGTTCAGCCATATTGGAAGTGGGCAGAATGGTGCATCCTGGGATAGCTAGATGCCACACTTCACAGGAAGTGGTCTTCAGGAGGGTGGGAACCTGGTAGCCCATTGGCCACCAACCGCATCCTACCCTAAGGGTATTTTCTGAGCATAAATAGGGCCTCTCTGTCACCCAGAACTCAAATCTTGTTGGCTAGAGAAGAGGGCCGAAGAAGGACTGCCCTGCTGCATGGAGGAACCAGCAAAAATTGGCTGCACCTGCTGAACCTGGTGGCTAGCAAAGGAGAAGGAACTGTGCTTGCTGTGTCCTGCTCCTGGAGAAGTTGTCTCCACAGCCCAACTGAAACCAGAGACTCCAAGGGTCAGTTGACTGATGACCTGTTCACAGCACAGGGCCACAACAGCTGAATAAACCCCCTGCGGTGAGTTGGTAGCCCAAATCTACAAGCCACCACTTCTCATCACCATGCTGGCAATGACAGAGTCATTGGAGTGCAGCTTGGTCGCTCAGAAGGCAAGTTATCACCCAGGAAAGGATTTGACTGTAACCGCGATGCTGTGCGACTGGTAGCCCAGTGACGAATGGACTTCTGGCAGGACCAAGAGGAGTTCGAGGGACTTCGGCCACTGTCACCAGGACTGCCTGAATGAGTTAGTGGACCAAGGAGTAGCATCAGGACCACTTCCATAGGAACCTATAGCAAATGATAAAGGTGTCTGTAACTTCCTGAAGACTGCCTCTTCCTCCAAGATAACTGTGTCTGAGGACCTTGCTGATCCCCCTGACTGGCTACCTGCTAGAGTTGGGCGCTCAAACTAACTCAAAGCAACCACATTGATACTTAAGCAATATTTTCTTGAAAAAGTTTCTAACTACCAACTTTGTTGCATTTGCCAATGCTTGTTCATGGTTAATTGAAACCGTGCATATTTACTAAACCTTGTAACTGCTATATCTCCAGAACACTCTGGTGGATCCTTTTAGTATTGATGTCCAAAAATACAAAAAAATGCAGTGAATGTTTTATAAATTGGTTTCAGATTTCTTGAATGTCTCATAAATTTCTTCTTCAATTCTTTTGGGTCTGTGTAAATGCTTTACACATGCTCCTTTGTGTAAGCATTGCTGCTCAGAGGCACAGCTACCCAGGGTTGAGCTAGAGGGGTTAACAAATGAAACCTACTGGTCCTAAAGAAGTTGGTAAGTGTATTACATGATGAGGTTGCACAACCACACCATATAATACATCCTATTTGCTCACAATAAATAATGGTAAAATGCTTATTCAATGGGTCATAGCTTAGTCCCCATGTTCATTTGGAGCAATGCAATGCTAAAATGCATTTATTTTGATGTTACGTTTATACACTTTTCTCAATGCAGGTGAATGGAAGCAGAACAAAGTGACAAACAGAAACTAATGATAGATGTTAATATGTGGTGCCAGGCTCTTCTCATGGAAAGAATGCTAGAAGTCTTTGAGAAGTTGATACATGTTTCCCTGGAAAAAGGTTGACTCTACCAATTTCTACAATTGCCGCTTCGAAGTAACAACTTCAAAACAAGCCTACGCTTATTAGAATGGTTAAACTAAAATGTGCAAAGTACAATACAGGAAAACATATAGTGGTAATTCATTTAAAATGTATGTAATGTGTAATAATGCAAAGGCTTTAGTGAGCCTCACCGGATACAACAATAAAATCCCAACTGATTAATGAAAATATTAGCACATGCTAAGGCTATATGTGGATTGGTGTTGTCATAGTGTGTAAGCGAGCATTAAGGCATACATGTACATGAATTTTCGTTGTCAGGTTGATGTTGTTCCTTGTCTTCAGGCAGTGTGGAAGGCTATGAATATACTGGCAAATATAGTTTTGTTTTAGGTTCTTTTATAAACATTCTTTAATGCTATAATATTCCCTACATTCATTTTCCACTATATGTGGATACAAATGTAGTCTGTGTATGTTTAAAATAGAAAGTTATATTTATACATTATAAATTGTGAAGAGCAGTATTAAGAAGGATGAGACCGTCAACTGCTTGACCCAATAGCACCTATTTTTAGTTTCTGGCTCCACTTCCCTTGGCATAATTGGAACTAGTGCCTTGGCCTGCTCTAACGTTTGCATCAGATCTATCCAGAATAATTAGTGCTGCTTGGTGACGTTTGTGAATGAAGTTTAGAAGACACTTTCAGAAGTCCGTTATTAAAAACATAGATCCAGAGCAAAGCTGGTGGTCATGGAGTTACTTCTGTTGCTCTCTGTGATTCATTAGTTGTTTAGTGATTTCCCGTTGAACATTTTTTGCTGTGATATAGGATTCAAAATCAGTCTACTGTTGGCTAGCATTGTAGAGTTAAACTTGGATTTCTTTAGATGTAGAGAGGCTATTCCTTCCTTCAAACATCTGGACACTAAGGGCACAATCTCCAGAAGGCATCTTGGAGTAAATAAAGTAGCATTCCTGTAGTACGACTTCACGTACTGGAAAATTCACAAACCTATGTCCGGGGATCTCCACCTCTCTTTTCCATCTTTTCAACACAGAGCTCTGTGCCCCAGTAGTGGAGATCTACGCACACGTAAGCATAAGATTTTGTAGTAAATGTGGAAGGGACAAGGGTGAGTGGTGGGGAAAAGGGGAATAATTACTACAAACTGGGGAGGGGTTTAGGGAGGGACATGCAATTCAATAATGAAACACACATAAGAGTAAGACAATTTCTATTCACAAAATACATTTTTAATTCTACTACAGTTTTAGTGACAGAACAGTCTTAATTGTTTTCCAGGCTAGCCTTTGCACTGCAACTCCCTCCTATAGAAGCAATGGAGGTAGGCTGTAACCCTAAAATCCTATAGAAGATAATCTCAAATTAAATTAATTCTAAATTTAAAATCTATATATATTGGGTGGCAAGTGAATATTTTTGTGCTGGGTAGATGATGTTCATACATTTTTTATATGCACGTTACATTTAGTTATGTGGGATGGTTGTACAGTGCTTTAGTTTGTTTCTAGTTCCTTTACTCTCCACAGTACCTCTTTTTTGTGCTTCCGGGGAATCTCGGGTCATCTGCAGGGTGTCTATGTGTACTTATTTTCGACAACTCTTTGGTGTTCTCAGAACCATTTTCTTGACGATTAGTTTGTCAGACATGGTGACCTAGTGCGTCTTACATTTGCAGCCTCATGCTTTATCAAGTGTGGTTAAGCCTGTTGATTGTCACCTTTGGTGATTTATGCATGTTGCAGTTGGATGGCTAGTTTCTCTTGAGTTACTTACAGCTTGGGATGTTTTCTCTATCACAGATAGTTGCTCCTTTCAAGCTTATTGCTCCTGGGTGCTCTCTTGTCCCTCTGGCTACTTGTTCCATTTAGGGTTGAGGTTTTCCGCTTCTCAAACTTCCTGGCTAGTTGGGGTTTGTTGACTTATCATGAATAAATGCTGATTACCAATAATTTCTTATTGATTGTAGATTTTCTGTGTGTCATCTAAACAGCGTTGGTCTCCACACTATATGGTGGTGTCTGAAGCTTGATTTTGTGTGCTCTTTACATAGAGATTCTAATTTGCTCGAAATTGTGTTCCTCTCCCTATTCTTTTGGGTGAGGCTAGTTTCTGGCATGTCACATGCTAGTCTTCCTTTCTCCTCTTGACTTTTTGAGGTCTTTGAGTTCTTTCAAGTTTGTCTTGTTAGCCTGAGTCACCGTTGTGTATTAAATGTTTCTGTCGGTAGCTCAAAAGCCATTTTTGGACTTTTTTCCCAAAATATTTTAAATTCATCATTTCTGAAAGAGGCACAGAGAATATAATCACAAGGCAAAATGGAGAAAGGAAGGCAATAGTATTTTGGGAGCCAAGTAAGAGAAGCACAAGCACCAATCCTAAGATTCCAAATTGAGAGCATGCAGAGTTTGGCAGATCTAAGGTGATGAACAGGGAGGTAATGTCAGATTCTGTGTCTAGCAAGATCATGGTCGACACCCCACTTGGCTTAATGAACAACTTTGTTATGCACAAAACCATTCAGTGTCCATGCGTTGAGAACATTCAGTGAGGGCCAGGATCTGTTTTTGTGCAATGCTCATATTAATCTAAGGCAATACTACTCGTAATATCTGGGGTATTAATTCTTTTGCTGTGTGCAGCATTGGTGCTTATCATGATGGATAATAGCTCATGCTGTTAGGGGTAATTTTGTTTATGCTGATTGGAGCCCCTTAAGGGCCAAGGGTTGAAGAATTGCATTGTTCAGGATGAGCCTTCAGCATTTTGTGCTCTCTGTGATATTACTACTTTTATGTTATCTGTCCTTATCATGCTGTCTTGGCTTTTTTGTATACAACCTGAACATAGCCTAACAACTTTATAGTGAAACATTAACGTCCTCTTGATAGCAATCATGTTCAACCCTTGAAGCAGGAGTACATTTCCTTAGTCCAACAAGTCATCTCTTTCAGGAGTTGAAGTCCGCCCCTCCAATAAACAGGCTCTCTCTTTTGGACCCTCAGTGTCCCTTTCCCCCCATTACATAGATCCCAATTAGTCACCTGGTGTAGGACCCCAAGCCCAACCTTCTAGGTCGTCTCAGCCATCAAGTTTCTCCATGGACCCCATACTTTAGTGAATTTTTGGGGACATGCCCGTGCTTTAAATATTTGTTCCTCTGCTTGCATGCACCAGTTCATGTTGGCTTCCCATCTGCCCACTGTTAGGATATCTGCACTTCCTCACCTTTTGATAATGCCACGTCTGGCCACTGTTAGTGCCACATTGCAAAAAGAGAAGCAAATGCCTGTCTAACGTGAGCTCTCTCCACAGTCCAAGCATTATCAGTCGTGGGGTTGGGTCCAGTGGCTCCTCTAGGGTCTCAGACATCCTGCTCTGCACCCCTATCCAGAACGTCCTCAATTTGGAGCACTCCCATACCGTGTGCAAGAGTGTACCTCTTAACGCATCTCCCCTCCGGCATCGATCTGTATTGGCTGTGCCCATTGCATACAGTTTCGTTTTGGTATAATAAGCTCTGTGAAGGAGCTTAAACTAAATCACACGTAAAACTACCAGGATTGCCACCTCTCTGGGATAACTGCAGGTGTCTCCTCAGTCCTCATTCTCCAGTTTACCCAGGTCTCCTTTCCATTTCTCCCTCAGCCCCCCTCAATGGTAGGAGGCTATTTACCAATAGTGAGTTGTATATTGTGAATATGACATCTTTGTGGAGGGAGTCACCTAAGACTGTATATTCCATGGGTCTCTCGTTAGGGAGATCGTTCTGTGTGTCAATACAATCTTTTAAAATGTGCCTAATCTGCACGTATCGCAGATATTGACTTACCGTTAACTTATATTGTGTCTGTAGCTCTGCAAATGTTACCATCCCAGTATCGCTTCATATGTTCCCTAACTTTGAGAAGCCCTACACATCCCTTTTTTATAACCTGCTACCCTCTGCAGAGGGGCCAGTGAGTCTGCATCCCATAGTGGTGTCTCTAATGTCAATCTGCCTTGCCATCCTATCCTCTGGAAAAACAACAAGGTGATGGATGGAATACTTGAATTAATCTCAGCCACTGGCAATCGCTTGGGCAGCATCCCAGTCCATCGTTTACCAAGCTATACCTGGCTGAAGAGCCCTAACTACGGCGAAACCTGTCCTAAGTTGCTTGTGTTCCGGTTCAGGGAGGACCTGGCTTGGCAGTACGGGCTGGACTGTTCCCATGAGGAGCAGGGTCAAGATTGATTTGTATATGGCTAGGTCCAAACTGAGGTGGCATGATGGGCAAAAAGCGATGGATTGTGACGCGGCCCATTGCGATTGCCAGTGGCTGAGATTAAATCAAACATTACATCCATCACCTTGTTGTTTTTGCATCCTGTCCTATGGGTCGCCTTACTCCAGGCCTTGACTGCCATTGTCATTGGAGTTGCATGGCTGCCAGTTTTCTTCTCCCATGTAGTTGTCCAACAAACCCCTCTGGGTCCATCGCTCTAAGATCCTGCATCAATGCTGATTCTGTCTGCTCCATAAAGGACCAATCATTAACTACCATTAATTGGTTGCCCAATAGTAGAGACATAAGTACAGCAGGGCAATACCGCCATCGAAGGGCTTCCTCATCGACGTAGACAGTGCTATTCTCTCGATCTTCTCATCCAGGGCAGGAGTCACAAAGTCATTTCCAAACCCAAGTTTAACTTGGGACATAAATACTAACCCTGGGCGAAGTGCTACGCTACGCTCGCGTAGTTTGCGAAGTCTGCGCTACTTCGCACAACGCGAATTGCACGTAGCACAGTGCGAACACGCGTAGCGTAGCGTAGTGCCGCGGTCATTTTTGCTTGCTCGCGGTCCTCAACGTCAAGTTGGCGACCGCGAGCAAGCAAAATGACATCCGGCGAGACTTTTCCTCGTTCGCGATCAGCAACATCAAGTTGCCGATCGCGAGCGTGGAAAATAAACCTCCCGGCGAGATTCTCAACGCGGGGAGGTCAGGTTTCTCATTGCGAGTGGTCGCGTATGCTCGCGACCGCTCGCGATGAGAAACTACCAGTCCGCGTTGAGAAAGCTGCCGCTCGAGTAAAAATCTACTCGAGCGGCAGTAAAAGACAGCTCGCACTGTGCAAGTTGCCGTTTTCAATAATTGCACAGTGCGGACAAGCATCCGGCACTGTGCAATCATTGCGAACAGTGCGCTACGCAGTTCGCGTAGTGCTACGCGAAGCTTGCGTAGCGCGAACTGCACTTTGCGTAGCTTCGCGAAGCATTACTTCGCGAACTACGCCCACCCTTAATAAATACAGACATTTTGGATGGCAAATTAAGTTCCAATTAAACTGGGGGGACTGTATGTTAACCTCCATTCCCTCATCTAGAGCAACCTCTATAAAACAACTTCATTAAAAACATGCATTTCCTATTTTTAGGTCTCTTCGAGGCAGCGCTGTCTCTTCGAGACATGCTGTATTCAGGATATGGGCATAATGCTCCGCCCACTTTCTGCCCATCTTTTTAATTGGCTCCTGTCCCTGTCCTTTGTAAATGGTAGATTTCAGTGGTCAATAGGCTTAGTAGTCCCTCCTTAGTACCCCCTTGTCTCTTCTTGTATCCTCCCATGAGGACACCCCGTTACATGTGTTGTTACTCCCTAGGTTTTAATTACAGCCTCATGGCACTATTTTCTTAAAAGGCTTCAGGCAGGACACACACTTGGTCCTAAACTAGGCTGGCAGTGGTTAATTCACTCACTAGCACATCTCACATTTATATGAGACCGTCTAAAATTTCCCTTCATCAGCTCCACACAGAGTACAACCTAATCCAAAATTAATGTAATAATTCTTTTGTCACATTTCAAGGCTACTAATTGTATATATGGACATAGCTATTTGAATGTACCCGTAGTACTGTCTTGCATTCAATGCATTATGGGTAGGGTGGATTTACCATATCTTCTGCAGGGGGCAGTACCATATGTGACCAAAGAGGTCCCCTTTTGGCCACATATGATACTGCACCCTGCAACATGGCTAGGTAAAAAAACATTGCCATTTATAATGCCAATAACTCCAATTTTGTTGACATGCAGTGCTGGTGCCTTGCTCACTGGGGACCTCTAGGAGCAGCTTGTGGTACTGCACCTAGACATGCAGTGCTGGTGCCTTGCCCACTAGGGACCTTTAGGAACAGCTTGTGGTACTGCACTGAGACATACAATGCTGGTTCCTGGCTCACTACGCAAGCATTTGCAATGCACTAGGTCTCGCATTACTGAAAGTATGAGCTATTGGCGTTGCATTATTATTTGCAACGCCAATACCTCAAACTATCAGTAATGCGAGACCTATTGCATTGCAAATGCTTGTTTGTTTTCAGTGATTAGCCTGTGTCTGTACGTATGGCAAGTGTGTGTCAATTGAATTGTGCGAACCTAACCAAAAGGCAGCAGAACACTGTCCAGGATCAACAACCACACTTCTCAGCCCCCCCTCCCCCCAGTAGCCTTTCTGGCCCCTCTCTCAAAACCTTGTTCTAACACCTAACTGAAACCACAGCCAGCTGTTATAAACATTTTACATTATATTTAACTCACTTTCCTCTCCTTTCTCACTACTTTCCCTGCCCGTCACTCACACTATGAATTGCAGTCATAACATACATTGTCTATTGCATTTACCCTCCCCTGCAAATTTGTTGTGGCTAAACCTTAGCTTTGCATCTTTGCATTTTATTTACTTTATCTGTTCAGTGCTAATTCTATATTTCTTAAAATGTACATTTCAGTGGAATGCATAAAATGTGTATGAATATGTGAAATAAGCGGGAATATTGTTTACACAGATCTCTGAGGCAGGCACACTCTTAAATGGGTTCAATCCTGTCCTTACCATCACTACCCATCACCAAATAAGTATTCCTCATTCTCAATAAACAATCTGTCTCTCTAAAAAAGCTAGGAAGTGTTACCTCTTATTGAACTCGGGTCGGCGAGCTGGTCCTTCTTTTGTGGCTTGTAGGGGAGGAGTGTTTCCCCTTGTAGTAGCAGCTCTTGAAGTCTGTCAACATCGCAAACATCTAGTGAGCCACAGTCTGCACTTTATATGTTTTTTCCATTGCACCATTTATGTGCGATCCCATTCAGTGTCGCAAAGAGCGAGAACATTTTTTCCTCTCCAAAAGTATTTTCAAATGAGAGATGGCAAACAATCTGCATCCCCTTCCCTTTTTTGGGGGGGGGGGAGGGGGAGAGATGCGCCTACATAGGGGGTGTTCGCTGAATTTTTCCACTGCACAGAAAATGAATGTTTCTAAACAGGGCAATTTTATAATTAATAAACTATGTCTGGCTTTCCTTTTTTAATTAATTGGGGTAGACAAGAAACCTGGTTCTCTCTTTTTCTCTAAGCACCTAAAATCAAGATGACCCCATATCTTTTATTAGCAGGAATACCTTTACCTTTTGATACTCTTGGTAGCTGGTGATTTGTGCCCTTATCAGTGGATGTTTTTAAACATGCGGCAGCATAGAGTTTTCATCGATGATTTATTCATTGCATTTATTACCAATTTTACATGGTTCTGGTGACAAATCACTCCACAAAGAGAACCAGTTGCCAGTTTTGGGTTAAAAGAAAGATGTTACATTAAGTATGTAAGGAAATAAGGCGCATATAAGGATGCCTCAGTATCACATAGGTTGGTTATATAACATGAGAGCATACATATCCCGTCAGCCATAGTTACAAAAGTTAGCCTTTCCAAATTGCTCCGTACTGAGATGCTACGCACATGACATGAGGTAGATTTGGAATAGCAGATCTTTTAATTCTTTCTTAAATTTACTGTAAGCAGATATAGCCCTGGTAGACGGAGGGATGGAGTTCCAAAGCCTTCGGGTGCTTCCAGAGTAGGGTTGCTTCAAAGATTTTTACTTTTTTGAAATGTGGGATTCCAACATTGTTTAAAAAAACATGCAATGGCCACCATCCACCTCAAAGGTGCCAGAGTGTGCGATGTGATCTCAGCAGCCCCTGTGATAGTGGTCATTCGGCACTTCTAGATTGGGTTATCTCACAACAGTAGGAAAGAGCAAGACGGCATGGAGCTGCACTTAGTGGCATAGCTAGACCTACTGCCACCCTGGGCGGACCCTAAGTTTGCCCCCCGGTGCAGGTAAGAGTGGGGGGGGATTGGGATGGTGGTTTTGGCCGATGGACAACTTGTTCAGGGGGGGTCTGGCGGCCGACGGCCGACCTGTTGGGGGGGGATGGTGGTAGTCAATAGAAACAACTTGCTCACCTCTGCTGCCCCCAAAAACAGTGTTGCCCGGGGCGGACTGCCCCACCCCCAAACCCCCAGCTATGCCACTGGCTACATTGTATTCAAAGATGCAGCACCTGTGAAGTCAAGCATGTACATTTATTTTTGTTTTATTCTAGTGTCCTGCAACCTGGCTGTTTTCTATTATGAAACAACCCATTTCTCCAATAACTGCCTGCACGTGTACTGCCCATCTCTAGAAAGCTGCATCATAAGAAACAAGAACAATGTCATTTTGTACAACATCACCATAGGTGAGATACTTGATTATTATTTATGATTAATCACAATGTTATGTATTTACTTGTGTATTTGATGCACACTGTGAAACCGGGTCCAGTGTTTCGAAGACCACAGAATCTGAACAATTTATTTGGTAAAACAGTCTTGACATGCTTCTTGGTGTAGAACGTGGTAAAGGGTTTGAAACATGTCACTACATAGGTTCTTTTGGGTTCTCTTGTTGCCTGTGTAATGCAGATCAATGCATACAACCAAAGGGCACTTCAAATTTTATGGAGATGGCGCAAGAGAGTTGTTCTGTGGTTCTACTCGATGTACACTCTGGACTTGCAAATGTCCTGCTTGACTGGTGCACCATACCTTGTCCACCTTTAATTGATGGTGCAGTTGTTGTCCTTCTGTCTTGTGAAAAGTGTCATGGTACTAACGCACTACATCCCAGGGACACCAAACCACACAAATCACTGCTTCCTGGGGATATTAACCCAACAGCTTGCTTGTGTTGTGGCACTTGCCCACCACGCTGCACTTCATCAACCACAGTAGATTGCATACTAGAATGCAATGGGGGTCACGGCTTGGAAGTATTTGGAATCTTTTTCCCAACATGATTTGAAAATTAAATTCTGAACTTTGAATTTTATCCATTAAGTATAACGAATTTTAACTGAGTTGGGACTAGACCGCGGAGCACTGAGGAATTCAAAGTCAGTTGCTATTCTGCAAAGTGTTGAACCTTAGATTTCTTTCACAGCTGTGTGTGAAGAAGGATAATAACACAAATGCATGAATCTAGTGAAACTAAAAGGAAATATAGTAGTCATTTACAATAGCTGTCTCAGCTGCTGAGCAAAACAAAGACGGGCAAGAACACAAATTAAGTAGTTTCTAATCAATTTTTTAAAGTGCTAGATGCATTGGCATTACACTGTCAAAGGAGTTACAACTTAGCAATGGTCACATCTTTGTTTTTGAGGATGCTTTTATTAGGCTGTTATGCACTTCCCTAGTCGCCCTCATCCACCACCATTTGCTAATTATTTTCAGATCCTTGAAGTGACTCATTGTGTGTATGGTGTTTTGTAAAGCAAGAGCCCAGCTGAAAGGCAGCAGAGCACTGAATAGAGTCAAAGGCAAAGATAACAGTCGGAGGGAAGTTGGTTTCTAAGCGCAAAAGTGGATTGTTACAGTGTCATGATGTAGTGGTCTTTAAAGATGTTTGTATTCTGCTGTTTCCTCCATTGGAGCAGGTTGGGTCAGTGGTGAAGGATACAGAGATGTCTTTCCAGACCCTTGTTGCATAAATGGAGAAGAGTTATTTTCTTGGGGGGAGGGGGAGTTTGCACTTCACTGTGTCCAGTCTGATGCTGTATTTGCTGCAGAAATGCCGAGAGCCTCTGCAAGTGGTGAACTTGAGAGACAGGCAGAGTTGCCAGTCATGAGAGCTTTCTAGATGATGATGCTGGTTTTGAAGATTGTGTGGTAAGGCGAGCAAGTAGAATTCTCTCAGGGTGGAGTGATTTGGTCATATTTCTTCAGAGCCTCCATGAAGTGTTCTGCAGCATGCTCTTAAGTGGGATTAAGGTGGAGTGTGGGAAGCTGTGGAACTGGGCTTTGCACCATCGAAATATGAAAGCATGAGGATGTGAACAGCAGTTTATGATGTGTTTCCTCGGAGGAATAGATTTACCTTCTTCAATAAAGAGAGCTGGTACCAACCTTCTTAGTTTTCCTGGTGATATGTTTCTTGAATCTAAGTGGCTTGGCAGTGGGTGAAAATTGAGGATTGAATATGTCTACATTCGTGTTGTTGAGGCAGGTTTGGACTAGCTGCTTGTTGTTCTTGCTGGGTAGTAGGAATTCTGTCTTGGTGGGGTTAAGCTTCAGGTAGGTGCTTTGCATTCAGGTCTGGATGGGGCGCACACAGTGTTTGAGGCATTGGATGTGTAGAGCAGAGGAGGCTTTGAAGCAGAGTTGTGTCCTTGGCGTGTTTAATGAATTGTGATGCTGTTATTGGTAACAAAGTCCCAAGGGGCCCCATGTAGATGTTGAAGATAATGATAGACACAATGGAATTCTGGAAGGCTCTGGAGGTGATTCTGTTCTTATGGAAACTGTAGGTGCCCATGTGAACAAATTGGTGGTGTTTGTCTAGGTAGGAGGAGAAGCAGTGAAGGATGTTGCCAGTGAATGCCATTCAAGACTTCCAGATGCATCTGAGGATGTGGTCACAAACAGTATTGCAGCTGATAGGTTCAGCGGTATCCAAAGGAATGGGTCGCCTTTGTGTCGCGTTAACGGGCAGTTTCTGTGATTTGTGATGTAGCTGTATTCATGCTGCAGCATGACCTGAGCCAGAATTGGTAGTCATGCAGAAGATGGTTGGCGATGATGTGATCTTGGAATTGCACGTAGGTCGCTTTATCAATGCTCTTGCCAAGGGTAAGTGAGTTTTGGGCTGGTCATTAGCAAGGAGGTCTAGTGTGAGTTACTTCAGGAGAGGAAGATATGGAGTAACCAGGTAGCAAAAATCATTATTGTTACCTGCTTGCTCTTTTTCAAAGTTTACATTTGCAACAATTAAAACTTTCCCTTTTCATCTTCTTTGTTTCGTGAAATTCATTATTCTATTTTAAATATATTTTATGCTATATAGTTTGCCACACTGACTAACATCCATGAGACGTATGAGTACATCTTTTCCAGCTTTGTAGTCCTATGTGTGCACATTGCCATCACTGAATGTACTTTCCCGTTCTGCTTCAGTCTGGGCTGAACAAACAAGCGAGCGGGTTTTCTGCTGCTCTGGGCTTTTTGGGGCGTTTGGACTGAACTCGCATAGCATCTGCCTTCTCTTTTCACAAATCCGTACTCATTTAACTGTACTTTTACATACCCCACATATAGGAAATGCAATGGTTATTATTATTATTTTGATGGCTGTAATTTTGCCCTCACATGCTGGGGGAATATGATGACGCTGAAGTTGTACTGTTTGTACTTTATTTTTTCTCTCTTCATTTGCTTCTACGGTCATGGGCTGATGCGACATACTACCCCTTCGAAGGGATTCTGTTTCTATGTCAAATTTATGTCTTTGTCAAATCGTATATGACCTCTATTATCTTGGAAATGTAATAAACAAAGTTTAAAAAAAAGATCACATTTATGAGGGAAGCGGGAATCAAGAAGACTCTGAAGATTAGAGTTTTTATGGTAGAAATACAGGACAGTGGGAGTTTTCTTACCTTTCCTGTCATTCATAACTTCTGTTGCCGATGGTGCTCTTCGCTGTTTGAAGTCCGTGTCTCTTTTGTTTTCTAGGGGTTGATCCAGACCTGCTTGTGTTTGAAAGGACGTCCTTCAAGGACCTAAATCCTCGCTCCTCTTTTCATAAATGGGAGCGGCAGAACACTTCAAAGACTGCAGAGTCCGAAAAATGCCAACATACTCCGCTCACGTCCATGACACTCTCTTCGCAGACTTCTCCCCTAAGTCCAACCAGGGAGACAGACCTCAGTCTTAACCGTGATGGCGGTGGAACGGTGCAAAAGACACTGCTCACTACGGACTCATGGCAAAAGTCTTCATCCTATAGGCATGTCGTTGTCACTTCAGAAAGTATCAAGCGGACTACAAGTTCTGTTAACCCGGTTCCTTTCTCCACATTGAAATCATCAGTCAACAAATCACTGTCTCAAATGCCAAACCTTGCCCATCTAAACAGCAGCAAGCAACACCTTAATGAAACCAAAGGGTACAGTGGCAGAAATCAGTCGACGGACAGTGAGCACGGAGGTCTTAGGCCTGTTTGGTTAGGCATTTCAGGCAAATGGCTGATGCCTGTGGTCCTCTGCTGTTCTATTTCCATCATCTGTTGCTGTTGTCTTCTTCTGGCTGTAGGTCACCGAAGGAAAAGAACAGGCCACTATAAGCCAGTGAAAAAGGTAGAACTTGGGTCAAGGCAGATGACAAAGTACTCCATTATAAAAGACCACCTATAAGATCTGAATGAGATACCATGTAATTCCAGGATACCAGGGACAGATGAGTCGTAGTTGTCGGAGGCAAGAAAAAAACTGTTTGCGGTGCTAGGTCACAATGGTCAGACTTGCCATATCTAGAGCATGGAACATGAGTTGGGACATGACCGTATTTAGATTTTCTCTTTCAATTTTACCGAATCCACAGTATTTGTATGTAATTCTCTGGAAAACTATCCTTTTGAGTCACATGCCTAAGTGGTGCACATCAGTTGGCATGACGGAGTTTATGATGTGAAGTTTCATCCTTTATATAGGTTAATATTCCAAGTCAACAAGTTCTCAGATGCAGGCGACCTTCGATATTAACGTGTAAGAAAGACGGTCTCGATGTTGCACCCAATCTTGGCCTGCTGCTTTCTATAAAGTGTGTCAAGTTTAATTATTTTGGAAGTGCTGTGACTGAGCTGCAGTGCTGAACACTGCTGTATGGGGTATGCCTAAAACACGTGTTACAGAGGTGCAGAAAGATTATCAGTCCCTTTTAGTGTGCTCATTTCCATACCTACTTAAGCACCTGAAAATACAATTAAGCTTGCAACAAGACCCTGTGTATGCCCCAATTCTTAAAACCCTTGTAGAGTCTTGGGCATATTTAGGTAGAGCCTACCAGCTGTCTGTTTGCAAAAAACGCTTATTGTCGGCTTACCAAGAACTTAAGGTGGGCGTAAACCCATTGGTTGACTGTGTCAGTTTCATATGCTTGCTGCTTATTCATTGGCTTGCCTTGTCCATCTTATTTGTCTCTCCTCCTGAGCATAGCCTCTTTACTTGTGTCCTTCCACTGTTCACAATTAAGGACAGATTGTTTTATTGATAGTGCATGTTTTCCAGCTGTCTTCCTTGGGTGCCCCTCTCTCTCTCTCTCCTGTACTCCGTGTTGCTCTTGCCAGTGTGCTTCTCCCTTCGCCCTTGTGTTCTCTTCCTCCTGTACGTTGCCCCCCACTTTTTGTTGCGCCCTCCTTCATGTGCTTCTTTTCCCTTACCCTCCCACCTGCTGCACCGACCTGCTCCTTCATTGCCCCCTCCTCCCCAGTCCTATTTTTTGTCTCATATTTTTTGGGCGGGAGGGCTAGGACGCAAATTGCTTCTGGCCCTTTTAAAAGCGCTTTTGCACTTTGTCATTTTAATATTTTTTTTACTTGGCAATCCAACTTGGATCGGTAAATAAAAAAATGGCAACTTCGTCTCATGCATACTTCAAAGCCAATGTTGTACAGCACAAACAAAAGTCATTAGCAGAGCCAGTAAGGTCTCAAAGGCGCGACCTTTTGGCTTTGACACTGCTTGTTAGGTTTAGCTTCACAGCGTAGCTACCTGCATGACTTATTATTACCAATTATTTAAAATATACAGAGTGGGCTTTGGCTCCACCCATAGGAGTAGTTCTCGCACCTCAAATTGTTGGCTGTTAGGTGTGTCATTCTGCCTCTCATTGAGTGCTTGCATTGTAATGCATGAAGAACTATTTCACATCTGAAACGAACACTAAATCATCACACAATAAATTATTTTTTCTCATAGATGTGTTTTATACAGAAACCAAATGTTTTTTTTCTTTCACTGCAGCAGGTTCTTTAAAATGTTTTAGTCATGTCTCAAAATGCAAGTCAGACCTATTTTTTTTTACCAATGCTTGCTTTTTTGCCCACTACTTTTACAGCGTCCATATTTTAACTCTTAACATCAACATGTTTCCTTCTGTTTCTTTTCGTACAGTGAGAGGTTCAAATTTGAAAAGAAGTTATGCTTTGAGCCTTCTTCGTGCCTCATAAATGGAGACAGGGTCCTATTGGGAAAGCTACCTCCAATAACCAGTCCCAAAGCTTGTAGAGCGTGGAGGGTTTCAGTGTGGTTCAAAATTACTATAAGTGAACTATTGATTCCATGCCACAGCTCAGTGGGTTAGCAAGAGTCATCAAACATGCCTGCCATTATTTTTGGGCTACATAGTTCATTATTACCCACCAATGTTAATTAATATGTATGTTAGGTGACTGGGAAATACCATCTGCGCTTAAGGCCTAGAGTGTCATGATATGCTAATAGCATCAGCAATTACATCTCTTTTGCAGTGTAACTAACCTGCAAGTGTGACTGAGAGTCATTAGCATATAAATGGAGTTGTCAATGTAAACGTAAAGTGGAACTAATCATTATGGTTTCTGAGAGGTCTCTACATTTGATTGCTACCCTCTTTAATGAATAGACTACACCCACAATTTGCTACATCCATATTTGGTATATGAACTGTGCAATCTTTTCTTGACTTAAACATATGCCTTGTACACAGAGAGAATGCATGGAATTATAACCCCGCTTTCTTGGTGAACTCTACCTGTTCCTTGTCCTGGGACCTCAAAGATCTCCCATTAATATAACATTTTACTCTGGACCTCCAATAAGCCCACCAAGAACGAGATTCGACCCCATAGTAAAGGTACATAATTTTACTTCTTTGGCAATTGGAAACCAGTAGATTATCAGTAGGGCTCCCAGCTTTATGGTATTTATTTTTTGACATTTCCGTCTGTATTTATCCATATTTATTTTTTGCTAATTTTATCTGTATTTATCCATATTTATTTTGGGTTTTTGTGGAGAAATGAAGCTAAAATTAGTATATTTCCACATTTTTTTAACCGATAAATATGCACTCATGCTTGAATGCCTACTAGGTTTCAATGCTGTAAACACCCGCAGAAGATACATTAATGAACTTTTAAGAAAATATGCAAATTTTAGTATCAACCTTGTGCATGTCTACTGCTGTTAAAGCCTCTTTACTAAAATTCCTTTCTTTTTTAGCCCCCTTACCTATCAATCCACACAGCTATTGGGCTGGCAGTCATGGCAGACAGTATTTAGAATTACTCAAAAAGTAACCCAATTGCCGTTTTTATTCACATTTAAAAATAAATACAGACAAGAAAATAAATGTTTTCTGTCTGTATTTATCTGTAAAAACGGAAAACAGGGAGCCTTAATTATCAGTAATGTGGACTGATGTGGCCCTGATGATTTAGAACAGCCACACGTATAATTCTGAAATCTTTTGAGGCGCTCTTAGATATTTTTGAAGCACCCACAAAGATAATGCTACAGTAATCTGGTCTTTCATTTTCAATGGATCTGCCTAACATAGCCTAGCATAGCCCTGCCTTCTTCTGTCAAGTAATGTTGGAGCTTAGACAGCAGTCTCGTGTTGTATTAGCATAATTTACTAAACTAATTGACCTAGTACTGCATAGTTAAACTAAAAACATGAACTAACTGGCAAAGCCAGTAGGTCCCGCCAGGCAAATTGGCACTGTCAATCCTTGTTTTGTTTTTTAATTTAGATGGCCACTCTGCGCCCGTAGTGTCTTTGCCAATGGTTGTTAAACAACTATGCAATTATTAGCACAGTTCATGATGCGGCTGGCTGCCATCTTCAAATGGCATCTTTCTTATACTTGTGTCAATCCAAGATAGCCGTCACATTGCGTGTATATGCTGCATTTAGACACAATGGGATAATCATCTTTGAGTGGTACAAGCAGTATAGGGGCAATACATTGTAGAGAAAAAACTGTTTGGTATATCCAGTCTTCAGCTCTAACAATGCATCACTGACAGAATTTCTTTTTTGTTGATGACGTGTGCTTAGGTTTTGAGGCCTGTTGTGAAATTATTTAACGGATGACCATTAAAAAAAAAAAAAAAGGACCATTGCAAGATGACTGCCATTGTTGCCAACTGTTTTGCTGGTGAAGAGTGTGCAGAGAATTAATAGCAAAGCCAGTGTCGAGGGGAGCTGAAGCAGAGTTCTCAGAGGAATAGGCAGGAACGGGACTCGGCAGTGGCAGGGAATTTCCACAGAAAGTGAGCAGTAAATGCAGTGGAATGGGAAAGCAGAAAGAGAGGGGGTTGGGGATGGCAAGGAGAGAGGCGGGAGTAAGCCACTAATCCCATATGAGAGTGCAACATGTGCGGCAATCCAAGCTCTGAATAGGAGGCAAAGGAACACAGGAAGCATGAGGTCAGAGAGTAATCGCCTGTGGGCTGATCTAAAATGTGATTGACAATGATTGAAGCTAATGGCTGAAACTGGAAGAACACAGTAAGCCAATGGCTGAAGTGGCTGATCCAAAGCCAACTCTAAGTATATGTTATTGGATCCAATAAGCCTGTTGGCAACAAACACATAAAGCTGTCTGTTGGGGAGGCCTAAAAAGCAGTCAAAACCTTAAAAGCACCCCTATGGTTTATGACCTCTCACTATAGGTTGATTTTCATATTCCCTAGTTTCCAGATCTTGTGAAACTCGTTCAACTTTCTGACAGTGCCATGAAATACTGCAAGAGCAAGCCCAACTTCCTCCATGGGGTACGGACTGTGCAGTGTTTTAGGATTTTGAACAAAATAAAACCAAATAGCTAAAATTACGGCACAGTTTTCACGTGCATTTGTTAAAAAGTAGTAGGTTCTGAAAGGCCACTTACAACTATTCCATTGTGCTGAGCAAGCCTGCTTCCCCTCTAACCTCCCATGTGCATTGAAGGTTCGCCAGTCCAAAGTGAAGGTTGAAAAAATGGTACATTCTTCAGTACAATTTCACGGAAATTGTCAAAAGGTCATATCAGAAAATGCTATTTCACCTGGGAAAGCATTTGTCATACTATTTATCTACACTTCTACATTTCAGACCCTTTCATTTGCACATTTATGCTCTACCAAGTAAATTCTCAGTCATGTTTCGCATATCAATCTCCTTTGGAAGTGCGGGCTGAAAAAATATAGAAGAATAGACAAATCTGGCAATGTCATATAGTACACAGTATTTCCCATCATCCACGTGCACAGGAATTACATCATTGTTTTTCTGTCAAAACCATCTTTAAAGAAGAAGCCAAGCAAGAGGATTTCATTTTTCCTCATCCACCTGCACCGGAATTGGCATCACTGGATTTCTCCTCATCCACTTGCACATGAAGTGAAAACACTGGGGGGCATATTCACAAGGACTTATCGCCGAGTTATCGCCACCTTAACGCATCAAAAGTGGATATAGATTTAACGCCCCATTCACAAGCGTGTGCAAACTGCAGACATCGCCAGTATTCCTGCGATAACTGCCGCAAAATTTATCTCCACGGGTGACACCACCAACTAACCCTAATGAGATGCAGAGTAGGTGTTCCCGTGCAAAAACTCACGAAAACACCACCACACCACTTTCACAACGAACTGCCAGATCTGTGATGCAAACCAAAGACAGGCGATAAGCCGCGGTAGCAGCAGGGAATTAACACCTGCCTTTTGCTGGTGTTAAGCAGGACGACTACCTGCAGTATGAAAGGGAGCCCAGCCAAGAGCCACATCTGAAGACCCACAGATGCCATGGAGCCAATGATCATGCAGCTCGGAGACCGATGAGGGCCACAATACCCACCGCCACCACCCCCAGGCCCGCCACCACCCCCAGGACCCCCCCTCCCCCGGACCACCACAGAGTCAGCGTACACAAAGACAGCGGACCCACCGTAAACGCACCAGCCGCACAGACCTAACGCCAGAGGAGGTCATTGCCCACTACAGGCCCAAAAGGACAACCATCCCCTGCATCCTGACTCACATCGCCCACCAGCTGACGGTACCAACACAGCGGACAACCAACATCCCTCCGCAGACAAAGCTGCCGGCTGTGCTGCACATGTTGGCCTCTGGTACCTTCCAACCCACAACTGCCAGAGTAGGAGGAGTCTCACAGCCAGCCCAATCCAAGTTCATCACACCTGTCCTGGATGCCATCATCAGCCTGGTACCCCAGCACCTCCACTTCACCCACACTGCGCAGGAGCAGCTGGAGACCAAGCAAGGCTTCTACGCCATAGCTGGATTCCCTCACGTGTTGGGGGCAATCGACTGCACACATGTACCACTCGTGCCCCCTGCCGACACTGCACACAACTACCGCAACAGAAAGCACACGCATTCCATCAATGTGCAGGCAAAAGTGGACCACCGGGGACTCCTCAACAATGTTGTGGCCGACTCCCCAGGCAGTGTGCATGATTCATACATCTCCCGACAGTCCATCATCAACCAGCGCTCCCAGGATGGCACCTATTGAAATGCATTGCTCGTTGGTAAGTACCAAATGAACACACCACACACCTCCACTCCACAGTCATGCAACTCACGACACTGGCAATGGGCACGCAGCAAAACTACATGCAACATGCCACACAACATGCCAACCGACCAGACACAACAACACAACTCCATTGGGAAACTGGGCTTGCCATGCACACAACCCAGCCACGGCATGGCACCACAGCCACACAATAGCAGAATGTGAGGAGAGGCCTGGAGCAGGCATGTGCGAGAGCGGCAAGTGACTAATGAATGAGAACCTACCCAATGCCAGGTGTGGCGTGGATGTGCCGGACAGACTTCAGTGTGCAAACCACGGAAATGGCCATGTGGACATTAACTGCTGGTGCATGGAGTGTAGTGGCCAGTGGACGCTACCATGTCCCCACAGGCTGTGAGGCAGAACGCGGAAATGTCACTCGTTACGTCCCCCCCTGTATGCGCGGGTGGAGTGGGTTGGCCCTGCGTACGCCAGGCCTGCGTAGGGGTGTGAATAAAAAGCCTGTCGCACTGGGTGTGGTTCTCATTCGGAATGGCCAACGTGTCTGCCAGGACGGCGCCTCTCAGCCCGCCACGAGGCCGGCGCCGTGCGCGGCGGGGCCTGCGTCCCTGTGCGCCTGCTGCACCCCGGGCCGCTGGTCCCCAGACCCGTCATGCCTGCCCCAGCGCACCAAGGAGGCTCGCTCACCTGCCGACACCGGCGTGTGTCAAAGAGGGCCCACTATGTGCCGGTGCAAGCACCAAGCCCCAGTCCCGCGACCTTTGCAGCCTCCGCAGACCATCGCTGGCCTCCACGACGCTGGCCCACAGTACTCCTTTTTCGTTGACATACCCCACTGGCGTACTCTTCGGCCCAGTTGTTGGCACATGTTGTACTGAGTCGTGAGTTTTGAATGGCAGTGACCCCAAGTCTGTGGCAGCGTCCACATCACTAAACTCCCTCTGATCAGTGAAGCCAAAGTCTGCATCGCAAGCCTGCGACACGTGGTGCCACTAACCCTGTTCAACGCAAGCATGCGACACGTGGTGCCACTAACCCTGTTCAACGCAAGCCGGCGACACTTGGATGAGGGCTCAGGCCTACACTGCGGTCCAGTAGGTCCCACATGTGGAACTGTGTCCTGGGTTTTGAATGGCAGTGACCCCAAGTCTGTGGCAGCGTCCACATCACTAAACTCCCTCCGATATGTGAAGCCAAAGTCTGCATCGCAAGCCTGCGACACGTGGTGCCACTAACCCTGTTCAACGCAAGCCGGCGACACTTGGATGAGGGCTCAGGCCTACACTGCGGTCCAGTAGGTCCCACATGTGGAACTGTGTCTTGAGTACAGAACGGCACTGACCAGATGTTTATTGCAGAGTTTATATCACTGAACTCCCTTCGATCAGTGTCCCAAACCCTGCATCGCAAGCACACAACACGTGTCTGTGGGCCCGTGCTGACCGCTGCCCCCGGCCTACACTGCGGTCCAGTAGGTCCCACATCCAGCACTTAGTCGTGATTCATGAATGGCAGAGTCCATACCAGTGAACGCACGGAGAGGAGTAAGAGGAAGATGCGGCTCAGTCCGGATGAAAGCCGGATCCTCGTCACGGAGGTGACCGAACACTAGCAACAACTGACCTGGTGCCACTAACCCTGTTCACCGCAAGTCCGCGTCCCGTGGTGCCACTGAACCTGAACTAGGCAGGCCGGTGGGACCATCCAACGTAAACCGGTGACACTCGGATGAGGGCCCCTGCTGACCGCTGCCTCAGGCCTACACTGCGGTCCAGTAGGTCACACATGTGGAACTGTGACTTGCGTAAGATATGGAGGAGTCCACACCATTGGACATGCCTCATCGCAGGCGGCATCCCCTATCAGCACTGGTGCCACTAACTCTGTGCGCAATGAGTCATGGGCACGTTCTGGTTGGACTTTGGTGGCGTCTGAGTCCATGGCCTGGGGGTTGTCTGCATCATCATCTGGCTGGGACGGACTTGGTGTTCGACATGTGTCTGTTCCAATCATCTCCACCATAGTGACTGTTTCTGCGTGGTTCTGCCCTCTGCATCATGCCCTGGGGGTACACCTTCCACTGTCCACCGAGACACTCCGCGACAACCCCCTTTGTCATCTACGAGAACCTGCTCTGCTCTCGTGACCCTGCCCCAGTGCACCGCAAGTCAGCGGCCCGTGGCGGTAGGCCCGTGCAGGACGCTGTGCATCCGGGGCCACTGACTCTGTGCAGCTCAAGTCATGGATATTTATGGTTGAATGGTTGTGTCCTTAACGATGGACACTGTTGTCGTATTTTGACTGCACCAGGCACTCCATGAAGGCTGGTGTACACACACCCCACACACATCCAACACAGGTGTCACTCGACATGTGAGCCTGCTAATAAAAGTGGCCGGGCGCACGTGCCCGTAGCCATTCACACCATCTAAGCAAGTGTGTCCGTGTGGTCATTATGTCAGCATGATGGGCCCGAGCCCTGCAACATCACAGTGTGCTGTCTTCAGCGGACGATACCATGTCCCCTCAGCAGTGGCTAAGACCTTGGACATGTAGCTTCGCCCGCCCCCCCTGCATGCACAAGCGGCGTGTGCTGGTCCGGCGTACGTCAGGTCAGCGCCGGGGTGTGCTGATTCGGCAGGGGGATCAGGGCGTGGCTCTGGTCTGGCCTTGAGCAGGAAGTGCGGTAAGCGTGTCTCTGTGTTGGAGTGTTGTCGCCACCAGGGCCACAGTAGTCGATGTTGCAATGTAGCATGCACCCGGAGGGTGGGCCCGCACGTACGGGGAAATGTAGGAGCGCAAGACCGCTCGGGGTCTTGGCTCATACATGCCAAGTGTTATGTGTATACGTCCTGCGGCTGCATAAGTCAGATGCCTAGCCTCAATCGCAGCGCGATCACAGCCAGCCATGGACTGTACACCTGTGTCTGCCCTGTCCAGACCATTGGCCTGTACTCACGTGGCTGCACACCCTCAACGGCCAGCATCACGGTGTTGTTGGCATGCCGCTGGACATGCGCAGACAGGCATGACAATGGTGTGCCGTAGGAGTGCACGTGATACAACCGTGCAGCGCACACAAGTGTGGGGGCTCGTGGGAGGGAGGAGCAGCTGTGAGGCAACGTGCCACGTGCTCGGCATATCATCCATGATTCCCTGGGTCGCAGACATCCCACCCCACCCACGACAGGCCTCTGTACATCTCCTGTATGCAAGCAGATGGTAAAGTTACTGTAGGGATGAAAGGTCCTTTGTCTGAACTATCAGGCAGAAGCACATCTGCAGCTCCGAGCTGGGACTTGCATGTGCCCAGCACCCTCTGACAGATATGATAGCATTTGCTGGCTACTCCCACACTACGCACTGCCCGACGTGAGACCAACGTGTACACATCCCACACACAGAAGTCCTTGGTCGTAGTTAGCGTGCGTGAAATGGCCTTCACATGTACTCCCACCCCACCTTAGGCCTGCACCCGTTGCAAACAAACACTGCTCATTGATCCGAGCTGTGGCATTTCATCCACAGGACTGGCGCGGGTCAGCACGGTGCCGCTTCAAGCAGAGCCACTGACGCAATGGCAGACCATCCCGGACACATGCACAACTCCAGACACGTGGACCGGTACCGTGCACGTCTGCTGCATGTACTGGGGACACTGCCATTGGCAGTGCTGCGGATCAGTTACCGGCTAAGCTTCCGCCTTGCCAACGTCACCTGCGTTCAGCCTGTGTTGCATTGTCGCTCGTGCATATTCGAGTGGACCATGGATGTCTGCCTCTCCAACGTAACGGTAGCTGACCTGGATTTCGACGTGTGTGTACGCCCCCTGTTGGACCACGACCAGGAGTGTCACCGTGATGCCCGTTTACGGCATGTCTGGATGATTGGCATGCATGCTGGCAACTGGACCTGGGAGAATGCACGAGTCGTCGTGTGCAGTGACCACATTGAGCCACTCCCCTATTGGGCTTTAGTGCCAATTGGGGTCAGGGGTTGGAGTCAGCACATCTGTCCGGGACAGCTGATGGGTTACGTCGCCGACATGTTAGATGTAGTCGACAACGAGCTCATGTTGGAAATGTTGGCCTACGCTGCTGCACTCGCGTTCATGGACGAGTGACAACGTACCTGCAGCCACAACTGAATGTGACCCATTGCACGTGTCCCGGCGCCTGGTTGCATGTTAGGGATCTGGTCACATGTTCCAAGACGACAGTGGACATGGCTGCATTGGCCTGGACTCCGGATACATGCGCGGACAACCAACGCGCGTTGGCACTGACTTGTGTGGGTGATGGACTCCCCCAGGGTGGACATGGGCGCTTTCCAATGTTCCTCATTCAGACTTGCTGCTGCATTGGTCTGCATGTTGTGGCACTTCTCTTGGCCGTACTGACACGCAATTGTTGATGAACTTTCCGCACCTTCACTTGTCTCCAACTGTAATGAGTGTTGATATGTATGCAAATGTGTGTGTCACGGCCTATCTGGGTCCCTGCCATACATGCATTGCTACCCCATCAGGGCTGTGGGTTGGTACTTGTGCATTATCATGTCCCTATTTCGTGCTTTGCTAGATGCATATGGCCATTTACCGGCCACAAGCGGGTGCACTTGCGTCTTGTGTTCGGTTGTGCAAATGTTGGTGTTTGTACCACTTTGTTATCGATGTTGGGGTGCTCTGCTTCCTATGTGTGTGTGCTGCATTGTGTGTGAGATGGCCCTTCAGCTCTGATTTGGCTCACCCTTCTCCCTTTCAGGCAGTGTGGTTTTCACTTCTGTGCTTGTTCAGTGGTGTGATATTGCCGACTTGTGTGACTTGTGCTCTTGGTTGGTGTTGTTACTCTTGGGCATGGTTTGTCTGCAGTTGTGCTATGCTTAATTGTGCATGTGTGCCATTGTGCCCATCTCCCCCCGTCCCCCCAGTCCCTGGTCGTTCCTCTCCCTGTTGCTGTTGTGTCTGTTGATTTTGAGCAGTTTCCGGTCCCGACTCCTGCCACCATCTCCAGACTGATGTGGTGGACACCATTTCCTCCATGTCATCCAGCTCCTGGTGTGGCGCTGGACTCCCACCTCCGGTGTGCATTGCTGCCTTCTGGTTGTTGGCGTGTTTCTGCTTGTTTTTGCGTTTTGCATCATTCCAGCTGTTCTGGTTTTCTTCCATTGTCCTCCTCCGCTCTCCGGCTGCATTCACCTTGTCCACGATGGACTGCCATGTACAATGTTTTGTTGCCAATGGGGCTTGTGGGGTTGTGTACTAGCTCCGACTGCCTCCATTGTGCTTCGCTTTTGTTTTCTGTTTGGTTTGTCTTCCTTTTTCCTTTTTCCTGCTTTTGTTGTGCTTATTCCCGCCTGCCGTGTGTGTGTCGCGGGCCTGGCGCTGCTTATCGCTGCTTTCCTCATCGCGAATGGGCTCATCGCATGTTTTTTTGCGTTGGGGTTTGTGTTTTTATCTCCGTCGCGGTGGTTGAATCGCGGACATTGGCCGCGTTTTCGGCAAACTATCGCATGGTTCCGCCGTGTTGTGAATTCCACGTTAACACAGGGTTATTTTCCCGTGATAGACTGCGATGTGTAAAGTTAAGTTAACATTTTTTGGAGATGTTTAGCGCACGTTCTTGTGAATATACCCCAGGATTTCCTATCATCCATCGCCACAGAAATTGGCATCACTGGATTTTCCAACATCCATCTGCCCAGGAAGTGACATCACTGGTTTCCCACCAAGACCATCTTTAAATTAAGAAGCCAAACAAGAGGATTACATTTCCCATCATCCATCTCCACAGGAATTGGCATCACTGGATTTCCTATTATCCAGCTGCACAGGAAGTGGCATCACTGGATTTGCCATCACCCATCTGCCTAGGAAATGACTTAACTTCATGACTTCTCCCTCCTTCAATCAACTCTTCAGAGCATCCCATTGCCTGAGTGTCCACACAGAAAATGGCATTGCCTATTTGGAACTTATGTATGTAGTCGAGGTAAACTATCTATCATTAATTCCTCATCATTATGTATTTGAAATGCTTGGTCAACACGTGTTTTGCGAAGACAAAACCTTCAGAGACTTCTCCATTGACAACCCAGTGAGTGAACTCATCGCTCACCATCAATTCCATGTCCGTCACCAACACTATTCTAAACAACTTTAACAATTTTTTGGAAGTCTATGTGAACGCCCATTACAACATGCAAGTACAAGCCAAAACCTTCCGCACCCTGGTACTCTAAAGGCTTTGCTGACAATAAGCGATTCAACCGCAGATCAAGAAGGTGGATAAAAAAACAGAACTCCCAAGTTCCTCCGCACACCCCGCAAACAGGCCTTCATGACGCAAAGTACAATACTAACACCGTCAAGTAAGCCACCATCATCGCATTTTTAGGTAAACCGAGGAGCAATTTCAACGAATTGCCTTCTAAGCTTTCCCATGAGACCCGTCTATACATTGCTAGCATCTCTGCATTTCACTAGTGGTGGGCACCGTCCATTGTTCCATGGAGGACTACACAATTCCAAGTTCAGCTGGTGCAAATGAGCAACTCACTAGCTACTGTGCTCCATGCTGACATCACCCACCACCCAGCCATTTGTGGCTGACTCTTTATTTCCCTACAGCCTACAACTTAAGATTTGGCACTTATTGCTTCTCAAAATATAGCTAGTGATGGACCACCTCAGAAGCAATGCCTGCCTACTCACCTGTAGCCCTTTCAGTCACAGCCAACCAATCCATTCCCAGCAGCGTGCCAACTCCAAGGGCGACCACCCCCCCTACAAAAGCCAGACTCTGACAAGGGTGTCTCTTGTTTGAGCCTGAGACCAGACATCTTGCTCATCCACTAAGCCAGTCCTCATGATGTACTTACCACAACTGGACACTGGACTTGCCCAACCAACTCCAAGAATCTCATCCATATACCACTCAATATTACACATATATAACCAACAACCCAAGCTCTATAACTCAAGCTCATCAATACACACCCTGCAGTTGTCCAGGGACCCAACATTACAGGTATAATCATGCAACACAACCTGGATGCCCCACTTATCACAGAAACATGGCTCCCACTTACCTCGACACATGTCCTTATCCCCACAGTTTAAAGCATCCAAGGAATAAACTGCGCACAAAAAACAGGTGGCAGACTTACTGTCATCCACAAATCTACCTGGTCCTGCATCTTCAATGACCAAACAACACCCACAATCAATCAAACTTTATATCTGCCACATGCCTATCTCCACTTCATTCAATCTAATCTGTAGCCTCCCAGTTCCCAACTAGACCTACACAGGGAAATCTCTGACCTCCTGTTTTCGGCCTCCATTCAGCTGACCCACACTATATAGCTCAACCTCCCCAGTGATTATAGCACTAAAACATTTAAAAAGTCCATCTGCTTCTGTCATGATACTATGGATATGAAGCAGCACATCACTGGCCCAACCCTCTCTAAAGGCACATTACCCTAAACCTTATCATGACAGCCTCTTCCTCTATTCCGTTCAAGGCTGCAATATGCTTGGATTGGACTGACCGCTTTCCCTTTTCCATCCTTCATTCTACACTGACATCAGAGCCAACTAAAAAAACAGTAAAATGTACCTTCCGCTCCTTCAAAGACTACTGTGAAAACCCCTAAAAATAACTGCGTGATCGTACACGCTCCCTTCTGGTGTCAATATGCTACTTTCCGTGCTTAAAACACAAAACTGCAAATCCACATTGAACTCCATGTACTCTTGAAGACACAATCCTCTACACAGTACGTACTTTGCACACCCAGAACTTGCAGAGTACAAGTGTTCCATATGTTGGCAAGAAAGGAAATGGACGGGAATTCAGGCTTCCAAAAGTGTCTCTCAAATCAGTTCACTTTGCTCAGCCTGCAGATTCCTCATCAACCCAAACCAAAACCAGTTTCTTCTAGCTACTAGACCACCATCAAGAAAAAGCTTAACAGAAATAAAGATCTTTTGAAGGCTGTCAAGCACTGCATCAGCCCCTTTCTATACCACTAATCCTTCAAACATTCCTCAAGAGCAGCACCATCAACTACTTCTTCACAGACAACATCAGTGCCAACATTATCATCATGAGACAGGCACCAACTGTACCAACAATCCCCGCTGCACCATCCCAAGTGGACAGCATTCTATTCCATCTCATGCTGAAACAACATCCTTAATTCTCTGAAGACAGCCTTGTACGAACATGACATTCTTCCATCATCCATTTGTGAAACTTTTTCAATGAGACTCTCTCACACCCTTCCTTAACACCTATGGCTACCACAGTCAAGGAACATTCCCAGAACCCCTTAACATAGGACAGCTTCTCCCTCTGCTCAAGATCTCTTCCCTGGACCTACATAGTCAGCTGTGCATCACCTACCTACCTTTCATTGGAAAAAACATTGAGGAAGCAGTCTCCATACCACTACATGAGCAGATGAACAAGAAATATTTTCCGAATCACTACCAATTTGGCCTTGGACCATACTACAGTACAGAGGCAGACAGTCTTTAAGTAGTTGGGAATGCTCTCCTCATTATTGACAATAAGAGCCCACCTCATAGTCCTCCTCCTATTTCTCTGCAACCTTCGATACTGTTTACCGCCTTGCTCAGATTGACATAATGAAAATGTTGGATGGGCTTCTTGTACACTGTCTTGCAATGGTTCATTTTTTTACTCGCCCACCACAAGCTTTTCCAAATGAAAGCTTCGCAATCCCAGAAACCCCAGTCTCCTGCGGAGTCCCCCAAGGATCAATACTGCCCTCCCCCAATCATCTTCTATCGCTACATGGAACCCTCAAACTATACTCACTGGCAACTTCAAGATCCTCAACAGGCTTTGACATGCAGCTCTTTTCTCAAGTCATCTCAGCTAACGATATCCAGTGGTTCAAAACCTACATTAACATCACCCCAGAAAAGACTGAATTCATCCTGTTTGCTAACAGCAAAGACAAACTCAACATCAAGCGCCACTAACCAACTTAAACCTAGATGGTGTCTCCCACCAACTGGCAGCCACATGACTAGAATCCACCCACAACACTGACAACGCCTCCAAAGAGCACATTGCTAAGAAAACCAAGGCTATCTCTGAAAAAAGTGAAACCCTTCCTACCTGACACCGACTTCAGAACAACAGTGCTAGACCTTGTCCTCTCCCATTTAAATAGGAACTGTGCCCTACTCCATGGCCTCCCCAACACCACATAGACACTCCTTAAAGGCAACCCACAATGATGTCTGGTCAAGGGCTTGAAGAAGTTTGGTCATATCACCAATAGAAATATGTTGGTTCCCCTTCAAGCATACATAATCTTTAAGACCAACTGCATCAACTACAAGGCCATCCAAACTAGTACTTCTCCATACCGGGCTGAGAAACTAACCATTTATGGTAGGCATCTCAACACAAGGAGTCAAGACATCACTAGACTGGAGGCGAAGAAATGCCAGAAGGAAAAGACCAGCATGCAGGCATTCACTATCCATACAGGATCTGAAACAACATCCCAACCTACATCAGAACTGCTCCTGCAACTCAGAAAGAAATTGAAGACATATTTTCAGGGAATTTACCACTCTCAAACAATAAGCACCTACTTGCTATCAGTCTTACTGTAAATAATCTTGAATGGTACCCTTGGGCTTTTGCACCTCTCTAGTGCCTTATTTCCTTCCAGCTAGGTGTCCACTGTACAAGTACCTATCGATGTATGCATACAAGGATTACCACTATTATGTCTAACAAACTTATGTCTTGTGGTAGACCCCCCATCATACCACAGACACCTATAATATGCCAAGAACTACCACTGTTATGCCAGGTGACATTTTAGCCAAGGCTTGGCAGTGTAACATCATGTCATGGATGCTTACAATATGCTAGATATTTCCACCATAATACCAGACACGAAAATATGCCATGTAGACCACTATATGCTTTGAATTATCAACATTATGCAAGGACCAACATTATATGAATGTTGAGCATATCATACTCTGAATGCTCTCAACATGACGGGTATTATTGCCACTATGCTAGGTCAGCTTTATATTAGGGGTAGGAATCATCATGGTATGGAGGAGTTGAACTATCATGACATAGATGCTACAGAAATACTGACTGGTCACCATAATGGTCAGCCAGTATTTTAGTGGGCACCATCATGTTGTAGATGCTACGGATATCCCAAGAATTACCAATGTTATGCCTGGGGTATCACTACCAGGAGTAGACATCATCCTGTCCTGGATGATAAGAATATGTTCAGAATTACCTCCAGTATTCTAAGGGCACCATTATACAAGGTGTGAACAACGTCATACCATGCATACCCAAAATATGCCAACTTATATCACCATTATGCTAAAGACAGCATTTTCCTTGGGATGGGCACCACTTTGCCATTGATGATCGCAATACTGCAATAATCTACTACCATTATTATGTGGCACGCACCAAAGAACCAGGGAGGACTCCACACATTCATTCAGTAACATATACACACAAAATCACAGACACACACCCCACCAGCAGCATTCAATATTTCTTTTTCACTCACCTTGTGGTGGTCGACTCTGCATGTCCCACTTTAAATGCTCACTTCTCCCTTGCACTCCTAAGGCTCTCTCAACTGCTAATTAAGC
The DNA here is from genome assembly GCA_963921515.1 of Calotriton arnoldi. Taxonomy (NCBI): domain Eukaryota; kingdom Metazoa; phylum Chordata; class Amphibia; order Caudata; family Salamandridae; genus Calotriton; species Calotriton arnoldi. The sequence continues at coordinate 1,325,549 of CAWUFW010003238.1, forward strand.
CCATATGATCAGCCTTACCTCTGCTAGACAGCTGTTGCCCTCACTTTTAGAGCACTGTATATCAGCACCCTAAACCAGGAAAACTGTATGTCCGATGTTTGAGCGTGGACTGCCAGTCCATCAGACATTCCCTCCCACCCCATCACCCTATGGGTGGGTACCTGGGCGCTGCACTTCTTCAGCCCCTTAGAGTGACAAGTGAAAAGCGTCATATTGAGTGAACTACTTGTAGGTGATATAGTCAAATTTCTTCAGTCATTTCTTAAGATTGTGGCATGTTGATGAGTAGAGCATAGCTTTATCCTGGTGAGCACGGCCACGGATCTGGACCGTGTTTCTGAAATCTACTAGTGGAATATAGGATTTGATCGTTCAACGGTATGAGAGAAGTTGCAAGTATGTATGTGCTTTCCTGGCTACATGAGTCTGAAGAAAAGGTGAGTATCCAAGAATAAAAATAATGAATTAGAGGTTGCTCATTGCTTCCAAGTGAAAAGAAGATTTAGAAGATCTGTGGGCCCCTTCTTGTCCTGTTCATAAAGAAAACATGCAGAATTCATGATCGATGCAATACGGACAGCACCAGAAAATTTAAAAAAAAACAAGCATTTATTATCCACATGGCATTTCTAGTACAGAAGAGTGCCAGTTTTCACACACTGTGGCCAGTATACAAATACTGCTCTATAGTTGGAATTTAAAGGAGCAGATAGATAAATATCCAAGATGGTCCTAGAATGACTAAACTGCTGCATGTGTTCATAATAATACCATATATATTTGTGTTACCGTTGACTTGTCCACACCACAATGTCTATTGAGGCAACATGTGCAGTTAACATTAGCCTCCTTACTGTAACCTCTGAAACTCAGCAATGTTAAGAGGGTAACAATCTATTGTGTCATAGTAACATCATGTAGCCTTGTGAAGGACATCTAGACCTTTCAAATGCATGTAGCACTTTAAGAGCACAGATATATAATCAGTTCATTATTGTAGTTGTGAGACTCCTTGGTCTAGCTGCTATATCTTTTGAGTAGATTCATCCTTTGCACATTGATACCATAGGATGCTCTAAACGGTAGTACGTAGATACATTGTAGTGTGACACAAGACTACGGTGGTCCTGATGGAAGGCATTCCTGTTGTAAATGAACCCGAGACTTAGAAACTCTCTAAGCCTGAAGGGAGGGATGAGAACAGCTTTTGTTTTGATAATGTGCTACGTGTGATAGAATTCATTCCTCCATAAGGCAAAAAGAAATGACTTCAAGCATGTTACATACCCTAGTAGGATGCCAGTTGTTATTGAGAAAATGTGCAGTATGCAATACTTTGTTGCCGTGCCACGCGTGCTCAATTTCTCTCTCCCAGTTTAATGAATCAATATTCAATACGTTTGATTCACAAGGATGGTCATGATTAATATATGATATTAAATGTAACTGATGAATATTAAAACCATCTCGGACCACTTTGCATAGTTGAATCATGCAACATTGCACTAGACCTGCTGAATGTTCTACGGTAAAAAAATCTATGGACACAAAACTGCTAATAAAGTATTTAATGCTTTAGATATTGTGTTGCTCAACTAATAAATATAATGCTTGTGTATTAAATTTAGTGCACGTTCCTCCGTCTGCAATATAAGCCTATGACCAATGGGGTTTTGTTTGTGGTGAGACCAACTGGGTATTAATTATATTTGTAATATAGCTATGTTATTACGAATGGGGGATCAATCTTGGATTCCTTAACAGGGTTTGTTAGAAGGTAATTAATAGGTTCGGCAAGAGCCCAGATCTTTTGTTTTTCCAAATCAAAGTGTTAAATGCATGCACACATATACAAACATAGAGGGCCTTTCAGTCCGCCCTCTTTATCCATTGCAAAAACAACAGTTGATGGACAGAATGCAGAACAATGTCATACATTCACCCCAGTACAGAGATCTGGGCCTAAATCCATCGTTTTTTTGCTCACCATGCCATTCCAGTTTGAACCCAGCCATATGCAAATCAGTCTTGACCCTGTGCCTCATGGGAACAGTCCAGCCCGAACTGCCAAGCCAGGTACTCCCTGGACTGGAAACAAGCATCCTAGGACCGGTTTCGGGGTTTCACCCCTCTTCAGCCAGGATAGCTTGATTCCAGTGGCATGGAGAGCACGGGACCCACGTCTGGGCATACCCGTCCCACTCGGGGTGACAAATGCAAAAACAACAGTTGATGGACAGAATGCAGAACAATGTCATACATTCACCCCAGTACAGAGATCTGGGCCTAAATCCATCGTTTTTTTGCTCACCATGCCATTCCAGTTTGAACCCAGCCATATGCAAATCAGTCTTGACCCTGTGCCTCATGGGAACAGTCCAGCCCGAACTGCCAAGCCAGGTACTCCCTGGACTGGAAACAAGCATCCTAGTTCGGGCTGGACTGTTCCCAAGAGGCACAGGGTCAGACTGATTTGCAGACTGATTTGCATATGGCCATGTCTGAACTGGGGTGGTGGAGTGAGCTAAAGAATGATATTGGATTAAACCCAGATCAGTTGACTGGGGGTGAGTGTTTGATTTGCTCTAACGCTCCGTCCATCATCCCCTTTGGTATCGCTTTGTTCGCCCTAAGTTGGCAGGGTATGCCCAGACGTGGGTCCCTTGCTCACATTGCCACTGGATTCAAGATAGCCTGGCTGATGAGGGTTTTGAACCCGAACCCGAAACCGGTCCCAGGATGCTTGTTTCCAGTCCAGGGAAGACATGGCTTGGCAGTTCGGGCTGGACTGTTCCCATGAGGCACAGGGTCAGACTGATTTGCATATGGCCATGTCTGAACTGGGGTGGTGGAGTGAGCTAAAGAATGATGATGGATTAAACCCAGATCAGTTGACTGGGGGTGAGTGTTTGATTTGCTCTAACGCTCCGTCCATCATCCCCTTTGGTATCGCTTTGTTCGCCCTAAGTTGGCAGGGTATGCCCAGACGTGGGTCCCTTGCTCACTTTGCCACTGGATTCAAGATAGCCTGGCTGATGAGGGTTTTGAACCCGAAACCGGTCCCAGGATGCTTGTTTCCGGTCCAGGGAAGACATGGCTTGGCAGTTTGGGCTGGACTGTTCCCATGAGGCACAGGGTCAGACTGATTTGCATATGGCCATGTCTGAACTGGGGTGGTGGAGTGAGCTAAAGAATGATGATGGATTAAACCCAGATCAGTTGACTGGGGTTGAGTGTTTGATTTGCTCTAACGCTCCGTCCATCATCCCCTTTGGTATCGCTTTGTTCGCCCTAAGTTGGCAGGGTATGCCCAGACGTGGGTCCCTTGCTCACTTTGCCACTGGATTCAAGATAGCCTGGCTGATGAGGGTTTTGAACCCGAAACCGGTCCCAGGATGCTTGTTTCCGGTCCAGGGAAGACATGGCTTGGCAGTTCGGGCTGGACTGTTCCCATGAGGCACAGGGTCAGACTGATTTGCATATGGCCATGTCTGAACTGGGGTGGTGGAGTGAGCTAAAGAATGATGATGGATTAAACCCAGATCAGTTGACTGGGGGTGAGTGTTTGATTTGCTCTAACGCTCCGTCCATCATCCCCTTTGGTATCGCTTTGTTCGCCCTAAGTTGGCAGGGTATGCCCAGACGTGGGTCCCTTGCTCACTTTGCCACTGGATTCAAGATAGCCTGGCTGATGAGGGTTTTGAACCCGAAACAGGTCCCAGGATGCTTGTTTCCGGTCCAGGGAAGACATGGCTTGGCAGTTCGGGCTGGACTGTTCCCATGAGGCACAGGGTCAGACTGATTTGCATATGGCCATGTCTGAACTGGGGTGGTGGAGTGAGCTAAAGAATGATGATGGATTAAACCCAGATCAGTTGACTGGGGGTGAGTGTTTGATTTGCTCTAACGCTCCGTCCATCATCCCCTTTGGTATCGCTCTTTATCCATTGGGCGTTGTTGTGTTCATATTTTGGTTCCACCCACCACGCCACCATGCATAGACAAATAGATCAGACACTTCAGTCAATGGCGCCCGTCACTGGAAGTGAGGGTATTAAGACTATACACAATGTGCACATCTGCCACAAAAGATGTCCCCTCATTGTCAGCAACTAGTTGATCAATAGGTCCTTTAAATAGAACTTTTAGTTGATTTTTTTGCCAGGTCCTGGCAGCTCCCCAGTGACTGCTGCTGGGTCCTTGCTGTTCCTTACAGTGTGCTGCATCCCTCAGGGCCACTGCTAGTGGTGCCCATCTTTATATGGGCTTTAAAACCATTCCAAGATGGCTGTGTCTGCAAGCTCTCTTAATGGCAGCCAATCTTGTATGTTTTTTCGTTATACCCCAATAAAAGCCATTTAAAGTTTCAAGGAGCAGAGAGACAAATATCCAAGATGCTCTTAGATGCATGTGCATGATACGAATGCACAAGCGGTCATCTTTGCATTCTGTTTTACATTATAACATTAAAAACATTACTAGATTACCACATGTTTTGCCACAGCATGTGTAGCAATGGGAGGCCATCTTAGAATAGTTTTTGTGATACTTTAGCATTAGCTTAGCATTTCAAGATGACCTATGTGGTGCTTTCTTGTAATGATAAAATAACAGTAAACTATAGTCAAAGAAACGAGCAATGGCAAAGCCAATATGTCTGTAACCAGTCAGAGATACTGGCTTTTCCAATTTATCTTATGGAAGGGGGGAAGCCTCTGTCTCTTTTAAAGGTATCAAACATTGGTGTAAAAGGGACAGGTCCATGCCACATTTTCATGCTGACTTTTGGCTATAAAATGATTCTCATTTATATCCATTGCTTGCACAGTTGTCTTGCCTGGATAGCCAGTAAATCTGGAATGAAACTGTCCCTAATGGACCAAAGTTCAACAGCACTGGTCCACAACCAAAGTTTTAAGAAAGGATGTAATTATCTAGTGAAGTAACACACTGCCCCTTTCTGTCTCTTGTTAGCATTCGCTTGGCCATGACCTTTTCTCTGAGTGGTACGTTGACTTGCTACTCAGATTGTAGAATCAAAGTAGCCAGGAGGTTTCAGACTTCACTATGGTCAATTACATTTCTGCACCTGGAATGGGTGGGAGCACCAGGTACCTGCACTATGGTACTCAACTAATTTGATCAGGGGATGAAAAATCAGATTCTGCTCTATAAATATTATTTGCCAGGTTTCACATGTGTACGAAACCTATGAGTAGTCAACAATCACACAAACAAAAGCCCTATAGCGATAAAATGCTTTCAGCTTTAATTTTGTGAAACATGATGTCCATAGGCTCGAGTACAGTGGCAATCTTACCATTCACTTGCAGAAATCTGCACAAACCTTGTGTTGCAAGTGTGGTGCCTTAATTTCAAAGCTCAGTTCGGTGGATGCAGAAAAAGCTTAATCGGTGAGTACAGTAGGTATAGAATGACAGTTCTAACAATATTTCAAGCTCTTTATTAGCTAACCTCAACTAAAAAAAAACAAACGATACTTCAGTGGCCGAGACCTGCTGTCTCATGAAGATCAGACCATTCTAACACATTTTTAAATTTAAATGTCGTGGGAGGACGGCTGTATTTGTGTGATTTGAATTATTAATTACATTATTGGTCTGAATTTATTTAGGTGATATTCATACTGTGTACACCTCTTCCCACCTTGCTATACTTGGAAACATCTATTCAGCATGGGAACATCCAAGCATGAAAAGCATAGTGCACTCCACCTCCGCTGCATACCTCGACCTGGCATCCGCACTCAGGTGAACTGCGCCCGAAGTACCTACGGACTGATCTCTGACGTGGCAAAAACTATCCCCTTTGGTATAAGCTGTGTGTCTATGAGTAAAATGTCTGGACAGGGTTAAGGGATTGGCATCTTCTAAAAACATTCTATACTGGACCGCATCTGCTTTGAGACAGTGGTGGCTATCAGGTAGCAGCAGATGCTGTACAGTGTAGACATATAGTTTAGACATACAGTGCAGTCTTTAGGTCAGGGACATGAGTTTTTATCTCTGGCCTTGTCACAAAACCCTTCCCATCGTATGTTCAGCCAAGGGGGTAAGGATATGCCATAAAGCATTATTTATGGCAAACTCATTTAAATGTAATTTTTTTTAGAACATAGCAAATAGTGAGAAATAAATTGTAGCCTGTGTTATTTTTCTGGAGGTGACTGGTACCTAGAAGAGAGGTAAATAGAAAGTTTTAATTTCACAAATACACATTTACATATTTTTCATACCATTGACAACTTTGTAGGTATAATGAGAAATATCTAGCAAGAAGCTGCTCAAATGAGAAGATGTATCAGGCAGAGATACTGAACAACACACCACGTCGGAGAAATAATCATGCTATCTGATTTATTGCACAAAATGCATTCTCTGAATACTGGAAGGACAAAGAGCTGGACGTCTACCATCTGGAATATGATTCACCTTTCACAGCCCTACTAATGCAGTGTAATTGTAGGGCAAAACAAGTCAGCCAGTGCTCAGTATAAACTATAGAAGGTCATAGTAAGTCTACATAGTATCGATGCTGCTTCTTCCAACCTGAAAGTGTTATTTCCACTCAGTTATTGGGAAATGATGTTGTGCTGGGTAGCCAGAGTTGGTCCTCTGGAAACTAATGTGCACTAATAAAAGTGTTGAAACAGTAACCTCATGAGAATGTGCAACCTGATCTTCCAGCAACAGTAGAACTGCTTAAATCTCCAGTGAAATCCTCAAACATCAGCAGAACTGATGACACCTCCAGACAAAATGCAATACCTTGAGCCGGAGGTGGGGTGACAGTGGCTCAAGAGAATCATGTGTCTGAATAAACTCCTGGCTGATTTGAAATGACTCAGTTTTCACATATTTCAGGGCGATGGATGACTTTAGGTTCCCTTGTGATATTTTAATCTGCACAGTGAGTTAAAATGTACACTGAGGTAGGGAACAATCAGAATCTGTTACCCAGCACCATTGCATTCTCCCCCTGCTATAATGATTCTCCCCCCTGCTATAATGATGCCTGGAAAAACAAAGTATCTTACACACTTACAGCCCTTCTACAGACCCAGACATGGGTTTAATTCCAATCTCTTTCTCGGTTACCATGAACTCCTGACCCGTGCTGACGTCTTATCTGCGCTCATTCATTATATCCTCTTCACCATTTTCGATATCATCCTTCATAAGATCTTGCTTGAAAGATTCCTAACCTCAACCAAGGCAACTACCTCATCATTATCTCCTCTTCACAATCCTAATGAATGTGGTCTTACCCACACACGGCCGGACATTGTCAAGCAAGTAAACATATTATATTTCTATTAATATGCATGTTCGCTTTAAGAGAAACCTACATAAGGCCCTCACAGCTGATGCACTTCCTGGTTCAGTGCTGTCCTTGTCGAAAGCATGACTGGAAGGTGTTTGAGGGTCACTTGGCCAGTAAGCCTTGTGTTTCTATTCTGTGACTAGTTGGTCTATGAAGCCTCCTAAGTTTCCCTTCTTTTGCAGTTAGAGGCCAGTCCACTACAGGTTTTGAGGCGCTGTTGTTCAGTTATTGGAAATGTGCAGGGCAGCTACCTGGGCATCTCCTGACATCTTTGTACTTCATTACAGCCTCCAGGTTGCTTCAGTTTCTTTTGGTTCTACTGTTCTCTGTGTTGTGGTAGGTTCTGCCTCTGTTACCTATAATATTCATTCTACTACATCTTAGATGGTTTGTTTCCCCACCTTGAAATGAACTCAAGGCATGGTTATTTCAGTTGCATGATGGATGTAGCTCATTTGACTTTAGTAAACTCCTTCTAGTGGGCATTGCACTCGGTCTTATTTTGTATTATTTTGATTGCTCTGCACTTGTGCAGCTAGACAAGTCCTCATTCTTTAGGACTGTGATGAAGAAGAGGGTTGTGGGACTATTCCCTGGATTACCTATTGGTAATCTTCATTACACTGAGTATAGTTCTTCCTCTTCATAGTCTTCCAGCTCTCCTGCATGCCCATTATTAGCGGGTGCCACTGGGCCAAGGATTGTCTTTAGTGACTTGTTATGTTACAGGAAGTTCTTCCAACGAGAGGGGCTTAAGTAGGCTACCTTTAAAGGGGAAGTGCCAGCTAGTAAAACATTAATGTTTATTTGCTTGTCCCTGCCTGTCCATGGGAGGGCGAGACCTCATTCTTTATGACTATGGTAAAAAAAAACGGGACTGCGAGTAATGAAGATTACTAGTAATTAAACCATGCGTTGACTTGTTTGCTTCCTTCCTAATCAACATACAGACAGCAACTCAAAGTAAGTTCTCTTAGCTCCGAATGGGTGCCAAATGAAAGCTGTAACCAAGTGATCACTTTAGCAGGTGAACAGGCTCTGCACTCCTTCCTCTGCTGCTGAAGACATACAAAGTTAACCAGATCCCTCTTCACGGCCAGTGTTCGCTGCTGCAACTGCCTATGATAAACACTTTGTTCACAATATTGACATTTTTTTTCTGCTTAAATAAGTTTGTGTTCTCTGTGTTCCCATGTTACTAGAGTTTTCATTAGAACGAATGAGTCAAATAGTAATGGGGGCTTGGAGGACAGCCGACAGGGGAGGTCTGTCCCTCAGGCAAATTTGGGCTTGGTACAGTTCTACGACTGTACGTGAAGTTGGGCGATATCTGGTAGGGTGGGGTGGCAGGAAGGGAACAAGAAGCAAGGTTTGGGCTGCCAGCCTCCATTTTAGGTTTAGGTGACACTGTGGCTGGTAGCAGGTCAGGGAGGGGTATTTTATTTGGTGGCAGGGGCCAGTTGGAGGGACCAAGCAGCGAAGCGAGTTCGGTGTCCTGGAAGATCCGTGCATCGCAGAGGCTCTCAGGCTGCTCGGGGCAGAGGTGGGTCTTGGGCACGGAGGTGGGCCCAGACCAGCGAGTAGAGCCTCATAGGGCGTCGCGGCAGCGGCGGTGCTTGCCTGCTCACCACCTCGTACCAAAACATTGCAGGTGTGTATCACGAGGGTAGGGCGGAAAGGGGCCCGGGAGACTCGGGTGCATGGGGCACTGGAGAATATGGAACGGTATCAGGCATCAGGGATGGGGCAGGGTGAGGATCGTGTGGTGCACCTTCTTGGGCAGGTCAGTCTAGAGACGATGGGCCAATGCATGGGGCAGCAGGGTTGGGGCGAGCAGGACTGGGGGGTGGGCAAAGCGGCCAACATCAGGGGGGAGCAGTGTTAGAGGGGCCACAACAGACAGCAGCAGGGACGTCGGAAGGCAGGCCTGCAACTATATTGGTGCAAGCCATGCTGGACTGCAGCGATGGGGCAGAGTCAGACGGGGGGAAGAAGGGGCTCAGATATGGGAGAGGACATGTTTGAGGCTCTGTTTGCCCCCAAGGAGACAAGTTTAAAAGTGGTGCAGGCTTACACAAGAGTTGGTGTGCAGCGGCAGCCAATAGGGGGGCATGCACCTCTAGGGTAGTCAATGCAGGGAGGGTTAGGGGGCAGGTTGCAGCCAGAAAGAGCGTGCAGGAGGGGTGGGGGAATGGGTGGAAGGGAGCAAGGAGACGGAAGGAGGGGAGCTCGGTGGGGCACAGGACAGGGAGCGGAGGCACGCAAGGGAGGAGGGTAGGTGGGTGTGGGTACAGGCAGGTGAAGTAGACTGGGAAGACAGTAGGTAGCTTCCAGCACACTGGGCCATGTTGATAATTTATTTGTAAATTACACAGCAGCAGCATAACTGGGAGAGTCTTGTATGGCTCCACTACCCCGGGAGGAAGGGAAGGATTGGTTCAATGTGGCCAGCCTGATGGCGGCGAAGAACAGCAATGCGACGGGGGGGAGAAGGTCTGGGTTGGCCTCATCTGAGGCAGTCGAGTGTGGCCTCCAGGAAGACATCGGAGCAACTGGCGTTGGGGGAGTGGTGGGACTTACCTTTCGTTGAGGTGGGAATGCCGAGTATGAGTGGCTTGTCTGCTAGTCGGGGGAAGTAAATGACATATTGCAACTGGATTTTGGTGAGTAAGAAGTTGAGGAGGGGAGTTGGTGGACAGTGACGTAGGCGGATCAGTGTGGGATGGTGCGCAGCACCAGGGTGACAGGTGGGAGTTGGACTAATCAGGTCTCAGTTCGTTTTTACAGGACAAGGAGAGGCAGAAATTTTAGGTATATGCAAGGATAGAGGGCGCAGTGCACGGCCGGCTAGTGGGATGGCAAGCTGTGGTACTGGTGACAATTCTGAAGCCAGGTAACCAGGTCAAGCAGGTGGTGCGGCCTGTCATGGTGTCTACAGGTGTGGATGAAGGGATGGGGGAAGTGCTGGGGAGTGGAGTCCCATTATTAAAAGGGACGTACATAGTGGACCGGGCGTTGGGGCTGAAGACAACGGGGAGGCAGCAGGTAAGGAAGTGGATGGGCAGCCTACAAAGACTTCCGGGGACAGTGAACGGGGCCGGCATTCTGGATGGGGACAAGAAGAGAGAGGGGGAGAAAGCAAAACAGGAGGAGAAAGATGTTGATAAGAAGAAGAGCAAAGAGCTCAGAATAAAGAAACTGACTCACATGGGTATAACAAAACTGGTGGGGGCACACCTGATGGCTTCCACAAAAAAGGAGATTTGGAAAGGGGATTAATGGAGGTATTCAAATTGTTGCATAGGGAGGTCAGAACGAAGGAAGGTTCTAAGGAAGAGGAGTATGAACTAAGTGCCCAAAGGTTCCGGTAACTATCAACAACTGGAAGGCAGCCTTTCTTATATATGCCAGTGCGTACTGTGACAAATTTCTGGAAAGTTGCGTAGCTTTGTTTAAATACATAGACGTGATCAGAAAGAAACATATCATGTTTTGGGGGTATGCTTGGGTGTGATACGATGAGGAGTTCCGGGGCTAGGCTGGCGGTGGATGCAGACGGGAAATGGTGGGGACTAGACAACGAACTGTGGCTTCACATGATGGGGCCAGCGCCGACAGTCTTCATGGAAAGCAGTTTGCCCCTCATTTATCAGCCCTTTCAGGGGCGCGCCCCACCCAGGGAGAGGCAGGATTCGCTGGCAGAGGTCAGGCAGGGGGAGCATGCTGGTCCATCAACAAGGGTTTTTGCAGACAGGAATACTCCATGGAAACCCACATCGGGATGCATGCTCTTCAGACGCTCCATTTCAGCGCTTCGTATTAACTGGTTCACTGAAACCTCCGCTGCGTGCGGTTAACCGCAGACGCGGTTCTGCCATCAGTCCCATCAGCTTCATTTGGCAATCTTAACGCGATTACGGTTCCCCAATAGAAAGACGATCTACAGATTATACGGATCCTCGATAGCATTGTAACCGCGGACGCGGTACACACCACTTCCAGGCATTCTCCACTGGAAATTGGCATCCTTTGACTCAGGCATGTAATCACATTGTCCTGATGATGATCCCAATGTTTTCAAAAAGGGATCGAAACGTCGTCGACCTTATGTACTTCTTAAACACTTTCTCTCCATGTATATCATTTATGTGTAACGGTGTCCCACCATATTTCTGCTTGCACTAATCAAATGTATAATATGCAAGCAAGTTGCTCTGCCTGAGCTTTCCTGTTTGTTTTTTCTGTTTTACTATATGTACACCTTGTAGGACGCAGGCTTGTGTCCCACTTTATTGTTTCGTGTATACATTTTAAGAATTAAAAGTATATCTGTATGGCTGGACAGCTTCAAATATAGTGCTGATTCTGGTTCTATATTCATTTGTTCAAACTTTATTGTCCTTGTTTAGGGACCTCTGTGTTTAAAACTCATTACTACCCAAGGTCCCTGACCATTATATTGGGTTCCCTTGTCCTTTATAAACACAATGTTCAGGAAGGCACCCCCTTATCCACTGTGGAGGACAAGCTGGGGGAATGCAGGGGTTTTCGGAGGGCAGTGGCCACAACAGCAGCAGCCAACAGGTGGGAGTAGGGGTTCGCAAAGAGCTGCAGGAAAAGGCTCATATGACAGTTTAAGTGCACCGATTGGCGTACTGGTTACCATGGTCTAGGGACAGGCCAGACAACCAGTTACTGCAAGAGGGGTTTACCAACGGATTTCAGCTGGGCTACACAAGGCTGTGGTGTCGGCGGTGGGCAGACAACTTAAAATCAGCAAAAGAAAATCCCCAGGTAGTACAAGAGAAATTGGACAAGGAAATTCAAGAAGGCAGGATGGCAGATTAATTTGGGGATTGGCCATTAAATAGCTTAATTGTGTCACCAATTGGGGTGGTCCTGAAAAAAGAAAGAGGCCAATTCAGACTCATTCAGCACCTGTCATGCCGGAAGGACAGTCTGTGAATGATACCATATCTGATGAACTGTCAACCGTGTCTTACTCCTCGTGGATGTGGCCACTGATTTGGTCAATGGGGTAGAAATGGGGGCTTACATGGCAAAAAATGACATTGTCAGCTTTTGCTTGCTGCCGGCCCTCACCGCCAATTTCGAGCTGTTGGGGATTCAATTCAGGGGTCAATGGTATGTGGGTAAAGCCTTGCCCAGGGGAAGCTCAGTTTCATGCGCCCTGTTCGAAAAATTCAGTTTGTTTCTGTTTACATTTGTGACTGGCTGCAGGACAGTGACAAATTACCTGGGTGACTTTTTCTTTGTGGGGCAGCCTGGCTCCGTGGACTATCAGCAAATGCTTGACAATTTTAAGGAGCTCATGGAGGACTTAGGGGTTCCCTTGGCAGAAGAAAAAACTGTGTGACCTAGTACACTTCTGACGTTTTTGGAGATTGAAATTGACACAGAGAATGGAAGCACATTTGCTAGAGGATCAAAAGCAGGCTATGTTTGAATTGATTGACAGAAAGTTGGTGAAGAAAAAGGTCATGGTGACAGAGGTGCAAGTGATGTTGGGGCATCTGAACTTTATTGTCGGGTGGTGCGGCCAGGAAGGACATTTTGTAGGAGTTTGGGCCTGGCGTTGTCAGGATTAACTTTGCCACACCACAGGGGGAGGATTAAGGTGAGGGTGAAAGAAGATCTGAGAATGTGGAGAGGCTTTCTCAAACACTTTAATGGCATATTCCTGACAGGACTGGGGGACGAGCTGTAGTGGAAGATTCAAATATTCTCGGATGGAGCTGGCTGCTTGGGCCTTGGTCTTTACTGGCAGGGGCAATGATGTGCGGATCAGTGGCCAGAGGGTTGGTGCCATGGAAGGAGGAGCATTGCATTCTTGGAGTTCCTTCCGCTGGTAGTGGCCGCAGATGTGTGGAGGGTTGAGTTTGTCAACAAAAGAGTGTTTTTCAATGTTGATAACAGGACAGTAGTCCACATTATGAACAAACTTGTCTGCCAGGGACAAGCATGAATTGAAATTGTTGAAAGTGTTTATTTGGGCTTGTCTGCGATGGAACATTGTATTTAAAGGAAGCCATGTTTCAGGGATCAATAATGATATAGCGGATGCTTTGCCTTGTTCCCAGTCGTTGAGGATTCGCGGGCTAGCTTTGGGAGCAGATGGAGACAAGACACGGATGCTGGAGGAGCTATGTAAAATCGGCGTCAGAGGATGCTGCAGTTGGTAGTAGGGTCGCTGGCTCTGTCAACGAGGAGGGCATACGGGCAGGCATAGAGAGAGTTTTTGGCATCAGGAGCTAAACAGAGGAACTGTAGAAAAGAGGAGTGGATGAGAAGGGAGGACGTGATTAATTTAATCATGGGTATGATCGAGAAAGGGTGGTCTAAGGTGATGATTGCTGGTAAACCTTCGGGTGTGGCATTTGTAGGTAAGTTGTTGTGGGGTTATGCGTGGTCGGCAAGCAAATTGGGGTCACAACTGTTGGATGGTTGAGCGAGGGAAAAAGGTGACGGGCGGACCAGGAGGCTGTTGATGTGGTCAAGTATTTGCAAAGATGTTGATTGCTTTGCCACAAGTGTGCCGGGGTACAGTGGAATGTGTATTGTTCTCTTTCCTGTTTTGTTGCATGTGCTTTGGGGCATTTCGGGTGTCTGAATTGTTGAGACAGATGCTTGAAGGGGGGCTGCTGTGAACTGATGTGGACGTGAAATATGCAGGCGTCAGCATGTACCTAGGGAAGTCAAAGACAGATCAAGGATGGAGAGGCAGTGTTGTGTGGCTGAAGGCATACCTTGACTGTAGATTTTGGCCAGTGATTTGGTGCAGGAGATTGTGGGGTCAAACGGGTCCGGGGGAAGAGGGGGTGTTTCAGCATCAGGATGGCTCCAAAGTGACAGCCTTCCAGCTGCTGGCACTGCTTCGGAAAGCTTTAACAATGTTGGGCTTCCCGGCGTCGAGGTATGGGACGCATTCGTTTCAGATAGGGCCGCCACGGAGGCAGGTAGAACGGGTTGAGAAAAAGGCAGGATACTACAACTGGGGCGATGGCCGTAGGAATGCTACAAGCGATATGTATGACGAGAAGAGCTGCTCCGTGAATAATGCATCATTGTTCTGTTATTTCACCATAGGTGTAGTTCGTTCGTCAAGAGGGCTGTGAGACAAGCCAGAGAGAAAGCGCATGGGTCGGAATTGGGGCTTAAGGAGCATGGGGTGAGAGTGAATGGTCAAGGAAGAGGGGGGATATCCTGGCAAGTGTTGTTGTCACTGTTAAATAGCATGTTGGGGAGAGAAGGCTATACGGACCTATTGGACATCCACTGGGGGGGGGGGGAAACGATCTGGTTAAAATGAATGGGCTAGTGTTGATCAAGGCAATTAAGATGGATCTGAGGGAGATTAAGTGCGACTGGAAGGATACATACATATTGTGGACAGGTTGATCCCAAGAAGAGTTTGGAGGGGGCGGAGAGGTCAGCCGCTATTGACAAGGCGAGACAAAAACTGAACTGGGAAATTAGGACGTTTTGCAAAGAGAAGGTGATGAGGCGAGTGGCCCACCCGTAGTTAAAGTATGATGTGGCGCATTTCTTTCGAGGAGACGGGGTCCATCTGTTGGTCCGGGGTATGGATTTGTATTGGATGCATTTGAGAGAGACAGTGTCGATGGGCTTGGGCATTAAATTGTGGTAATTGTACGGTGCAGCAGTAGAAAGGGAGCGGTCAGAGGACTTACAGAAAGGACTAGCACGGTGGTGGGGGCAGAAAAGCTCAAGGAGAAGTTTTTTTGAGTGGCGGTTGGATGAGACGTTTTTCCACGGTAATCGATTTCATTGTTGTTGGGATAGGGTCAGGTAATTTGAAAGGGTGTGGGGACTGAGTAGCGCATGCATAAGGTAGGCAGTTGAAGGTTAATGGTTTTTAGGCTATAAGTTTCAGGAAGTAGATAATCAGCAACAGGCAGTTGAGTTGGGGCAGATATTGGAGGGAGGGATGTTTAGGAGTGGTGGGTAGGATAAGATGGTAGGCACGATTTCTTTTAGTTTAGTAAGGTAGTTACCCAGGGATTTATAAGTTTGTGATGTGCACCTGTCTCAATAAAGCGGCCTTTTCCACACCTACAGAGCATCAGTTGACGATCTGTCCCTATAGCCCCATGGGGGCTTGGGGCACAGCCGACAGGAGAGGTCTGTCCTCCGGGCAAATTTGGGATTGGTACAGTCATAAGACTGTACGTGGAGTTGGGTGATATCTGGTGGGGTGGGGCAGCAGGAAGGGTACAAAAAGCGAGGTGTGGGATACCAGCCACCATTTTAGGTTTAGGTGACACAGTGGCTGGTAGCAGGTTAGGGAGGGTATATTATTTGGTCCCTCACACCCATCCCTTGAGAAAATGTTTTGGGAAGTAGGTTGAGTGGGGAGGCGGTGGATTTGGCATAGGTCCACAATTGCAGGGGCTCGATGTAAGGGTTTATCGCTATGAGCAGGTGCAGTGGCAGGCAATTGAGTTGGGGGGATACTGGATGTCGGGATGTTTAGGGGTGGGGATAGGATAAGGTGGTTGGCATGATTTGATGTGTAGTGAGGTTCTTATATTTGTAAGGCTGTTGCCCAGGGATATATAAGTTTGTGAAGGGCCCCTGTCTCAATAAAGTTGCCTTTTCCACACTGCAAAGCATCTTTTGTCGGTCTGTTCCTATAGGCCAAACAACATTTTTTCTTTGAGGTAGTCTGTGCAAAAATTATTCTTGTACGAGTCCAATGAACCATGCAGCAGCGGGTTGTTCATTTTACTTCTCCATGGCAAACATCTAGAAGTGATAGCATAAAGCAGGTCTCTTTAACCTCAAAGAGCCAAAAGCTTATGTGGGAAAGCATGTAATATTCTTCAAGCGAGGCAGCTTTGAACCCACAAGCAATTGCAGCAAATGCTCCCTTCCTGGACAACTAGAAGGCAAAGCGCCTTTAATATTAAGCACAAATGCCATTAGGGAAGGAATGGAGCAACAATTACATACATAAATATGTAATGAATGCAAAGTTCTGTGCTTCGAAAATTCGCATTGCTGAAATCTTTGCCTGCTTTGCAAGTTTGTGAATCTCAGAAAAAAAAAATTGGGGCAAAAAAGTGTTGTTGCGCTGCAGGGTTGGTACGTCCATGCAGGACAGCCGCCATGTTGCTCAGTGGGTGCGTACTGCTGAAGGAGCACTGCACCCTACCAATTATTTTCCCAGAGCCGGCCTCTTCATTCTGCCATGTTGTTGGCATTTTGCTAGTGGGCTGCAGGCTAAGGGTCTCCTTTCGGCACTGGATGGGCTGTCATGGCCCAATCACGAACACCCCTCCCCCGCCCACCACCCTCATTCTAGTCATGGCCTCCTGCAGAGTGGGGCTAGTTGTTTGAACATTTTTGCCTGGGCTGATTTGGTTTTCCAGTCCAGATGTGTCTGGTGGCTTGGAAAGGCGGTAACACGATGCAGGTGCCAAGCATTAGGGGATTTGATTCCTTAGTGAACATAAGGGCCACATACAGATTTATTAAAAGTAATGAATGCGCTTGCGAATTTAAAACTGGCGTCCTAGGCTATGCCGGTCAGAAGCGGATTTTAAATTAAAGCTGGGATCAAAGGACAGTACTGGAAGGGCCAAGTAATAGGAGATCAAAACACATTTGTCTCCACAGCCCTTGTTTTTTATTCTTTGGCATTTGAAGAAAAAAATGATTTTCGCCTCCCTACGTTCATGAGGATATTTTTGAACTTCAAACTAAGGAATACTGTTGTGTTTAATTGTTGCAATATTTAAAATTTTATGTTAGATTTAATTCCAGTAGATCACACAAAGCATCAAGGAACATTACTCATGCTACATTCTCATTGATTTGGGGTTGTGTCAACCGGGAGGCGGCCATTGGATCGTGCCACAGACACAGATCACCGTGCCAGATATCATTCATTTCTTGTGCCACTTGCTGCCTGGTAAACAGGGAATAAATTGATATTGTTCTTACAGAACTTGTCTCGAGGTATGTCCCCTTGGCACTAGAGCGGAGGAAGGGCAGTTCTTGCAAGGAGGCCTCAGCTGTGTTGGCTGCTTCTAGGGTTTCCATTTACCAGAAGCAAGGGCAACAGAGATGGTGGAAACACTGAATAAAGAAGAACAGTGTCTTCTCTCTTCTTCTTACTTTCTGTGTCACACATTGGGGCCCAGATTTACCAAGCCTTTGTGTTGTCCTTCGTCATGCAAGGCGACACAAGGACAACACAAATGCTTCAGTTAAATTTACAAACTCGCACACGGGACGATTTGCGCCACCTTACGTGGCTTTGTAAATAAATGTAGTGCTACAAGCTGCTTTCATTGAGTTACATTTTAACTTGGGAGAAGTGCCATGGGTGGAGCATGGACGTTCCATGCTCCACCCATGCATTTTAGCTCATTCCCAGATTTACTAAAGTTACTAAACTTGGGAAAGTGTCAAAATGCTACACCTTCCCCAGTGAGGCGCAACGAGGAGAAATATCTTTATTTCTCCTTTTTATTTCCTCTTTACACGTGTGCTGCATTCTGCACTATGATGCGAGGGTGCCTGCATGAACGCTAGGCAGCACACAGTGCACGGCCGCAAAGGGAGAGCAGAAATGCTCCACATCTTTGTAAAATGGAGCATTTCTGCTATCTCCCTTTCACGCAACGCAGCAAGTTCCTGTGGTGCAGTATGTTGCGTAAAAAAAAAAAACAATTGCCCCTGGATGTCAATCTTAGCAGCTTTCCCCTGGCAGAGGGACCAGGCTGATCCCCTAAAGTGGAACAATGTACAGGATGTTATCTCTCTCTCTTACCATATGAATGCACCTGTGACTGTGCTTCAGTGTGTTGTGCCTGTGCTCTTTTTAACTGCCCGTGGCTTTGTTTGCAGTGCACAGTGAAATGCACACTCTGCCAGGAAGCAGAACAACTGGGCCGTTAAGGACAGCGTGGGATTAAGGTTTAAAGAATCCGAAAAAGTAAACCCAGCTCAGCATATTTGAGTGAACAAGATATCGGTGGACCTGGGGACCCCTGCTCCTTTTCAGTCCTCGGTGGATAAATGCTTCTTTTCTTCCTTGATGCTCTGTTTGTGTTCACATTATGCGCTGAATGCCCTTATCCCACAAACAAAGGCCCTTCATCCGTGACCTTAAACAACGGAATGGCCCCAACGATCCGACGATGAGGATAAACTTTCCGAGAATCCCACAAGTCACTAGTTTGATTGGCTTACCAGCAAATAAAAGATGCGCCCCCTCTGATTCCGGTAATCAGCAACAGCATGTTTTTCTGAAGGATATTTAGTTAATTATCTATGCGTTAAAGCAAGCAGTCAAACGGTCTAAAATTAATTAAAGCAGTCTCACTGTTCCGAAACAAATGCATTCAATTATTCATACTGTAGCAATATAGATGCAAATGCACTGAAATCCCAAGTTTCTCATGAAACAGAATATCACCTTATCAAATAGTATTTTCTTTCACTTTCTTTAAGTCTTCTTAGGTAAAAGTGCCATAAGATTACCCGTTAGTAGATAATAGAGGCTGGTTGAAGATATGGTGCACAATAGAACCAAATCTGAGCTCGCCAAACGGTGCCCCACAAAATCACGCACCAGCATACCCCATTTATTTACGGTTTCTCGCAGCGCTGTGAGCACTTGCAACACCCTTGGCTTGGTGTCCTGCTTTGTCACACCGCCTAGTTGCGCTCAATTTCAATATGAACACAGAAGGGCATATTTACTAACATTTCACGCAACGAATTCAAGTGAAGTTGCTGCGTTGCGTGAAAGAGAGAGCAGAACAGGTCCATACTTTCAAAGACATGGCACAGTGCTAGTCTCTCCTAGCCCTGGAGCACTTGTCTGCGCTAAGCGCCAACACAGGCACCCTTGTGTCATGGCACAAGGGTGTTTACGTTGCGGTCAGGATAGTTTTTGTGCAAGAAGAGATACAGAAAGCAGCACACATATAAAGATGAAATAACAAGGAGAAATAAATATATTTCTCCTTACGCCAGCCTCAGGTAGGCGCACCATTTTGGCACAAAAAAATGTTTACATGTCTTTGTAAATATAAGTTTGCGTCAGAATGCAAGAATACATGGGTGGATTACAGGATCACCTACCTGACTAAAGGTAACGCAAGGCAGCACTTTTTTTTTTTTTACAAAGCCACCCAAATCAGTATTTGCATGGCTTTGTAAATCACAAAATAGATTTTGGGTAGGGTTGCGCCAAATTAGTGATGCAACCCCGACGCAAAATCTAAGTAAATCTGCAACAGAATTTTTTTTTGCACCTTTCAAAGTAAGGGTCAAAATATTACTTTGAATTTTTGGAGTTGTGGGTCCATATTTTCTGTCCTGCTAACTTCTGTCCCTTTCACTGGAATTTTGCATGAAACCAGCATGTCTACAAACAATGCAACAGCAGTGTCCTGTTATGGCCCGACGATCCATGTCCATTTGTTACTTTTAACGATATGCCATGTCCCTCTCAAATCAATACCAGATTTGTTAGAAAGGGAGGGCTTCCTATGCACTGTTCCCCACCGCTTGTGCTTTTTCAAGGGCCCAGGCTCATAAGGCAAAGTTCCTTCTAGATTCTGTAAACATGTATGCCTTTTTTAGGTCTGGCATTAGCCAAGACCTCCTGACTTTACTAAAATAATGTGTATAATATACTTACTTAAAGGGGCTTTCAACCACCTCTCTTCAAACATTGGTCTGTTGTTGTATCATTCCCATTTTGCTTCCGTCCACTACAGCATATAGCAAGGGGCAATGGTTCAGCCTACTTAAGCCTCTAGTTAACTTCACTATGTGCTCTTTCACAAGGTGCACATCCATACACAAGGAGTTCCCTTTAGTGCCAGTGTTGCCTGATGTGATTGTAGAAACATTTGAAGAGAGCACAGGGCACATTCCAGCTTTATTAGCTCCTGTCTCCTTCCAATGCTGTTGTAAATTCCTTTTGAAGTGGACTGCTGTTATTTCACAGCATTCCATATTCTGTCCTGGATACGGTTTCACCAATGATTCTTTGATAAACTTTGCCCAGGAAGAAACCAAACTTTATGGTGTTTAATTTGCTATACATTTATAACGGTTTTATTTAAACATAGGTGAGGTGTAATTTGGGTTCTGGTATCCAAAATCTTATACTGTGAACCCTCTTTTCCTTCCTTCTTTCCATCTTCTTTTTCCTTTCCTTTTTACTGTGATTTCTTCTTTCTTTTTTTGCGTTTTTAACTTTCATTTCTTCTAGTCTTACTTTTTTGCCTTTCCTTCTATCTTTGTGTTTTACCTTTCCATTTTTCTTTTGCCTTCCTTTCTTTTTTACCTTGTATTTCATTCTTTGTTTGCCTTCTTCCTTTTTTCTTTATTCACCTTTTCTTTCATTTTCTTTTTCCCCCTTTCCATTCTTCCCTCCATTTCTTTCTTTCCATCCATTAAAAAAAAATCTTGTCTCTTGTGCATTCTTTCTTTCTTCTTTTTTTCTACTTTCCTTTTTCTTTCATTCTTGCATTCTTTTCCTTTTTCCTAATTTCTTTATTTCTTTATTTATAGAGTTGTAGAGTGCGCAGCTACCCAACAGGGTTTCCCGGCGCTAAGCAGGACAACACTTAAGCCACAGATTGCAACGAAAACACAGAAGAAAGATTATACTTGGCTGTAGAGGAAGGTCTTTAATTTCTTACGAAAGGCTAGAAGCGATTGACACATCCTAAGGTCCATGGGAAGAGAATTCCACAATTTGGGGCCTCGGTAGGAGAACGAGCAGCCTCCTATACGAGTAAGACGGAATCTGGGCACAGAGAACAGAGAAAGGCTAGCTGATCTCAACTGTCGAGTGGGCACGTAAGGTTTGACCAGGCTTCGTATGTAGGGAGGGGGCGACAGACCATGTTTGGACCGAAACATGTAGCATAAAGCGTTAAACTCAATGCTTTTGTACACCTTGAGCCAATGGAGTTGATGAAGCAAAGGTGAGACAGAGGCATATCGAGGCAGCCGGAAAAGGAGGCGTGCGGCTGCATTTTGTTTAAGCTGCAACCGATGGACGGAGGCTTTATCAGCGCCCAAATACAATGTTTCCACAATCAAGTCTGGAAATCACCAGCGCCTGCATTACCGTTCTCTGGACTGCAGGTGGAATTAACCAGAGGATTTGTTTTAGCCACTTGAGAGTCGCAAAGCAGGTCGCAGTGACCCCAGCCACCTGGGCTTTGAGGGAGAGGTTATCAATAGTAAAACCCAGGTTCTTAACTTTAGGGACCGGAGCAGGTAAAGGTCCCAAAGTGTCAGGCCAATGGTTAATTTCCCAGAGTTCGGGGTTGTTTCCTAAAATAAGGACCTCTGTTTTAGTACCGTTCAGCTTCAAGGCATTTCTGGACATCCACAAAGAGATATTACTCAGTCCGCGCTGGAGCAGGGAGGGGTCCTGATGCTGAGCAAATGAAAGAGAAAAGATGATCCGAGTATCATCTGCATAGGAAAAAATGGGCAGTCCAGACTTCTCCGCAATGTGTCAGGCCAATGGTTAATTTCCCAGAGTTCGGGGTTGTTTCCTAAAATAAGGACCTCTGTTTTAGTACCGTTCAGCTTCAAGGCATTTCTGGACATCCACAAAGAGATATTACTCAGTCCGCGATGGAGCAGGGAGGGGTCCTGATGCTGAGCAAATGAAAGAGAAAAGATGATCAGAGTATCATCTGCATAGGAAAAAATGGGCAGTCCAGACTTCTCCGCAATGTCCGCCAGAGGGCGAAAATAGAGGTTAAAAAGCAGAGGGCTTAAAATTGAACCCTGCGGCACTCCTGAAGATAAAGCTACCGGATTTAATTTTGTGGCATGTGAAAAGACTTGGAACAAGCAATCTTTTAAGAAAGAGATCAGCCACCTCAAAGCCACACCCTCGATACCGGAGGCTTCAAGATGATCAGCCAGACCATGTCAAATGCCGCACTCAAGTCCAGTAAAATGAGAGCTGCCGTGCCACCGCAATCAAGCTGCTGCCTGAGATATTCAGTGACCCCAAGCAGAGCCGATTCGGTGCTGTAGCCAGGTCGGAAGCCAGACTGTGAGGGATGAAATAAATTCTGAATTGCCGCTTGAGAGGAAAGTTGGGAGTTAATGTGTCTTTCCAAAACCTTAGAAAAAACAGAAAGGAGGGATATAGGGTGGTAATTTGACCAGCAGAGAGGATCAAGACCGGTCTTTTTCAGCAAAGGAAGCACGAGAGCGTGTTTCCAGTTCTGAGGAACGTGACATGAGTTTAGAGAGGAATTGAGAAGATTAAGAATCACGCTGAGGACCGACTCGTCCAGAAGTCTGAGCTTGGATGGGGAAAGAGGGTCAAGTGGGGAGCTGGACTTGATAGTTCCCAGTAAGGATTGAAGAGTAGCCGAGTCCAGCGGGAGCCAGGCCCTGATTTGTCGAGACTCATCAGAAGAGGAAGCCTGGGAAGGTGTGTCAGCCTGATCAACATTAGAAGTAGCAGGGACGGTAAAATTACCTTGATGGGATCAGTCTGAATCAAGTTGGCGATGAATGGATTCTACTTTATTAATGAAAAACGTCGCTAGTTCATTACACTGATGTTGCAAGAGTGAGGGAGGAGGCAGAAAAGAACTAGCTGCTGAAAGTTCTTATACCACTTTGAACAGAGTTTTCTGGCAGTGTTGGGAATTCGTGATTCTTTCCGTAAAGAAGGTGACGCAAGCTGATCAGCACAAAACATGATATTTTTTCAGTGCTGCCAAGTAAACTAACTTTGCCTCTTGCACGTAGTGCTTCCTCCATTGCCTCTCTGGGACTTTGCAGCGTTTTTTGTCTTGTTTGAGGGAGTCGGTGAACCAAGGGGCGGGAGGGTGCATTCGGTGTTGAGGTTTAGCTAACAGAGGAAGGGTCGAATAAATAGCCTCCGAAAGCCAATGATGCACAGAAATTTGGTCTGGGTCCGGGTGGGATGTCAGGATAGGAATTCTGTTTAAGAGCCGTTCATTAAGCGCCGACATATCAAGTTTGGACCAGTTCCTAGATTTTGGCGTTAAAGTGGGTCGGGTAGGAGGGGCCGGAAGAGATTTGATGGTAAAAGGAACTGCAAAGTGGTCAGTCCAGCAGAGTTGAATAGGAAGTGCAACAGACAAGGTTAACAGATTAGAAAAATGTAGTCCAAAAGTTGCCCCGCTGAGTAAGTAGGAGAGGAATTAAGAAGCCGAATGTTAAGGGTATTCAGGTCTTCTATGAGAGCTAATGCTGATTTATTGTTGGAGTCCTCAAGATGAAAGTTGAGGTCGCCAGCACAGAAAAATTGGCTGCCCGTAAAATAATATGGGGGGCAGGTGAGTCAGCAAAGGCTTCAGGGGAAAAAGGAATGGAGAAGAGCAAGGCTTTGCAGTTAGGGATCTGGAGTTCCTCAATTTTACAGTTGTGGAATTTCTTAAAAACAATTACGATACCACCGCCTATTTTATGGGGTCTATTTATACCTAGCAGCGCAAAGTTGTCAGGGAGTGCAGCAATCAGATCAGGCAAGGACCCATCATGAAGCCAGGTTTCGGGTAAGAAAACCACATCAGGATCAACATCGACAAGAAAGTTAAATAAATGAAGCTGATGTTTGGGTAGAAAGCGGCAGTTACAGCGAAAACAGTGGAATTCATTGGGTATGCGAGAGTCAGCCTCAGCATGAGCAGGGGGGCATGGAGCATTTACCCCGGCCAGATGGTCGGAACCCATCCACTGCTGGGGGTTAAAGGTGCTATCAAACTGCAACTATTGCAGTAAATAGGACAAGTTGCAGGATCAAAAACCTGGCAGCAAGCATTAGGTATGGGTCTAAGCTTGGAAAGGGCCTGAGAGGAATAGATTCTGGGGGTTTGCTGAAAAGGAGCAGGGATACTGGCCCCTGCCGCCAGACGGATGCGGACGGGCGCAGATGGGCTTAGGGCACACCTGCTGTGCGCGTCCGCTGCGCGTTCGCTTCTGCATAGTTTAACTAGTGTGGTTGCGGTAAACAATAGACCACGCACCACCGGAAATGCTGGAAGGAAGGCCGGAAGTAGATAGAAGTGGCTAGAATGACGCTGCAATGCCCTTCGCACAAACGGCACACAGCCGCGACTGAACAGGGCGGGAGCCACGTCAGACAAGAAGAGTCGGCGAGAATGCGGGCAAGAGCACTGAAACGAAGTGCAACAGGCAAATAGTAAGGGTCTCAAGGAAGAGGCAGAGTAAACACGAGAAAAACACAATAGCACAGTAACACACAATAAAAGAGCTCCAAAGCAATAAAAGGAGCAAGTAAAAACGGGTGTTAAAAGTAAAGTGTGGCTGTGAACAAGCGTTGGCAGCAGGCTTACCAATTTCTTTCCTTTCTTACATCTTTATTTCTTGCCTCTGACTTTTGCCATTTCTTGCCTGGTTTCCTTTTTCTTTTGCTCTTTCCATCTTTCTTTTGGCCTTCTTTCCCTTTTCTTTCTGCCTTCTTTCCTTTGGTCTGTCTTTTGAGCTTCTTTCTTTCTGCTTTGCCTTCTTTCAATTCATTATTTCCTTATTAATTTTTTTCCCACCTATCTTTTATGTTTGATCTTTCCTCCTTTCTTTTTTGCCATCTTTCCTTTCCTTTTTTGTATGCCCTCTTTCCTTTTCTTTCTTTTTTGCCCTCTTTCCTTCTTTCTTCTTTTTCCTTCCTTCCCGTCTCCCTCCATTCCTTTTTGACCTTCTTCCTTCCTTCATTCCTTTCTTTTTTGCCTTCTTTCTCAAAGGCGAGGCTAGCAGCAAATGCAAGACCGATGGCTTTTTTTAGATGTGTTAGCCAAAACCTTTTCATTTTTCATTTTACGAAAAGAATGTATAACAGTTACTTATGGGGTTTTCACTTAGACTTCATTCATTAGTCTATGATTGTGTCATTCACATTTTACTTCCACACACTCCAGCATGCATCAAGGGGGAATGTGCAAACAAGAATTGTGAAAAGGCTGGAGGCCAAGGCCAGAACCTACTGCCTTTGCCAAGGCTTGTTTAAATTTATGTTGAGGCAGCTAATACGGCTACACCACTGGTTGGTGCTAGATGCTGGAGCTGCTGTGTCTTCTCTTTTGCTAGAGGATATTTTCTGTAAAACTTAGAAACAGGTGTCCATCCAATGTCAAAAACTGCATGAAATTTTTGACCTAGGCCCTGCAAAAAGCAACAGCCCTTAATCTATCCTGGTCATTTGCTATTCTGAGCACAAAATAAAGTGAGAGAAACAGACGAATTTCTGCAAGTGGAACAATTGACCTTGCCTGCATCAGTAATTAGACACCTATACCTGTGCAACTTGATAAATTCTGGTCATCAACATCGAACAAGATGAACGTGGAGACGTTAACTCACCAAAACATTGCTGCTGCTTCAATGAACACTGAATTTCCCATTATTGCAAGTGGAATGAATTTCAATGAGGAGTTGGTGCCTGCAGAGATATATTCAAAAGGTACGGGCCATATTGTTCAAGAACCTAACAGCAAATTGGAGGAAGCTGACCTTTGTGTTGTGCCACATGTTGAGTGGGCTGTTCGAAATGGTTCCAATCAAGTCACTGTACTGTCAAATGACACAAATGTTATTATTGTGCTACTTACATTTGTTGCAATGTTAATAAGTCAAGGATTGTCAGAGTTAAGGATACGTTACTGAACAGGCGAGAAAAGACACTTAATCCCGCTTCATATTCTGTACAAGAAACTTGACCCAGAGATGCCCAGTGTTCTTTTCAAGACACATATTCTTTTTATATAGAGTTTTATATATCGCGAACTAGACCCGAAGGTATCAGAGCATCAGTTGGGTTACAGATGTATACATTCATTTTTTTTTTTTGTTGGCACGGGGAGATTTAGTGATTTGCCCAGAATCACAGGATGTTGAGCGTCCCTGCCGAGACTCGAACCCAGTTCCCCAGCTTTGAGGTTGACTGCCCAAGCCGTTAGGATACATCCTCTCTCATATTCTGTGCGTGGATACATTGAAAGAGCGTTCTACTTGATCAGAAGATGCGTTAATGTTTTGGATCATGCATATGTAGAGAAAGATCCGTGTGAATTTGGTTGGGAAGATATTGATGGGGTACTAAAAGCTACGACATTTCGAAAGCTTCTACCCACAGAACTTGCATGTACATGTCCTACAAAAAGATGTCCCTATTGTTATGCTCTTCTCAAATGTTCCATAAATGGGCTACGAACGATTGCCGAAACAAATAAATAAAGTGGGAGCGTGGCCTTCTCTTTCGTCCCAGGGCAGGCACTGTTAAGTATTTACTGTGCTTCCCTGTGGGATTTTGTGCTAACCTTGAGTCCTCTCCCTGCCTTTGTGACGCGTGCTGCGGCCAATCCCTATTACATTTGTTATTTTTCTGTGAGTATTACATGAAATATATAAAGCTCTTTTTACTCCCTTTTTAGGTCTCGCGCCTAGCGTTGCAGTGCGTAGCGCTGCTCGTGCAGCGCGAGACCTCTAGAAAGGGCTTTAGAAAGCTAGAAAACCACATAAGCTCCACACTATGTGGAGAGGGGAACAAGAGGCGCAGGTTTTTTTTAGGAGCTAGCAGCCTCCAACAATAAATGTTAACCACAAAAAGCTGCTCCTAACTTAATAACTACTGTGAGATGTGGGTTACATTACGAGTGAAGACATCTCATAAAATGTAACGGACTGGTCTCACACACCACCTTGTGTCATGCTTCATCATTGACCAGTCCTCGCCCTCTAAAACCTTGGTTTGATAGAGGGCGGGCATTCACCTGACGACAGGGATGCACTTCTAAACTAAGTGGGGGCCCATAAAAAAGTGAGTGTAGTTAAAAATCATTATAGTTAACCTTATTGTGTTTTTAATGTGAAGGGTAACTATATGATATTAAAATCAAAAGATGGTGTATGGGGGAATTAATGTCCCCTAACCGTTGCGTGTGAGGTCAACATGTTTCTGCCGCGTTGGCCCAGTTGGGTCCAGGGCATTCATCAGGACCTAATTAGAACATAAAGGGCTCTGTTCTTACCAGCTAGTAGTAAGAGAAAACCACTGTGTGGGCGTGATAATTGTCACTCTCCACAACTTGATGGCTTCTAAGTTCAAGCCCTAAATATCAGAACTACTTGCCCCATGGAAGGAGGGGAGGGGAAACCCCTGTTGTCAAACCTGCTTCAAGGAAAGTTTCCCATATGGTTCCTAGGCGACTGCTCCCGTTCCTCCCCGATGTAGAGAAAGCTAACCACACGCTCGTGCGTGTGGTTTTGCTTTCCGCGGCTGCCATTGGCTTTCGCGTTTTTTTTTTTTTAGAAGATCCAGCACGCAATTGGGCAAAGGCGGGCGCATGTCCCGCCTTTGCTTCGCCCATTCCCGTCGGTGGCCAGCACGCGCAGCAGCGCGCGTTCGTCTCGCTGCCGCGCTCCCTCCCCCTCCCCCCCCGCTCCTCTGTGGTGCGCGCGCACCACTGGTTTCGCGTTCGGCTCCTCTGTGGTGCGCGCGCGGTTTCTATTCCGTGCTTGTTGTTGTGGCCAAGCTCTTTCTTCTAGGCTTGTATATTTGAATTTATCTAGCCCATTCCGACCACATAAAGGACTGAAGAGGAAAGTAGGTGTTAAATAGCAAGTCTACAAAAGTAAAGTAAGTAGAAGTCTTTATTACTTAACATACGTCTTCTACCAGTGCGCGCTCTTTCCTCCTTCTCCTCACCAACATTCTAATGCCAGCTGCACCTGAGAGCTCCAATTTAGAGCACGGAACTTGCAAGTGTCAAGGAAAGAAGGAGGGGCGGGGGACAATAGGAGGGCGGAATGCACCATGTAGATTACAACGGTAGGTCGACGACACACTGGCTTCGCCAGCGGGCGCGGGTCTGCACTGCCTTTAATACCTGAAGGCAGTAGCACTACTACTGGCCAGGCCGCCGCCCGCCAGGCTGATCGATGCTGCCAGCCAGTTGCCTCAAGCCCTCAACACGCCACGGGCCGACTTGGCGTTGGCGATGATGACTCTCGTCATGGCGGCGGTGCCCCTACCCCATCCTGACCAAATCCAGCCCAAATAATCTCGTCCCACCCACCCACCCAGTTAGGGCACTCAGGGCAGGCACTGGCAACACTGAACCAATAGGGCAGGGCCGCCGAGGCGCGTAGCGCAGTGCGCGCGCCGCCCGCCTCAACACATTTAAAATGTATTTCCAGGACTGGACTGTGACAGGAGGTAAAAAAAAATCATGGAATCTCTTTCTCTGGGGGGCTCAGCTCAGGTCTGGACTCGGGAGAAGATCAAAACACACCGGCTGCAGCCGCTGCACAAACTTTAATAGAAATGTGATGTGCGAGCGTCAGTCAGTGCCAGCCAGAGTGTAGACCCGGCCCTGTCAATTAAGTGCCGGTGCACCGGCACAAATTAAGCCCTGGTCGACTCGCTCGTCGTGTCCCGACTCCCACCGAGTCCCTGCCGGCCGACCTACGCCCACAGGTAACGATGACGACTGTACGGGGTAACTTTACCTGCAGGTGCAGCAGTGCTACTAGTACTAAGTACAACTACAGAGTACAGACTGTGGTTGCCCAGGCCCAGCCATTTTCAGGCTTCATTGAAATTTGGGGAAATGCCATGGTGATGGAAATGAGAAAATAACTGGCTGGCTGAAGTAGAGCTCACTGTTTGTGAGTCTGCCAGTTATTCCTCATTTCATTCTGATGGAATCCGCAGGGCCGCCCACCTTGTAATTCCCCGCCGGTAACACCCCGGCCCCCAACACTGCATATACACGATCACGTCCTGACCTGCACTGTGCACACGATGCAAGCAGCCCTGCCCTGTACAGGCGTTCACGTTGCCCATAGCTGCCAAGGTTTCAGAGTGCCACTGCCATGTGTGACATTTTCAGGACTGGACATTTTAATAATTTCTATTATGTAAATATGACTCTGAGTGACATAATTTCAACGACTATGAGTGACACTTTGT
The DNA here is from genome assembly GCA_963921515.1 of Calotriton arnoldi. Lineage (NCBI taxonomy): Eukaryota > Metazoa > Chordata > Amphibia > Caudata > Salamandridae > Calotriton > Calotriton arnoldi. Next base: position 1,354,902 of record CAWUFW010003238.1, read on the forward strand.
CACGGGCAAAATTAAGCAATGAAGACGAGGCGGGAAATAGATTAATTTCACAAATTACACCAAGAAACTCTTAGAAGATCGAGAAACTGCTGTAAAGCCCCAGAAATGCAAGGTCAAGGTCACTAACCGGCTGCTGCACTTGTGTGTCCAGGGCATGAGGTCCTAGCTAGAAAGTTGTGTGTGATTGACACGCCCGCCCATTCATTCATATGGTTTGTCCGGTGGTAGAATGTAAAGTCGCCAAAAGGTCACTGACAATGGGGTTGGCGCCAGTTCCTTGCTGAAAGTAGCAAATCTGGGAAGGTGCCCCATCCCCGGATAAGTAGTGGCACGGACGCTCTACTATAGCCTAGGCCACGTCTCTAGGGCAGTCACAGACTGAGGCAGCCGAGGAGGTGAGGTCTCAGCTGCTAATGCAGTCAGCTGAGCCCACTGTGACAAAGTTGATATGTGCAGCGGAGTGCAGTGCTGGTGCACGGTGCACCATAGTAACCAGTCCTGGTAGTAACATCTGCCACATGTAAAGCCTCCCAGTGCCTCACGGAACTGCCCTGCCACTGACTGAAATGTATTAAAATGAAATAGAAAGTACCTGCATAAAGCATATTTTTAAATCTGTATTCATTTGCATTTCTTCTGAGACGCGATGCTATTCTCTTTTACCCATGCAGATGTTTCAGCTAGCTACTTGAGGCACATTGAACTAGGTAGGCTCTGCAAGGTCCCTCGATTAATTTGGGTCGGTCATCATTGAATATAAATTAAATTACAAAGGTGCATAGCACTGAACTGTAGACTGCAAGGAATCCTCCCCCACCCACCTCATCCACCCCCTTTTCCCCGTGCCCCTTAAGTCACGCAGCCCCAGATGAGGTCCAGGCCCCCGGGCTCGAGGCGACCTGTAATTACAGAGCTAGACGGTAATTGGAAGAGGGCTTCCTGTCTGGGGGGGCTACTCAGGTGTGCAGTGCAGTGGGAGGGCTTGGCACTGCAGATGAAAGGCGTACACACTCAGGGATAGACAGCGGCAGGGCTTTCATCCTCACCTGCCCACTTCCGTTCTGTGAACGCACAAACAGGTGAGATAGCTCAGCGGGCTGAACACCTGCGGTTCCAATGCGGCAAAATACCTTCTTCTGTAGAATAAAGTGAGTGCTGCGCTGATGTGAGCACGCCCTGCAGGCCACAGGGTCCAGAGCCTCCTGGGGTCATGGGACTGCTGCTCGGTGGTGCAATCCCTGTAAGGTACCTCGGTGGGTTCATGCAAATAACTGATCTGGGTGTAAGCTGAAGAAGGCAGGTTCAGCTGCCGCTTTCATCCTTCTGAGGTCAAGGGAATGCTGCTGAGTTTATTAACACTAGCATCTCATATTTAACAACCGAAAGGCCCCTGGGGCTGTGGTGCCCCCAGAGGAGGAATCGTGACAAGTGGGTAAATTCTGTCCTTGGAATCTGAATGAGTTCATTCTGATCCCAGTTTCGACTTTGTCTCCCTTTGCCTCAAATTGTAATGCATGTATTATGAAATGGGTGTGTTTTTTCCCTATGTTTTGTTTTATTGAGTAGAGCTGCCTCAACTTAACTAGCACTCCATGGGGTATCTTGGCGCTAAAAACGGGTCAAATATGGACTCCTACTGCCTTTAAGTACTGAGTAACGATCCTTAAATACTAGGGAAAAGCCAGGTCTTTACTCTAGAAGTCTCCTGCAACTCATGACCTTTGACTCCTCCTTGAGAAAACCCAGAAGCAGGATCCGCTTCTGGGCGCTGTAACAGGAAAAGCCTGTCAGTGGCGAAACTTAGGACCCATTTAAGTTGTTACAGTGAGACACTGACCGCAAGGTGTGACTGGGAAGATACAGCCTGCAGTGAGACTTAAGGGGAGAGCTGCCGAGTGAATACATTGCATCATGAACCAGGCATAGAGAATTGAACAGAATCTATGGCTATGTCCTCTTTTCATCCCACCCTTACCTGGGCCTCTGGTATTGTTAAGGCAGAAGATGGGAGGGGGCAGAATTACTACACCAAATCTGGTGGAATCTCGTTGAGGCAGAAACATTACAGTCGCATTTCAAATTGCCCAAAAAACCACTTTGGGCCGGGGACCTTGTTTCTATAACACTCTATCTGGCGGCCATCATGACCCCTACAGTAAAGGGCACCTTCACTGCTAGCCAATCCATTCTTTTGTCTGGTGCCCAGCGATAGGCTGAGGCACACTGAATTAGACAGGTTTAGGTCCTTGCCTTGGCACTGCCTCTACTACATTGCATTGAGAGGTGGATAAAACATAAGGCTTAAGCAGACATGCACTCCTGCCTCATGTAACCAGGACTTCCGGGACCTAACGCAGGTCCCTGCTAAGAAAACAGACTGACAGCCAATAATGTCACCTACCTACGTATAAGATCATCTGCATTTCGATCGGGACAAACAACACCCCTAGAGAATCTATTATTCTTCATCGAGTGTAGCCAATATATAATTTAAAACAGTGGGTTTTGTATGTCAAATTTTAGTTTATTTTTGTCACATAAGCTATGTAAAAGTTTTATCTTGACGTAGACTCAGTTAGAAATGGTATTGTCCTTTCCAGAAATCGGCTCATAAAGCACTGGAATTGTCCCTTTTCAATGCATTCTTGATTTGAGCTAATTTATTTCAAAATTGTGCTTTAAATGCACTTTTGGTTTAATCTTTTTCAAAATGTTCACAGGGCAGCCCAGGGGAACCTCCTCTCAAAACCTTACTATGAGGAAGGCTCCCTTGCTGAAATTCAGATCGATCGGGTATTACACATCTGACTTTTAGCAGTGCCAGTTGAGGATGTGGGTGGAGCCAGTGGAGAAAATGGGTGGAGCTGAAGAAAAGTAGGTGTGGCCTCCAACAAACATTTCAGCACCTGCACTTCATATTTTACAAATTAAGCACTGACGGTAGGTAATCTGAAAGATGGTTCACGCTTGATATATATCCACTTTTGTAACATTTGTTCTAGACTCTCAAGGGTAATGTAGTCTTTTGTGACAGTTGCATGTTATGAAAGTTAACACTGAGGATGAGCTATTGGCATTGTAAATACCAATGCCTTTTATTTCTGTATTTTAAAAACCTGCAAGCGGTGCGTAAACAGGCACTTTGTACTTGCAGTCGTTGCTTACGAGAAGCAACGCTGGCAGTAACTATGCCTCTTTTACTGCCAGCCTTCCTTTTCGTAAGCAAGGACTATAAGTACAAAGGGCGTGTTTATGCACCGCATACAGCTTTTCGAAACACATAAATAAAAGGCATTGTCGTTTACAATGGCAATAGCTCAAACTCTTGCAAATGCAACACCAATAGCTCAAACTTTAATAATGCGAGACCTATTGCATTGCAAATGCTTGTTTTAAGAGGCATTCTTGTGTTGATCATAGAGATGCATATAGGCCTCTTCTTAAATTGGGTGAGGATGAGATAATGATTCATTTGGGGGCTTTTTTGAAAACTGCTGTCTGAGCCCGCAACTCAATGAACACTTTATGATTGTATTTTAATAGCTTTGTAATGCAATGAACATTTTAAGTGCTTTTTTCTTTTAATGTATTGATACTCCGAATGTTTTATCATTGTATAATGTGCTCTCTTTTATGGATTTGTTTTTATCCAAATAAAGCTATGATGATGATGATAAATAAAGTGAACTATGAAAATATGTCAAACAGGAGAGATTTTTTTCATATTCAGATCATAAACATTATTTGGTGTATACATAAAAGGATAAAAAAACATTATTATTTGTTTCATTTAAATATGTCTCTTCTTCCTCTATTATAGCTGCCATTTTGGAAAATGACAGAAGGGTTGCTCTGAGGAGTTAATTTCTGTCTCTATAAGACTACTTGACCACAAAACCTATCTTTTGACATCAAAATGAAGTATATAGGTCTCATGGTTCCTTAAATATTAGATCATCAATGCAACACATCCGCCATTTTTAAAAATATCCAGAAAAATTCGGCCCGAATCAGCAATGTCTACCCAAGCAAAATTACTTCTCTAACAATCCAAAAACACAAATCAAAAATGGAACTCTGAACAATAGTTTTTTTTACAGAGGTATATCAAGGGGCCGGGATTAATAACATTCTGCTGTAATGCAAAACCCAGAACCTTGTGCTGACACCTTCTGTGCATGTCGAGTGCATGTATATGGTAGTGGAACTCTGAGTGTTGCGATAGTGAGTACTGAGGTCAGTGATATTAATTTTTGAAGCCCCTAGTTTAGTGTGGCACAAGATGGAGGATGATGATAGCTTCCCTTGACAGTGGAAATATATTGCCTGTATTCCTGTGGCCCAAAGGTGGTGACCTAGGCACTGAGGTGAGGTAGGATGGGGGCAGGAATTCCTTTAGAAATTCAATGAGGGCCTTGTTAGCCAAGAGCTGTTAATGGTTTTATTCTGAACAATGCCATTTGGTTGATAATAGGGAGGAGGGATAGGACTGCAGTCTATGTTGTTCATGGTGAGGACATTATTAAGCCGGGACTGCCCTATTGTCTTTCCCTGATAACTGCTTCAGCAAGGCTGTTGAAATATAGTTGCACAGAGCTCACACTTCACTATGCCCATGTTTTGGATACTCCGGTTTGGCACTAGCCCTGCTACTACCTTCTTTTTATGAACCATCACTTCGCAAAAGGTTGTGTCTGACGGTCTACCTGAAAAAGACACTTAAGAGAGCCAACCCAAGTGGGTATGAAGGCATAGACCATGGATACACAACCCCCATCTTGAAAATGTTTATAAAAGTGGAATCCACACCACCCAGTTTGTTCCAGTCCTCAGTTCTTCAGGACAAAGAGAGTGCTCCCAACAGTGCTCGAAGAGATACTGTGCAACCAGTGATGTCTCCCAGACGTTACGCAACATCACCTGAAGTCTGCACTTACTGCTGGAGGAGTTGATGGTCTGCCTGAAGTGCCTATAACCCTCCCTGCCTGCTGAGAGACGGAAGGAGCATGCCTGGCCCTGCTGGATGATAGGCTGTTTATGAGGAGAAGTCCAGCTTGTTCGCAGTGAGTGAAGAACCTAGAGAAAGTAAAATATTCCAGAAAGGGTGCTGTGCTGTGAAAGTGTTAGTCAGTATCTCTGCATGGTTTCCGTGTGAGAATACTGTTTCATAGCAAATGCCTGCTAGTCTACAGTGGGCTCAAAAGACTGGTGCTGCTAACTTGAAAGAGAGCGAGGCTGGGTCACCGCTTATGAGGACAGCCCTGGACGTCCCAGAGGCCGCAACTGCTGAACATCTGTCACTAAAGATGGCTTGACCTGAAGGACACAACTGCCAAATCTGAATCCGCCTGCAGCCAGTCAGAAAGGCTGCCACTGATGAAGATGCACGTTACCATGCAAAAGCGTGTCACAAATCTCATCCGAGAAACTTTCCAAGGCGAAACTGTCTTCTCGGTCCCCACAGCAGAGGAGCTACCTCCATAAGGGTGGGAGCACGTACCACACATGCTGCACTGCTATAGCTACATCAATAACAAGCACGTAAATGCAATGCTTAGCCTCGAAATGGCACAAGAGACTAACACATGCATACGAGTCTGCAGTGCATACTTGAGACTTTAGTGAAAGGGGTAAAAGATAGTGAACCGAGTTGCATTTGACCTATGTGAGAATGTGTCACTATGTGCATCTGTGCCTGATCTATGCTGGTGCCATAGTGTTTTAAGGGTTGCAGCCACTGAATCTCGACCATAGCAGCGAGAAAGCACCAACGGGGTTAGTAGCGCCGTTTCATCAAATTGTCTAGTGCTGACTTCTGCTGTGGGATTAAAAGTGCTTTATTTTTACATAAATTAGCACTGGCCTGGACATTACATTATTGTGTCTGTTGGTTGACTGTTGAGTTGTGAGCTTTTGTCCTCCACACTACATTGTTACATTGCAGGATGCGACACGTTTTATTTGACTATGGAAAGGTAGAAAAGGGATGTTCCAGTTTCAATTCTGCGGGCTCGGCTTCCTTCAATCTACAAGCAAGATATACTTCTCTTTAGTGTATATTCGTCCCACACGGGATTGCTGCCAACAACAAGCTGAGGCATCTCCCCGCACATAGAGCATAAATATGATATATTCAATGTATAGCTTTGCGTAGTCTGGTGATGAAATCAAATCTGTTCAGCTAAAATGAATGATGAAGTCGAAGAAAAACTAATATACATTCAGAAGAAGAAGAAAACAGAAACCAGGATTGGTAGAGTATATGACTAGCATCTTCTCGGAGACTTAGCCCCTTCTCACACAATCCTTGTTGTAAGCAGAACTAATTTCTGCTTCTTGAGGAAAAGAATCACTGTTACTGTTCAAACAATCAGTACATGTCCTCATAAGGCGTGATTATCTTTCACAAGGGCAGTTCGGCAAAAAACCCACATTCAATTTAACATTGTTAGAAGGTGGTTCTGACACTCTGGGCCGCCCGGATTTTTCGCTTTTTGAGCACCTACTTGTTGAGCTTTTACTGGGGGAGAGCCTCTTAAGTTGGGACTCACCCCCAGTGAACTCATGGTGAAAGAGACTGCATGTGGATTTTACTGGTGTCCCCCTAGCTTGACTAGGCCGCTGCGCAGCAGCTGGAGTAAGGGGCACGAGGCTGGTTACATGCAGACACATGTGTACATGCGTGTGCACACGTGTAGGGGCTGCGCAGGGGAGATTCCTGGCGTACGCAGCCAAGGAGCAGGTGCAGATAGATTGGTGTGGCAGGACTTAGGCAGAATTGGGTGGTGACATGGAATAGGCTTTATACACGGGGAAGAAACATGCCAGGGAAAGTCAGTGTGTTTTACTGTGTTTTTCACTTCATTATTCCCCTATGGGGATGTGGAGCCCATGGGCTAGATTAACTTTCCCAAGGCCTACAGATTTCAGACACGCACTAAAGTCTACTGTAACGGGTGTGAGAAGAAGTATTCTGCAGAGTCCAAAGTCCTATTTGTACTGCTTTTGGGTCATCCAGAAATGTCATATTTCTCTGAGTCAGCCATAACCAGGGCCTGGCTGGGGGCTGACCTCAGCAGGCTGGATTGATAACCTTTCTTCCAAGAGCTAAGGCCTCCTCTCCAAGGAAGAGAAGATGGGTGGAGCTACAGGCTCATCCATCAGCAGCTGTCACTGGGTGCCAGGCACCAAGCTGCACCAGGGCGAAGGCAGCCCTGGGGGGAAGGGGCTCTCAGAGACCATGTGGCAGTAGACCCTGGACGACGCCATCTTGAACCAACCCAGAGGCCTGGGCAGGAAGGAGGGAGCAGGGGCAGAGAAGTGATGTGTCTCTGTGTGATAGGGCAAACAGAGACTTCCTGCCAGCCCCCTCCCCAACTTCTTAAAAGAACTTGCACAGGAAGAGGAGCTCTCTCTGGGGTGTGGTCTGCTGAGGCAGAAGGTGCTGGAGCCTGGCGCAATGGGCAGTTGGAAGGAGGAACCCCCTGACTGTCCCAGGATCCTGAACAGCGCCAGGAGAAGAGACCAGGACCAGCGCGCAGAAGCAGGGGCCTCTGCGCGGGGAGAAGAGAGGCCCAGGAGGAGAGCCAGGCGAAAGGCTGGCGCAGGGAGCCAGTGAAGACAGCTCCCTGCTGAATCCCCCCTCCGTGTGACCAGGAGGGCGAAGGAGAGTGCTCCCAGCGGCTGGGGAGTGCCACCAGGAGCAAGAAGAGGACAAGATCACCAAAATCGGCCGCCTGGGGGCCGAGATACGCCCCCCAGAATGTAGGCGACCTTGAACCTCTGGAAGGACCGACGACGAAGCGCGTGGGGCTACGCCGCCGGTCCATGATGTGCCCCCAGGGTGGGTCAGGTCCCGGGGGCTGCCCCCAAGAGAAGTAAAGTCGGGGTGCGCCGTCGCGCACCCCGTGAAGGTACCCCCGCGGGGTGCCAGGAGCCCACCCTGGCCCCCGCCGAACATGAGGCCGGGGAGCGCCATCGCGCTCCCCGTGAAGATGTGTCGGGGGAGGGGCCCAGGATCCCAACTCCGGGCCCCGTGTGAGGAAAGAGGCGGCCCCCGCAAAAATGTGCCAAAGGGGCCTGGGACCCCATCCCCGGGCCCCGAAGAAGAAGAGGAGCAGGGGGCGGGGAGCGCCGTCGCGCCCCCGCGGAGAGGTCTCGAAGGGCCCGGGACCCCATCCCCGGGCCCCGAAGCAAAGCCGGGGAGCGCCGTCGCGCTCCCCGTGAAGATTTTCCCGCAGGGGGTGCCAGGAGCCCACCCTGGCCCCCCGACGAAGAAGTGAAGGACGGGGAGCGCCGTCGCGCTCCCCGCGAAGGTGAGCAGAGGGGCCCGGGACCCCATCTCCGGGCCCCGAAGTGCTGGAAGGAGGGGGGAGTGCCATCGCACTCCCCTGAGGCCAGCGCGAGCTTCCGTGTCTGCCCGCCGGAGCGGGCAGACCAACTCTGCACTGCCGGCTCCCGCGGCAGCACGCGAGGGTGCTGGCCGGGCGGGGGCAGCCGGGGGTGGGCTCCCCGTGCTGCCCTCCAACGGGAAGGCCTGCGGGGGTCCCGGGACCCCGAAAAGACCAAGAAAAGGTGCCAGGGGCCCGGGTGGGACCGGCCCCCCGAAAGCGGGCAGAGCGGCCGGGGGTGGGCTCCCCGCGCCGCATACACTCACCTGGGGGTCCGGGTGGGACCGGGCCCCCCACCGAGCACTGGATGTGGCGCAAAGCGCCAGGAGGACAGGCAGCGCGGCTCTCCCCGGAGCAGCGGGGGAGCCGCTGCTCTAATATTCAAGAGCCGGGGGAAAGAGCGGCCCATAATGCTTTGCAGAGCCGGAGGCCTGCATGGAAAAATGCCTGTTTTTCTGCGTGAGGTGGCCCCAGGAGGACGGGGTCACCACGAGGTGGGTGTAGAGGTGCAGGGGGAGCTGCAGGAGAACGCAGTCTCCCCCAGCACGAAAATGGAAGTCCCTCCCTAAGTCTCATGGGGACTTGAAATGGATAACCCCTCAAGGGCTCAGCCAACATTTTAACACCTCCTCGGCTGGAACTTTTGTTCTACAGCTGGGGGAGTCCTGAGAAGTGCATTAAGGAGTGAAGGGCTGAGTTGGGGAGGTGAAGAGGTGTAATTGCACCAGAACTGCATTTACTAAGGTTATTTCGTTTAGAGGGACTGAAGGTCACATGTGTAATGTGAAGTACCTGTGTAAGGTGATGTCATAAGCAAAGTGGGGTTATGTAGCCAGACATTCCTGGTAGGGTGTCTGGCTGTATATGCGTAATCCTGTGATTTAATCTGTGAAGCCTTTAGGGGCTGTAATTGCAAGGCATTCTAATAATCCACAAATGTGATGAGTACTGTCAATCTAAAGTGATGCTTAAACATGTATTCTTGCTGCTGCGCTTAGGTGAAGAACCCAGACTGCTAGCCCTTAAGATGTAGAGGTGTATACTTCATGGTCAGTAGGAAATGCCCAGTCAGGGTTATGTGTCACCAAGGCAGGGTTACCTATTTTAAATGCTTGTTGAGATAATGGGGTGGGTCACCACTGGGATGGTGCCAGTGCGCAGGGCCCTTGCTTCAGGTTATGTTCAACTAACTGCATTGGGGGCAAGATGATGTGCATACATGGGAGTGGTGGTACTAGACCCCACCCCCCCTGCGGGAGGGGTGGAGATGTTATGCAATGTCACAAAGTAATTCCAACAGCTTATGTATATTTGTAAATTGGTGCATAGTAACCTAGTAACATAGTAGTGTGTGTGTTTAATAAATGTACTCTTACTTTTATAAAGCAAAGTACAGACTGGACAATCAATTATTGAGTGTTATTTCCGCGCACCTGCAAATGGCGATTACTAGCCCACACCACCTCCCTTGAGTAAGCCTCAGACTGCTCTGCAACACTACCCTCTGAGAGTCAGGCGCTACAATTGGGTGTTTGGTTCCCAGTGAAGGACAAATGTAGTCATGTTATTTGTGCAGGCCTCACAGATACTGCCTCGTTTTCCAACAAACATGTACAAACCAGAGCTGATAGCGGGGCGGCCCCTTTATTACACAGCAGAAAACGGGAAAACCCTTTGCTGCTGAACAACTATTTTCTGATAATAGTTTGTAAAGAAGAGCCCACAAGCATGCAAGTAATATAGCTGCAGATATTTATGCAAGATACAAACACATAATTTAGATTTTAAAATAAGTGCATCAAGAACTAGGATGCAAACTTGATGAAAGAGATAGAACCAACACCCCAGAGCAGTAAGAGATTTCTGATTTATTTAAAGATAGCTTTGCATAATAGTTCATCAGTTGAGTAAAGCATTTTTGTGATGCCAGGCGCTAACTCACCGCACCAGACTGCACCTCAGTCCGTTTTGAATAGGCTTGGGTGAAAATACGGTGGTATGATTTACGTAGTTTCAGGAACTTCGCGTTATGCGAAATTCCTGAAATTAAGTGACTTGTAATTATGTGCCCTTTACCACGAACGTGCCATTCGCAGTACAAAAAAACTGATCATATCACTCCCGTTCTGAAAAAAAAAAATCGATCTCAAATTTGTTTCTAATTTACATTGGCTTAGGAATCAATTCAAAGAGCTGTTTCTAATCAGTCGGTCTCCTATCCCTGTGATCTCCATCTATTTGCAGACTGTTATTCTTTGACAAACTGGATCATCATAGACAATTTGTAACCTTAGTTTACACCAACTGAGACAGAATTCCTGTTATTTACCAAGAAAAACAAACACGAAACAGTACAAACCTGACTCAATGACATGAACCTTGACCCCAACTTTCACCGAATCCCAAGTCACTTGGATTCACCCTGTCCACCAACCGTACCCTCAAGGAACACATTGTCAAAAAGCAAAGGTAGCCTGGTACCCCCCTTGCTCTTCTAAATAAAGTGAAACAGTTTCTTCCAGAAAGCGTCTTCGGAACTGCTGTTCAAGTTCTCGTACTCTCGTCTCTGGATGGCGGTAATACCCTGCTTCATAACCTTCCAGACTCTACACTTGCACTCAATAAGGTCATCCTTCACATCGCAGCATATTCCATCCAAAGCCTGAGGAAATAGAACATATAAATATAACACGTTTGGCTGTCAAGCTCACCATACCTAGTGGCTCTTGGCATACCTGCAGCCAGGACACAATCAGACTGGAGACACAACAATGCAAAAATTTCACAAAAGGAAAAGCAGGGTAAGTTGCCTTCACCATCTCTGCACCCAATATAAACCCAGGATCTGAAATATCCTCCCTATGTCCATCTAGAGCACTTCAACCCTGCTCCAATTTGGTGATTTTGTTTTTTAAAGAATCCTGCAACACGATGTTTCAGTCCACTCCCATTCACAGAATTCAGCTACCCCAGCAATCACTGGTTGACTGTATCTTTGCAGTTGACCCTATACAGTGGTCTGCTGCCTCTCGGCTAGGTTCATGCTATACAACATACATACGTACTTCTGATTACATCCGTTTAAAGTATTTATACTTACTGTCGTCTTTGTTATTGTTCTATGTAAAGCACACTAATACCATTCTTGGTGCAGATGTGCTATAGATAACATTGAAAAATACATATATATTTTTAAAAGTGTAGTATATAAGGGTCAGCTCTAGAAGTGACCTTTAAAATACTAGGGCTGAAGTGACATGATATCGAAGTATTTCAAAAGCATTACACCTAGCAAAAAAACTCACTATGGTACAGTACGGAGTAGTATGGAAAATATGTGATAAGTGTGCCTATGGACAATTCACCACAGGGAATTTCAAGCATTTACCCTCCTTAAGCACTCATAGCACAGGGTTTTTAGACGTTATCACAGATCTACCTACATCCCAGGTAAAGGAGAAAATATAATGGAAAGTTATTAGTACTTCTGAATTGCTTTTGAACAGTGTCTCATGTGTGAGATGCAACGGCTAAAATAAAAATGTTTTCTGTACCCCGTTCTCATGCTCCTTAGGTAGAGAGATATCCTACATCAAAATTCTACAACAAGAAAAATAAATAAAATAGGTCTGAGTTTTAGCTGCGGTTCTACGTGGACTCATAATCCCAGGATCCTACAGATCGTAGACTGGGGCTAACATACAACAATGAGGCGTGACATTAGACTTTATAGAAGGAAATAAAAGGGAGGCAGTGAACCGACAGCATTACAGCCGCCCAAGTCTCCCTTAGTTACCTTTTCACTAGTGCTTTATTTACAGTCTCTAGGCTGTTGTGAGATGATTATTCAAACACGGGACAGTGCACAACGCACACAATCACACTTAGGAACTGTCCAGCTCATTCTGCATTACAAAACTGCACTCAACAAAAAACAAAGTTCATTTTTATATTTAATATGAAACAATTTAATGATAAGGTAAGCCACAGTTTATTATGTGCCACAAAAACATACTGTAAAAAGGTTTTGTATGAAGCCAGGATTTGTGATTGCATGAAGTTATTTACTTCCCCCCCCCCCCCAGGCCAAATTCACCACAGAAGTAGGAGCATCACCTCTAGAAAGTGCTGTGTGGAGTGGTCGAGGGGCCTGGCTCAGTTTGACCATGTCCAACTGAAGAAAAGGCAGACTTGGCGCTTCTGCCGGCAAACGCTGTACTCATTAAGGCGTGGCCTGAGGAGAATAGGACAAATTATGCACAATTCATCTGTACAACGCAGCACTTATCTTTAATGATCATATTAGACAATATTTTGAAACAAGTCTGTGTCTCTGTGCCGAAGCCAGGCTTCCACGTGTGCCTCGGTGTAGGTTACCAGGCAACCAGCTTCAAGGACCTGTCTGAAGATGCAGCAGCCTCTTCACAGACTCTTTATACTGAGAGACGGTGTCTTCTGTCTCCGCCTCATTCCTCAGTGTGACCACTGAGTTCCGGTACTCCTTCACAACCTTAGAGTCGAGCAGCTCCTCCCTGCCGAGGGCTGGACTCTTCTCAGCTGCTTTTATTCGTGAGAGTGTCTCCAAAGCATTCCTCTCAGATGCGCTGTTCTCCCACACAAACTCCTCCATGTCTGCTTCGGTCTTCTCTTTCTCCCATATCTCAGTTTTCTAAACAAAAAAAAAAAAACAAACAAACAAACAAAAAAAGTGCAAGTTATTTTGTTGTCGCAGCAACTTTTAACTCGAGACCAATGTAATCTAACTTAGAGAGTAAAGCAACATACAAAGCAAAACACTTCATGGCAGTGGACATAACCACTTACGCGAAGGCTACTGGTGTTTAATTCAAAACCGAGTGTGTGCCATCGACGAATGGGATGTAAAGCAGATGCTTACCAACAATTATCCAGGTGTACAGTGTCTAATGTCAATTTTACCAATGACGAAAATTCATTGAATCAAGTGCTTGTGAAAACGGTTGAAAACACCATATAGGTACAGCATGTGCAAACCCAGATGTACATCACTAATGTATCTATTTCAATATCCATAAGCCACGGAAACCAAAGATAAAAGTGTCTTCTAAGCACTACCTCAGCCTAGCAACAATTTTGCCATCACTTCATATATAATAATTCTATTCAATCTCAACGGTACATGTAACGAACTAAACCCTAAATGAACCTCCAACCACTAAACAGGAAACAAAAATCAAGGTCTGGAAAATATGAATATCAAAGAAAAGAATCAGAATAAAAAGCAAAATCATATTGGCTACGACTGGGACCTCAGATGCACATTCCTCTTTTTTGGAAAGAAACCTGCGGGCGGTAGGTTGTTCCAGCAAAAGCTTAATTGATCCAACACTTGCTATGCGAATCTTTTAACCTGCAAGTCTAGGTTTTCACTACGCGCCGCCCATGTAGGATAGGGTGTTAGAACTTGAGGGGCTACTCTAAATGTCAGCTCAGCCTAACTGCGATATTTTATGGCTACTTAGAAAGCTCACCAAATTATACTAAACGTTGTCGGTGGCTAATGTTTAAATCAATAATACTTACATGTAAATTTTAGTACTTTAGTGTTTTTGACTGTGCCTTTTATAAATCAATCCATACATTTTGTGACTATGATAAAAGCCATAAAATCCCAAATTCCCCAAAGTTGTCCATTTCAAACTTACCCACTGAGGTGACCGCTCTTTCAGCGTACTTGATGCCAAACTGGAATTCCATTCCCCTAGACATTCGAGCCATTGCACACATCTTACATTTTAGAAAAATCCCTAAAAAAGGGGCTTTTCTCACAGTAAGTCACCCATATTCTGCCTCTGCAAGCAACACACGTGCCAAGAGACTCCCCTGGAGAGCTTTTGAGCTCTATAAATCTCCCATAAATAAATAAACCAATGCCCACAGTTCCCACTTTGAGAACAGTCTGGACTGAGAGCTTTTGAACAGTGAGGGAGGCGGCAATCCATTTGCTGGGAGAAAAGCAATAACTCTGTCTGTGGACAAGTAGGTCGAGTCAACTAATCTTCATTCACCCATTAATGTTTTGTAGATATTGTAAAAGTGAGTTAAGATTAAATGAGCTGCACTAAGAAACTCAGGCTTAAGTATGGAAACATATGCTATGTTTAATGAAAAACGTGTATAGAGGCAGCACATCTTAAAGAGGGATGGTAAAAACAGGAAAAATGAGGAGCAGCAAATCTATCGAACGATTAATGCAGTGAAAACCCATCCAGCCTAATGCATCTCATTTGACCCAACAGAAATAAGAGAACCAAGTCTCGGCAGCCCTCAGAGCTCTGTGACCCCAACCAACTGTTTAATCAAGGGTGACAAAGGCAACGGTACAAGTCCAATAAGATCTGCACAGCTGACCGCCCTCATCCAAAACCCAAGCAGACCACCTTGAACATTGAGCAGCAGTCTCAATGTGCCTTAGAGGGAAGAAATCAGACTAGTACATACCAAGGAAAGCTATCATTTTACAGTTTGGCAGCTACTCTCTCCAAGTGATTTTACTGTAAAAGAGAAATTAGATATTGGATTATAATTGATCACCTGTTATAAGATCGATTGAACTTTTAAAGAAAATGTTATCAGGATAACCTGCACCACTGCAAAGCGTAAGGTGCTATACTCAGCATTTCCTTAAGAAGAGGTGCAAAACCATTGACAGCATCTGTGCGGGTTATTGTAGTTATTTTAACCAAAGAAATATTGGCAAACCTATGCCCAGGGCTAAGATTGCGAAACACCCTGTGGCTTTTGGACATCCTCAATGGTGTTGTTCACCTGAGCAGATAATGGTTCCACAAACCCTTAAATAAATAAATTAAAAAGTGGTCATTCAGAAAGAATAATGCCATTTAAAAGTGACGATCCATGAAAGAGCCTCCCCTTCTCCTATAACAACTAACTACCAATGTGTTGTGGATAGATTTAGTCACAAAAGTAAGAAACCATTTTCACTTTACAATCCATTTTTATTTAACCATGATTTCACGCTGAAATTGTGGCAAGACAGTTCCATCAGTAGCAGAACTAAACCTTCTCCTCAATGACCACTATTAAAGGATCAGACCAAGTGGGGAGCAGCAAAATAACCATAGCCGATAGCTTGTCATTTCAATGGACAAAGATAAAAAAACCGTCCTCATACTCCTCGACCTGAACATGGCACAGGACCCCGCTGACCTCACAACTTTGTTGGATAGGCTAGAAAAATCAGAGATGAATAGTGGAAACTGTTAAATGTTAAAGTAACAACCAAGATTCAGACCGTCGTAATGGGAGAAAGTGAGCAAAGTCTTTTTGATGGGCCTCCAGGTCTTAGGACCCCCACCCCTTCCACTATACCCTCAAACCAGCAATCTGGTCATACTCTAACTACCAACTCTTATTTATTCCACAAGTCAATGCAGTAGTGTAAGAAACAGGATTATCATTTGGGCTGGGTGACTAACCATCTCAAGGAATAATCGCAACCTTATCAGGGTGAACCCTCAATGTCACAAAATTAGCCTAAACTCAGTCTCCTGGTGGCTATGACACAGAGCAAGCAGGCTTCACTTAGGGCAATTTGTAAAGTCTTTATGCTGTACCAAAACAGTAATAAAGTCAAAATGCAAACAACCTGCATTGCATATCTTCTTACAGAGGACTATGCACCTCAACAGGGTCCTCACCTGCAACGCCTTCCTTCTTCTCCCTGGAGAACCACACAAAAAGCTGATCTCCACCCAATGGATCTTGCTACGATCAATGTAAAAGCATTTTTTGGGTCCTGGCGAAGAAGCCTCTACTCCTCTTTTGAGGGCTAAAGAACACAAGAGGGGTGATGGATTGCCTAACATAGAAGGGAGTCACAACTTTAGGCAAAAAAGTCAGACCAAGTCCTCAGCACCAGTTTGGTAGTATAGGGCGATGAACAACAATGCCTAAAGTAATGGCTGAAGCAAATGAGGAAGACAGTCTTCAAAGTCAGAAGACACAACAAGGAGTTGTGTATAGGCTTGAGGGCGTACACATGAAAAACATCAAAATCAAGTTAAGGTCCCACTGTGGTATCACAAACCGTTAGGGAAGGAATGTGTGTGTCAAGCCTTTAATAAACTACATAACAGATAATTTAAACAAGGATGGTTGGTCCGGCAAAGGTAAAAAGGCTGAAAGGGATGAAAGGCTGACAAATAACATTTAATAGAGCCCACTACAAAGTCTCGCAGGATCAAAGAAAAAATGAACAGTAGAGCATCTGACAATTTGGCTTGTAAAGTATTTATTTTCCAGACTCCTCACCCAGGCATATATATGTCCCAACACCCGGCTTAAATGGACTTCGTTGAAAGGTGCATGGCGATAAGGATGACATCCAACACTTCGGGTGGCAGCTCAAATGCAGTTAATGGCCACCTCTTAATCTCTATGCATGTAGGAGTAGATTGCGCACTGGTGATCCTCTAAAAGTGGGAGCCTGATCGAAGAACAGATGTCCATGGTCAGACTTTTCAGGTACCACTCTCCTGACCCAATCCTGAGCCACAAGGATGATTTCAGCCTGATCGTTCCTGATCTTTTCAGAACTAAAAGCAGGAGAGGCAGGGGCATGAAGGCATACTTGAGCCCGGTCTTCAATTCCAAATGGAATGCCTCTCCTAGTGCATCTCTTTGTGGGAACTACAAAGCACAAACTTTTGACACTGTTCATGCTTGAATGTGGCTTAAACATTGTAAGCCAGGGTTCTGTCCACTGTTGGAAGATGCCCTGTGTCACCTTGTGATGTAGATGCCGTTTGTGATCTGGCAGATGCCGCAGACTGAGCATGTTTGCTCTGGAATTCAAGGACCCT
Organism: Calotriton arnoldi; assembly: GCA_963921515.1. NCBI lineage: Eukaryota > Metazoa > Chordata > Amphibia > Caudata > Salamandridae > Calotriton > Calotriton arnoldi. The sequence continues at coordinate 1,372,156 of CAWUFW010003238.1, forward strand.
ACTAGGTGGTTTGCAATCAGGGAAATGACTGGACACTCCAGCCAACTCCAGAGGAGCAGAGACTCTTGACACAAGGCGCAGAACCCCATTCCGCCTTGCTTGTTGCAGTACCAAATGCTAGAGAGGCCCCAAGATCTTCTGGTACTGTCGGTAAGATCTTGCTCACCATACCCCAGAGGACATGCGTGTAGCAACCCAAAAAACAGACTGCATTGACTGATCTCGGCGCCAAGCTGGCTGAGAACATTGGTTTTCCAAATGCCTCCAATCCTCTTGGACTCCCTATCCGGAAGCTCATGGGGAAAGGAGTGGGGTTCACTAACTGGCTGAACTCTGAATCATCAGGCTCTATGGAGTAGGATTTTATTAAGGAAATCAGGTCACCAGGCGCTGGTATATGACACCTGATCATCTGCCTATTCACTGGTGGGCAGGAACATAGGTTTGTTCAAGTGCACATCAAAGTATCAAGGAGGGCCTCGCTAAAGGAGAGCAAGGGCTCAGATGTGGAAGGCCCAGGCTGCAGACTTTCCGTAAGGACATTAGTCATGGTCTCAACAGAGGGCAGCTGCAAATCCAACTGGTGAGCTTCCAACCCCATATCAGGGGAGGTTCCAAGCCCACTGAAATCTTGTATATCCATACAGAAATTATCGTCATGAGGGAAAAGATCACCATCACCTACCCCACTATCATCTCTCTTTGGTGGAGTACCTTGTGCAAAATCTGAACCAAAACAACAATGGAGCTTCTGTTGGTGCAACCAGCCTGGTAAATGTATTAGTCAGAATCAGCATATTTGACAATAGGTTGTGCTTTAGGTATTTCATAGAGAGACATCGGGCTGATGTTGTTTTGGGATCAGACATCAAGATCACAATAGGATCCTAATTGGCAGCATCAGCGTCGACGAGTGGCAGCCTGGTGTAGGCCCGGATGCTAGAGTAGGTGTCTGTATTAGCACTGGCGCTGGACTCGGAACAGATTCTTGGCAGTCATTCGGCGCTGGGGAAGGTCCTATTGGTGGTAACCCGACTGGAGGCCCATGAGGATCCTTGGGTCCTAAAGGCACGCCAGAAGAACCAGAAAAGTGATGAAAATCTGAAGTCTTTGACAGCCTCAATTTGCTGCAGCATTACCAATGGCTTGGGCATGCAGGGCGCACCGAGATCAGCTGGGGCATCTGCTCTGCACTTGTTGACCAACTAATATTGTGACTCTCTTGAACCTTCTTCTTGGACATGGAGTGGCAGGATGGGGTCAAGTCCCTGTTCGCTTTATTATGTTTGCTCTCAGACTTAGACTTACCAGACAACTTTTACTGTGAAGTGGACCGCTTGAGAGAACGACCCCAAGATCTGGAGTGGGACTTACTTGAGGGTCTCAACTATTTCTTCTTATGTTTGATGATGTACAGCTCCACCTTCTGGTCTCGGATTCCTTCAGGAGCATGAAGTCTCATTTGCCACAAAAGTTTGAGTCATGCCCCAAGCCCAAACACCTTGTGTTGGTCTGTGACTAACATCTGTTTTCTGCAATCACAGCAAGGCTCGAAGCCTGGTGTTTTAGGAAGGGACATGGTTCCCTAGCACTCTAGTTTTGAATTTCCTAGAAGTCACTATAAGGCTCAACAAATGTGGGAGAGGAGCTCCAGATCCGCGTCCGAAGGTGGGGAAGTAAAAGAACAGACGTCAGCGTGCAGGGGTTATGCTTATAAGCAGCTCCACTCTGTCACTTCTGGGGCAGTAAGGAGCCATCACAGAATCTCACAGCACCACCTAGTGGGATGTTTGAGCCTTGCTGGGAAAGTTCCTAGATGCAGTCTGGTGCCTGGGGAGTATTCTAAGGTGGGAAATCTGAGATAGAAGCATCCATCAGAAAACAGACGTTTGACTCCTTTGAACATTTCCCATGGACACTCTCCAGAATATTTCATCAACCTTGCAAATGCTTACTTGCTCATACAACATGTCAATAGACTCCTTGACATATACAATACAGGCCTGAAAACCAGGTGGAGCTTACTATACCTCTGAAACTTGATCCTTAATTCCCATATCCCCTGCACCATGGTACACCCAAGAACTCAACAAAAAAGCACAGAATACATAGATGCAAAAGAAATGGCGATGGACCAATGCCCCTGAAGACATCACACAACTTCAAGCTCTCGGCTTGGCACAAAGAGCCGTCATCACCAAAATCAGAACCATCTTTTACAAAATGACCATCAACAAAGCAGCCAAATGAAGCAATGCACTCTTCAAAACAGGCCAGCTCTGCATACACCCACTCCAAGACCATCCAATAACTCAATCAATCCTCTAATATTGAGAAGATCCACATAAGATCCCACATGGAAAATACGAAACTCAACATCAGCTCTGTCTGCCATACATCATAACCCCACCCCCAAGTGGACATCCTTCAACCCCCCTTCACATGCTGAGCTCATTCAAATGTTTAACACTCTAAGGCCACCTCCCATTAACAGGACATTCTACAGTCACTCACTGCGAACTCTTTTCATCGAGATACCCAAATACCACTCCTCAATGACATCGCAAACTCCTAAAAACCTGGTTTTTCAGCCTTCCCTAACAGCCTTCATACCTAGCACCTGGATCTCGTGGCAGTCTGCTTCCGCCTTTTGCTTCCGCAATCAGCGCCGGGACACCTCCGTTGGAGGTAGCTGTGCGCTCTACAAACTTCAAAATAAATAAATAAATAAATAAATGACATCAAATCCTCCCTTAGCCTAGGCTTCAGGCCGGTTGCAGCACAGAGGCAGCTACTCTTCAAGTAGTGAACAACACTTTCCTCATCAATGACAAAAGTTACCCCTGCCTCCTGATCCTCCTCTTTTCCTAACTTATTTTTTGGCGATCGCTCATTTAGGCCTTGCTCAGTCTCTCTGCAGCATTTAATACAGTCGACTTAAAAGCACAAATGTCCACTACGGACAGTCATATGGGTTTCTCTGATACAGTTCTGCCGTGGTCCACCTCTTACCTCTCCAACCTCCACCTGCTCATCCAGTTGGAAACTTCTGGATCCCAGACACTTCCTGTCCCTTGCCTGGTACACTAGGGACCCATACTGTCATAATTCCTCTTCAACCTCTACATGGAACAACTTAGATTCAAGCTCACTAACAACACCATCAAGGTCCATCAATATGCTGACATCATACAACCATAATTCTACCTCAAATACTCACCAGTGCATGATGCCCGACAACTCAAAAAACTCCCTTGAATTATTTCAGAATTTGATGTTTAGAACATACCTAAACATCAAGTCTACAAAGACAGAAAAACTCCTTTTTATTAACAACGCCAAACAACCACTGATTCAAGCTTTGGCATCTGACATGAGCCAAGATGGCTTCTTTCTCCAACTGACAACAATGCAAAATCACTTGCATTCAACCTTGAAACAGATGTCTACTTCAAAGAACAGATTGTCAAGAAAACCAAGGCATCATCGTACCACCTCTCTCTGCTGAAAGAAGTAAAACCTTTCCTACCCCAAACCCACTTCAGAACAACCTGTCCCTCCAAGATGGAGGAAACACCCTGCTCAATTACCTCCCTTGACATACCTGACCCTGCTGATAAGTATACTACACTCATGGAAATGGGAGAAAATGCAGCCATATCACTCCAACTCTGAAGGAATTACACTGCTTCTCCTCAAGCCCACATCACCTTCATGACCAGATGCACACTTCCAGGCTCCCACCAGGCCCTCAAAAAAGACACCCCTACTTAACTGGGAGAGACACTAACCACCACAAGCTAACAGTGGGAGTACATCGTCAGCCTGGAGACTAAGAAGTACAAGAAAATAAGAATTGAAAGGCAGGCCTTCTCCATACATGTGCCAAGGAACTGGAACAGCGTTGATTCAGAACTGTTTGAACCCTCCAACTTATCAGAAAGCACTTGTAAGGGCATTAGCACTACCCTCCGTAGAATCCAATGGTTATCTGCCTCATTGTAAACCATCATGGACCATTCCCACGACCACCTGCTTGATGTTCAGCACTCGGGTGAACCCCAGTTAGGTTTGTGGCATGTGCAAAATGAGCTTACACAGATAGCTTTGTGAATCGGGGTCTCCTTCTCTAAACATAACCCCTGTATCCGCTGTCATCGACTTAATGATGTTGTGTCAAGAAATAAAATATAGTGGCACAAAGCTATGTGGCTCACAGAAAGTTATTGCTGGTGTCCCTAGTGCCCTTTCGGTATAAAAATAGTTCCTATACTGCAGGGCACAAGTCCTAAAAAAAGAAGTGGGGGGACGCTGACGTCACGACAGGAAGTGACGTCACGAAAGGTGGCTTGCACGATCAGACTCATTGCCTCCCCTCGCTCACCCCTTAGATGCGATTGCATCAGAGAAGCCAGCGCGTGAGCAGCGTTCTGAATGAGCTCCGATCTCGCCCCAGAGAGGCCAAAGCGTGAATGTGTGGCTCCATTTGCTCCAGTTATCGAGCTCCCGGTAAAATAAGTGGGGGGACGCCGTCCACCCGTGTGGTACCCCGCCTCGAGCCCTGCTATACTGCGAGTTGCTCCATGTAAAATTTCCGGAGTGTGAAACTAGGTAACTGGTGTTAGGATTATCACATATAATCAACGCAGTGAGTGTGCAGGATTTCCAATGCAAAGTAATAACAAGCATTGGCATAGCCAATAGGTCTCGCTTTTGGGACCTTATAAGTATTTAGTTATGCAGCACAATATCCTTGGTGCAATAACATCAACTGTTGCATGTCTAAAAACTTATAAGGTCCCAAAGGCGAGACCTATTGACTATGCCAATGCTTGTTTTTAGAGGCCTGGCATGCAGTTTTAAATGTAGGCTGGTAAGAAAGGTGCCAACCCGAGGGGCAAGGTCTAGAGAGAAATAAGATAGGAAGAGAGGTGAGTTATAATGAGATAGCACAAATAGAAAGGTGAAGCACAGAATGACAGGTCAGGTAAACAAAGTAGCGAGGCAGGTAGAGCCGGTGGGATGAAAAATAGAAAGATATGAGAAGTAGAGAAAAAGAGGTGCAGATGAGGTAGAGAGATGAGGCTAATACAGAGTAAGTGCGAGGGAGAAGTAGAGAATGGTGAAATAGGGAGAGAGAGAGACAGAGGTAAGACAGATGTATTAAACGAGCGAGACATTGTAAGCAGAGAGAGTGAACGGAAACAGTGAAGGAGATAGAAAGAGAGATGAAAGCAAAGGGAGTGATAGATGGAGTGGAAGAGGTAGGGAGAGCATTGTAGAGAGAAAGAAATAAAATAATGGGAAAGGCGAGGAAAGAGGACATCAATAAAAGAGAGACATAGAAGGCCAATAGGTAATGTAAATTGAGAGTCTAGATAGTGTATGAGAGGTGGGGAAGAGAGAGATGAGGCAGTGAGTTGTGAGGCAGAGAGAGAAATGAAAGAGAGAATGGTGAGGTAGAAAGAGGCATGCGAGAGGTAGAGAAAGGTAAGGTATAGATGGCAAAAATGATAGAAAGGGTAAGATAAAGAGATGAAATTAAGAGGGAGGGAAGTAAATGGAAGAGAAATGAAGGGGGATAAGATGCAAACAGAGCAGCAAGATGCAGAAAGAAGAGAAAGTAGAGAGAGAGAGAGAGAGAGAGAGAGAGAGAGAGGCACTTGAGGAGAAGAGAGGGGCAGAGAGCTGACCGAGAGCTAGAGATCTAGAGGTAGGATCGGAGAGAGGTGGCAAGTTGAGGTCATGAGAGGTAAGTGCTGTGGGGCACTGAGGTTTATTGAAAGAGAGGTGTGACGTACAGAGAGAGAAGACAAGGACTGGAGAAAGTGTCCACACTGAACTAGAGGTTGGTGATCACCCTAAATATATTTATTAAAATAAAGCATTAAGAGAGTGCACTTTTACGGATTTCAGAGTGTGCACCATCTTGCATTGAAGATGACAAAAGAAGCCATTTTGGCACAATAAACACATCCAGCATCAGTGCTGTTGGTGCTAGCTGAGGCAGTGGAACACTTGATGAGCTCTTTGAAAACGATGACATGTCCTCCGCTGGGTCTGTTAATTCTGTCCTGTCTTATAACCTTGTGCCTGGGGAATAGGTGTGGTAATGTCGATAGAATCAGCCAGGTTTCTGTGAGGAAGAGCAGTTTCAATGTGTGGTCGTGCAGCAGGTCCCATATTTCAGTAGCGTGTTTATTGAGGGAGGTGTTGTTGAGGAGAAGGCAGAACAGGGAGGGGTGGGGAGAGGTGTGTAGGTGTGCGTGGCCGAGGGAGAGGTGAGTGTTGTGTGCGGTGCATGTGAGGGTGGTGTGAAGGTGTGGGAAGGTGCAGGAAAAGTGTCAGTTGGAACAGGGGAAGGCACCTTCGCAGTCGACTACCGAGGCGTAGCAGCAGCACTGGAAGGTGCATTCAAGGTTCAGGGTGAGGAGAGGGAAGCAGATACGTAGCAGTGATGGGAGTGAAAGCAAGGGGTCTGGCGCTGGGCATGGGAGGGGCGCATACGGGCTGTGCATCCAAGCTGCGGCGGACATGAATTAGGAGCGGGGATCTCTGGGGCAATGGGTTGGGCTAAGTAACTGGCAGGAACCGAGAAGGGAGTGCGGCGTGGGAGAGGAAGCAGGGAAGGTCGCAAATTCAGGAAAAGGGCAGGAAGAAGAGCAAAAGAGTGAGAAAAAGGAAGAAGAGGAGTTAAGAGAGCAATTGAGTTCGAAACTCGAAGAGAAGAGCTGAGACTAAAAGAAGCCAAGAGCAGCAAGGATTGAGTGAAAAGGGCAGAGAAAAATGTTAAAGAATGAAAGGCAAAAGCACAGAAGATCAGCAAAGAATGAATGAGAAAGAGTGGCAGATGCCCAGCAGATCGGCACAGAATCAGTGTAAAAGTTCAAAAAGCAGCAAAGAAAGATTGCGGAATAATGAAAAAAGCACTTGAAAGTGGCAGAAAGAAAATGAGAAACGCACAGAAAAGCAGCAAAGAAGGAATAAGAAGGAAGGAGTAATGCACAGTGAAGTAGCAAAGAAAGACTGAGAAATGCACATAAAAGTGACAAGTAATGAAAGAATGAGCGATGCACAGTAAACAGCAAGGAAAGGGCGAGAAGTGTTCAAACAAGCAAATGGTGCGCGCGAAAGTGATCGCGAGCAACAATTTCGGCCGCGACCGGGAGTTGTGTGTGTGCGCGCGCAAAAACTAAATAAAACAAGCATTGGCCGCGCGGCCGTGCGAGACGCGCTCTGTGGTGGGGGGAGGAGCGGGAGAGCAAGTGACGCGCGGCCGTGAAAGTGACACGGCCGCGCGGCCCCGAGAAGCGCTCTGTGGTGGGGGAGGGGTAGGAGCAAGTGAGAGGAAAGACATATGGCGCCTGGAGCATGCGAGGAATGCGCGTTACTGTGCGCGTACCCGCATGCTCTAGGCAAGCCCAAAAAAAAGTGGTTGCATTTCTAAAAGCCCACTTACAAAATGTCTCGCCCAGACCAGCGCAAGCGCTGGTTTCAGGGCGAGACCTAAAAATGAATAGTGGTAAAATCCAAATAATGGAAATTAAATGTGGTCGTCATTATTAGCTAAACTGTGTGAGCGTACTGTTCATCGACAACAGGGGACAGTGTGTGTACACTAGCTTTCTCGTAGTATTAACCCCCCGCCCCCCACCTAACAAAACCTGCCAGGGGTCTAATGAGTCAGCAATATCGATTAACATCGCACAGAAGTCCCTGGGACTGGCATTTTAAAAGGCTGGGCACAAAACAGCACAGACACTGGAGAAGTACATTATGATGAATTAAAAAAAGTCAAAACCTGCCCAGTTCTGGTGACTCACTGTCTCCAGTCAGGAAAGATGCTCGGCTGTCTATTCTCCACAGAAGGACTCTTTCAGTAGAGGCCTCGAAATTTACATGCGCCGTAAACATGGAAAATAACAGGGGTGGGGGCAACATTGTTTCCGCTCGAGCGCTCCACCCCTCCTCGTCGCCACCTTGTGCCTTCCAAGGCTGCACGTCTGGGCAGCGGAGGGACAGAACAAGGGTCTCTCACAGGGGTCTGGTTACTTGAGAGTAAGGGAATAGGAGCGGAGCACCTGGTGACCGCCTGGACCATGGCTGGCAGCTGGCCCTGCTCCTGCTGCCTCCATCCACAGCCTCTCAATGCTGGGCCCTGAGCACCTTCCTTGCCTTAAGACACATAGCCAGAGAGAACTAATTACCGCGATTACATGTCGCGCGCACTAAGAAAACCCAGCTCTGCGCACATTAACCTGCTGGGCTGGCGAGATGACCAGTGATATCAGGATTAATAGGGCACTGAAGCGTCGAGGTAAAGCAGGACAAATCCAAAACAGAAATCTTTTGCCACAGTGCCGACTACCGATATGTATTCCGCCCATTGCTTACCATTGGCTTTGTGCTTTGTAACTCACATGTGTTTACTTTCTATTTGCTGGCTTTGTGTGTTTTAGGCTGTCCAGCTTGAGTTAGTCCCTTCTGTGGTCCATAACCTATTTACCTTATCCTTCCAACAGCGTCTGATTTCTGCAAAGAAGCCTTTAAAACTTGTTTTTATCTTGCCACATTTGCTGTGCATTCAAAGACCGAGGTCAAATGTCAGGCTCGGTCTTCTGAGGGAGTTTGGTGTTTCTTTTTTTTTCTCTCACTTCAAAGTGAGAGGAATTATGTGACGATCATGCTGGCTACTGACTGGAGGAAGGCTGTACCATGTTATTTTTTGTCTAGCACACAACTAAATTGAAATATCTGCAAATGAGCTGTCCACATATTTCACAATATATCAGGATTAAAAAAGCACAAATGAAGCATGTTTTTGGTAATTTTGAAGTGTGGTGGAAACAAATATTTTAATACGATCAAAACAAATCAATGCACTAGGTGATGACGTTTCCACACATTATCATTTGTGTGCTATATAGTTATATCAGTAAAACTGTATCTCTGTGCAAATATAATGGCCATTTCAATTAAAGATGTGTTGTCTGTAATGGCAGTGCAATACCACACCACACACACTCTACTCTGTGCCACTCCCATGCACTCTACTCAGCACCACTCCACTCTATGCCTCTCTACTGTACCCTGCACTTCTCTACTCTATGCCATGGCACTTTACGCAACTCTACACCACTCCATGCTACCCCACTGCACTCTACCCTGCACCACTCCACTCAACCTTGCACCACTCCACTCTGCACCAATACACTCTATGCAACTCTACTCTGCAACAATACACTCTCCACCACTAACCTCTACACTCTGCACCACTGCACTCTGCGTCACTCTACTCTGCATCACTCCACTCTATGCCACTTCCCTCTAAGCTACTCTAATCTACTTTGCACCACTGCACTCTATGCCACACTATTCCACTATGCGCCATTCCAAACTACGCCACTGCAATGTACGCTTCACCACACCACTCAACATGACTGCACTCTACGCCACTCTATTCTACACCGCTGCACTCTATGCTACTGCACTCTAAACCACTTTACTCACAACCAATACACTCTACACCATTGTACTCTATGTCAATCTACTCTTCACCACTGCACTGTATGCCCCTATACTCTACTATGTAACACTCTACTCTACCCTGCACCACTCCACACTATGCCACTCCACTTTAATCTGAAACAATCTGTTCTAGGCCACTACAATCTATGCGACCCTACTCCACTCTGCGCCACACCATTCTCTGCCACTGCAATCTACGCTGTGCCACTCTACATCACTCTACTCTACACAACTCTAAGCCACTGCGCTCTACCTCACTCTAGTCTAATGCACTGCACTCTACGCTGCACAACTGTACTCTGTGTCACTTTACTCAGTACTACTCTACACCAATGCACTCTGCGTCACTCTACACCACGGCACTCTGCGCCACTCTACTGCACTCTATGCGCCAATGCACTCTACACCACTGCACTCTATGCCAATCCACTCTACGCCACTCTCGTATCTACTGTGTATCACTGCACTCTGACACTGCACTCTATGCCTCTCTACTCTACGCTACTGTACCCTGCGCCACTGCACTCTGTACCACTTCACTCTATGCCTTTCTTCTCTGTACAACTGCACTCTTCACCACTGCACTCTACACCATTCTAGTCTAGGCAATCTATTCTACTCTGCACCACTCCACTCTATTCTTCAACACTGCACTCTAGTATGTACCACTCCACTCTACCCCACTACTCTACGACACTGCATTCTACCTTGCACCACTCCACTCGATCCTGCACCACTCCACGCCACTTCCCTCTACTCTGAAACAATCTACTCTATGTCACTGCACTCTTCACCACTCTACGCCACTGAAATCTACGCTGCTGAACTCTACTCTATCTCTGCACTACTTTACGCCACTCTGCTCTAAACCACTGCACTATACGCCAGTCCTCTACATCACTTTACTCAAAACCAATGCACTCTACGCCAACTACTCTGCACCACTGCACTCTATGCCTCTATACTCTACTCTAACTCTACTCTGTGCCACTGCACTCTATGCCACTGCACGCTACCCCACTCTACACCATTGCGCTCTATGTCACTGAGCTCTATCCCACTTTATTCTACTCTGCACCACTCTGTACTCCATGCCACTGCTCTCTCCACCACTTTACTCTGCACCACTCTACGACAGTGCACACTATGACACTCTACTCTGCAAGACTGCACTCTCAACCACTGACTCTGTACCGCTGTTCTCTATGCCACTTCACTCTACACCACTCAACTGCACTTTATGCCACTCTACTGTATACCTCCTTACTCTACCCTGCACCACTCCACTCTATACGACACTCTATGCCACTCCACTCTATGACACTCTACTCCACTGTACGACACTCCACTGTACGACACACCATGACACTATGCCACTCAACTCTACTCCTCTCTACCCCCTCTACGACACTACATAGCACTCTACGCCAACCCACAATACTCCATGACACTCCACACCACTCAACTCTACACCACACCGCTCTAAGTCACTCCATAACACTCGACTCTCCACTCACTCCACGCCACTCTCCTTTATGCCACTTTTAGACATGCTGAACAGCAGCCACGCTGGTGTCCAACATGGCTAAAACATATGGACAAAGCCAATAGCTCTTGCGTAGGTGAGACCTTTTGGCTTTGCCAATACTTGTTTGTATGTGAGGTAGTGGGGAGTGGGCAGTGCAGGGGAGGTTTGCACTAATGGAAAATGGACTGACTGGGTAGGCAGCGCCGTCTGCATGTATCAGGGTTACTAACATGTGTTCAGGTCACACCGGACAAAGCTGTACTAGGTGCTCCTTTTTCAAGGGGTTCAGTTCAAACCAGGACTTTTCTGGTCAAACCCAGACAGATGGCAACCAGGAGCTTCTATCCCCAGTAGCTTCCCATGGCATCCAACGAAGAGGAGTTTATCTACACTGGCTACCGTTGGCAACACGCATGGAAAAGCTGCTGAATGTAATTAAAGACATACTAAACATCTGAAGCACTCCTTTGATCAGCCCTTCACCCGTCTCCTTGTCTAAACCAAATAGGAACCGATGTGATGTTATATTACCACCATTTGCCTAACACGTGTGCCTTTATCCCCTTATATTTTTGGGAATGTGTCTTCCCACAACTTGGGTTTTCCAGCAGAAAAGTCATAAATGTAAAGTTAGCACAATTTGTGAGTTGTGAACAGAAGTCAATCGTTTTGCGTAGTGCTGCCCAGGCGTAGTCTGGTGAAGACCCAGCCACCTCAGCAGGCCTTAGGGGCCCAGAAACGGTACCCGGCTGAGGACCTAGGTGGCCTGGACCCATTCATGAACATCAATTCACCAAAATGCAAGGGGCAGCAGAAGTGACATCATACGCCATTTTAACTTTACTTTCACTCACACACACATGCTTACACGGAAACACATTCACACACTTGCTGTCACAAACACATTCTCACCCCAAGCACCCACACAACATACATTTAAAAGCATTTCTTACCTCAACTGCCAGTGAGGGTCATAGTCCAGCTAATTATACTTAATTTTTTATTAGACTAATAGCGAATAATTAAATATTAGTCACTATTAGTGTAATAAAAAAATGACAAAAAACAAGGAGATTGGAGTTGCCCCTGTAACTCCTGGCACTGGTTTTATCACCTCTGATGCCAGGGGTCGCAAAGGCAGTGCTAGGGGTCGCAAGGGGCAGGCCAGAGGTCACAGCTGCGACCCCTGGCGACACCTAAATGATATCCATGGACCCAGTGGGCATATAGTGCCAAAAACCTGCCTGTTAGGGTGGAATGCTGGCTAAGGTGTGAAGGGGGCTCGCGCCGATTGGGCGGCGCCCTCTGAAATCTCCAATCAAGGCTGGGAAGCTTCAGACACAGGCCCCAGGTGCCATTACTTCAAAGAAGCGGTTAGTGAATAAGGGGCTGTCATCTATTGGCTGACTCAGTGCAGCTTTCGCCAGTATGGTTTGAGCCTAAGTTTGTGTGGTGTGGGTAACACACGGGCGTGTCCGTTCAATAAAGCATCCAACGTTAAATCAGAAAAGCGTTTCTTATATTACTTCACCGCACCATTCAAACTGAAACGCAAAACATTTTTTTTTTTAGAAAGGAGGAGAAACGAGGTTACGATGGGGCGTTTTTACAACAGACCAGCGCAACAGACGTGGAACAAGGTACGAATCAGGCCAATAGTCCCCAGTAAAGTTCACTGCGCATTATTCCATTGAGGCGCTTGTACAGCACATACAGGAGGGTTACACAGAGGCGCGGAACCCTCAAACACAAGTATGCTATCTAGTGACCAATTCATTTCTCCTGTAACTTTCTGTGTGCTCTCCCCCGAGATCATAAAAGATGACACTGTCATACGTCAACAGACCAGATTCAGGCGGGAGACTCCCAATCTGTGAAGCCAAAAATGGCTGTATTTTACCTGTCTCCTGCCTGATATTTCTCATCAGATAAAACCTCTCCTCCAGTGCTTAATTTGAGCAGGTGCTTTCCGGTGCTCAGCACTGGCACCTAATCCTCAGCACCGGTGCTTATAGCACAGGTAAAGGACACACTCATTTGGAAGGCATGTGATTTTCCACAGACTCACAGGATGTTGAGCCACGCGAGACTCGAACCCGGTTCCCCAGCTCCGAAATCGGCAGCTCTAGCCATTAGGTCAAGTCCTCTCCAGAATAATGAGTGCCGGGGCTCTCTCGTCAGGAGGCAGTTTGCACCAGCACATTTCTCCTGTTAGCGCTGCCTCCTGAGGAGAGCCCCAGCACTTTTTATTTTACAAATTAACTACTGCTCTCCTCCCTCTGCGCTCTTCAGATGGCGCTGCACGTGCGTTCTTCAGAAGACGCTGTAGGTCACTGTGCGCTCTTCAGATAACCCTTTACGCGCCTGCGCATGCTTCAGATGAAGGTGCGCGCTTCAGATGATACTGCGAGTGCCCCCGCGCTTTTTGGACACATTGCTTTAATCCGGACCTTTCAACAGCCGTGCATCAGATGAACTGCAACGAAAGCTCTCAGAAGCTCCATCGCGTTTTTAATATAATTTCTGTCTCAAGATGCAGTCAGGATGTATTACATTACAGCCAAAGTCAAGCAGAAATAACACATAGTGATGAAATATTTCTAATATGTCTAGAAAGCGCCGCCAACGCCTCTGTCAGCGCTGCCACTGTACAGGAGCTAATAACGTGCAGCTGCAACGCCAACCAATCAAGAAATAATGGTCGTCTTTATTGCCCAGTGATTAGCCCCTTGTCCGGAGTATGTTCAATGTAAATCTGTACAGTAAAGGACAGACGGCCTCTGGATTGCAGAAGAACCCCATCTCTTGCTGGCAAATTAGTTAATCTGTTACCACATTCTATTGAGTTATCAGAAGCAGTGACTCGGAACAGTCTGCTGGGACTTTTGAACATCTTTAATCCCCCGAGCTGCCAACATCTCCCAATAAATATGAAGGCAGCAGCTGCAGCACACTGCAGACACCACGAATCCAAATGTCCAGAGCAGGACAACGCACATTTATTCTTTAACTTTCAAAAGAGATGCTTTAGAAGCAGTGTTTTTTTGGCAGGTGAGGTGTGGAGAATAGAAGATTGCGATTTTGTGTGCCCTCCAATGCTGAAAAATACGCAGTCCGTACCCGCTGCATAGGTAGAACTGCAGCAGGCATTCACTGGCCTAGTATCAGAGGAGCGAGACAGTAAAGGTTTAAAGGCACTGTGCCCAAGCTCCTACCTTAAACACAGTTTATTCACAGATAAGACAGTTTCCTTTAGGTATCTCTCACTCAGAGTTTCAGTAGCTTGGACGAAGTTCTGAAAAAGGCGATGACGGATGCATTATTCAGTATGACAGAGTTCCAAAGAGTTGAACAGCTATAGAACTAAAGATAATGTAAAAACATACACAATTTCAGATGGTTAACAGTAAATAACCAGTGAGTGGTTCAGAGTGACATCAAATAGTCAACAAGAGCAAATGCCTAGCTGGTAAATGTGAACAACAAAGGTGCCAATACTGATAGTTCTCTTTAACAACAAATGGCCATGGGTGCACAGATTCGAATCAAAGGCACCAATACTGATAGTTCTCTTTAACAACAAATGGCCATGGGTGCACAGATTCGAATCAAAGGCACCCGGGTCGATTCTTATCAAAACAAATTTTGCAAACTGCGAGCGAGTCGGAGAGAGATGCCACAGACACGCAAATTCGTGAATTAAGATTCCACAATCCTTTTGGGAACTGCCGTGAGCGTCTCTTTTACATCCATACACGCACATATAAAGATCCTTTTAAATCAGAAAGTTATCCTTCATGACAAACCCCACGTGACGTTGACTGCTTGACATAAAAATAGAACGTCTTTTTCCAAGTGATATTCGAGATCGACTGATCTTTAGTACTAGTTTTTGGTCCTGAAGAGAACCTCCAATTTGATTTATGTGAGGTTCGAAACGCGTCGACCAGTCTCCTTTTTTCCAAACAAGTGTGGCTACAGATTCATGTTATGGTTTCTGCTTATATCAAATTATTAAATTTTAGTTGATTTATTCTGTGCAGAAACATGGCATTTTGAAACATTCACACTGTTTGATGATTTAACATTGACGCTTCGTAAAGCACTGTCTTTTGTATGAATGTGGAGTTATTTTTGTTATTTGTTGTATGTTGTCTCAGTCCTTGTCTAAATGCCGTCAAAGTAATTTGTCCTTTGAATGTATTGTCAATAGGTTTGTTTTATCATTTTTTTTTATAAAATAATATCCTTTGCGTGTGTTTTTGAAACTGATGCACATTTAAATGAAAAAATGTGTTTGCTCTTAAGCAAATAAAATAAAAATTTGTTTTGATAAGAATCGACCCGGGTGCCTTTGATTCGAATCTGTGCACCCATGGGCATTTGTTGTTAAAAAGAACTATCAGTATTGGCACCTTTGTTGTTCATTGTTAGATTGGCTCAGCCTTACTGATCAGAGCCCAACCCTTCTTCGTTATTTATTTAGCTGGTAAATGTGGCATGATAACCGACTCCCCATATCTTGAAAATGACCAAACTCTGACCCTCCAAAATACCACCTTAATAACTTAGTTTAAGATTTCCCGCTCAAAGATCTGTTTAACCCAGAAGTCAAATTTGCCATTTTGCTAATTCCTAGGCCAATACAGTACTTCTAGAACACAAAATATGCTAGACATTGAAATAGTACTCTTCCAGGAACGAACAAGCCTGGACCAATACAACATTCTAAATGTTATCCTAACAGGCTTTAAGCGGCCTGCAGGGCCAAGCTTCTCTAGTATTAAATATATGACATAAACGGTACTGAAAATGGAGAGCGCTTTCACTCCTTGAACTATCTAGGAAATGCAAAATGGTCAGTCAAATATTCCGAAGGGGCACTGATCCCAATGGGACCCATGAAATGCTTTAGGCCCTTTTGAAATTAAACAAAGTAGGGGGTAATTTCATAATTCAAATGGAGGGAAGCCACCACACCAGCTTCCATGGTGACATGTGGGATCACATTAGGGCCCACGCGGTTGCTAATTCTACTCAAAAGTTAACTATTGATGGTGCTCAATACTGCCTGGGCTCATGGGGTGAGTCTGCACCCTGTTGCAGAAGGCATAAAAGAATGCTTCCAAATATCAGGGGCACTGACACTTTGGACACATTAATTAAAACAACAGCATGTAGCTGGCTTGAACTAAGTGGCATCATAACTAAGTTGATCTTCGTTACAATCAAGCACCCTTGATGAAGCTGTTTAAGATGTCAGGCTAACCACCACCAATATAAGGGCACCAAACAAACTCGAGCACAACACCCTTTGAGTAAGCCTAGGCAAGAACCTCTCCTAAAAGCCTCATGAAGACAAAGTAGCAAGCACCTCAACTCAGAAGCTCAGGCTTTCCTGTTAGATCTTTGAGTACATACACACCTATACAAAGCAAATACATTGTTATGCATGGCTCTCAGAGACAGCCTCTATCGTTTATTTCAGTTTCTAAATGTTATATATAACTCACTGCCATGACGTAGGAACAGTTGATAACAAAATTCGTTACCCACTGTTGTGTTGTCATTAAGGCCTTCCAGGCCAGGCTGGCAGGTCTCGGAGAGCCTGCCATTGCAGTTCTGCTTGACTGCTTTTAATGAAAGCAAAAAGAAGGTGGTGGGGGTTGGCCAAGGATGAAGGTAAGCAGTGCTTTAAACAGGAAAAAATAAGTGCAGGTATTCATTAAAATGAGCTAGAGGTGTAGTGAGGGGGAGGGGGGGGGTTAGGGGCGGGGCTAAGGCCAAGACATGATGATACTTAACGGCTTCTATTTTAGTTGCAGCACACACCAAAACACATGAGAAATGTGTTTATATAAACAAAGCAGGTTAACTCATTACACAAAATGAAAGAGAAATGCGATAATATGTTAACATTTCCTTTTTTTGCAATAGTTGCACCTTCCTAATGCCATACTGTTCATTGCTGTTGTTTGGCACAATACTATATATTTTTGAGCACGTGAGTAAGAAGAAACTGAAAATACCCCCACTTCGAACCAAAGCTCTTATGGCACGAAGCAAATCATCATGACCCTCCCCAGAAGATATCTCGTCTCTTCCATCGATCTATCCATTCATTCTTTCATCCTACCATTTACCTGCTGATGTCCACCATTTAACCTTTACATTCTGTCGTCTATTCAGTCTTTCATCCATCATTCAGTTTTTCACCATTCCGTCTGTCCACTCTTAACATCCAAACTTATCCATCCATCCATCTCCAAACCTATCCATTCATCCTTTTACTCATCCATCTCTTTATTCACCCTTTCGCTCATCCATCAATCCTTTTGCTCATCTATCCATCAACCCTTTCACTCCTTTATTCCATCCACCCTTTTATTCCATCCACCCTTTCACTCAATGCCTCCTTTCACTCATCCACGCTCCCTTTCATTCATCCATCCAATCTTTCACTTATTCACCCATTATCAGCCCTTTTATCCATTCATCCACCCTCTTTCACCCATCCATACATGCTTTCCCTCATCCATCCATCTAGTCATCCATCCATCTATACATCCACCCTTGCTCACTCATCCATCCACTCACTCACCAACCCTCCTTACTACGTTATTTATGTATCTTTGTCACCGAGCAGACATGTACACACAAAGTGCCACCCATTTTCTTTGAAATGCATCCTGAGAGTGTTTCGATTCTCTCTCTCTCTCACTTTTTTCTTACAAAAAACAGGCATACAAATGCAGGCAAACACACAAACATAAGCAGACACACAAAAGACTCGGGTATGATAAAAGACATATTATACTCTTCACCTACCATGGCTTTTTTAATTGCCACCAGGGCCGGACTGGCCATAGCCTGATTGCCACTGCAGGGGACCGCCATGATTCCTGTGTTTGCACAAATGCACAGGATAGTGTGAATGTGATTGACAGCACAGTGCCTCAACGGACCGTGCTCTCTCAAAAAAACAGCGTGATGGTGAGCACCCGGAGATTATTCAAATGAGCCCTGCTGAATAGCTTAGCTGGGGCTCAGATCGGGGCTAAAGAAGCAGCGCCTTGGCTGCCAGAGACACGTTCCACTCCTGCTCACCAGCACTCCCAGCCAATGAGCGTACCTTTTCATGAGTACCGGTACTCTCCTCGGCAGTAGAGAAGTGCCGGTACTCAGAGTGATATATCTAAGAAGTGCCGGAACTCATTACCTGTGATTACCGGCCCATTTAAAGCACTGCAGGTAAGTTGTTTTACCTTTGGGATAGGGATATATAATATAATAATATGTATGGCTTCCCCAAAACTGCTCTGCCACTGCGTACCAGTTGAAAGCAGGGGCAGATGATTTGGGGGCCATACATAAAATAAAATGATAGATGGGCAAAAAGTGAATTACAGGAATGTATTTCATCTCGGGGAGCTGAGTGACATCATAGGCATGCTCGCGTTGTCTATTTGATGTCGCTCTGAAACCATAGGTGAAAAACATTCCCGTAATTCAGTGTTACCCATCTATAATTCTATATATATATTCCAACAATAAAATCTGCATTAAGCAAATGTCTTCTACTGACTGCTCCCAGAGAAGACCCACTTCAAACTAATTGGGGAAATCAAGGCGCTGTGGCACAGCCAGGAAGTGATAGGGGTCATGCTCTGGGATCTCACACTGGAGTGTGTTTCATTTTTTCATGACAGTGTTGGTTGGCAGTTGAATGAACGGATGAGTTAGCACAGAGCCCATTTCCTAAAATAAATAAAGCAAGGCTCTTGATGCAGATTTATTGGATCATTCTCAAGACAAATTCGTAATCCTGGGCATTCCTATGTTATAAATCATTTAATTCTTGTGTGTAGCCCCCGCTTAGTCGTCCTACAATACTTTTCATACGGGTATTTTTATTTTCTATTGTGTTATTTATTTTTCTTTTGTACCCTTTTTTAATCTAGCACAACAGTCACAAGAGTGGTGAATCTTGTACATATGTGAACGTGTGCATGACGGTGTGTAACTGAGTGTGTTTGTGGCATGTATATAGAACCTAAATGAGTTAGTTCTGCACTTTTCACTTCTTTCTTGGGCTGCTGGTGCTGATGTGTACAAGGTTGCAGTGCACTGGCAACACTTTTCAATCTAAGTTTGGGTGGTTGATTCTGTGTTTCTTATTTTGTGTCCTGATGTGCTTATATCAGGTGAGATCATTCGGCTGGGTTGGCAGCTCTTGTGCTGTGGCTGGTGGGGAGGAGTGTCTGCATAATCTTGGATGGAGATTCAATAGTCAGATGGTAAACTACTCGATTCCCTTGTGTTCTACAGCTTTCCACAAAGGTCTTAACACATGCAACACTTGCCAGTTACAAATGTTGTCTTCATTGAAAAAGTCCTTTCCCCTTGGGTATCCCTGCCTCTGATAGCCTTGTTGAAGGAAGATCACCCTCGATGGAACATTGACTGCTTCACTCGGCTGTGACCTAGCTTCCAGCTCTGCTCTCTGACCTCCCCCGTCCACTTCTGCTTCACATTGTACAGTTCATTTTTTTTTTTACCTTCTTTGCGGTCACGTGTATAACCTGGAAATAGACATTCTCCATTAAATTAACCTTAAGGCCAGTGGCATCTCCTCCGCTAAGGCGGAGGAGCATTGCCCCACTGCTCAATAGGGAAACTAAAATGAGAAAGTATTGTTATTATCATTTTCGTTTTCCTATTAGAGTCAGTGGCTTTCGGAGTGGGTGGGGCTGAGCATAGCAGGGAGAGGAGTGGTTTGCCTTCCTTAAGTGCACACGACTGATTGGCCGGCCCTCTTGGGCCGGCCAAACAGTCATAAGCACTTTGCATGTTCCCCACCGGGCTGCAATACACAGCCTGGTGAGGAACATGCAAAGCCTCCCAGTCCCCATCTGAGCGCCGAGCCACAGTGCTCAGACCAATCACAATGCAGCGTTGTGATTGGCTCAGGGTAGCCTGGGAGCTTCCTGCTGTCGACTGGAGACAGGAAGAAGAGGACAGAGGAGAGACGTGGCCGGACCGTAGCAAGGTAGGTGGCTTTTTTTCCCTTTTTTTGTTCTCGTCCCCGCTCCTCCCTCACCCCCGCGCCTCACCACCAGGGTCCGGTAGAAGCCGCTACTGCTTAAGGCTTCTTACGTCCACTTCATATATGAGCATAATAAATGGCTTTGGAACCTGGACCATTTTGACATTGGATTGGAGGCACTACTGGGAATGGGTTACACTAACGGATTCCAGTAGGACTGATCGGGGAAAATTTACCACAGAATTCCTATTGCACAAACAGATTAGATTCCTGGAACCCTATCTGGATTTAATTCAAGTACCCCATGATAGGAAACTCTATATCCAGTTCAGACTTGGCACCCTCCCTGTGAACGAGTTGAGAGCTATGTGGCAAACTAAAGTTCTAAACCCAAGTAACTGTCCTGGATGCAAGGCTCCTGTGGAGTCCGTAGCACATGTGTTGCTTGCCTGCCTGGCCTATGCGTGCCCGAGATCAAAATGGATAAAACCAATTTGCCAGCAAATGGGCACGCGGAACTACCAGGATGCCTTGCGAATTCTAAAATAAGACACCCTACCCCTCTTCGCTTGTGCAGTTGCCAAGTTCCTCAGTCAAATGTGGGGCATTAGGAAAAAGTGTAAGGCAGGAGCTTAGAATGAAGCGGGCTCGCCGCTTGTATTGAAATGCCCATAGTTCTTAAGTATATTCTTGCTATGGAATTGTGATTATATATGTTCCACACGTAATGTATTTCAGGGATGTTATTCAAACCCTCGATTGCACATTGTATAGGAACTGACTTTTAAACATTGGAATTTTAAAAACAGGTTTTATTATGTAAATAGTACCACTGTGATCTAGGTCATTGTATCTCTTTGTACATATGAATTTCTTATCTTGTACCGAATTATAATTTAAAAAACTTCAATTGCTTATATGGTATAACCATGATTATTATGACGCTGCTTAATACTCATCTGAAATTCGTCTTTTTTTATCCATTTGTATGCGAAAACTTTTTAAGGCATGTATGCCAAAATAAAGTTTATTTGATCACATTGGATTACCAAACATATATTATTGTATGGTTATTGTATGTCAAATACGGTGTACTGTATATGCTGCCAGCCACTGTTCATGTTCTGGAGCCTCTAAAGACCGAAAGTACACCAATTACACTACAGGGA
This sequence comes from Calotriton arnoldi, assembly GCA_963921515.1. NCBI lineage: Eukaryota > Metazoa > Chordata > Amphibia > Caudata > Salamandridae > Calotriton > Calotriton arnoldi. The sequence continues at coordinate 1,393,427 of CAWUFW010003238.1, forward strand.
AGATGGATCACTACTGACATCCAGTGTCACCTGCAGGACACCAGTTTCAAACCAGTAGGACCAACTTGGCCCTTTATTTCTCTGCAGTTGATAAATTGAGAACCAAAAAATCTATGCTACCTAAAGATGCTTCTTTTTAAAACCTCCATCTTTCTAATCAACAATGTGCGCTGCATCCTTCACACTGGTGTGCACAGAATCCTCCAGCTACTCTACTCCTCTTTAATAATGCCTTCATTAATGTAATATACAAAAAACACTGAAGGCCAGACCTATTGGATTTGCCAATGCTTGTTTTCTCTTTGTAGCATGGTTAGCAATTGGAATAAGATTGTGCAAAATCCTTTTCATAACTTCAAAGCGCTATTTAATTCTTTCAAGCCTACCAGTGTTTTACACAATCAAGAAGTGCAGGCTCACTTTGAAAGTAATGACCGTCTACATTCCTATCTATCAAGCATTAGTTGAAAGGTTAGCAAGAGACGGCCACTCGTCGTATCACTGGATAATCTGCTTTTAGCTGCTGATGATGGAGGCCCATGCTTGCTGGTACAGTTGGGTCTCTTGGTCACTTCTGTTTTCACATGACTGACCATAGGCCACTTCTTTCTTTGTATCCTGAAGCAGTGCTATGGGGCAGGGCTAGTCTAAATTCATTGTCATCCTTTCCTACAATGAGCTCTTAGTGCAAACAGGTGGGTGCCTCAAGATTTCGTGCTCTCTTCTCTGTGAGGTACTCTGGGTATGCTTCTGGCTTCTTGGGGTCTTTAACATGTACATAGGGCTGATGGAGCCTAAAAGTTAAATAACGGTTGCCTCTATCAATTCTAACCGTTAAAAGAGATTTACGATAATAAACTCTTGATGAGATCGTGTAAAATGGCTGAAACGAAAAACGTGAGGGTTCCTACTGCATTGTAAAAGCATGTAGGAGTGTTTTGGAACATGGAAATGTGAAAACGTAAATAAAGAAAGAAAACGATGATTATTTACCTATGCTTGTAATCACGTGTTTAAGAAAACTAATCATAGATAATATAGAAAATGTGCTGATACCTTCTAAGATGTGTTAAATAAAATTTATGCCTGCCTAATGAAACATTCAAAACTGTTAAAACGCTTAGTTTAGAGATGATTGACAATATGTAGATTTGCCGTTTTCCTCTAGTATTGTGTGATAAAAACGTGTATTTCAGAGGGACACGTAAACATTTTGTTTTGAAAAAAGTTAAACATGTACATGATTTCTTTATGTAGTGCCTAATATTGACAAGTAACTTTTCAAAGAAAATAATATTTGAATTAAATAAGAAAATTGAAATACTTATATTAATGTGTGTTTTATATTAATCATAACATGGTAATGATTCAGCAAACTTTCATGTAGGCCTCAAATGCTTTTCTTTTCTTGTTCGAAAGGCAGAATCTAGCTAAAGCAGTCACTTTAGACGCTGTGAGAACTTTTCGTGAAGTTTCTTTCCTGTGCTCTAGCACAAAGAATTCTCTTTTGATTCAGCAACACTTTTGACAGAAATGTAACAATAAAATTGCAAACCCAGAGAGAGCGCCTGGGAACAGACAGATAGTGAACAAAGTGTATTTTCTTACTTCCGAGGAAAGGATGGAAATATAAAATAATTGAATTTGATGATTTTGCAAAAGGATTACTTAATGCTTCCTGATTTTTTAGTGAGGCATTGATCACACCATGCACAGCCCACTGTGGATGACCAATGGAAATCATATGGGATGACAAAAAGGATACTTTGTGGGAGTAAACTAAAACGTTTGGAAGTATAATTGCCCCTTGGAGGAGGAGTCGGGGCTGGCTGTCATTTTCGATTTTCATGCCTGGCATGCTGTCGGACTGAACTCCGATTCCCTTTTATGCCAAACCATTTGAACTGAACTTTCCTGAACAGACTCAAACCTGCACTTTGCCGGCTGGTAAAGTGTGCAGGTGGTAACCTTTCCGCTGAAAGGTTTACTGACTCTTTCCTGGGGCATGTTGTGCTTTGACTCTGCATATTTGGTTTGTATTATCTAAACGCTGAAACTCGATTTTTCTCATGTTTCTCTCTCATTCTTTCCCTAGGCAACCAGATCATGTTTTCTTTTGTTGTATATGTATGGCATTGTGTGGCTAATTGTCTGTTATTAAATCTGATTATGTAATGCAATTTTATGTTTCCTGACCATTCAAATTAAGGCTTTTAGATAAATGACTTACATGAACAAACTTTATCATAATTGAGTCATATTTGGAGTGAACTTTCTTGTTGCAAGACTTATGAATATTGGTGACAATTGTGAATTGGGTGATGTATTTGGCATTTTCCTATTCCAGGTCCTCATACGGAATTGCCTCACGTTCTCTAAATATCCAAGTCCCTGTTAGCTCACATAAAAGATCCACTGGAGGCCAAATGGCAGTTAGGTTATGTTATGGGACCAGTGAATGAAATGATCAGATTGTAAATTAGTAGTATGATGAGAAATTTTGCCCAGGCTTCCCCTGCATCAGGGGCGACGGGGGATCTTGCGGCAGAATGCTGAGTATTTAGGGTGTTGTCGCTGGCCAATGACCAAGACTAGGAATAAAGCACCTCATTAATATTTATCTCCGCAAAAACACATTTTTCTTTAACCTCCCATGTGAAATCCTGCTCACTCATTCTGACAACGCTAGTGGTACTAGCGAAAGATAAGACTACGGCAACAATGATGGATTCCACTCTAGTATTACATATACATTTTGGACTACAGAAACTTCCTTCACCTGCACACTGTTAAAAAACACATTCAATTTAGGATCACCATTCAAATCACCTTTTCAGTCAGAAGTTTTAAATAAGGAACATGTTAACACCCACCCTAAATAAATATACAAACTGGCCCATCTTTCGAGGTAGTCTTCTATGCGGCTGCAGGGTCTCATGTATCCACTGAACATTTATGATTTTTTTATGATTAATGTGTGGCAGGATTATGCACCATCAAGTGCACTGTAATACGACAGCTGATCCTTACTACAAGACAACATTTGATGGAGCAGATCTTTTCACAGAAGGCTATGACTAAGCCAGATAATGGAGAGATTTGCATTGGGGGGGCGGCTGCCACAATTTAAGATGATGCCCGTTTACTACACAGGTCATGGTGTTCGAACAGTTTACAATTACAGCTCTAAAAGGCTTTTTGATGGAGCAGATTAAACAGCAGTCTGAGAAGAAAGACTACTGGAGGATGAAACAGAAAGTAAAGCACATGAAAAATGCGGACATAGTTTCCAAGACACCCATCTAAAGAGCAAAATGGATGTTAATTTTCATACTGGTTTGTACCTTCCCTGGGACTCTCACCTACCACTGTGACCTGCTGTTTGAGTTCTTTCAATACCTTGCTACTTATTCATCTCACAACAAGCTAACTGGGAATTCCCTTTAAGATTCTTCCAGCTCTCAACAGTCCCAATTCTCCGTTTGTTCAGTTCAGGTTTTCAGGTCTTGCCTACCCAACAGCTAAAGATGTCTGGTTGCGAAAGACGTACTGTAGTTTTACCAAGAACTTTCAGCCCACCCATTGCTCACCATTGGTTGGCTTTATTGTCACTTGCATTTGGTTGCTTGCTTTTCGATGTTTTTTCTTGCCCCATCTTGTGTTTGTCTCTCCCCTGAAGCACTGCCTCTTTACCATCTTTTTTACTGAGTGACTTGTATTCTTCTACTGCTCAATTTTATTTTTTAATCCCCCGCCCACTCATTGCTTCTACCCCACCTGCTCCTACTTCGATCTGTGGTCCTTTTGTTATTTAAATTTTCCCGAGGGTGTGGTAGCAAATTTCTGCTGGACCTCCTGCCTTACAAAACATTTTCAAGGCCCAAGTACTTGCCAACTAAGCATGGTTGGCAAGTACTTGGGCCTTGACGTTATGCATGAATCAAAATCATTATTTTTTTTTTTTTTAAAAGGGGATAGATACGCTTGCTTGGTCCATTTAAAGGGCAGTTTTTAAACAAGTAAATAATGTCCTGCCTTGAATGTAACAGTGCAACGGTCTGAGAAATTTGAGATGGGTTTGAATTGCAGTCTTATGTGTGTTATGTTATTTTATTTTATAGCGCGCACAGATACTCGAAAGTGTCCCGGCGCGGAGCCTAGAGAGGGGTATTACCGTAATGTTCAGGCAAAAAGATAGGTTTTTAATAATTTCCTGAAAGCCAGATGGTCCTTGATGTTCCGTAGACCAAAGGAAGAGTATTCCAGGCCAATGCTGCTTTCCTTGCAAGCGCGCTGCCGCCCAGCCTCTGGCATTTAAAGTGAGAAACAGAAGCCAGAAGTTGAGAAGAAGAGCGCAGCTGTCTCTTAGGCTCATAGAAGGAAAACGTTTTTTTTAGATAAGACGGTCCCTGATCGTGAAGAGCCCGGTGAGTAATTGTTAGTATTTTAAACGTTATCCTTGCCGTCACTGGTAGCCAGTGTAGCCCACGCAAGTGGTTCCTCACGCTGCTTCTAATCGGCAGGTCCAGCAAAAGTCTAGCTGCGGCATTCTGGACCACCTGGAGCCTATTCAGTAAAAGGCCCGATATGCCTGCATATAGACCATTGGCGTAGTCCAGCCGTGATAAAATAAGGGCCCGGACTACAGTCTCCTTTGCGGCCCTAGGGAGCAGCTGGAGAAATTTTCTAAGGGTTTTTAGGAGGGCAAAGCACGTGCCAGCAAGTTTCTTAATTTGTGTATTAAAGGAGAGATTCTCCTCGAACCAAACCCCTAGGTTCTTCGCTGGCTTCCCAGTCGAGACAGGCAAGGAAGAGTCAGAGGGCCAGAGAGACTCCCTAAACAGCGGGGAAATTTTCCAAAAGGAGAATCTCTGACTTCTCCTCATTGCACTTAAGCTGGGCGGAAGCAAGCCATTTAAAAATGGAAGACAAACAAAACTTAGCCGCCGACACCGAGCTGGCATTCCTCTCCCAAGTGAACAGCAGCTGCGTATCGTCCGCGTAAGCTAAAATTTAAGCCCCCAATTTTTCTGCTAAATATATCAAAGGAGTCATGTACACATTGAATAGCAGGGGGCTAAGGGAAGATCCTTGAGGGACCCCTGTAGTAACTGTTAAAGGCTTAGATGCAGACGGAGGCAGCCAGACCTGCTGGGTACGACCCTCCAAAAAAGAACTCACCCAGGACCAGGCTGAGCCAGAGACCCCGGTCTCTGACATATCACCTTAGTCCCTTTGGAAAAGCGCATTCATCTTTCACACCTTGTCTTTCAGAAAGCAGGCGACTGACAATACATGGCCCCTGCTAGTTTCAGTCGGTAAACAATATGAAAGGTCCTGGGCCAACTCTTGGCCCTGATTATAAATTATTGGTAGGACCTTACCCCCTCAGCCCTTATAAGCTGGCTCCTATGACAAGTGATGTTTATTTGTTGTCCTGTCTGCTTTCAAAATTGTTTAAATCTGCATAGCTCCAAGTTTTCTGAACAGCGCAAAATACAAAGTAGAAAAAGTGTCTCTACTTACAAACCTATTACATTGTAACTCTTTCGTAGATCCTTGCACATTCGCTTAATAGCCCATCTTCTCCACTGGGTGGCAGCAAATGTCAACACGCTTCAACAACTGATTAAAATGTGTATTTTATGATGTAAGCGTGTAGGGCAAAACATAATAAATGTGTGATGCTTGTCACCGACAGAAGGGCAGTGTGAGGGTCAAGATGAAAAATCTGCGAAGTTAATATCCTGATCGATGTTGGAGAGACTTGTTATTTTATGCACTATATAATTATCTATGTTAGGCAATGACGTGTCATGTATTACACCGCATTGTACAGCACTACAAGGTGCACCGAGGCTGACGTCATCTGACAGAAATATACATGCCGTATACTCACGCAACGCTCCTTTTGTTGAGTGACTTGGATGCTAATTTGATAGGACTCTGAGCAAAAACTATAAGCAATGACACGCATTTATAAAAACGCAAATGTGCATTTGAACCATGAAAAATATGGAAGAATCCTCACACCTTCAGTAGAAGACAACTGTATCGACTAGAGAAGTAAAACAAAAACGAAGGCAGAATCAAAGATGAAGGGAGGGGCAGAAGAGAGAGTGAGGATTTGGCAAAAAGAGACGGCATGTGGTGTTCTAGGTTACTGCGTGGGAGAGTTAGTCCTAGCATTCTAGGATCTTGGACAGGCGGGAGAAGGCAGTTGAGAGGGAATTTAAAGTTAGCGGTGGAGTGCTTTCCTCCCCAATGGAAATCTTGTAATTATTACGAATAAAAGTCCTACTTAACTAAACAAGGAAAAGAAGTTGTGGTTATTGAAGACCAACACTACAGAACTTGGCGACGAGGATGGGATCTCTGTGAATCCACTAAGTGACTCAGGGAAGCGATTCTGCAAGGATGTTCGAGGCAACTGGTATATGAGCAACTTCAAGGCAACTGATCTGCAAGTAAAGCTGTACTGCCATTGTTGCTTGGGCGAGTGCGTTGATCAGCGCAAGGATTGGGTAAGCTTTAAAACTAATAAATTTACTGGTAGCACCCCACGCACGTTATAGCCTCTGCAAGCGCTGTCTCACTGCCCATTATAAATGGCCACACTGGAAGGCGAATCTTATGACTTAAGCTCCCAGTTTTCCGTTTTTACTGATTCTTACAGATAAATACAGACAGAAAATCATCGATTTTCCTGTCCGTATTTATTTTTAAATGCAGATAAATATGAAAAATAGGTTTTCTTTTAGACAATACTCACTACTGTCAATCATAAGTGGTTGGTCAATAGCTGTTTAGATGACAGGAAGGGAAGTAAAAAAAATGAAAAAGATTTCCTAATGAAGCCTAATTAACTGCAGTAGTACAGCTGTTAAAGCTGTTCTATAATGCTGATCGTTTCAAATTACAGTATTGTACTGTGAATGGCTAAAATCCATTGGATTTTTAAACATGAGCAAACATTTGTTGCTAAATAAATGTGGAAATAAACCCATTGCAGGTACATTTATTACAGTAAGCACAAAATAAATATGGATAAATACTGATAAACTCATCTAAAAATAAATATGGATAAATTACATATGGAAATGTCAAAAAAATAAATACCATAAAACCGGGAGACTTATTTATGACTTATATAGCCACAATTGAGGACGATGTGGGGGAAGAGTTGACTACCTAATAGGAAAAAATATTACTACATACCTCAGGGTCAGAAGGTTTGCGTACATATGAACAAATGGAAAAAAAACATGTACGTCTGCTGAAAGGGATGTATTCAAAAAGGAAATTGAAGATTTAGACAATCATTTTTCACTATAAGTATGCATATCCAGTGATCGTTTTCATTTTTTTCAAAGAAAGCAAGGGGCACAAGAGTCAATAGAAGAATATGAGGGAGAATTAAAGAAACTGGCAGTATCTTGCAAATTTGGAAACTTACATGATGAATTGATCAGAGACCAGATCGTAATGCGCTTGAATGACAGGAATGTACAAGAAAGATTGTGGGAGTATGGAGATATAAATATTAAAGAAGCCATAGCTATGAGCAAAGAGCAGTACTATCAAAAAGATGCACAAAAGCAGCAGGTTGCACAACTGAAAAGAAAAAGAAAATGCTTGGAAAACTGATGCGTCCAATGCTAAGAAAAGAGAAGTAAGAAAGGATTACAGTAATAAAAACAGCATAGAAAAGAACAAACGTGAATAAAGAGGACCATGTTTTAGGTGTGGCAGCAAAGATCACTTCGCAAAAGATGTCCAGCATGGAAACAGAAATGTTAAAATTGTGGCATAATGGGAAAATATGCAAAAGTGTGTTGAAGGAAGGAGAAAAGTAGTGACACTATGGGGAAGATACTCGCATAACATGGAACTTCATCTGATAGTGATACTATGAGGAAAATACGTGCGTTTTAAGTGTAGAGTCCAAAATGTTGACATTAGATGAGAGTAGGAGAACAAAACCGTTCTGTTCTGTAACTTTAGGTTGTGTCACTGTAGACATAAGTTGCGAATTCTGAATCTTCTTTCACAATAGTGAATCGTGCATAATGGGACAAAAAATTCAAAAGAGTGTTAGGGGAAAAATTGTTACCTTCTGATATCCACCGTGAAAGTTTCACAGGGGAACCCATTCCGATGGATGGTTATTAAGTAGTCAAATTCTAATTCAAAGGGAGAGAAGCTATGGGAAATCTATATGCGGCAGAAAAAGGACCTTCAGTATTGGGATGGAAGTATGAAGTTGGTCATTATGTTAGACCCAAATAGTCCTGAACAATTCTTATTGCTAGATGAGAAGGATTTCTTTTCACAAAAAATGAAGGAAGAGTACCCTCAGGGGAGGTTAGAGAATTAAAGGCCTTCCAACACAAGCTTAGGTTGAAAGAGTATTACAAACCTGTGTCCCATAAGGTTAGAAATATACCTTTCTGCATAAGAGATGACGTCAAAGCAGGGTTAGAAAAATTAGAAAAGAAGGTATCATAGAAAGTGTGGAGTCAAGTAAATGGATGGCACCTCTTGTTGTAGCTTGCAGAGCTAATAGGAAAGTAAGATTGTGATTTGAGGAGACTAAAACAAAATATTCTTATTGATAAGTTTTCATTGACAAAAAATCAGTGAAATACAATGCTTGGAATGACGAAAGGGGAGAAGTGGTTTACATCACTCGACCTGACGTCAGACTATCACCAAGTGTCACTACATCCAAAGAGCAAAATATTAACAGCGTTCATAACTACTTTTGGGTGATACCAATACAGGCAGATGCGGTTTGGACTTGAGTCTGCGGCAGTAGTCTTCCAACGTCTAATGTTCCCGCTCTTTAAAAATCACCCAGGGTTCATGTTCTTTCAGGATGATATATTGATTATGGGGAAGAAGATGACCAGAGAGTACAAAGAGTACAGGATGTCCTAAATGACAAAGGGATAAGTGCGGAAATTGTTAAGTGTAGATTTTCAGAAAAATACATTTTAGGGCATGAAATCTCTGAAATAGGAATATTTCCAAAGAAAGAGCTAGTTAATGCCATACAGAATGCACCCTCACCTACCTCTTAAGATGAAGGTCTTTCTTAGGGTTGGTTGAATTTTGTGCAAAGTTTGTGAAACATCTTGCAGAAAAACCTTTGACAATAGGCAACTAACTAAAAAGTCAAATACATTTGAGTGGACTGCCAAATTACAAGGTAATTTTGAGAGCATAAAAATGAAGGCTTTGGCCCTAAAAGCAACGACTACTGTGACAACTGATGCTAGTGGAAGAGGTTTGGGTGTAGTTCTATCTCAAATTGGAGAGGATAGTACAGAATACACCATTTCTTGTGCATCACATTCTCTAACATTAGCTGAAGAAAAATTCTCTATTATCAAAAGAGATGTTAGCTTGTGTATGGGGGAATTGAAAAGTATAGGCAGTATATGTGTGGGGATAAAACTTTCTAGTACATACTGATCACAAGCCTTTGACCAAAATACTTACCACTGAAGGAATGGAAAAGGCAACAACCAGATTAGCCAGATTGTTAGATTATTCCTAAAAGGTACAATATCTACCAGGAACGTAAAACAAAGTAGCTGATTTCTTAAGTAGGGCTCCTTTGGCAGTGTGCAGCATGAAGAATGAATGCTGGGATGGTGTGTGTAGCAAATCTGTATGAGTGTCAGACTGATATCATAACTAAGGAGCAATGGTTGGAAGGGTATGGAGCAGATTTGACTCTTACATGAATTAAAGATTTCATGTTGTTGAGGTGCCCAGAAAATAAAAGATAAGCCCTTTTTAGGGAATTGGGGATGAGGTGTCCAGGGAAGATGATGAATTTCTTTTAAGGGGAATAAAAGTAGTACCACCATACGAGTTGAGAAGAAGAATGCTAGAAATATCCCATGAGGGACATTTGGGCATTGTTAAAGTTAAAAGGATGGTCAAAGTACATTACTGGTGGCCAGGATTAGATAGAGAAATAGAAAATCTAGTTTGAGAACGTGTTGTCTAAATGCTGATAAAAGTTTGAAACCATTTCATCCACCTTTATCTCCATTACAGTGCCCAGGAAATCCTTGGGAGGCGCTAAGTGTAGACATTTTAGGACCTATACAAGATTGTAATGGGGTATCAAAGTACATCATTGATTAAGTAGATTTATTTTCAAAATGGCCTGAAATAAGAGTAAAGCAGAAAATAGATTCCATGTGTATAGTAAAATGTTTGGATAAGTTATTTTAGAGAGAAGATATATCAAACACTATATTGAGTGACAATGGTCCACAATTTATATCAGAGGAGTTTCAACATTTCTTGACAAGGAATAACATTATTTGGAGACATACATCTTTATATCACCCTGCAGGAAACGGCGCAGTGGAGCACTTTAATAGAGTGCTTGTTGAGAGCATACAGTTAGATATTAAAAGTCAAAGATTTGAAAGTAGAGGTGAATAAATTAATGTGGGATTACCGCATCACACCTACTCTTACAGGGTATTCTCCATTTAATATATTGAGAGGACGAGATCCTATAACATAAGACAATCAAGCTTGGAAGAATGGGAAAAGACAAGAACCAGTTTTGTGGGAATTGGTTAGGAAGAACATTAACAAAGCAAGAGACATGTACAAAAAACAATATGATAGTAAACATAGTTTGAAAGAAGTGAAATTGATAGTTGGTGATTATGTGAAAGTGAGAGACGTCAAAGGTAAACAGAGAAGGGTTGTAGTACATTTATTTGACCTTATAGAGTGCTGGAGATTTATAACAACTTAGCCAAACTTGAAGAAGGTAAAGTATGGCATCTTAGCAAATTAGCTAAATGTAGTGGAATAAGGATAAATGATACAGATAGAAATTCTAGATGTGAGATAAGAAGAAAAAATCCCTTTTGGTTGATGGTTGATGATGTTGAAAAGAATACAGAGTGCACTGAGGAGAGAGAGCAGTGTCAGTGAAAGAGGGAAGAGTATCCAGGTCTGGACAAATGTTACAGCGACCTCGGAAACGGGATCAATTTGTTGTAAAGTATAACAATTCTTAAATGAGGTTCATACTATTTTATTGTATTATTAAAATTCATGTATTATACAGGAAGATGAGTGGCTCATGCATATTAGTTGCAAAGTAAAGTTTAACGATATTTATGTAAGTGTTCACTCAAACTTTTATTTCATAAGCATATAACAAATTTTCATTCATGATGTATATGTTCATTCTAAGGTTATGTTCATTTCTTTATAGGTATATTTTCTTGTGTTAAAGGAAGGAGATATGTGGTGTTCTAGGTTATTGCGCGAGAGAGTTAGTCTCAGCATTCTAGGATCTTGGATCTACAATGCGATGATGGAGGGGGGAAGGCAGCTGAGAGGGAGTTGGAAGTTAGCAGCGCAGTGCTGTACTCCCATTGGAAATCTTGAAATTATTACAAATAAACGTCATACTTAACTAAACAAGGAAAAGAAGTCATGGCTATTGAAGACCAACATTACACGGCGGAAAGGATCAGGAAAGATAGCTGACTCTTGAATAAGAAGTGTGGAAGAAAGGAAAATGTGGCATATTTAACAAGATGGCGAAGTTAGTGCTCAGGAGAAGTTAGAAGGCTTTGTTGTAATATAAGGCAGGGTGGGAGGGAAGAGAAGCAATTATGAGACTACAACATGGGTGAGCAGGAGAAAAGAAGGGAGTTTACGAGAGCAGAATACAAAGAGGGAAAAGAGGGGAGATGAGGACAGCGGGTTAGTCCGGCATAGAAAAGGGGGTTCAAGGTATAAAGAAAACAATTGTAGAGGATAGGGAGGCAAGGAATATAGGAAAGAACAGGGAAGGATGGAGAACAGAAAGGGGAAAGCAGTAAAGGGGGAAGTTTTGTCATATGTCCCGTGCAGGCCCATTGTCGTTTTCCCTATGTTAGCATGAGCACGTTGCAGATTGCCTTCTGCTTTGCACACATTACGTTACAAACATATTTTGCTTTGTGCCACACTGTACTTTCACGCAGAACCTGCTGTTTTTGCGTTCTGTTCTTTCCTGGGATTTAATCTGAACACTGTAGACAAGGTCAAACAATAATGCCCCTTGCCATTCTGTTCTGGTCAGGCCGTAGCACCTAGACAAAACACCCAAATGCAGCTGTTGTTTGGGAACACATATTTTTGTCATATAGGTATGCACGGATAGGCAACAACACACTTGAAGAGGGATCTTTCCAGGGAAGAGATCGTGACACCACCCGAGATGTAGAACTTTCATCTTTGTATGCTGAGGTACGGGGTCTGCTGCAAACACCCAGAGATCTTCTGATCTATAATCACTTCGCTTCTGTAGAAGGGGAGAGAGGTCAGGCTACCCTGTCGTATATAATGACAGCTTGTTTATGAATTATGGACTACTTACTATGCTAACCGTATATGTGTTTGGCATTTTCTTACTTATTGTGGCACGTATACTGCATACTAGAGCACAATAGTTAAAATAAACATTTTAAACTTTTCTCGTGTCTCTGTCAGATTTTATTGTGGACTAGTACGAGTGCGAGAGCGAAAGGGTGTGTCCTGTAACCGCAATTCCTGAATGGGTCGGGAGTGTTGTGTTTTGGGGTGTCTAATCACTTGTTCCTCTGTGGGTGAGGAGGAGGGCAAGTGGGTACTAAGGTGGTAGGATGACTCAGTCTCTGCCTACTAAGGTTCTGTGATCCCAAGCATAGTTCTGTGCCTACGCAGAATCCCTGCAACATGGAGCCGCCAACGTTTGGTCTGGTACTTATTCACGGGGCCCCGGAGTAGCGCTTGTCCTTGTCCACAATACCCTTGCACCGTATTCCCAGAGACGTCCGTGGTGGGAGGGCTTTGCCTCCTCAGTTTGTAGGACCTACCTATTGCAGTAGGTTTTTCAAGCTTGAATTTTAAACGTTTTTGACCCGTTTTAGTGTTGCCATTTGAATCCCTTTGCTCTGCTTCATGGCTCAACCTGTTGCGATTCCGGCTCATTGCCGCGCAGTGTTACTCAACATTTGTTGCAGCATGGAGTCCCCAATGCGGGTCTCCCGTTGTTTTTTGGTCAAGGCGGACACTGCGTACCGTTTCGAGGTTTTCTACTCCTGGGTTACGTTTCCCGCAGTGAATGCAGTTGATAATGCTTTTCATCATTACACTGCTGCCGCTGTTCCGGCAGCTTATCGCCCTAATGGGGTTGCTGAAGTTCCTCTGACGGCCTGGGAGCACAAGACTTGGTTTAACAGTGCCCTACCCCATCCTTTTGAAACTGTTCGAACGGGCCCTTAAAGTATTGATGGTGCCACATGGCCTGTTTTGGCCAGTTTTACTCCATATCCTAATTATCTTGATGCCAATTTTGCGGATGTACGTTTGTTATATGCTCAGATTGTTCTTCTCTATAGACTCCTGATGCAATTTGTTGCCCGTGCTTTTCTGGCAGCTTCGCTAGGGGCCGCGCCTCATGTGCAGGATGCGCACGTTTGAGGTTTTGTTATTAGCCCCGTTCTTTTTAATTCGGTGAAGGGGAAATGGACTTTCCGTTTTGGATTGCTCAGAAAATTGATCAGCTTGATGCAGCTTTCCCTCTCAAGGATCCTGTTGAGAAACATAGGATCCTTACTATCTTCTTGCCTAGTGGTCTGATTCCCTCCTTGGCCGACTGCAAAACCTGGGGGACAGCGTTTGTCTCAGTATATACACTTTGTTGTAACACCCCCTCGATGAATGTTCTTCCGAGCGTTTTCAAACAAGTACAGAATGAACATGGTGCAGGTCCTGCCCTGGATTTGGGGATGAAGCTACTGGGTATTTTTCCCGTAGTATCAGAAATGATTCTAATATTAAAGGTGAAGCAGCGTCCTTAATGGTTCGTCAACACCTTTCGGCTGTGGCTGACGTTGACAGTGAGCTGCCGATTATTATTGCCGATGTTTATACAGCTTTAGGTCGTAATAATTTGGGGGTCAGGTCATCTACTCAAACTCAGGGTAAGCCCCCTCCTGAAAAGGAGGGTCGTCTTGTCTTTCCAAAAAAGACGTGGGACAAGTCTTAGCAGCAGCAGAAGCCCAGGTCTCGGGGTGGGTCACCACCCCCGGACGTTTCTGAACGTAGATATGATTTACGTGATTGCTCAAAAATTCAAACTCATGAGAGGTTTCAGGTTCCTCATCCTCGTTCTCCTCGTTCCTTTCAGGAATCGTCTGTACAACAGTACGACCAAGGAGGACGGCAAGATCGCACACAGGGCGAGTCTGCGCAACCCAAGCGGGACCTGCAGCGCTCTTTTGACGTGAGAGTTAAGAGAGAGGAACCACCTTCATGTAGAGCCCCATTCCAGAAGAAGTAAGATGCGGCTTTGACAGCGAAGTATGCCCCAGACAGTGAGAACCCTCCTCCTGGGCAGGAGTTTGGCGGTAACTCTCCTCGACAGCGCGGTGGAAGTTACCGTAGTGCGCCAGACACACTGCCAGTTTCTGGAGGCGAAAGCAACTGACACCATTGTAACTGTTGAAACCGTGGACACCAGCTTAGCTCCACCTGATAGACTATTCCAAGTTGACATTCAGATTGACGGCGACATTAGACGCACCATAGATTCTATTTTTTGAGATAACTTGCGGCGGAAGTCGATTGGCCTACCCCATTTGTTCTAGCATGTCCTCGGGCAAGGATGTGATTATACCTTTCTTTTTGCAATTCGTCCCTGATGAGACTAAGCATGCTTATGCTTCTGAGTGGGCTCTTATTTTGGCCCCGCCCTTATACTGCAACCAGGCTGGATGGGGTAAGGATTCTCATTTACATGTTGTTCCAATACGTTCTACTCCTCAGCCGCAGCCTCAATATCCGATTAAACGTGATTCTAAAGCGTCCGTCAAAAAGATTTTAACTCAATTAGAACATCAGGGTGTGATTGAACCCTGTGTCTCTGCGATGAATAATCCTCTTTTTCCTATTTTGAAACCTGATGGCTCTTATCGCATAGTTTTGGATGATATACATTTGAATGGTCATACTCGTACTTTTGCAGTGCAAAACACATAGTTCAGCTTTTATCAACAATAACATGCGTAAAAAGTTCAAAACTACACTAGATATTTCAAATGGATTTTCAGTCAAAAGGATCGAAGCGCGGGCTGGGGAGGCGAAGCTGCAGTTTGGAGGGGACAGAGGGCAAAGTGGCAACCTACAGGGGCGGTGTCTGTAAGCCCAGGAAAATACATGCCTGGCATTGGTCGGCGTGTTTAGAAACAACCAATGGAGGTGGAGCCAGGAAGCGGCAACAGGGAGCAATGTTGTCAGGATAGTCGTCTTAGGACCATCTTGAATCATTGCCAGACCCGCTGACCTGATCTTGCTGTGTGCATCGGAGGAGGCGCAATGAGGGAGCAGCAGTAGCTCTTAAGCGATAGCAGGCCAGTAACGTGGGCTCAGCCGAGCGGCTGCCCCGGCGACTATTGCTTGTTGACGGCACACTTCGTCGCTCACGGAGGCGGACCGGCACTCAACCATGGCAGGTGACCAGGGCAGGGCAGAGCAGGCAGTGAAGCGATCACGCCGCAAACCCGCCTGTTACAGGCGCAGGAAGCAGACGGGCAGCGAGAATCCGGAAGCGAACCCAGCAACCTAGGGCTGCATGTGGCAACAGTGGAAAGGTCGTCTGACAGGCACCAATCATGGAGGACCAGGACCAAGGGATGACATCCTCAGCCCGCTCATTGAATGAACAAAGGCCAACACATTCAGGATTGGGTTATGCAGTCACTTAGCCTGGCTTATGCGGGTTGTGAGCAGAAAGCATCATACGGTCAAATGGAACCTGCAGTAATGGCTCACCTTCCTCAAAATGTTCAACGGCACATTGGTTTGGCAAGAGCTCTGGATAACAGTGGAACAGTTAGAACTGTTCACAGATGCAGCGGGTAGCGAGGGCTTTGGGGCTATTCGGAGCAGAGCTTGGTGTGCGGCCCAGAGGCCGGACTCCTGGCATAATAAAGACTGGATAAGGAATGTGATGCCGTTGGAACTCTTTCCAATTGTGGTAGCCTTCTCGTTCTGGAAAGACAAGCTTGCAAACAAACAGGTAAGCTGTGATCTGATAATCGCGCAGTAGTGCAGTCGGTGAATCTAGACATGGCACAGTGCCCAAGGGAGTTGGGTCTGTTACGCCATCTAGTTGGCTGCCAGCTGGGCGCTAACATAGCAATTAGGGCCAGGCATGTGCCAGGTTGTGATAACTCTGGCTTCGGGGGGACGGTACTAAAGTGATTTGCCTCCTTTCTGTCAGATCGCAGACAAACAGTTTGGGCTCCGCCTTTTTCGGCTCTTATTCCCCCCTTAAAGGTGGGAGTCCCACAGGGCTCCATTCTCAGCCCCACACTGTTTAATATTTACTTGTCCCCCTTTGCACACCTGGCCGAGACTCACGGAGCAAAAATAGTGTCATATGCAGATGACACGCAGTTGCTCTTTACCTGCGACAGGGACATGGATTTCAATGGTGAAATGATTAATTCATGTTTATCGGCGGTATTTACTTGGCTCCTGCGGAACCAATTGAAATGTAATTCCGAAAAATCGGAGATCATTTTCTTTGGTCTGCCCCCTAACAATATGTGGCGCAGCTGGTGGCCACAGGATATGCATCCCCTGCTAAACTCGGTCAGAGCAGTTAAAAACTTGGGGGTGAAAATGGATGACACCCTCAACATGAAATCTCAGATCCAAGCGGTAACGGGACAATGTTTCGGCCTCCTAAGAATGCTGAAGCAGTTTCTACCTCTTCTTTCGGTCCCCCACATGAAAACAGTGGTTCAGGCCCTGATCGGATCCAGACTGGACTATGTAAACATTCTTTACTTAGGTCTGCCAGAGTACTTACTTACTCGTCTTCAGGTGGTCCAAAACGCCGCAGCCAGGGTGATACTTCTACTTGGCCCGAGAACGCGGATGTCTTTACACCTTAAATCTCTCCACTGGCTCCCGATCCGCAAGAGGATCTTTTTCAAAGCCCTTGTTCTGGCCTTCAAGGCACTTCACGACTCTGGAGCGCCTTACTTAAGGAAGAGAGTTCAATTCTATCTTCCTCGGCGCTCCTTAAGATCTGCATCCCAGTCGTTGGTACTAACCCCTGTGTTCCGCCGATCTCGAATAGGCGGTCGATCCTACCAGGTTCAAGTCGCCAAATTGTGGAACTGTTTGCCGCTTAATCTAAGACAGATGCAAGAGCTCCTCCCTTTTAGGAGGTCTTTGAAAACTTGGCTGTTCCAGCAGTAGCCTTGCGCCATCGCTTTCAATTCAGCTGCCACACTAAACTAGCGCCGGGACACTCTGTCGAGTAGCTGTGCGCTCTATAAATACCCACATAACATAATTCAATTGCGTATGCTCTCTCTTGCTTTCAGTGGAAAAGGTTCCGGAGCTGTTGCCTTGAGCAGAGCAGGAGATGCCGCTTTTTCTGGAAGAATTGTGGGAGCTGGTAGATCCGACCTCGCACCACTAGTGGACCAGGCCCTGACACCTAGGACCGTGGTCAAGTACTGCAAGTGCTGGATCCTCCTTCTGAAGGTGGTGGGCAGAACCAAGGGTTGCGCCTGGATACCCTTTTGGGTGATTAGTGTGCTATACAAATCAACAGAACATATAGGGAGACTGGACGTTGAGCAGTTCATGCACCGGGCTTTGTCCAGCGGAAAAACTAAATTATGGGCCCAAACACACCTGAATGTAGTTGTGTACTTCTCCTAGCTCCAAAGGGGGGTCAGACCTGACAAACGCTTAATTGCTGGGCAGCAAGGTGAGGTTGGGGCCGTATACAGAAAAGGAGGAAGCACTGCAGGCGACCCACTGACTTTGCCAAACTGGGTGCGTTATTAGAGGCACTGGTGGGCGTTTGCACAACAGTCGGGGAGTTAGGCCTATTTAGGACTGCTTTTACAGTGGCCTTTTTTGGGTCCTTTAGGGTCAGCGAGCTGGTTGTCCCATCCAAGGGTGATTCGGGAGACACATGGTTGTGGCTGGAGGATGTTTACATGGGTCAAGGACACAGAGTGCTGAGGCTGAGATGGTCGAAAACTGACAAGTAAGGAAAAGAAAGGCACACACGCCTTGAATGTATCACAGCACATGAGGTCTACCCAGTATGCTTAACAGGCCTGCCTATGCTTGACACTGCAAGGGGGCATCCCGCTATTTATACACCAGGATGGCATATGTCTTAGCAGGTTTCAGTTCACTGAGGTGTTACGGAAGGGGCTACGGAGAGCAGGCCTCTCGGCTCTGAAGTTTGGGTCATAAGGGCAGACACAACCGCAACGGAGCACGGCATGGGGGATGATTGCATCAATCGCATTGGCAGGTGGAAATCACAGTCCTTCAGGGATTATAACAGACCTGAATGCAATTAAGGCAAGGTATTTTTTCTCACTGCAGGGGCCCCTGAAGGGAGGCGGATGGTCTGGGTGCTGGGCCATTCTTACATCATGAGGGCACAGTGCTGGGCAGCTTTGCGGAAGGATTACAAAGGCATGTAGCTGCACAACACTAATGTGGTGTGGATGGGCGTGCCGGGCATGAAATGTGCTCATCTGCTGCCGACTGTAAGCAGAGACCTGCAGTCTCGAAGCAAGCCGGAAGCAGTTCTCATACATTTGGGTGATAATGATCTCACTGGGCTGGGGTGACATTAACCCCTGGAAGCCATGAAGGCGGACCGAACCACGGTCGCCAGGCTGGTCCGACCCGCCGATGTGGTACGGTCAGAGGTGATAGTGCGTTTCAAATGGAGAGGGGCTCAGAACCATGGAGCAGTGGAGAGGTCCAGACGGAAGTTGAATATCTCAAAGGGCAAGTTCCGAAAAGGTATGGGATGGGAATTTGTCAGGCATGGTCTCATTAACCTTAGGCTCCCGGGCAACTTTACAGAGGACTAGGTTCACTTATCCGGGGGTAGGTATGGACATGATCCTTGAACATCGTGGAGGCTCTTCAGCGGTTAGGGGTTTCTTAGGGTTAATGACAGCAGGAAAGTGGGTAGCTGCCATCGGTCGTGAAACTACTGGCAGCATGCGGAGACAGCACCAGTGAATGCCAAGGATAATATAGTAGGCCAGGAAGAAGAGCCGCTCGAACATGGTCCTTGGGATGCCTCATAGCAGGGACTCTCGATGGCAAGGGCTACAGGCTATCAAAGGGCCAGCTCTAGCTGGACATGGCACTTGCAGCCCAGGCATGGCCAGAGGGCCACTAACGCCAGACATCGGTAGCAAGGGAAGCCTAGAAGCTGCGGTGCTTGACAGACAAAAATGGGCCCTCGAATAAAGTGTTGTCAACCGGATGGTTTAGGGCAATGGACTAACTTAATTATAAGACAGCAAGGAGTGAACTATAAATGTAGATGATTTATGACCACCTATGGACTTGATGTACAATGGATTGCTTGTTCTATGCTCTAAGCAATGCATGCTGTATGGTTCGTTTTAAAGACCGATGTGTCTTGTGATGATTTATGACAGCATTGTTTTTATGATGTAATAAACTGCGGCCGTTTACACACCAAAGAAAGTAAGCGGTTATCTCTGTAGCTGAGGGAAGGTCAGAAGTAAATGGCCGGAGACCTGGAAGAGATTGTCTGCCATCTAGGGCGGGTTAAAGACTGGGAGGGCGGGGTTATTGGAGGGAGGGCGAGATTTTGAAACACAAAAACTGTGACAGGTGACAAATACAGGTAGGACTAAAGGCTGACAAACATGGACAAAATATATATATAGAGAGCAAGCCTGTGGAAACAGGCGAAACGCGTTACCAGAATTAGACATCGAAATAAAAGAGAATCTTTTTAAATTACGACCAGAGTCCTTGTGTTGGCATCCAGGGAAACGGAAAACTGGAGTTGGTGTATGTATGTATATATATGATCAAGGCCTGTGGTGGGCTGAAACGCGTTGTGGCGAGACTTGCACCTTGAAATAAACTTCCGACAGCACATTTTGGTGGTCCGTTCCGTTTATTCAAAGGATTGGAAGAGTAGCGGAATTTAGGAATATATATATATATATATATATATATATATATTGTCCACGAACGTTGCCCATTCTCTCGCCCTTGTGCTTCGAAAAGCATTGGGCGTTTTTGTTTTTGCTGCTAAATACATTAAAACCAAGCTATCTGAATTAAGCCCAGGCTGTCCTGCGTGTTTTTTACGTGACATCGTACACACAAGAGGACTGGTGTGTGAATATTATATATATATATATATACATCTATATATATACACAAACACATACACACACACAGAAAAACACAGAGTGCGTCACTGTGATTTTCATGTTTAAGTATGGTTTATCAAGTACAATGGTGTCCAGCAAAGATTCGTTCTGAAGGTTTAACGCCCCTGTTCTTTTTTTAACTCTTCAGAAGGCTTCATTTTAAAACATTAGCTACGGCAGAATGGTGCGACGTCCTCCTTGAGCCACAGTCTCCTTCTCCCATCCATGAACTGAAGCTCCAGCTGACCTTCCCCTGCGATGCCTGAAACAAAGGTATTATTCGCTCACTTAAATTGTTTCAGAAATTCAAGGCGCGTAAGGAAGTGAAAGCAAGTTGCAATCCTGAAATGCAGTCACAGGTCTTCTCAAAAACCGGGACATCTATTTGAAATTGTCAAAAGTGTCCTGACGCCAGAACAGACATCTGAAATAACAAGAGCCAGATTTAAAGCACTGAAAACGGAAGCAGCAGTCAACAGACAATGTGCTGGACAGGCACGTACAAGGCTCCGCAGAACCCTAACCTCCAGTGAATTGGAAGGGCCTTAGACCACACACCCATTCAATCTTTTGGGCCCCTCCTACCCCTGAGCAGTGGTGCAGTGCACCTGCCACGCTGATGACAGCTATGCCCTTGCTCGCTACCTACTCGGACTTACTTAATAACCTGTTTTACTAATGTCTTAGCATATCGACTGATTTTATAGAATTGAGTTTTTGTTTACAATGTATATTGTAACGGTTTTAATTAACAATATACAAAAAAGGATGCTGACTCACTTACATGGTTACTTACATGGTTACATAGTTGTAAGTCTGAGTGAGTGAGAGAAGGAGGTGGTTGTGTTTTCTAAAGCTAAAAAGGCCTGCTTCCCTGTGATTTCTTTGTGGCAGCATTGATCCATCTTTGCCTGGGCTTGGCTCCTTGTGGCACAGGATCCACCAGAATTCGAGCTGTTGTATTGGGCAGGAATCACATTATATTTCAGATTTATGGGCTTCTCTGCAAGAACTTGGCTACTGATTGTCATCCGAACAACGATTTGGACGTCCTGCCTTGAGGTGTTGATAATATGGCCACTGTTTTCTCAATAGAAACTAGATAGATAAAACATTTTGATTGGCACGTGGCTTTAGCCATGTTGCACATATGCTTCTTATACGTTTGTTATTTCTTTGCCTTGTACAGCGCACTGAAACCCAGATAGGAAGAGTTTGTGCTATAAAAAAATATATATAAATAATTAAGCCCACAGATCACAGCCCTGTGACTCAGAGCATCACTCAATAGGAGATCAAAGTGCGCATTGGCAGAGTCCTTCGCAACAAAAGTCAGACTAAACGCTACAACCCTTTTTTCATTAGTTTCAGACACCCCTGTCGCTTAGCATCATCATTACTTAGTGATGGCGGTCCCGGGTGCGTGGTATTACCGTGCCAGTGTTTGTCGTGTAATGAGCACACACAAGCCTTCTGCCCTTTTATTACCTTTCAGCTTCCATGTTAATAATTCAGAAGCTCGTCAGTCAGGTGCATTTGTCTTTGATTTCCATGAAAAATTAATTTCATGGCCTGCCACTGACACATTTGATTTTTCCATGGTCAGTGTAATCCTTTTTTTGGGGGGGGGCACCTGGTGAAAGATAATTTGGTGCTCGTTTTGCTGGACCACAGCCAGTCAGGGTAGCATTCTGTTTTCGTCTGCGTGAGTTTTAACTATTGGAGAATGCGAGCTCTGCTGTACAAGCCGTGTAATCCAGAGTTGTGGTCACTGCGCCGACATGGCAGTGCTAAACTGACCATTGTGCACTTCAGGTGCTCTGTGCAGGAATAGCCCTTCATATGAGGCAAAGTCCTGTGTATGTTCCCTGCAGAATGGCCACTTTCTAACCAGAATATTGTAAACGTCCACAGGAAAGCAAGTTCTCTGTTTTGAAATTGTTTTTGCTTCCTTGGCCTTACTGGCCATTCATTATATTTTAGCCGTGGTGAGGTTCTTTGGTACACTCACTGCTGCCCATGACACTATGTCTGATTATTCGGGTGTGGTCCAGTGGCTTACAACTTCACAGGAAGTGTTATGCCATTTGCACCTCCCAGCCCTTAGCACTCTTATTAGGCGTGAGTGAAATTTTAATTGCACTGGAGTAATTCCGTGTTACTCTTTTGACGCAAAATTACTAAAAAGTATATGTGATTATGTGGTGGTGGCATTATCAGTACTTTGGCACAAAAATACTACTGCAGGAGCACAGGAACAACGGCCGTTCATGTTCTGTTGCATAGAGTGCTATTTTCGTAGCGCAAAATGCATCATTCGGTCCATTTTGGACAAAAGAATGCATTTTATGCTAAGAAAATAGCAGTAAATGCTGGGTTACGCTGTGCGAAATCTTGTGTAATTGTGCATAATTACGCTACAGCAAATTGCGTGGGTTACGCCTACCAGTAACGCTTATGTGGATCTTAAAACCAAATCAGCTCTGGAAAAACCCCTATGAGGTCATGCATGTGTTTTAGAAACTTTAGCTAATATAAATCATTTACGAACATAGCTGATCTAGATCACTTTAGCCGGGTGTATTTAAGGTGGCCGCCGGCTCACATACACGTGTGGGTGCCGTGCCTTTGATATTTAAAATAAGAAGCGGACCTTGAGACGGACCTTGAGCCTAATAATAAATATATAAAAGTAGTGGGCCCCGTGACAGCCGTCTCAAACTAGTTCATTTTGGTTTGCGTGCTCCTTCATCCCAGGACGATGGGAGCGGTTAGGTCTATGCAGGCTCTTTGAAGTTTGTTTTCTGCAAGGGTTAGAAATTTAACAGCTTGCAGTTTAGCTGGGGGTCGTCTGGTTTAAAGCATGCTATCACTGCTTGTCTTCACGTACGGATCCCACGGAGGTTAAACTGTGGTTTGAGCAGCTGAGACACTCAACCAGTGGCGGGGCTGGCATCTACAAGAAGTGGCAGGGGGGGGGGTGAGGGGGAAGGTGTGCATGAACAAAATAGAATAAAAATGAATAAAACTTACCTGAAAGCGACGTACTCCGCTCCTCTTCTCTCCACAGGAACTGGATGCAGCAACTCCTTTGACCGATCCCGGTATTACTCTCATGCTGTTAACCAGCAGCACGAGAGCAGTGCCCTGATTGAGGGAGCGGCCTCACTTGGCGCTCCACAGCGCTCTGGAGGCCTGCACTTGCTCTAACCCAGGACAGCTGGGTTAGACCTGTTTTAAGTGTGCATGTGTGGCTGGCTGTCGCAATTCAGCTGGCCAAAAAGACATAAGCACTCTAAACAGTGCAAAGATAGCCCACCCTCCTCCCTGCTGCTGTCACTCAACAGCAACCCCAACGTTGTCCTGACGTTCTGTTCGGGACGGGGGATGAAAAATAAAATGTAATAAATTACCATTTTATTTTTCAGGGTTTTGGGAGGATTTTAAGTGGGGCGACGCTTCTCATCTCCAACGGAGGAGCCACCCTTGCTTAAAACATTCCTTTCCTAGATTTCATGAGGACGAAGAAAACAGTTTAGGTAGCGACCACCTATTTCTAATCTAAAGTCAACATGTACCGGTCTAATGATACTCAAATTATTTATCCTTTAAAACGGTTACCAACCCCGGGCTGTAAATAAAAGCCTAATTTCTTCAGCCAGCCTTTGAAACCAATGCATCTTTTCCTCTATTCCTAAATATCCGTACTGTAATGCGACCAACGCGGACCGTGTCAGATTGTACTACTGAACATCAAACATTGAAATATTGTGATATAGGAATATTGTGGAAAAAATATCGAGGACCAAAAGGTAATTACATATAGAGGAAGTATATTCACTGAAAAAAACAAAGGTTAAAGCGACGTTATAGTTAGATGAAATGTTCAGTAACAACGTAACGTTTTAAACTCTAAAAATCACAGAAATTCACCAGATATAGTCATCTCAAGGAGCTATAACTCGTGCTCTAAGGTAAACTATAAGTTGTACCCCCGCCATGCACAGTTTTCTCATCAATAATTTCACTGAAAATGTTGCAGTGATATTATCAATGATGTCATGAGTGATGTAATATATGGAGTAATAAGCAGTGCATGGCGAGGGCGAGAGTTATAGTTACCTGCGAAAAACTCCCAGAAGTGAAAACACAAGGCATTGCGATACTGTGCTGATTGAGAAAAAAGACTAGTATTGTCTGATTCAAAGAAAATTATGTATTGCATCATCTTTAGGTGATATATGCTCAGTTAAGCTGCCAGGGTAGTTTAAGCTTCTTAAGTTAATTTATTGCCTGCCAGAAGCATCAGAGTCTTTATCAGAGGTTTATACTGCAAAGAGAAAAATCCTCCAAGTATGGCAACTTCTGCAACCTGGCAGAGGGCAACTATTAGGAAGGTAATATTCGACTGGACAGAGGGTTCCTTGGAGCCTGGGTGTGCGCAAAAGAATAGAACAAGTGACATACTGGCCAAAATTGTTTGAAAAACAAAGAAGAGAAACAATAAATGTAACATTGTTGTATACATTTCCAACTTGTGCACAGCTTTTCAGGTATGCAAAATAGCACACTGGTCACACAAATTCTGGCCAAAAATTGCGACAAGTATTTAGCGACCAGCGATTCGTGCATCTGCCCCTTGTGTGTAATGAAGAAAACAATTAATTGTTCTGAATCCTGTTTCTCATACAGTACATCATTGGTGGCATGGGGCCGCCACACTTGGGTCAACAGCTTTGCCCTGCGTGAGATGTTACCATTACTTCGGAAGCTGTACTTTGTAAGTGATGCAACACAAGTAAACTTGAAGACTTTAACTTCACATGTTCTTACAACACTCATAAGTTAATTTTTAAATGTTTAAAGCCACCTAATTGTAACTTTATAAATGTATATATTTGTATGAGCTTGAGTGTTTACACACATATATATATATATATATATATATATATAGAGATAGATAAACATATAGATATAGTCAATGAAAAAAAACAAAGGTTAAAGAGACATTATAATCAGGTGTTGGGAGGAGATAAAAACTAACGTTTAAAAACAAAACATCAGACATTACAACACTCTGCATGTTAAATGAATTCATAAATGGTATCTCAAATGACATCATCCAGTCAATGTGACAGTGTCCTGTAGGGTATGGCCATGCTCAGCGGCGGGTTTGGCAACAGGTCCAGCTACAGGCCAGACTCTACGTTCAACTCTGCCGCAGGAGACCAATCTCCTTCTTCACATGACCTTTGCCCATGTGAAGCAGGGTGTTGGCCATAGGGTCCATTTTGGCATGTGGCCATGCCCTGCACTCAACACCGCTGAGGGCAGCCAACTCCAAGTGTACACGGCAGAGTAGGATGAAAGGTGAAGGGGGTTGGCTGCACCACTTTGCCTGCAGCAAGGACTTGTGCCAACTCCCCCCCACCCCCCCGGGCTCCCCAAATCTCATCCCACACCTCCTGCTTGCCCCATGGGCACCCAACCTGTATTTGCTTCTTCAGTTTTATTTTTTTTCTACTTTTTTAAAAAAACATTCTGGTACCACAATACTTTAGTGGTACCCGCCATGCAAGCTTCCACCCATGGTACCATGGTAGGGGATTTTATGGCAAGACCCAGAGGCTAACATTATGCAATATATCTTTAATGCTACTACTCCAGCAGCTCCTTTAAAGAATATAGAACTCCGAATTCACAACAAACAAAATCCCAGAACTCCTGAAACACAGCCTACTTTTTTGCTGCTACTCCAACAGATAAGTACTGTGTGCATTGCCTTTCAATATGGTATTGGATTATATTAGTTTTAATGTTTAATCATAACATAATTGCTGTTTTATTAGGATGGTGACTCTTTGACAAAGCCAATAGAATTGAATATATATAATAATGTGGTGATCGTTTGAAAAAGCCAATAGGCTTGTCTTGTATATTGATGTGGTGACCCTTTGACAAAGCCAATAGGCTTGCCTTTGCTAAAATAACACCCCTGTATATTGTGATGAGAACTCTCATTGGCCGGCCATGCAAGGGGGTTGGCAATCCCTGGTGGGGTTGGGTTCAAGGCCTGCTCGCCACAGGCCAGTGACTTTATAGTTAGGTATGGTAGTAGGGTCTATCATAATTTGTATTTTAAAAAAAACCTATAAATTCACTAAAAAAAACAAAGGTTAAAGTGACGTGACGTGATAGTTAGGTGGAAATGTCAGTTACAAAAATAAAATTTTAATTTAAAAAAAGCACTGAAATTCACCAGTTATAGTAATTTCAAATAACTATAACTTGTGCTCTTGCCATGCACTGCATATGACTTCACATATTACCCCATTCAGGACTTGTTCTATGACATCATTGATAACATCACTGATGACATCTGAAGTTACATAATTTATGACAACATTGTGCATGGCAGGGGCACAAAATAGTGTCTTGAAATAACTATAACTGGTAAATTTCAGTATTTGTTTAAAGTTTAAAATGTTACGTTTAAACTGACCTTTCTGCCTAACTATAACGTTACTTTAACCTTTGTTTTTTCAGCAATATTCTGAGTTTTTTTAAAAATTCAAAGTAAGATTTTAGCACCATACCTAATTAGAACAACATCGCCATAACCTTTGTTTTTTTCAGTGAAGAAAAAAAAAATACATGCACACAGAGTAACTAATTGGGTTACTGGTTGGGGGTGCGGGGTGAAACTCTACTCAAGCAGGAACCACAGTCCTTGTCAGGGTGAAGTCACAAGCAAACCCTAAATTAACCTGTGCTCAACCCTACGTAGCTTGGCACAGATCAGTCAGGCTTAACTCAGGGGCAATGTGTAAAGTATCTGTGCAACACTTCAAACAGTAACACAGTGAAAACACAACACAAAAGGATCCCACACCAGTTTAGAAAAATAGAGTTATTTTTAATCAATACAACAAGAGCAAAATAACAAAAATCTAATCAGTAGGATTGGAGATATGCAAGTTTTGAGATGTCAGTAAAAATAGCACCAAAAAGCACAAAGCTCCAACTGTGTATATCTGGTTGAACTGGACCAGGACAAAGTCACAAGTTCAGGCTGACCGCAATGGAGTGCGGGCCAGCTACAGGGACCCAGTTCAGTCCACTGAACCAAGCATCTTAGGTCCTGGTTGCGAATCGTTGAAAGGTTCACACCGAGGATGCGTTGCGCAGCCGAAACAATGCATTTGTATTGAGGTGCTGTGGAGCTGCAATACGAGGTCCTGCATTGTCGTTGAGGATCCTGTCGATGAGGGCTTGTGATGTGAAATCAGGCACGGAGGGTGCATCGTGCCGTTGAGGGGATGCACCGGTTCCATGTAGCTGTGAGGCTGCGATGTGACAACCTGCGTTGTCGTCGAAACTGCTGCCGACAAGAGATATGAGGGCCTACATTGGGAAAGCTTTGTAGAGGCGACAGTTCCGATGCGGACTGCGGGGTCCATGCGGAGTCCATTGCTTTGGGAGAACTCTCACAACAGAGGCGATGCCTTGATCTTGCTCGGGATTGCGCTGTGTAGCAGAGGAGATGCATTGGTTCTGCTGGGTCCACAAGGCACCTTCAGGCCCACTTCCAAGAGTCCAGGACTGGGGTGGCACCACTTGGCAGGGTAGGACTCACAGCTAGCAGAGTCCAGGGGCTGGGTTCAAAGTTGTTGGAGCCCTCTGTCCCTGAGGCTCTGGTCAGGAGTCTAGCCAACTAGCCCTTGGAGTCAATTGGAGTCCTAGGTTCAACAGATGCAAGTCTGGTCCTTCTCACCCAGGCAAGAGGGCAGCTGGCAGGAAATCAGCACAGCACAGCAGCAGTTCCTTCAGAGCAGCAGTCCAGCAGAGTTGCATTCCTTTCAGCAGCACAGCTGTCCTCATTCCTGGCAGAGTATCCACAGGCCCAGAAGTGTACTGAAGAGGTGGTATCGAGGGCCAATATTTATACCTGGTGTCCTTCCCATGGAAGGTGGGAGAAGCTTTTAGAGGTTTCCCTTTGACTCCCCAGGCATCCTATTTTCCCTGTCCTGGCTTCAGGAGAGGGAAAACAGGTGTTATGCAGCCCTTTGTGTGGAGGCAGGACACTCTATTCAAGTGTAAGCAGGGCTGTGCCTAGCACCACCCTCTCATCTTCCCAGTGATGGCCCATCCAGGCACACCTAAGCTCTCTATTCTGTGTGGCTGTCTAAGAGGAATACACAAAGTCCAACTGTCAGCTACAACCGGTCATGAGACACAGGGACAGGCTACAGGCACTAAACGGCTAAGCCAGGAAAATGAAAACTTTCTAAAAGTGGCATTTTCAAAACGGTAATTTAAAATCCGACTTTACCATGAGAGAGGTTTACCCATAACAATTCAAAAGAGACTAAACATGAACTGGTTACCTGCTCCCATTTGAAAATTACAGCTTATTAAATTTAATAAGGTAAATCTAATGTTATCCTATGGGAGAGGTAGGCCTTGCAGGAGTGAAAAACGAATTTAAGAGTTTTTCATTACCAGGACAGGTAAAACTTATGACATGTCCTACTTTTTAAATTCATTGTACCCTGTCCTGCGGGGTTTTTTAGGGCCTACCCTAAGGGTGACTTTTATGTATTAAAAAGGAAGATTTGGGCCTGGCCAAAGGTTTATCTTGCCAGATCAAAATTACAGTTTAAAACTGCATACACGGGCTGCAATGGCAGGCCTGAGACATGTTTAAAGGGCTACTTAAGTGGGTGACACAAGAAGTGCTGCATGCCCACTTGTAGCATTTAATTTACAGGCTCTGGGTACATGAAGTACTACTTTACTAGGGACTTACAAGTAAATTAAATATGCCGATTGGGGATAAGCCAATGTTACCATGTTTTTGGGAGTGAGCACATGCACTTTAGCATTGGTTAGCAGTGGTAAAGTGCACAGAGTCGTAAGAACAGCAAAAACGAGATCATCAAAATTGGAGTAGGAAAAACTTTGTGGGAATACCACCCTAAAGCTGACAGGTCTAACACACACAACACACCCACACACAAGTGCACACACAAAGGTATACACACATGCACGCGCGCACACACACACAGCAAAGTAAATGTAGCTTTATAAAAATATAAAAATCAACATCAAATATGAATCAACATACACACTCCAAAACACAGCTTTTCTAAAGGACGATTGGTTGAGCGAAAACCAAAATTAGTCGTTAAGAACTATATAAAATCTGTTTTATTTGGCTTACCATGCAATTTGAAATAAATATTTATTACTAATATTATGTCCTTTTTCGCAGCTGGAAAAGCAAGTTAGAAGCAAATCTCATACACAGCAGATTTCACTTACCCAAGATTCATGATACAAAACTGTCAGCAAATACATTGCGTAGTCCAAGTTCTGCCTTCTCAATGGACATCTGTAACCAAGGAGGGCATTGTTAGCAAGAAGAATGTTAACCTCTACATTCGTCGCAGCACAAATAATGTAAAATTAACAAAAACAAAGCCCCTCTAGCCGCACCTATTCCATTGTAAAATAAGTCACTCACTTACCTATAACATGGTTTCTGTAGGTTGGTACCCTTGAATCTCCTAGAAACTTTGACTTTTTAGAGAAAAGTCAATTACTGGTGTAATAAGTTGTCTCTATTTGAGATTGAAAATACAGCTCTAAATGGTTGAGTTAATTAGAGAAATTAATGTAGTGCCCATGTGTCCTGTGACCAAAAGCAAGGAGAACCTAGAGAGAGCAAGGGTGACATTCTGTGACAAATGAAACTTGAGCAGGTTTCCATATGTCTCAGCGAAAATGGGTGTCATGAAGCACCAAAGTGGGGCCACCACACACACACACAACATATTCTCCATTCTAATCTTCGGGTGGGGAAAGAAGATTCTACGATGTGGAACAAAGAGTTATTTTAGTGTGGCAAGGCAATAACAGGTGGAGAGTAAAGATTTGTGAAGCAGACAAAGACCCTACACAGCAACTACTACAGAACTTCATGACAGCTGGTACATGATATTTGTTTAATGTTCAACATGAGACAGTTGCATTCTGAGGCTTCATGGAACACTGTGAGAGTATGATGTGAAGTGAATTACCATAGTCACAATGGAAGTAACTCTCTTTAGCAAGCCATAAGTATCCACATTTTAATGTTACAATTGCCAAATCACTAAATTCATTGAATTATATGTAAAAACTTATCTTCCTATTGGCTAAGCAAATATGCCAAAATTGGTAATTTACTGAATGGATGTCCTGACATTTACCAGGTAGAACATGGCTCATGACCATGGCCTATGTTGGAACAATGATTATCATTGAAGAAGAGGAGGGGGCGAGGGGAGAAGGAGCTTATGTTCCTTACCAATCTATTCCCTGAGCACTCCACAGTGACCGTTGATCTGGGTACTTGGAAGAATAACTTAGTTATTTCTTTTGTTTTCACATGTTGCAAACATTCCAATGTCAGAGATCCTACCTTTATGAAAGAATTTGTTGCGAACACTATGACTTAAGATTCCATTTGTGTCTCATTTGATGACTTCTGATCAGTAGGTCTGTGGAATCAGTGTCCATCCCTGGCAGATGCTTTGCTAGCAAATGAACATGATTGCTGAGTAACTAATGCCAAATTTGTTCTGCCATCCTGGACAACAGAAAGAAGCAGGCCTCTCGTTTCTGTATGTGAGGTATCAATGTTATCTGTGTGTATTGAGACCACATTGTTTTATAACAGGTCTGGAAAGCTTTCAGTTCTAGTGCCACTACCATGAGCTCCAGCATCCTATATGCTGCTAGGCATCTACCACCTGACCTGTATTTAAGTCGGTCATGTGTGCCCCACATATTTGCTGGGATGCACCTGCTCTAAAGGACACATACATTTGTGGGTCTGCGAACGGTCTGCCCATTGAAAGGCTGTGATTGCTCCATATCTGAAGTTAGACCTGTCCCTGGGCAACCGAAAAACTACACCCTTCCAGGCCACTGTTACTTGACTTCATTGGCTAGCTAAGCACTCTTGCAGAAGGATTTATAGTAATCATGCATTTAGAACCAAAGCTATGATTGCTACCATCACATCCAGCAGTTTCATCACCTTCCTCTATGTCACAGGCTGGGGCATCTTGCAAAGCAAAATCAATTTCAGAGATGCTGAGAGTTGATCCTGGAAAGTTCAGAATTTAGAGTAGCTGTTGATGTGTTTTTTCCTCAGTATCTGTGAATCACAGACCGTGAAGGAAAGCAACCCTCTGCCGTGTGTCAGTTTGATGTTTCTGAACTGCCTTTCTGTTCAACAACCGATCGTCAAGGTAAGGGTAGGGTAGACATGAATACACTGCCTTGTCTTGGTAGATAATAGTGGCTTCTGATCGAACTTGATGCACCTTTGCTGACTGAGGACAGTACCTACTGATCTGATGTGATTTTCAACGCCTTGTGTGGAAATAACATAAGACATCAACTGACTGGTGTTGCGTGATCAGGGGGAAAGGGAATGGAGTTGTTCTTTAGAGGGAGTGGATCCTCTTACGTTTCTTGAGGCCCTCTAGATCCGGATCTTGCATTGCCTCAAAATGTTCCCATGTTGTACTGATGAGGCAATTCAAACCACTGTTCAAACTACTATTGGTAAGTCTGATGTAAAGAGTATGATTTTATTGTCCTGTCTCGGGCAATGTGTCTGTGTTCTCCTTCAATACGGATGGTGTCATAGCAATGCACACCTGGTTTTGGCAGTTTTAATATATTTGTAGTTTTTTTTTATCAACATTTCATTTGCTTTGGGCCAAAAAGATGTTCTCAAACTAACAGCATCTTTAGTAGATGTTGCTAAATGTTAGGTATGAACCCTGACATTTCTAGACAGTTAGGTCTTCTGAGAGGCACAGCAGCATCTATTTATATGCAAGCTTTATCTGCTTCATCCAATTCACAGTGGATTCCCACAGTGGAGACAGTCTTACCTTTTTGCATTAACTCTTATGCACTCTCTTTGTGGAGCTCAGGAATTTATTATAGAAGCTGCACCAGTTGCTCACTCTGGTGACAATCATATCTGCTTAACTGTGAACTGGAAATTCCCCAGTTCATGGCTCCTCCTGAAACACTGCAGCCATTGTGTACAACTGCTTACTCTCTATGTCTGGAAGAAGTCAATCCCTTTTCTTTTTAGAGTATAGTGTAGGTGCCGGTGTCATATTTACCTGTGGACGACAAGGGCCCCGACTATGAGGATTTCAATGCTGTTAAACAAACGGTTTTGTAATCTCCGTTTTGGACAATGTGAGCTTATGTATGAGTTACGAGATGTAGACACTTCAGAATCCAGGCCTTCTAGTTCTTTAAAGAGAGATTGGTTCTGGTCTGCATTGTCCACATCAATTACCATGGACGTTCCTGTCCAAAGCAGTGTCTTCTTATAACTCCTCTTCAAAACCTGCTCATGGTGACTTTGTTGGGTACCCTTGGACCATTGCAGCATAATGTTCCAAGATTCTTTCCCTCCAGAGTTGAATTGTCTTTTTGCTGTTAAAGTCTTTACAAACAAAGCACTCTTTTCGACATGGGGCCAGAGTAAGCAAATATTTTATGCCTTGCGGTGGTGGACATATCAAGGGTAGTAGATACTATGTAGTTAATTTCTGATGCCCTAACTCCACCTCTCTCTGAAGTCATTCTCATGAAGTGGTAGCTCGGTCTGGAAAGTTGATGTGACACAGAAAAAAGTCTGTGGTAACCACAGTTGGAAGAGTGGGCTCCACAACTACTTCTTAATGTGTTCTGGTCCAGTCTGTGTTCTTGGGGCACAGCATTTCGATGGAGCTCTGGTAAAGAGATGGTAGAACACTTAAATCTGAGGTATAGCCTGTGAACCGGTGCCTTGTGGGTTTAAAAAAACTAGACCACATCATTTCACACATGCCTGAAACTGAAACTAAAGTTCTCAAAACAAAAATAAGTTGAACTATCATGAAACTAAAAGGTAGATCACAGGGCAGCGCAGAGCATGTGGATGCAAAGCACACTTGCTGCTAACACTAGGATGGAGTGAGCAGACTGAGGGCCAGATGTACGACCATTTGATTTTGCGCCTTGCAGTTTGCGACAAATTGCGTGTCGTAAATTGCGAGTCGCAAAATCAAATGTACAACAGTGTGTTTAATACTGTTTGCGATTCCCAATGGGGTCGCAAATTGCGAGGCTCATTAATATTAATGGGCCTCTCGCAATTTGCGAGCCCATTGGGCATGACAGGTCCACCCAGGGATGGTGGCCTGCTGGGCTAAGCAGACCACCATGTCTGGGACTGCTTTTAAATAAAGCAGTTTTTTTAAAAAATGCAGCCCGTTTTCCATAAAGGAAAACGGGATGCATTTAAAAAAAAAAAATTAAACGTTTTCGTTTGATTTTTTAAGGGCAGGTAGTGGTCCCTGGGACCACTGCCTGCCGTTAAAAAATAATTTTGCATGCATTTGCAAAGGGGAAGGGGTCCCCTGGGGACCCCTTCCCATTTGCGAATGCATTACCACCTACTTGAAGTAGGCGGTAATTGCGAGTGCAGTTTGAGACTCGCTATTTGGAAGGGAACGCCCCTTCCAAATAGCGAGTCTCTAAACACTTATTTGCGAGTTGCAATTCATTTGCGACTCGCAAAATTGTGTTGGTACATGGCCATGACAATTTTAGCATGCGCAAACGGGTCGCTAACCCGTACGCGCATGCTAAAATTGTTCGTACATCTGGCCCTGAATGTGTAATATTTGTTGGTGGATGTGGAAAAGCATAGATCACATCTGACTTGAGTTCAGGAGGGATGACTGGGGTCCAAGTTAAATATCGAAAAGTAGGAGGAGAGGAGACAAAATTTCAAGGATGCCAGATGGTATGACATTACAGACAAAGTTTCCTAAAATCTGTGGTAGGCAAGGGCTTTCGGGAAATCTGTGAGATTACCAATGATGGATCAGATTCCAATCAGAAACTAAACAAAAGGACAGCTAGCCATAATCACACAATCCCAAAAAAGCTAAAGTGAATAGAAAGAACAGAGAAAATGTCTCCACAGTGTAAGTAGTGCATCTTTAGTTCTGTAAAGTGGGTTAAAGATTTTGCTAATCAAACAAGACCAACGATGAAACAGTAACAACTGGGAGCCACAAAGTTAGGGGATGAATTTAGATGAATTTTTATTGTTTGAAGGAAACCAAAAACCCTACATTCTTCAATACCATTGTTATGTCAAAGACGATGCTGGGTGGGTTGGACGGTAAGCTGGAACTATATGAAACTGATAAAAAACATATTACAGGTATGTCACTTCAACTGTATCTTTAAAAGATTCTTTCAGATGTATTGATGAAACGCGATTGGTTGAGCTACTTTGCAGGAGAAACTGTAGGAGTACAGGATTGTGTTCTGAGTGACTGATCATCAAGGAATCTTGTCAACCATTTTCAAAATGTAGTACATTTTAGCATCTGTTTGCACAATGTGGCTCAAAACTAGATTGAAGTTGAGTAGACTGTAGGCGCATACAGATGGAGTTACAATGGACTGACTCCAACGGTTATTATCTTATATGCATTTATATGGTGCTAATAAACAGACCATTGCAACCGAGCACTTTGTGGCAACACAGATTTCACCTATGTGGCAGATCAGTGCAGTGGTGCGCTTCGAGGAGTTTCAACGAAATTCTGGAAAAAACACTATTTCCAAACCTTTCTCTCCCTCCCAGTGTCATTGGTACCAGCAACTGCCACATCGCATCTTGATTACATCAGTGGGCTTTATTTCCTGATTCCCTGCTTCTATGCAGTTGTCGGGTAGCAAATACTATCCCTGGCAAAGGGGAAGCTCCACCAGCCCTCCTTTGCTGATCTGAAAAATGGAGCAATTAAGACTCTGCTTCAAGTTGAATGTGCTCACTGTGCCCATAACTCCTTCCAAAATTAAGGACATGTAATGAAGCTGAGCCACTAAGGTCACTCACGAACCGCCCTTTGGTAACTCTACCATTTCACACAGCCCAATGCAGAGGGCAGCCTTTTTCAGTTCTGGCCTCTAGACTCAAGGACCATCAATGACCATAGGTAGTCTTGCTGATTGCTGAAATATTTTCATTGCTTCCTATGAGAATTAATCTGTGGTCCAGAAAACATCCTGTTGTAGACACAATGACAAGAAAACTGGAGTTTCAATAAGTAATATGATGCATTACGGAAAGATGTATGGTTAGCCATGACTTTCTACTACTGGGATGTCACTATACAATCTTTTTTAGCTTCCGAATATTGCGGTACACAAATACCCTTCTGAATTTACCCAGATGAACAACAGGGGCTCTTAAACCACTATAGAAAAGAATGCTCCTCAAAGCAAAAGACTTCCACAAATCTAGTGGGGCATCTGAAAATATTGTAGGATTTGAGACACAATGCAATGCATGGATTTGTCGTACATTGTACATTTTATGTAAGTTTTATGCTCAAATATTGAAAAAGCTTATGGAAATTTTGCAAATGACATAACTGTTGAAAGGTAGGGGTAATGTTTTAGTTTTAAGAATAAATCCAATTAGAACATTGGAATGTTGGGAGCTCCATTGAAGACAATGGAGTGCTCTGGGCTTATAATGGCTGGTATAAGCCCAGCGCTCCAACATTCCAATGTTTGTCTTTTTCTTTCTCCATTTTTAATTTAGAACATTCTACCCTTAGTGGGTGGAATGTTCTAATAGCCTTATAGCCTTTCTGCCTCAGGCTATACCGGTTGTTAAAGGCCCTCTCCCTCGTTATAGAACTCTGGATCAGGGCCTTTAACAGCCGGTATAGCCCTCGGCAGCGGGCTATAAGGCTATAATAAAGTGAAAAACAGCTTGTATACGTAGTATACATTCAAATGAGATATTTCTCCAAAACTGTTCCAGGGATCAAGTTGGAAGAGTTCAGCCGTGTCGAGATGGCAATTAACTTATATACAGAAAACAAACACCCACATCCATTCTATATTGTTGAAAATGGCAAATTCGGAAAACTATGCAAAATGCTCGGTCTAATAAGAATGTCATGTTTGAATTAGAGGATCTGCTCCAGAAAAGGAGGCACATGAGGATATCACTTATTACTGCTCCATAGAAAACATTCCTTTTCAATAAAATGTTGATATTTACCCCATCAAGTATCAACCAATTTACATCAGCTAAAGCGATTTGTAGTAAATGCGGGACAGGAGAAGCATCCCCATCCGGGGTATTTGTTATGTGCTGTTCACATCACCTTATCTGGTCTAAAATACTAAGATTTTGAGCCAATGTTCCACAGAATCACTGAGGTTCAACAATCAATTTTCTGTTACATATGGCACAAAGGTGGACCTGTGTTCAGTAGAGAGTAATCTTTATCATTAACATTGAAGACTTGAGGTTACCATGCAATGGCTGCAGTCTACAGAAATTGGATAATGGAATTAGAAATGGCATAGATAGAATTGAAAAAAGACAACAAATATGGACATGCAAATTTGAAAAAGGCAGCACAGAGTCTGCTCCAACGGGCATTGCCTTTTTACTTCACCTCTAACCTCATGCACTAAAATTTGTAACCTTTTATTAATACGCGTACATAATGGAGGTGGCGGCTCTTCTCTGAGAAGGATAACTTGCTAGTAACCGCCCATTAAATTTTAAGCTACCATATTAATGGTCAACAGCTGTGACTGCTCTACACAGGATATCTAGAATTATCAAGGTCTACTCAAGGCCCTTCAAAGAAAGACATCCGCTCCCCCCGCCCCCATGAAACTTTGAGGAAGGTGGCGATGGCAGGAAGGGTACAGGTTCTCGATGAAAAAGTTGTGTAGGGCACCTCCTTTTACACTGGTATGTTGTACTCATACAGGATGTGGACACTAAAGTAATCATCTAAAGGAGGTGGCTTCAAAAATCAGTGATTCAACCATAAAATATGATGAAAACCAATAGTCCTCTTTGTCACTAAAACATTGTCATGATAATGGCCTCAAGTTAAACAAATAATTGCTGCAAAACTTCCAGCTCATCCATTCCTTAGGCTCACTTGCAGAATGACAGTACTCACTGTTGACGGTTGCCCTAATACTGATAGAGGACTTACCTACACTGAGCTAAGCCTCATGTTGAAACTTTCTGGTGCCTACGAGCCAAAACCTCATGCCTTAATCTTAAAATTGCACATCCAACTTGCTTCAAGACTGATGCCCAAGAGTAATGGTGAGTAGGTCCAAATTTTGGGAACAGCCCATTTTGAAGTTTCGGTTAGAAGAAGAGTGATTTTCATCCGAGTGCCTTCGTCCACAGTCTCAGTGCCAGAAACAGAAGTCTTCTCTTTGGAAGCCATGGCAGTGAATCGAAATACATGGAAGTAAGCAAGGCTGTCAATTAGGAGTTAACTTAGTCTGGTAAAAATTAAGCAGTATGGATATTGTCCGGATCCCTCCCCACCTTCACATCCAGTCTGGTAATTGTCTTTAATCCAAGTGTTGTCCCTGCTCTTCCAACTCACACAATGCTATCTTCTCACACATTATTGTCTCAATTCCCATGGCCTACCAGGGAAGAGACAGTATAACAAGGTGAAAGCAAGGTGAGCTGGAAACGACTGCACTGAGGGCTTCTAGCTCTTCATGGAAGCTCTGTACACGAGACCTTGGCAGAAGCCTGAGAAGCTTTTGTAAGGGTTTTTGGGAGAGGGTAGGAGAGCCTGGTCATGCTGTACTGGACTCTAATCCCCACCCATTCCCTTGGCACCTCCCTCTGGAAGGGTAGGGACGGGCTGGAAGGGCAGTGGCTGGTTCAACGTCTTGCTCCACCTCTCACAAGCTGAAAATATTTTTAAGGTTGTAGGGCCTGTTGTCAGTTTGAAAGAATGAAAAGATCTGCAGCACTTACCAGAGCCTGTTCTCTTTCTTAAGCAGGTAATGCAAAGCTTTTTTTTTTTGCAAACAATTTTTTATTAGCATTTATAATAAGACATGCATAACAATATTAAACAATTTAACCCCACTACCACCACTCTCCGTTAAGTTCAGTCCCCATTACAGTATGTACAACATATAATTTGGAAATTACATTTGTACCCATTTTCTTCCCCAGAATCATCACTCTTTTCTAAATCTTTACGGTAATCTAATAAATGATCCCATGCACAAACTTTTTCAATTGATCCTCTTCCTTCCCTCCTATCACTATACAATACTGCACCCTCATAACCCGCCCAACGAACCAACTCCACTTTCCATTTTGCTACAATAGAACTCGATGGGAATTCCCCAACAGAGCAAGAACATGTAAGCGTACACCTAGGGGCTTATTATCAGCTGTACATTGCTGGTGGAAGGAACAGCTGGGGCTGCCACTAGAGGGCACCAGGGCGCCACCCACATCGTTTTTCAAGTTAATTAAATAAGGGCTTTAAGCCCGTGCTGGGTGCTACTTTAGTGCCTGGCTGCCTCTCGCACTTGCTGTGACAAGTCAGGCAGCCAGGCACTATCGAGTGGGACACATGCTCTAGTGGGTATGTGTCCCTCAGCATTTCCATTTAAAAAAAAAAAAAATCCCAATTCAGGCTAAGGACTGACCTAGTGCCAGCCCTGGCCTGCAATGTTCAGGGTCAGAAGAGACCTCCCATTCATTAAGGCAGCAGCATCATATTTACAAGCAGTCATCTAGGGCATCATCCCTGTATTCCCTGGACTGCCTATCAATCACTTTCACAGGCTGCAAGCAACACCCTTTCCCAACTCGTCACCTGTGACGTGTTGGGCAAGGGTGTTGCTTGTAGCCTGTGAAGGATTGCAGGCATGTGACACAGGGTTACAGAGTCGTAAGACTCTGTGACCTCAAGCCACATGCATGCTTTAAACAGATACACTGCGCATGCACAGTTTCTGTGTATAGCAAATATTTACATCAGAGGCAGAGAGGGCACGCTTGGCACTCTCAAGCCTCCCATCCTGGACTGGAAAGCAGCAGCACACCCTGTTGCGGGCTGCCGTGCGTGTTCCAGAGGAGGATTTGCAAGTAAGTGGGACCGAGGGGATGGAGGACTTCCATCATGCCTGCCAGTCTGTGGTTCGTTTTTACTGTTTTTGCAACAATAAATACAAACCGCAGGCTGGCACAGCAGAGCACACACCGAAGCTCACATATTTAAAAGTGATCCTTTTGGGTGCTTTTATCATGCGTGGGCATTTTACTTTACATCAGTTTATATCAGTAGATCATGCATGCCAATCCTCCTGATTCAGGCAGGAAAGTACCGATTTCAAGGCTAGTCTCCCACCTCCTGATCCCTGCATGCAAAAACCCGATTCCTCTGCAGGCTTCAGCCGACAGGGGCTGGTCTTGTGTGACTCAGAGAATGCACTGCCAGTGACCTGATCCTGCAGGCCAGTGAACAATATTTTTGTCATGTTCTCTCTGCCTGTCATATCGATTTCTCTGCGCTCCCGACAGGTAGGAAAAAAGCCAACATATTTACATTTCTAATATCCGATCCTGCAGCAGCACACTTGCAAGTCCCATACATGACAATAGACACGATTCTGGCCTCAACAGAAGTCAATGCGAGAAATACATTCTCACGATTATTTTGTTTTTAATTTCCCACTTTCCTCTTCTAAAAAGTTGGCATGTATGCTATACTGAGAGGCATTTATTAAAACTGTTAATACAGGTCTCTCAATATAGTGATATAAACTGATGTACTAAAGTGAAACTCTCCCGCATGTTAAAAGCATACAAGAGAACACTTTTAAATATGTCAGTTCAGGATGTGTGCATCCTGAAATGACATATTTAAAAGTGACTAGTCTCGTGTATCCTTCTAACATGCAGGAGCGTTTCAATTTAGTACAGTTTATATCACTATATTGAGAGACATGTAAGAACAGTTTTAATAAATGCCTCTGAATATAGTGATATAAACGGAGTACTCAAGTGAAACGCTTCCACATACAAGAGGCGGCCCAACCCTTTCAAATGTCACCAGCCGCCACTGGGACGGAATTACCAATTCCCGCTGCTGAAAAACATGGCCACACAGAAGAGGCCGGGGCGGTATCCTACCGGGGAGTGCTCATTTAGCTGAATAGTGATTGGCTCTATTGTTGAAGAGAAAGCAAAAATCACCCAACTGCGCGAGAACTACTACATCGAAAAGCACTTTGCAGGAGATAGTTTTACGGTTCCAAAAGTATGTAACTAGGAAAAGCCGAAAATCAAACATTGGGCCATAATGTAAAAGCGAAGAGGACTCTTGGTTTTGTTGACGATAAAGTAATGTCATAACACTATTAGTGACCAATAACCTATTTTTGTATTTAAAAAATATATTCCGCTCCCGGCCACAGGGTGGCAGAATAGGCAAACATTTAAACTGTCAAGTCCTAACCGTATTGATTGTGAAATCATTTTATTAGTCTTTATTTGGAAGAAAAAAAGTCCAGTATACACCACGTTTAACAAACACTGAAAATGCCAATAGCTATGGCTTTAAAGGAATGCTACATGGCAATGTGAAGCATTACAAGTAGATAGCATGGCAATGGATATGTATTTGCATGGAAGCAAGGAACTGTATAATATATGTGTAGGTTACATGATCAGGTGACCAGGGCTTTAAGCGATATCAAAAAACTGGGGGGTTCGTGGAAGGATTGAGGCCTATATTAGGCGTGGCTTAAAGATATACACTAAAATTTGCATAGAGTGCCACCCTACCCACACATTTTCATAGAATCACAACTGCAACTGGTATACATGACCATTGCTCTGTGCGCCTTGCAGAGAGGCCAAGGATTGGATGACCTCGTAACACCTTTTTGTCCCCGACACTGGGAGAAACTCGCACTGCGACTCAGTTCCAATTATGCACAAGACAAGAGTAATATTCTGCCTGAAAAACAAAAGGAACACAATATCCTGGAAAAAGCAAACACTCATATTGAATGCAAGATTAAGTAAACCATGTGAAATTTAAGCAGGAACGACATGGTTTATGTTAACTCCTCTTTCCGGTGAACATGGTTCTAGTGTGGTACCAAGGAGGTCGAGTCGTGTGAGACGTGCTCCCTGGAAACTAAGATGATGTACCTACAATGCAATATTGTACTTTCAATGCAATTTGAATTTATGTTTGTACTTCTTGTTTTCCTCTGTTAGGGTTTATCTTTCTGGGGGTTGGGGTATTTGTTTTCTTTATCCTAGGTTAGTTCTTTTGTGTTTAAAAAAAAAAAAAAAGGTAATATGTTGTGCTTAGCAATGCTGGTTACGACGTTCATGTTAGAACCTCTATGCGTTGCTGTGGTGCCCTCGAGCGTGGTGGATTCTATAGGTGGCAGTTGGTGGCTCTCGTCTGGTGTGAGAGCAGCGGTGGCACGAAGAACCAGAAATAAACACTAAATAGTGTCAACTTACCGTGTCCTGTCTTCAGTACGTGCGAGGACACAACAGTTTACTTTAACGTTTTTTGACACTCATTGTTCAGAAATTGGCTAGTGTTTTTTGCTTGAAAAGTTAAGGACATGAATCTAGGGCCGTTTCAATGTCCTTTTTAAATTACTACCGGGTCTCAGACCCGGAGGTACCCGGCCTATTTAAAGCCCTGCAGGCGACAGTGGCACTGTGAACCCCGACCTAAAAATCCATGCAAGTTAATGACTGCCCTCGTCCCATCTGTGCAGCTGCCAAAAAATAAATTATCTAGTTACCCAAGCCACTTTAACAGCTTCGCAATGTCATCATGTGTGTGCCCCTGAAAGTTCAAGCTCAGACACCTGAATAAATAAACAAAATGAGCACAGCTGCATGGAGGGCAAGCACTTTTTTTGTGGAAGCACACAACTTCAGCTCAATCAAAACATGTGCTTCAGGTTACCAACATGTTGGTGAATCCAAAGCCCCTCTCTAGTGATGATCCATAATTGTCTGGCGATAGCTGCGATGTCAATCCAGACCCTAAAAAGAGATTACAACGGAACTGCCATGGTCACTAACAGCTGCAACATGAACACACTTTCGCATAAAAAAAAAAATTCTGGCTAAAACGTGTGTTTATTGTTGATAGTGCTATTTGAAGTCGGCGACCTCAATTTTTCAGCAGCAATAACTTTTATTCACAGACTAACTGTTGGACTTGGCCCTTTTTGCAGGGTCATCCCTGAACTTTTTGCCTTCCTCCTGATATTTTTTCTGACCTGGTGTTGGTGGTTTTAGGACTGTGGGCACTTTATCACTGCTGTCCAGTGTAAAGTGCATGTGCTCTCTATAGTAAAACATGTTAACATTGGTCTACACTTGTTTGACTAATTTAATTTACCTATCAGTTCCCAGTAATGTGGTATCTCATATACCCGGGGCGCCACCCACCAAAGTAGCCTTTCAAACCTGTCTCAGGCCTCTGCCATTGCAGGCCCTGCGCGCGCAGTTTACTGCCACTGTGATGTGGCACATAAAATGGGTGCCACGTCTGTGACTCCCCTTTTACTACATATCAGTCACTCCTAAGGTAGGCCCTAGCTGGCCCTATGGGCAGGGTGCATTATAGGTAAAAGGTAGGACATGTGCCTTAACTAAGTGGCATGTCCTGGTAGTGACAAACAGCCATTTTGGTTTCTCACTACTGTGAGGCTGCCCTCTCATAGGAATGCATTGGGGATTCCCTGATAAATGTTTTAGTGGTAATTCCTGACCTGAGAGGAGTAGAGTGGTCAAGTTTGGTATGTTTGGAATAGTGGTAATAAATGCTGCGCAATGGTGTTCGCAGATTTATTATCATTATTTTAGAAATGCCACTTTTAGAAGTGGGCATTTCTGTGTGCTATGTGTCTTTGTGCCTGCCTGATGTGTATTGCATGTCTGTCTCTGGAGTGACAGGGGCTGGTGAGGTGTGTGGCTCCAGAGGGGCTGGGTGAGTCAGCACTAGGCTGAATAGGCAGATCTGCATTTGGAGTAGTGGGAGGAGTAGTCCCTGACCCTCAATAGGTCTGTGCCTGCCTTGTACAATGCTGGCTCCGCCCCCTGTGGTGTGTCTGGGGCAAGGACCTACTCTGACAATGAGGGTGTTTGTGCCCTGTAAACAAAGGTGTGAGTGCCCCCAGAACTGGTTTGGACAGGGCGCAGAGCCCTGGTTCAGGGGGAGAACAAAGACATAAGGGGTATAAGTATTGGGGCTGTGACGCCATGAAAATAGGCTGCTGTGTGCTGACGTGGAACTGGTGGCCGGCAGGCTGCTGGACTGCCAGGAGGGACCGCCAGGGGACTGGGCTGCTGGGAGAGCTGACCTGCTGCCTGTTGGGCTATGGGAAGGACTACCACCCTGCTTGGGGAACCCCTGTGCTGGCCTACCTGGGGACACCTTGCTGGTGTGCCCCTGTGAACTCCTATGACTCTGGAGGCTTGGTACCAGGCTGAGCGCTGTGCTTTATATCCTGCCCGGGACCTGGGCTGAGAGCGCTGGATTTATTGAAAATCCCCCTCCCCTTTTGCTTGGGGGAAATTCTTTGTCAGCTTTAGCACTAAGAGAGAGCTAGATTTATTGGAGGTGCCCCCTCCCCTTTTGCTTGGGGGAAATTCTTTGTCTGCCCGGTTCTAGGGCCATCACGCCTCCGTAAATCGCAAAAGGAGCGATACTCTGGTCCCAGGAGGAAGTAAGGCTCGACTGCGGAACACGAAGGAAGCAGTCGACAAAACCGGAAGTCAGGCAACTCGAGCCTGACCGTGGGCGGGGCTCCCTTGGGGAAAGGGAGAGCCCCACTTGTTGCAAAAGCGAAGGAGAAGTCTGTGAGGAGCGGCGTGCGCAGCACGATCCGACACCAACAAGGGGGCCGCGGAGGAGTCCGGAGATGCGTCTGGACTCCTGAGTCTGCTGGAAGGTGAGCCGTGAGCTCCGACTGGCCGTGAGTTTGGCCGCCTCAGCAAGGAAGTCAGGCGAGACGGTGCCTGACAGTGGGCGGGGTTCCCCAGGAAGAGGTCAGCCCCGTGTGTGGCTGGAGTTGTGGGAGAAGCCCTGACAGGATCCGACGTCGCTTGTGGGCGGGGCCCTGGTGCCGAGAAGGAGCCGGAGCCTTGCAGGCTCCACTTCATGACTTCCCGCCTCTCGGCGCCTGGAGGAGAGCAGAGGAGGGCAGACAAGCCCGGAGGGGCGCGGCAGCCGCCAGGTCAGTGGGAGTGGGTAGACTGGAGAATCCCCCGGATGGAGTTTTCCGATCGGGCCCACCGTTGCCAGCCAGACCATTGGAGGGGGCATTGCGCTGCCCTTTGGGGGACATCGCGGGACTGCCTCAAATCTTGGGTGGGATCAAGGTCCC
Organism: Calotriton arnoldi; assembly: GCA_963921515.1. Taxonomy (NCBI): domain Eukaryota; kingdom Metazoa; phylum Chordata; class Amphibia; order Caudata; family Salamandridae; genus Calotriton; species Calotriton arnoldi. The sequence goes on from CAWUFW010003238.1 coordinate 1,438,045, forward strand.
GGCCCCACTCAGAGTCATAACCCGAGACCGGGAGAGGTCTCCTACGCGGGCAGCTGCCGATTTTAGTACACTGTTGGGGGCATTTTGGGAGTGGCATCACAGGGTTGAGCCCAGTAGGGGCCCCGGATTCAGAGTTGCCACACATGTCCTGGCTGCACTTGGGGAGCTAGGGTGGAGCCTTGCTTGCCTCATGACCAGGGGAATAGGCTTCTGTCATTTGTAGGCTACTTTGCGAAGGGGTAGTATTGCCAGAGCCGCCTGATGTAATGGTGCGTCACTGGGTGCAGTTTATGCCCTGAGGTGATACACGAAGCCTGCGGGCTAACGTGCAAGTGATGTGTACCTGGTGCACTGTAGGCATGATGTGATGATAAAGTGTGCACCTAAGGAATGAGGTTAGGACGTTCACTGCTAATTAGGATGTTTACCTGATATGCTTATGCTAGTGTACCTTTACCAGTAGTTACTGGTTGTTCTCACTAATTGTGATGGTTATGCCTAAAAGGGGCCTGATGTAATTATGATGTTCATGCTCAGGGTTTATGCATAATGTGGTTGATGCATAACGTGTTTATACTAAGTGCCTTACCAGTAGTCACTGGTTATTTTATTACTTACCTGTTCTAATGGTTCTGACAGTGGCCTGATTGGCCCTGTCCTGTATATAATCCCCTGTAAAGTAACACCTAGTGCCAGGTGGCACAGTGTATATATGTGATTGCATTCTAAACGAGTCTTCCTTAAACAGGCTTCAGGTGGTCCAGAACACTGCTGCACGGCTCATTTCGAACTCCTCACCTGGAACTCCATCTTTGCCACTGTTACGCAGACTCCACTGGTTACCGGTCCGTAAGCGGATAAAGTTTAAGGTTGGCTGTATAGTCTACAGAGCCATCCATAATAAGGGTCCCTCCTACATCGCAAGCAAACTCAAGCCTTATTCTCCGGATAGGACCCTGAGATCTAGCGGTAAACTTCTTCTGCAGGTACCAAGGGTCAGGAAAGCTAGACTTGGTGGGAAATCCTTCTCCCTCCTCGCCCCCCTTTTCTGGAATGAGCTCCCCCTTCAGCTCCGACAATGCCCGGACTATCTTCGTTTTAGGAAACTGCTTAAAGCCTCCCTGTTCTAATCTGTCCTCAGCCCGCTCGTAGGCCCGCTTCAGCGCAGAGATACCCCTTTGGGAGTGATTCAGGCGCTCTACAAAACCCTTAAATAAATAAATAAATAAATAAATGTGTTTTATGAGGAATACAAAGGCTATTTTTTTTTTATATGACCTTGTGTGGAGTTTCTTTTGTGGTGTGCCTAGTGTGTCGCTGCTGTGTGAGTGTGTTGCGCAAACGCTTTACACATTGCCTCTGGGATAAGCCTGACTGCTCTGCCAAGCTACCAAGGGGGTGAGCAGGGGTTATCTTCGGTGTGTAACTCCCTTGCCCTGACTAGAGTGGTGGTTTCTGCCTGGCTTAGGCGCTTGCCCTAGCCAACCAGAAATCCCATTTCTAACAATAACAATTTTTATGGTGCTACTACCTCGGAGCAGACAATATGGGTTTTGCTTGGACAAACTCAGTTTGAACCCTTGCTCTTAATGCTAATGATAACACTAACACAACGCACTTCCACAAGAAAGGTCCTAACTTCAGTTTCTTTGCCGCTGAAGGAATCTTTTGCGGAGTGACTACTGTGCACATGCTCATCATACTTTGTTGCTCTTAAAATTTCCCAAGACCATAATTGTGCACAGGCTTTGAAAGTCTCTGTCCTCTGGCAACAGTGTGTGGAACTCAAGAGGCGGGCTTTCCTTCTATGTTATGATTGTTTAAAAGGCTAACTGAAGACACAAACCACGGATGCTTCTAAAACTGGAACACTTAGATGCCTGTTGTTTGTCACGAAACGCCAGAATAAATGGGGCCTGAAGAAGCGATGAGCGTGATGGTGGTAATTACGAAAAGGCGGGACACACTTTTCAACACTGCACTGCTATTAATGTTACATGCCCGAACCCAACATATCAGGTGTACTCCGGCCTCCATCCCCACAAAATGGACAGAACCCAACATCTCAGGTGTACTCTGGCCTCCATCCCCACAAAATGGACAGAACCCAACATCTCAGGTGTACTCTGGCCTCCATCCCCACAAAATGGACACAGACATGCAATGACAGTACAAGACATCAGCACAGGCCTCTGAATGGAGACTGGGCGGTACATCATCAAAAGTCCTACAACGCCCGCTTCCAGGAACGGAGCTATCATGGACTTCAACGTCTCACAAGAAGCTACCATGTTGGAGACTTCAAGATGCACTCATAGAGCAGGGGTAGTCTAGTGATTTGATAGTGTATGGGCATAAAAGCATACGGGGAAGCATTGTTTTGCTTCCCAACAACAGGCTTACGATGACAGTCAGTTTCAGAGCCACCGCAGACATTGGAAGGTACTTGAATTTGGAGGAATTATTCTTCGATGTTTCTAAACAATGTTTGGAGTACATTTAGTCTATGGTTTGGAGCACTATGTCTGAGACACAACCTTTGTATTTTTTAATGAGATTGTGGAAAGAAAGGCTGATTGTTAAGCTTTATGAGAATATATAGCCAACTAATCCTCCTTCTGCTATTCAGGGTTAGGGGCTGTTATCACTGCTCTGATTCCCAGTCAAGTAACTGGAATTACACAGAAAATAAAAAAAAAAACGGGATTTTCAAGATTGTTTAGGGCACAGGTTTCCAAACTTTTCATGTTGGTGACACACTTTTTAGAAAAAATAGTGGGCAAATGGTGCATTTTCAAGCAAATTTGAGAAAGCAGGAAGGTTAATAAAGCAATTGTGAATCTGTTCTAACAAAGACAGTGACTGGCAAAACTGGGTGTAAGGTTAGGTTTGTGCCTGAAACAAGAATATAATCATGCACACATTGACACATGCCCCATTGATTTACGGCACAAAAAGGGCGGATGCATGCACTGCCAACCCTTTCAACCATGCACAAAGTCCGCCTGCTGCCTTGCTGAATATGAGTTATACAAAAATCCGTTCAGGAAGGGGGAATTGTGAGTTGTAAAACAATCAGGCAACTTATCAGCCGGTCTCTGCGTATTGAACTCAGGTGGGACCGCTTTCCTCAGCGCAGCGCGCAAAAAGCCAACAGAAAATAAGACGTGTCATATGTTTTTCCATTCAGCACTTTGAGGTAAAATTAACTGCATATAAGAGATAAGGACAAATACATATATGTCATAGAAATTGTAAATATCAAAATGTATGGGAACACAACATATCTCACGAAAACCTTTCATTAATTTTTAAAAAAAAATATGATTTGTAATATAACACATACATTTCCAAAACATGTTGTCCTTTATGAGTAACAATATGTAAATATGTGCAAGAATGAAAAACTTTGAATAAAAACAACAGCACTTACTATTTTATTGAGATGAATGAGGTGGATAGGATGAACACAGCTGGTCAATATTTGGTGGAATATTAGATAAAGACACTCGCATTTCGTCATTAAGCATTTTCAAGCTTCCACGTTTCAGTGTCATTTTTTATTTTAGCTAATTCTTCTTCAGAAAGTGAAAAGTTCCCAGATGCAGTTGAAAGAAATGGATTTCTGATGCAATCATAGTCTTGGCTTTCAACATTTGGGAAGTAATGATGAAGGTTCTCTCCGAGCAATGTTAAATGGTCAACAATCAGCGGGCTATCACATTTCAGCGGGCACTCAGCAGTTTTGGAAAACATTTCAAAATTTCCTTCTTTCACTTTGCTTTTCCAAATTGCTATTTTGACTCTCATAGCACAAGAATTAAAAAACTTTGAATAAAAACAACAGCACTTGTCTTACTATTTTAATGAGATATATGAGGTTGATTGGATGAACATAGCTGGTCAATATTTGGTTGAATATTAGATAAAGACACTCGCATTTCATCATCAAGCATTTTCAAGCTTCCACGTTTCAGTGTCTTTAAGTTAGTCATCGTTGAAAAGGATACTTCACAAATGTATGTAGTAGAAAACTGCAAGAGAATTTTTAACGCTTTTTTACCTATGTTTGGATGCATTTTTGTAACACGAATCCAAAAGCTGTCTAGATCACCCTCTTCATGCATCATTAACATAGTTCGATCATTTTTTATTTCAGCTAATTCTTCTTCTTCAGTAAGTGAAAAGTTCCCAGTTGCAGTTGAAAGAAATGGATTTCTGATCCAATCATAGTCTTGGATTTCAACATTTGGGAAGTAATGATAAACTTTCTCTCCGAGCAATGTTAAATGATCAACAATCAGCGGGCTGATATCACATTTCAGCTGGCACTCAGCAGTTTTTGAAAACATTTCAAAATTGCCTTCTTTCACTCTCCTTTTCCAAATTTTTATTTTGTCTCTGAAAGCACAAATTTTATCTACTGCTGTTAACATATTTTCTCCTTTTCCTTGCATACTGGTGTTCATTTTATTCAAATGTTCAAATATGTCAGCAAGATATGCCAATTTTGTGCACCAAAGTTTGTTTTAGATTAGATCGCAGAATTCGTGTTGCTGATTTTCCTCAAAAAGTTTAAGCATCATTTCCCGCATTCGTATACACGACAAAGCACGCGACCTCTTGAGAGCCAACGAACGTCTGTGTGCAGTAGAAGCTTTTTAAACCTTGCCCCCATTTGTTCACAAATATGAGCAAATATTCTTGATTTAAGAGGTTTGCTTTTAATGTAATTGACCATTTGAACCACTTTGTCCATAACTTTTCTTAATTCATTTCCAATGGTTTGCGCGACTAGTGCCTCGCGATGTAAAAAGCAATGAGTAAATATGATATTTTCATTTTCTTTCTTTGCTAAAGCTATAAAACCTTTTGTTGAGCCAACCACTGAGGGTGCACCATCAGTGCATATCGCGACACAATTTAACCATTGCAAATTATTTTCCTTCATGAAGCAATCTAAAGTTTTAAATATATCCTCACCTCTAGTTCTCAATGGAAGTTCTAGGCAACACAGAAATTGCTCAATAATTCTGTCAGTATGAATGAAACTTATAAAAACCAGTAATTGAGCTAACCCACTTACATCTGTTGATTCGTCTAATTGCAATGTAAAGATCATATTATCATCTTGAAAATTATCCTTCATTTGCAGCTTAATGTTAGCAGACATATCTTGAATACGTCTTCCAATTGTGTTATCTGCCAAAGGGATTTTATTAACTTCTATCTCAAATTCTGGCCCAAACATTGTTCGAACAATAGCACAGCAAGATTGCTTTATGGTGGTTTCGGCAACAGTGTGTGGTTCCTTGTTTTTGGCAATTATTTGAGCAACCAAGTAACTTGCCTTTTGAGCTTTCTCTGATGTCTTCATTCTCTTTGTGAATGATGCAGACTGCTTCCTTATAGATTTTGAAAGCTCAATAAAGTATTCTACTGGTTTTTCTGACCATTGGCTGTGTTATGTGGTAAAATGTCTTTAATTTATTTGGTACCATACTTTCATTTGCAAGTATTTACTGCTGAGCAAAACAGCAACACAAGTGAAAATGATACAAGACTCACAGCCATCCCCCAACATTTGACATGTAGTAATAAGTTATTGTAGATCAAACCCCATAGAAAGAAATCATGTACATTATGTCTCAATACACCACAGCACCCGTAACAGGAGTAACCTCACCTTGTCCTCAGAAGAAAGGTCTTGTTCCCCACCCCCCCCGTCCAACAAATTTAGTCAACTGCACCCCCCAAACCTGCAGATCATCTTCCACTTTAACATCATGTCTACATTTTCCGGAGGCGTACTTCCTCCGCCACTTCCTACTCACACACATCCCTCTCCCAAACGTCGAGACTAGGCCCACCCTGCCCCATCGAGGTAAATGCGACTCTCCTCTTTGCCAACAACAATAGCAAATGCAAAGATTTTAATTCCATCTTTCTGCCTTTATGCTTTTTAATAGCGCCCAACAGGCAAACAACCGGGTCCAGCTCCATCTCAGCACCAATGACTGTGGCCACCTGCCTCACTACAGATTCCCAGGCAAGGTGCAGGAACGACGTCACCTGCGCCTGACACCGGTAACAACTTTTAGGCCTACTGGGGTCGATCTGTGAGGCAGAACCGGAGTGATATACGTACGGTGCAAGAAATTAAAACGGATCAACTTAATACACTATGGAAGCAATCCCACCCCGGGGGGATGGGGGAGCCCTCCTTCAGGCCTCTTCATTCATGCCCTTTTGGATACCTTGTAGTGCTGCTCCACTGCTTTTGGAAGCTAAACGTATTGAAGCTTGTGTCATTTTATTTAAATGTGCTATCTTTCTCTGATGTTTTTCCATGTTTATTATTTCTGTGTGCATTTATTTATGTGCTTCACCACATTCGTCTGCTCAGTATCAGCTAGTCTGCAGACACTGGTCTACACTCTCTTCATGATTATCCATGCCTAAAACTCCCTCAGCAGTGCTGTGCACAACCTTACCTTCCACACGTTCTCCCATCACTAGTTGATGCACCCTTTCAGTTACTCTTAGCATACCCATGGCTATTTACTGTGTGCTCAATGGGATATATTAAGGTCAAGCTTAGTACACAACCTCAGTCATGCTGTCTGTACTCTACCCCACACAGTGCTCCCATCAGCCGGGTCACAAGTGCTCACCTCCCATCAGCAGATCCACACATGTTCGGCTGCGCACCCTCCCCCCCACTATATAAGCTGGGCCATGTGCACTTCCCCTTTTGCCCCTATATAAGCTGGACTGCACACGCTTTCCCCTCTGCCCTTGTATAAGCCGGGCCACACCCGCTTCCCCCTCCGCCCCTATACAAGTCGGGCTGTGCACGCTTACCCCTCTTCCCTCATATAATCCGGGCCGCGCGCGCTTCCCCCTATGCCCCTATATAAGCCGGGCCTTGCATGTTTCCCCCTCCGCTCCTATATAAGCCGAGCCACTCGTGCTCACCTATTCCGCCTGCTCCACAACACCAAGCTCATGTATGTTTCAGGGTACAGAATAGAGCATTTTCTCATGAAAAGGAGGAAAAATGATGCCTATACATTAAAAGGCAGCTGGGTACACACTACCAGACTTAAGGTTGGTTAGAAAAACACAAAATCAATGCAAAGAGGCTTTGTAGATCCATGCTAGTTTGCACACTCTCAGACTTGCTTTGCTAGTCTTAACCCATGCCACATGCAATATTAGCAGCACTCCATCCAGTCTGTGCCACGATCAGTGGACCAGTAAACCATCAGTCATTCTCAGCACACTTTCAGATATGTGTGTGCACCCCCTGCTCATATATGATTCACAGAACAGAAGCAGAGAACACTCTTATATGGGGGTTTGGGAAAGGACGGAAGATGCTTCTGGGTGGGAGGAAACTGGAGACACACTAAAGGTCTTGGGGAAGGTTAGAGAGACAGAGAGATGGAAGATACTTTGAAGGAACTGTGCAGGAAGTTTGTGCGGGGAGTTCACAACGAAAATAAACTTTGAATCTTCTGCTTCTTTTTACGTGCAGCAGGAATTAACGCACACTGAAATGATCTAAAGAGCACTGCATTGATTGATCTGTAGTTCAAAGCCACAGAAGCTGAGACTTAGGCCTACATTGCGTGCCTGCTAATTATAATTGGTAATTGAACTGAGTCAGTTCTGCAGTGACACAACTTTTGACATGGTCTTTTATTAAAGGGTCCAGAGCTCCAGTACAACTTTTAATACTCCTACATAGCACCTAGTTCATATTCTCAACTTGTGGCTGCCAGATATCTCCTGGGAGGCCTGCAATTACTTCTGTCGCTCTTAAAACAGAGATTTGCTTAACTTGGTACCACATGGATTATCGCGTCATTTGCCAATCTCTTTGTTTCCGTGCATCTCGCATTGATTTTTTCCGAACTCGACATGGCAGCCGTAAAGGTGTAATAAAGTATTGAGCACAGTGTTTGGTTTAAAATGCATCACTTGATATTTTTCATTTCGGTTTCTCCATCATCGTAACAACGTCCCCTGTCCTGACTCAATATACAGGGCTGTCGAACCTCCCACCTGGAAAATATCATGTGATATTGCACGAAGCATCTCATGCTGTCCCCTGCATGAATTTCGTATCCCTGAAAATGCCCTCTCCATTTTCAGACAGATGAATGTCTGACTCTGCCGGATTACGCTCTCAGTAACTCTAAGAGACACACTGCACAAAATTTGCAATGGTGTGAAAAAGAAGTAAGGCAAAGAGCACGAACATCCCAGCAGCCTCCCATTAGCTCCCTCTCCTCTTCATCCTCGTGTTGCTCTTCATCTTCGTCGGGACTCATAGCCATCGCCTCACCTGAGGGGACGGACTGCAACTGTCTTCTGTCCTCCTCGCTGCTTACCGTCTGCTTGGGTAGAGTCTGTCCTCCATAGCAGTCGGGGACGGGAGATAGCCCACTGTATGTGAACGGCACGCGACCCTGTACGAAAGCCACTGATTGGCTGCCGCAGAGCGGGCAGTACAGGAACTTCACAACATGCCCGGGAGACGTGGCCAACATGTCCAGGATACAGTCACCGCAGAAGACATGGGCGCACTCCAACATCCTTGGCTTCGGGTCGCTCCCCTCAAAGTAAACCTCACACAGTGGGCATATTTCCAGCGGAAGGTCGGGCCCACTCTGGCGTTGGCATCCCTTGATCATCCCTCCCGCCTCCTGAGAACCGTCCTGCAGGAGTTCCGAGATCCGGGTGTTCACTGTCCCGCTGCTTGCTGAAGGGGTCCTGCAGAAAGGGCACACGATCTTGCCCCCCGGTCGGAGGAAGGGATTGCTTAAAACACATTCTGGCTTAAAACACAACACATCAGGCAGAAAGGCGCGCACTATGCCCTACCTACCTCAGAACTTGAACACCCGTACTTGGCTTACGCCGCGGCCACCGGATTGTTCTCTGGGCCCGCCGTTTCCTCCTTGTCCCCGGGCTCTGCGGACCGAACTGCGCATGTGCCACGCGCGGCGCGCACACGCTCGCCTAACGGTCTCCTCCTTTCTCCACGTACGTCTGGCATAGTACCGGCATCATCCCGCGACACACCCACCATTTGCAGGCGACACAGTACCGTGTCGCGACACAGAGTTTGGAAAGCTCTGGAATAACCAGCATATCAGAAAGCTAAGTAAACTAGTGTTCTGCTGAACTGCTTTATTTACTATGTCTTTGTTGTAACCCTTCTAGGAGCGACTGTTAGCTCTGACACAAGCAGCAGAGCACCAGGCACTTCACCCAAAAAATGTGTGATAGGTTCAAACAGCACCAAATGACATTAAGGTTAAGAAACAACACAATAAACTTCCAAACCAATTTCGAAAAATTAGAAAACATTTTTAGTAAGAGACAAAACACAAAAATTGTCAGAAGTGGATCAACGGACCCCAGATATAGGAATGTATGTAAAAATGCTCAAAACCTGGCTTTTTATCCAGTAGCCCTTTGTTTCGCTTTTACTTTTGCCCTTACTGCCTTGTTTAGAGCCAGGACACTCTTGTGAGTAGCTGCGCGCTCAATAAATCCCTATTAACATACCATAACATAATTTGCCTTTAAGTACACAGTATATGGTACCTAGTGTTTACAGGGCCTATAAATAAATGCAGTGGACCGTATGACTCATTCTGCCATCCACTGCAGTGCCACTGTAAAGCATGTCTTCAGGCCTGTCATTGTAGCCTGCCTGTGTAGTTTTAAAATGCAAATTCACACTGTCAAAATAACCCCTTTCTGACAGGCTTAAACCTTCCTTTTAAAAATTAGTAAGTCCTCCCTAAGTAGGGCTTAATGACCATAAAGCAGGGTGCATGGTATTTAAAAGCAAGTCATGTAAAAGGTCAATATTAAACATGTCTTTATAGTAAAAAGGCCCTAAAAGCTACTTTCACTGTAGTAAGGCTGGCCGTTCGTAGGAAAGAACTAGGATACAATATTAAGTTTAATAAATGTTATCTCTGGCTAGGAAACAGCTATTAAGTTAATTTTTCAGGCTTTTTGAAATATTTATTATAAGTCCAATCCACTGATGTCAGAATTGTATATATATTTTGGAAGATGACTTTAAAAAGTTTCCTTTGTCCTGCCTGAAGTCCCTAGAGACTAAATCTGTATTTTGCTATCCCACTTTTGGCAGCCACTAATTAGCATTTGAATTGGTGTAAATTAGGTGTGAACTTGCTCCCAAGAGCAAATAATAGGCTAACCTGAATGGGCAGCGTTGACTGATCTAAACCTGCCAGAATAAGCAGGGTGGGGCTGCGAGGGTAATTCTTGACATTAAAGTATCAAATTCTGTTTGAATGTCATATCCAGCTTGACAGGTTTGCTGGGTTTTTTCATATGACACTTGGGGCACACTTTAAAGAGGCCTCCCCTGTCACAGGCAAATGTAAGCTGACACTTGGGAGGGTCCTTCTTTTGTCCCCCTAGCCAGACAGGCCCCAATCACAGCGGGCCTTTTTTTGGTATTATATTGTCAAAGCCTTTTTGACAGGTCTGTTGGGTTTACATATAACATTTGGGGCACACTTCAAAGGAGGGAAACAGGATCCCAAAACAAGCAGTGTGTATCCACTGCCTGGTTGCTGAAAACTCAGCTTTTGTTCTACAAGACTTCTGTCTTTGAAGTTGTTGTGGGTACAGGACCTGCCTCAAACTAGATTTTAGTGTTAGATGTGGGAAGGACACTAACATTTTTTTTTTTTTAAACTCGTTTTTATTTCGGGATACACTTAGCAGCAATATACAGTACAAGCATATATCCCATATAAATAGTACATAATTGTAATTGTAAACATGTGACAGTTGTATGCCAAAGCATGTATTACAGTCAAAATGCTAAAAAAGCTGCACATCCCTATTTTATGTAAATAAGTAACAGCAATACAGTTATCAATAAAAACATGGACACTAGTACACCCTGCACACACACACCCCCAGCCCTCAGAGCACAACTTTAGCATTGCCAAAGACGTCAGCCATTTTGAAAATGTCCAAAGTGGGTAAGATTAGCCCTGGATACCTTTACCTCATTGGTTAGGTTATCACCAGGAGTCATTCCCACCCACTAGCTCATGCCTGGCTTAAATGTGACATCTCCAGGGAGCCATTTCAGAACACTCCTGGACCTGTGGAAGACGAGAGGAGGACTGAACGTGCTGTCTGCAACCGGAGAAGAGCCCTGAAGGACTGGACCGTCTCGCTCTCTTGTACCCAGGAACAGAGAAGTGGACTGCAAAGACAATAAGGCTAACCGCCTGTTCAAGCTACAGGGGCACAACAAGCTACAAGAGGCCTTTCCTGCAACTGCGCAGCTTATCAGTGGCAACTGGACCTGGACTGGACTTTACCTTAGACCCTGTGAATCTCTAAGTGCCTCCCCTAAGGTCGTGGGGTGCTTCAGAAGTGTACACCTGTGGCGGATTAGGACTTAAGGACTAAAGTCAGATGTTAAACTGTTTTACCCAGGACGAACCCGGTTGGTGTGTCTGACCAGCACTTCATCACGGTCAGTGTCAACTTGCGCCTAGGTCTTGTCTACCACAACCATTGATTGTTGTTGGCACTTTGTACTTCTTCTTAGCAATATTTCTACTTAAAACTTTAAGAATTCATAACTCCGGTTTCCCTTCTTGGAGATTTGTCATTTTGTTTACTATATTTTACTCTATTTTTCTACTGTGTTTTGGGATTTTTTATTGTTTTGCATTTTGACTTTATCACTGTTTTAGTACTGCATAAATACTTTACACATTGCCTGCAAGTTAAGCCTGTCTGCTCTGTGCCATAGCTACTAGGGGGTTGAGCTCAGGTTTATTTAGTGACGTAAGTGGTTCACCCTAATAAGGACTGTGATTATTATTTGAGGTGAGCACTTACCGCCCCAACTAATGACCCATTTTCTTACATCCAGTGAATGGCATGTCCATTAAAGAGGCTTGCAAGCCCTAAGAGAATCACACAGATCTCATTCAAGTGCGATGGTGAAGCATCCTTCTATTCATGATTGCCTTGCCCAGTACTCCGTGCCATCCTGATCTTCATAGGGAATTTCATGTTCAGGCAGCAAATATTACAATTGGCTTGCCCTGGTAAACTAGTTCAGGCTTGTGGGGACGAATTCTTTGTGAGGTCTGACTTTTGCCAGGAGACTGTTGAATGCAGATGGCGCCTACAGGAAATGATTTATGCTTTTCAGACATTGAGTGCTACAGTCTCCTTACTGGAAACAGCGAGTTTAAAGATCTTTTGGAAAGACCAGACAATATACTGCCTTGATCCGGGACAGGTGAATGATTTGATGAAACAATGGGGCGGGGCAAGCACTTAATTTATTATTTTCTTGTCTGTTCACCTTTTTCTCTAAAAATGGAAGAGAATAGCAGCAAACTGCTTTTTGTGACATCAGCTTTTCCTTCTTGAATGTTACTACTTTGGGTTCAAGACTAACTAATGCACCACAACCTTGTGGAAATGTTGTTTCATATAGCTAAGTTTGGCATTGGGTTTCGTGTTTTCTTCTTCCTCATTTTTCTTTTGGGGCTTCAGGTGACAAGGATCTATAGTTAGCACTCCAGCTTTTGGCCAGGGGTTGGGGGGTTGCCATCAGTTGTGCCATTAACCATCCATCTGATGGGGGTCTTTGGTGTGCATCCCCACTGTTGGGTCCAAGATCCACTGGGCAAAGTTGGACAGGGATGGGATTGGGTGCTGGGGGGCCTTGAAAAGGTAAAGATGTGGCACTCACTGAATAGCATGAACTAATCATTATACTGTGCGTAGAGAAAAAAATATTTCCTTATTAATAGATAAAATGTCTGGTAATCATACTCAGGATGTGCATATTCTCTGTTGGAATTTCAATGACCTGCCCTCTACAGCCAATATAACATATGTTAGGGAGGAGGAAGTATACCGAAGCCCCAGCTCTTATGTGTTCTGAAGACTCATCTTACATCCCGGAAAATACATAAATTAAACAACATTGGTTATCACACTTTTGCAACAAATGGAATAGATGCTCCTCAAAAGGGGGTTGCTTTATTATCAAAGGGGAAGGAGTGGCCAAATTATCAGGCTCAAGCCGATAGTTTGGGGAGGTGGCTAGATCGCTCACATAGGGACTCGAAGGATTCAGGTGACAGTGTGCGTCATTTATGCAACCAATATGGATGACCCAGCCATGTACAATTTTCTTTTGGGGGAGCTTAATACATGGCCGGTGCCTATAATTATGTGTGGGGACTTTAATCTGACTCTTCATTCTGGAGTAGACTCAAATACTTTGTGCCCGCCGAGTCACTGGTGTTTGAGAAACTGCGGGGCAGATTTTAGGCAGAATCGTACGCTATCGCCGATGTATGGCGAACTCAAATGGAGAGCGAGCCTGGTTTCACATTTTATTCAGCACCCCATCACTCCTCTTCTTGTATAGATATGTTTTTCGTGAGTTATATTATTTTACCATTTGGGCTCCAGCCTGAGGGACTTTATCTGTGTCAATCAAGGGTCGGCTAATCCTATTATGATCTGGGATGCTCTTAAAGCTTTTGTTAGGGGACCGACCACTAGCTTTGTTATTTGTAAGAGAAAGGCTGAACGGGCTGCAGAGTTTAAGATTCAACAGGAGCTCCTTCAAATAGAATTAGAGCATTCACTCCTGCTCCAGTACAATAAGGACCATAATACTATATTTAGCTACATTTAGGATAATAAATCTGGTATAGATGAAAATGAAGGAAAGGATCTGGGACAGCGCCTGTCTTAAGTATACAGAGAAATGTTTGTCATGTTTTGAGAACAGTGAAGATATGGGAAAACTTTCGGCATTTCAGCTGAAGGACAAGAGTTGTAAAAATATAGTAAAAAGCATAAGAGATGAGAGGGGTAATATAATTAATGGCTGTTCATCAATTCTTTCAGTCTTCCATCAGTTCTATTCTAGTTTGTACAAGGATGATTTCCAGGCATCTATCTTCATGCCATTGGGCTTAACCGGCTTACTAAGATGCAGAGGGCCAACTTGGACATTCCAATAATGGTCGAAGAGGTCATAACAGCCATTTCTCAATTAGCTTCAGGTAAAGCGGCTAGATCGGATGCCATCCCAGCTGAGTTTTATTAACATTTTCGAAATATTATTGGTCCACTCTTTCTGGAATTGGTCAACTCCCCGGCTTTTTAAAATTCTGTACCACCTTTATGGGACAAGACATACATTGCTATTTTTGCTAAACAAAATAAAGACCCGTTAAAATGTGGTTCGTATATATCACTAATCAACTGTGATTCCAAAACCTACATGCACATATTGGCCAACCGACTGGCTGCGGTTTTAGGCTCATTAGTCGACCCCACACAGCATAGATTTATTCCTTCGCGAGATACCACCTCTCATACTAACCTGCCCATATTTGCACTTAATGTGGCGATTGAGTCTAAAATACTAGCTGGGACAATACCACTGGATGCTGAAAAAGTGCTCGATAGGGTCTCCAGGCAAAATGTTTGGGCAGTTATGTCTGTGATGGGGGTTGGCTTGGGATTTATTATACCGAGCCAGAGATTGTATACATCATTAACACCCAGGATTTCCTGTATGGGAGTGTTTTCTGATGTCATTCAAATTAGTAGGGGTACGAGACAGGGATGTCCCCTCTCCCAGCTCCTTTTTGCCCTGTATTTGGACCCGTATATTCGGGTACTTAAAAAAAGTCAGCTTTTATCCCACTCTGGAGATTATATAACTGGGAGGGGAAACTTCTGGCATACGTTGATGACATTGCGCTTCTAACCTCATCCCCCAAAAAGCTGTCCCTGCATAGAGGAAGCCACATGTAGTTTGGCCAAGTTTCGGGGGATAGGTTAAATGTGGATAAGACGGAGGATGTTGCCAATGACATTTCAGTGGGGAACGATCCTCGATATGTCATGTCAGCTACATATTTGGGCATCCACATTTTCACTAATATGGATGCTATTATTACTCTCAATTATGAAGCCCTGTACGGGACTCACTATGCACCTTCAGGAAATTGGGCAGATTACACCTTGGGTTAATAAGTAGGTGTAACATCATTAAGATGGTCATTCTTCCACGTTATCTATATTTGTTCTGGTGTATTCCCCTGTATCTATTTAAGAGCTTCTTTAAAAAGGTTGAAAGCATCTGGCAGCATTTTTTGCGGCAATATAAGAAACTGTGTTGCGCAATAAGATACCTGCAACTTCCTTGCAGTGAGGGTGGCCTAGCGCTAACATCTCTTTGGCTTTATTTTTTATCTGCATATAGTTCAAGACTCTCCGTAGTAATGGGGCAGGTCTATGGCACTTGGCAGGCTTATTTCCAGAATACCAGATCTTCCCACAGATGGTCATAACTGATAAGGGCCTGATTGACACAGCCTATTTCAAACACACTAAGATTAAATCTCTCGGTTTATCATATGGTCTGGCAGAATATTTGATCCATCTGCCATATTGCTGTCTTCCATCAGTTTACATCTCTTGGTAATAATCCTAACCTACCGAGGCCATTTCAGGATAGCTGTTTAAAGTGTTGTCGCGACTCTCATATTATGACCCTTTGCCAGCTTTACAGTAATGGGGCCTTCTCGACTTTTCAAGAACTAAGTAAGGCTTATCGACTTCCTAAACTTGGCCCACTGTGCTACCTGGGGCACCACCACACCAACTCACCGTCTTTGACGGTTTAGAAAATTAAATAATATAAGCAGAATAATACATTACATAAAAAAGCAAAATTGAAAGCTTTAAAACGCTACGCAAAGGTAAAGGAATTTTAAACTGGAAGGTAAAAATTAAGTTGGTATCCTTATTTTCATTTGTCGGAGCAGAGCGAATGAATTTAGCATGCACTGGTTGCCTCAGTTGAAAAAGAACTGGTATGCCTTGACAAAAAGAGACAGTACGAGAAAATGATTGGGTAGTCTAGCTTATCACTTTGTTTTTTTAAAATAAAAACTAAATTTTGAAAACTCACATTGAAATTAAATTAACATTTTGATGTTTGTATATTTCTTGTTTGTGAATGAAATAAAATACTTCATAATTTGTGTATTTGTTTGAGGTAGACTAGTTTCTGTATTTTTATGCAATATTTTGCGGTTCAAAACGTAGAAATTGTTTAGATAGGGGTCCCCGGCTTCCAACAGTGATTAAGTGGGGGTCCACAGAAGTCAAAAGGTTAAGAAGCGCTGATTTAGAGAATCATTCAAGTCACAAATAACTTGGCACATCTTAGGTAACAGATACTCCTGTGTATACACCAACAGACCATGGTTAATGTCACTTGTACCAGTTCTGACCAGAACAAAGCAAGCTGAGCCAATTACAATGAAAAGGAATCAGGAGGTTTAAGCATTTAACAATTTAAGAATTGACGGCAGTGTCGCATGCCAGGGCTGACCCAGAGGGCACCATGTGCAGCCAATTCTCTCTTGGATTGCCATACCTGTCTGCTGTGATGGTAAGTCTATCTGTGCCCTTGCAGTACCGCTCTACTACAAGTTTAATGAGTTTCTTCCTGGCATGGTCGTCCAAGTTCAGGTTGGAAAGTTTAACCTTAGAAAGGAAGAAGAGAGAATAATTGCTTGAGTGCCAGTAATAAACCTGTCATAGAAAATACAGCCCTGCAAATGGGTCCTCACTTTTCTCAAGTTATGTGCAGGCAACAAACAATGCAACGGGTAGATATGGTCATTTTTAGTAAAAACAGACAGACTCTAAACTTCCCCATATTGCATTCTGACAATTCCAGAAATATGATTTTTTTCAGATATAGAGCTACCTTGCCCTGACCTAGTACGTGCGAATGTACAGCATCAAAAAAACCAGTTTCAAGGCGTGGAGTTGATTACAAGTTTTCATTTAATGGCCATAATCACATTGGAAACTTAAGTTCCATAATGACGTTAAGAGAGCAGAGCGCTCTGGCCACAACAATGACGGCTTCCTCGCATTATTATTCCACGGTGTCTCACCGGTGATCAGGCCAGTGAGTGCGTAGACACACCAGTGGACATGCCAGCCTATCCTGCACCTACGTTCTAAACTGGCTGTTCGGAGTATTTTTTTCATGTCTGATGGGCCTGCTATTCTATTCAGTGCCAGTAATGCTAGCTCTCCGCCCTCCCACCTCCCTGGAACAATTGACAAGAAATGTGCATATTTCATACCAGCATCCTCCCTTTTTATTGTAAAAATGAACTGACCAAACTGTCTCGTCAAGCATTATGGGAGGAGGGTGATTCCTTAAAGGCACAGCGACAGTTTTTCACCCAATATCAGAGCAGCCCATCTACTAACATTACTGTGCTGTTCCTTTCTTTTCAAGAAAAATGTTTGCTAAAAGATGTTCATAGTCACTTTTTATTACATTAGCAACTATTTAGATATAATTGGCTGTTCTTTAAAATGATAATCTTTATTAAAGTGAACATTTCTACTGAAAAGCATTTCTACATGTGTGTGTACATTATGGCACTCCAATGAAGTAAACACCAATTTAATGCGGTGAACAAACAAATTGTTTTTTCAGGGGCAGCTCCTCCGGGTTATGGCGGAGGAGCGTCGCCCCTCCCTGCTGAAAGCCAGCAGAGACAAACGAGAAAAATAAAATGATAATAAAACAACTTTATTATTAATTTATTTTTTGTCCTGCAGGCTGCAAGCCAAGCCGAGGGAGGGGCGGGGCCATCCATACTGACGCTGCAGCACCAGGGGGAGTGGTGGGCACTGCTAAGTGCGCATGACTGCTTGGCTGGCCGCCTGGGGCCGGCAAAACTGTCATGCGCACTTAGCCTTTCTCCAACCCGAGCTGTGTTGTACAGCCAGGTGGAGAGCCAACACAGCGTCCCAGTCTCTGTCTGAGCGCCGAACCATGGCCCTCAGACCAATCCCGGCACTTCTCTCATGCTGAGAATACTATTCCGAGCATGAGAGCAGCACTGGGATTGGCATCTGGGAGCCTGTGCAGCAGTTCCTGGACATCTGGGAGGCAAGGATTGGAAGCAAGGTGGCGGCCGTCGGAGCGGCAGGTAAGTGTAATTTTATATATTTTTAATTTTGTCTTCCGTGATGATTTACTTATGTATTCCTCTTCCGACCGCTTCACAATGCTGTAATGGCTGTCAGCAACATCATCTTGCTGGCAGCCAATCCGCGCGTTCACTCCCGCGGGAGCATGTCTCCCATGAAGAGCGAAGTGGTCCAAGGTAAAAAAAAAAAAGCTCCCTGGGTCAATCAGAATGCTCTATTTTT
Organism: Calotriton arnoldi; assembly: GCA_963921515.1. Taxonomy (NCBI): domain Eukaryota; kingdom Metazoa; phylum Chordata; class Amphibia; order Caudata; family Salamandridae; genus Calotriton; species Calotriton arnoldi. Next base: position 1,456,372 of record CAWUFW010003238.1, read on the forward strand.
TAAAAGTGAGTTCGAAGGACTCTTGCGAGAATCTTTGAAACCCAACTGTCCAGATATACAAATATTTTTGGAGCTTAATTTCTCAAAAACTACTGAACGGATTTACACCAAATCAAAAAGCAAAATCTGTGAACCAATATCTAGCTTCCTGCCAAATGTTATGTAATTCCGTTCAGCAGTGTTTGCAGTAGCGCTGCCTAAAAAAAGTCTATGGAAAATGAATGGGGATTTTGCGTTTTGGGACAACCTCCCACCCCTTTTTTTTCTCTGCCCCCGCTTGACGGGTCACCATGAAACTTTCCATGCACAAGCTGGTCAAAAAGTTGCACCTTTTAGGAAAGTTTCGTCAAACGAGGCCAAAGTTATTAGCAAAACAAAAAAGGCATTTCCTATGTAAATGCTAATGAAAAATTTCCTAGCTATCGTAACGGAAAGTTTCAATTCTATTATGCTAATTTAACTGTAACTATCCATAAATTCACCAGTTATAGTTACTGAGCTAACGATAACTTGGACCTCTACCATGCACTGCTCATGACTTTACATATTACATCCCTCATGACATGTTCAACGCCATCATTGATGACATTATCCAACCTGTTGCTATTTAAACTACGTTATAAACCAGTACAGCGTTTCAGATAGAGCTTTAACCTTTGTATTTTTTTCAGTTAATTTCAGTTTTTTTTGTTTAAAGTAAGATCTTATTACCTTAGTTATCTATAACCTGACTTTAAACTTTCATATTTCTCAGTGAAGTTCTGATGTTTTTGTTCATATTCATATTTACTCAATTCCCTCAAAGAGTACACCTTTTGACCATGCCTAGTAGGAAGTTGGACACAGTGCCTAGACAAAGGGCCTGGACCAACCCCCCGCAGGGGGCTATCTCTGTGCAGTGGGGAGTCAAAACCTCTTTGGCCACCAACCCCCAGTCACGCAAGCCTTTGCTTGCGTATGGCGTGGTGTTGGCTGCAGGGCCTGACCTTTCGACCAGCACCCTGCCGGCAGCCAATCCCTCGCTGCGCAAGGCCATGTTTTTTTCTTCAGTTCTGCGGTAATCCCACAGGAGTACCACAGGGGGAGGCAGGTAACCATAGGAACTATGAAACTTCGCTGGTGGGTCCTGCAAGAGTACGAACATGAAGGAGCCACATGGTTCCCTTCCAAGCTGCACTGCCTAACGAATCCAATGAAACAATGTATATTTCACTCCTTAGTTAATCCACGTTTCACTTCCTTTTTATTCTTCTTTTTCACCCTTAATTTATTCAATCCATTTTATTCATTTTCTTCACCATTCACGATTTTTTACAAAATACACAGGAGCATCGGATGTTCCACATGCCACGATTTATTAAAAATACCCAATGCATTTCGGGACAACCCTTCATCAGGGGTATCTAGAAAAAATCATTTAAAACAACCGTCAGTCCAGTAACGCTCGTGATACAATACATGAACTCAAAATAACTCATTATAAATTCAAATTACTTAAACAGTAATTAATTACACATTTTAATGAAATTGCATCCTTAATTGGAACCTAAACCTTGATCTGTTTACCCCATTGCTCCCTGCGCTCTGCATATGTCAGGTAAATTTGTGCAGAGTTGCTTTACAGCTCGTATCCCTGTATTCAACTCCAAAACCCTAATTTTATCTTTATGCCAAAAAACACTAAAACTCTTGGAATATGCTCGTGCCACCACGCTTATCGATATCTAATGTTGTTATTTCACTAACTTCCCAACAGCTTCCACAATGCGCTTACCATGGCATGTGCTTTTCTAGCTTTTAAAAGCTTACCACAGGACCAATGGGCCAAAATTCTGGGATCCCTACACCCTCCCCAATAAAGGCCAAGGGCCATGGGGTCAGGATACCCTTACCCTATCCCATTAGATCCTATTTTGTTACACAAATTCAGGACACAGGGACCAAGTCCCCAAATGCTTTAGTGAAAGTCACAACATTTCTCTCAATGTTGATGCCAGCCAATCAGCTTGGTACAGCGGGAGAGTGCCAGTCCTACAGAAACGGCCGACCGGAAAAAAAACCCTCCCGGCCATCAGAACAACTTATGTTTTTAAAGATGCATGCGAAACTCCCACTGAACCAACTACACCAACCATCCAGATATCTCTATTTTTTTTAACCTTAATATATCAAAAACGGTTGAACAGATTTACAACAAATCAACAAATAAAAAACACGCTTTTTGAGTAAGAGTTTAGAGTTATGTAGACTGGATAAAGTAGTGCCTGGGCGAGGCCGTGGACCTCACCCCACTGAGTAAGTACTGGGACTGAGAAGAGAGAATCTAATACTAGGAAAGTACTGCCATGGTGCTTGCAGCTATCTTGGGGCTCTTATTTGCTATCAGATAGTGAGCTGCTGCTTCCTTGTCAGTGACCGCCCAGTCTTATTTTCTCTTTGACCATTGGACCCGTCTCTGCATTTTTTTTTTTTTGCATATTTATATAGCGCGAACTTGACCCGAAGGTATTGGAGCGCTTTACATGAGCACCGTATTTTACATTACACATTCAGGCACGGGGAGATTAAGTGATTTGCCCAGAATCACAGGATGTGGACGCGACCCCGAGGCTCGAACCCTGGTTTCCAGCACCAAAGTCGGCAGTCTAGCCGACGGACCACATCCTCTCCCCTCATGCATCATGTTGTGCGTTTGTGGTATGTGTGTCTGTTGTCTCTATTTAATAATATTAAAGGCCATTGATGTAGCCCACACTACTAAATGAATTGTCTCTTAGATTGTAGGTGTTTCTATTGTCCATCTCAGTAATACTTGGGTTATCAGTGTTGAAAGGATGAAATGCTGAGATAGTCTTGTCCAGATTTGAAGATACATGATTCGTAGTTCTCATGGCAGGCGCTCAACTTTGAGCACCAAGCTATCTTAGAGGTTTTGCATTGTGTGGTCATCTGCTGATGTGTGAATTTCTGTTGGGTGCCTTTGAGTTGTGTCTTTTGTGTAAAATGCATGTGTTATAAAAATCCGGAACTAAGAAAGTGCCTAATGCACAGCTCAAAAGCTGAGCAGTTATGCTTTTAAAAGGAAGATGTTCTCAAGAGGATGGAAATGTTTAACCTAAAACGTGTGTTTCTGTATTATTGTGTGCCTACATATTATTTATTTATTTTATTTGAAGAGTTTTATATAGCGCTGGCTAGACCAGGAGGTATCAGAGCGCTTTACATAAGGAAGTGGTTACAACAGAATTGTGTTACATATTTACATTAGTTTCTGGAGCATAACATAGCATGGAGAAAGACAGTGTTACAAAAATATATTCGTTGCTAGAGCATAAGAATAACATAGAAAACAAGTCCAAAGAGCATAGATGGTAGCGGGGGAAAAGTAAAGGGTTGGGAATACATATCAAGTCAGGACGACCGGTCATGGAGAAGAGAACTTCCGTGGATACCAAAAGTCAGAGTAGGCAAGTCGAACAAAACGGGAGAGGGTCCAGGGATCCACAACAACCGGTGCCGGACTTCATTACTGGGTCGGGTAGAGAGTTAGAAATGGAAGGGGTGCCTCACCAAGCCGAACGAGAAAGAGAGGGGTGAGGTTGATTTAGAGGGGCAGTGATCACTCCGGAGGCAAAGGGATCTGGCCCGTGGCAAGGAACAGTCAGGGGGACAGTCGAAACCGCAAGATGGAGGAACCAAGGACACGGACCCCAAGAGTTGCAAAAACAAGATGGCGGGATTGCGGGTAGATAAAAATCTGATTAATAAATCCAGAATTTTAAAACCTACCCCAAAAGCAGAGCTGAATGGGGAAGGCAGCAGCTTGGTACTGGGTGAATTTATATTGTGTTTGGTGGTATGTCTTTGTTTACTTGTGGTGTTGACCAAATGCATATGTACTGTGGTTGATGCTTGTTTGTACGAGTTCTGCACTTGTGGTGTGGTCTGGCCTGTGGAACTGTGTTGAGTGTGTGAGTGGGGGTTAGTGGGCTGATGTGTTGTGCATTTATAGGTGGCTCGCCAATAGGAAAGATGGTGAGGCTTCAAAACGGGCTGGTACCACAGAGAGGTAGATAGGGATGCAGTCATGTGACGAGCAGGATTTGCAAGATGACACTGCACTCCTGCCTCTCATAAATTCCCACACAAAGGTCTGTCAGTTTCTCTCCTCTTTCAAATACTCTATTTTATCAGCATGTGTTAATGGGTGTGTTTGAGTGCATGTGCAGTGGATGGGCTGAGGGGTTGTGTGTGGGTTTCTATTGTGACTGTGACTGAAAGTCTTAAACTGTGGTTTCAGTTGGGATCCTTTGCGAAAGATGTTCTCTTGACCATGCCACAATCATGGTGCAGCAGTATGTTTACGTGCAGTGTCAGCAGAGAGGCCAGTGGTAGAAAGGGTAAGAAGACAAGATGACCCTGTCGAGAGATGAAGCTTCGTGCTGAAGGTCTCTTGACAGATGCTCAGCTTTGCACACCAAGCTATCTTGCAAGGCTTGCATTGTGGGGTCATCTGCCGTGGGGTTTGTCTTTTGTATATGATGTTTCGGTTATAAAATTTTGAAATGACGGACACACTAGGTGCACAGCTCCTCCCAATGCGGCACAGATATACATTTAAAATTAATAATTTCATAAGAGGATGGAAATCTTTAACTTAAGTGTGTGGTCCCGAGGCATGATTGAGAGTAGGCTAGGATTACGTTTTACCGAGTTCCAACAGCAAACACAAGCAAGCATTGGAAAAGCCAATTGGTCTGGCGTTGGCCACGAGCCTTTGGACAATTCTTGTTTTGCCATGGTTTTTGCTCAATTTTATTGTTTGGGAATATGCCAGACCCTCGTCAATCTAAAAAAATTATTTGCTACAGGCAAAAATAAAAAGAGAGAGGGCTAAAGAAAGAAGATACGAAAGCAAGAGAGAGATACAGAGAGAAGGAAAGCAGGAATGAAGAGGCAAGAAGGAACAACAGAAGGAAAGAAGGAATGAGAAACTAGAATGAAAGGCAAGAGAAAGAAATGAATAAAGAGAAAAAATGAAGGAGGGAAGGACAGAAAGAGGAGGAAAGAAGGAATGAGGAGGAAGGAAGCAAAAAAGGAAACAAAGATATAGAGAGAAGAAAAGAAAGAAGGAAAGAGAAGGGAAGGGAAGTGAAATAAAGAAGGCAAAAGAAAGAAATAGAGAAGGAAAGAGAAGGAAAAAGGAAAGAGAACAAAAGAGAGAAAGCAAGAAGGACGGACAGAAGGAAAGGAAAAAGAAAGCACGAAGGAGAGAGAAGGAGAAAGAAAGAAGGAAAGATGGAATAAAAGAAGGCAAGAATGAAAGAAGGCAAAAGAAAAGTTAAGGAAAGATAATGAAACAAAGAATGAAAGAAGTAAAGAAAGAATGGAGAGAAAAAGAAAAGAAAGCAAGAAGGAAAGAATCAAAGAAGGAAAGAAAGAAGGAAAAAAGCAAAAGAGAGAATGTGAGAATGAAAGAAAGAGAAAGAGGGAACGAGAGAAGGAAACAGAAAGAAAGAGGCAGTAAGAAACGAGAGAAAGAAAGAAGGAAGAATTATTAGAAGGAAAGATAGATAGAAAGGAGACAAAATAGTAAAAAGAGAATAAATTAATGAAGAACAATTTCAAATGGATACAATCTGGTATGCTGTTAGATAGCAGCAATCAGAAAAGCAAAACACTCCAAAAGGAATTTACAGCAGCATTTGCAGGAGATGGGATCTGATAAAGATAGAATGCGCATCAGAAGTGTCCTGCTATCACATCAGGCTCTAAACACAAAGGCAATACTCAAGTAATTATAAAGTAAAAACAAAAACACTGATACTGAAGGGAACTAATTTGTGTGCGGATGTGCTCCTGGTGAGAGAGCGCAAAATGCAGTCACTCAAAATGAAGTTGACCAGTGGCCTACGTGGGCTGACCCAGTGCCCCATGCTATATGCTATAGTGGGCGGAAGCAAAATGTGAATGACAAAATAACAGACCAATGGATGAAGAGAGCTGGCTGAAATCCCCTATATGTAAGTATATTATACATAAAGTTTAGTAAAATCAAAGGATTTAAATAACGCCAGACCTAAAAATGACAAAGGGCCAGGAGCAATCTGGACCACTGCCCTTTACGGAGCTGGGGGTGGACAAGGAGATGCATGGGGAACGGAGAAAGGTCTGGTTAGCAAAGGGCTTGGGTTGAAGGAGACAGTAAATAAAAACATCTGCATCCCTTTGTTATGTTATAGAAAACTTATAGAGTGCACGTTCACCATAAGGTCTCTTGGAGCGAAGGTATCAAAAGACAGCAACTAGTAGCCAGGTTAGACATAAGCGTGTTGGAACAACCAGGTTTTTAAAGGCTTTCTAAAATTCATATAGTTAGAAGATGATCTGATGTCAGGAGGGAGAGAGTTCCAGGTGTGGGGACCCAATATGGAAAAAGTGGCCCCTCCAAGCCTTTTCCTCTTGCTTTTTGATACCATAAGTAAACTGTGGTGAGCCGATCAAGATGGCGATTGGGAAGGTAATGCTGGATTTTAGAGGACACAACAACAGAACTTTGTCATGTACAACCTTAAAAATAATGCAGGCTGTTTTAAAGACTGCCCTCTGAGCTACTTGAAACCAGAGGAGCTTTTTCATTAAAGGCTTAGTCTGGCAATGTCGTGGCTGACAAAAGACCAGCCGGGTTGCCTGGTTTTGAACCAATTGCAGCCTATTGTTTAGGCCAGTAGGGAGTCCCAGATAAAGCGTGTTGGCATAGTCAATCCGAGAAATCACAAGAGCAATAAGGTTTTGGATGACTGCTTCCTCCCTGAAGTATCTCCTGATTTTCCTTATTCTCCGAAGATGGAAGAAGTAAGAGGACAACACGGCTTCTATCTGAGGGATGAAGGACAAATCTTTGTCAATGAGAACACCAAGGCTTTCCACAGCTTTCATGGGCATAGGTGGAGGACCCAAATCAGGGGGACAGAAGGAGAGATTCCATTGGATCAATTTGTTTTTAGTAACCCCAACTTCGGTTTTATCGGAGTTTAGCTTCAGCTGGTGAAAACTCATCCAGTCCCGAATGTAAAGAATGGTATTTTGGAAGAAAGCCTTGGATTCCATAGTGTTGTCGAAAGTGAAAATCAGCTACATATCGTCAGCATAGTTATATATTTTCACCTTTTGCCCCTGAAAGGAATGTATTAGAGGGCGATTGTAGAGATTGAACAAATGGGGGGGATAAGGAGGAACCCTGTGGTACACCGCAATCTAATGGAATCTTAGCAAACGATATGGGGGAAGAGAGACCGATTGAGCCCGGTCTTTGAGAAAGGAGGCCAGCCACTCTAGGGCAGTGTCACATACACCTGCAGTGCTGACACGGTCGATCAATAAATCGTGGATGACCGTGTCAAAGGCCGCTGAAAGATCAAGAAGGACCAGTGCCTGAGTGATCCAATTATCCGCCTCCTTCCTCATATCATCCATTACAGCGAGGAGGACTGTCTCAGTTGAATGGGCAGGATGAAAACCGGCCTGATGGGAATCAAGAAAACCTGAGTCCTCTAAAAAAGAACAAAGATTTTGAGCTACATGAGTCTCCAATAGTTTAGATAAGTAGGAAAGCAAAGGGATTGATGTCTGTATTTCTTTGGCATAGCAGGATCATCCCTGGGTTTTGTTAAAAAGAGGGAACACTACAGCCTCCTTGAATGAGTGAGGAACCTTTATCTCGGCAGCTCTGAGCTTCAGAAGAGATTAAAACAATGGCCAGGAGAGGAGGTGAATGCCTGGGACTGAGACTCAGGAGAAGAAAGAGCGTTTTCCAGAGGCTGAATTGGCTCATTCCTACAGTGCATGGCTACTCTTGCACCACTTGGTCTTCGCCATGGCTGCAAGCAGAAAGGAGGCAGACTCTTTTTGCATCTCAATGCTCAACTCTTCCCAAAGCTGTGACCAACAGAAAGCTGAAAAGTGCCATCACTCTCAATGCCAGACACACCAATCACCAAATGGCTGTCTTATTGGAGGACCCAAAATGTGACTGACAACTCATGGCTCAAGAGGGTTGACCCAAAGGCACTCTATTTATTACTAACATCTCTGTAAAAGAGATAGCTAATGTTGTTTCTAAAAAGAAATAAAACACCAAAATAAGATGATATACCTATGAGTAGAGACTTGCTTGAAAACTATCACACAACAATTTCATGGGTCACTAAAACATGGTTTTACAACGGTTCAGATTTACAAATATCTTGAGTGAAATTCTAACCAAGGACCCCATCTCACACATGTTAAAGAAATTATGCCAGCTACCCTTTCACACAAACTACCATGTGTCCCCTTTCCATGCCGGATCCATTAATAAATAAGTGGAACCCTAACAATACCATTGAAAAGCCACTTTATACTCTAGACCAGTGATACTCAAAGTAGCGCCCAGGGGCCGCATACAGCCCTCCTGACCTTTATGTGCGGCCCTCAGAGAACACCAGCCCTGGGCTGTTGTGAACTCGACTCAGCACTAAAATAGAAAATATGTTAAATACACGGGCAAACATTTACTTAAAAGTTAATTGTAGTTAAAGAAAGGAAGTAAGTAGAGTGTCCTGCACCATTTAACTTTAGGAACATCTTCATTTATAAAGACATCTTGAAACATGTGTGTAAAAATATAATGTCTCCTCAAAATTCAATGTGTATATCAACATGCCAGATTATATCAGTGCAATGAGAAGTTTTTTAAGTAATAGTTTCCAAACATGAATTTAGAAACATTAATGCTTCCCTGCTCACCCCGACAACAATGCCAAAAGTGAACTAAGAGGCAAATCAGTTATGTGCACCCTTTCAGTGGCTGGGCTTGCTATTATACATGAACATAATAGCTTATTAAATCAAACACAGGAGACATTTTGTACAGCACACATCCTGAAGTCATGTATTTCAATTCAAGGGCCTGATTTAGAGTTTGATGAATGGACACTCCATCAAAAACACAACGGATATCCCGTCTGCCATATAACTAGTGCCATAGGATATAAAGTGCTTGTAATAAGGTAGACAGGATATCGGCCATGTTCATGACAGAGTCAGCCATACGGCAAACTCTAAATCAGGCGCTAAGACTCGGAGTGGTTTTCGATCAACATCCCTCGAACAGGTTAAGGAGTTACCAAAGACCCATGGATACTATATCATGATTATCACTTTAGTATGCCTATTCTTGGTAGATAAAGTGAGATGTACTGTAACAAGACCCACTGTGGACACCCAAAATGCACACATGTGGGCACCAAAAAGCCTTACCGGCCACATTAAGAATATTCAAAATCATGCAGCAAATGTAGAGCAGGAGTGGTAGGAACAGATCACATATTACCATCCCTTACAAGAGTGCAATGCAAGTCACTTAGTGGCAGAATAAAATTCATATCACTTTACCAAGTCAGCCCTTCTAACGGGTAAAACAGTCCTAGGGTAGTCCACACAGGGCCAGGTAACTAGTCCGGGCTAAAAAAAAAAAAAAAAAAAATCACACTGCGGGAGGAGAGACTATCTCAGTTGAAATGCTGTTGTCATTCGTACATACATTTGGTGCCACTGGTGTGGTTTTGCAACGCTATCAGGTTAGCTATGGTTACTAGAGTGTGTCAGAGTGTGATTTAGTGTGTGATGAATTGCAATGAGTTTTAGATTCTGTGCCTATTCTCAGTTATGAGGGCTATTTCTTATTTATTTTTAAGTTATTTTGTACGATTCCACTGTCAAACCGTTAGGACCAGATGACTTTTTAAAGTTGCTTAAATACCTTTGCAGGCAATAGAAGAGGCCAATTTCTGGCAGAAGAACTTTGAGTGGGGTTACTTGAAAAAACTCGAAACTATGGTCTCTAAGTAAATGGCATATCTTTGTCGTGAAGCAAATATGTAAGGAGCTCGGTCATATGTGTGCTAGAGTAAGCCAATTACTGAGATAATTGCTCTTGTGAGTATAGTGATAGCCAACTACAGTATACACGCACCATTTTGGAAGTGTGAAAAGTGTCTAATGCTTTCTGTTAGAGGATTGGCGGGAGGCAGCTTTAAAACATCCGGTCTTTAAAATGTTGGAAATCCACAGCCACTGGAAGCTTTAAGTAAGTGTTCAGGGGCGTGTCCAAGATGGCGACCGTGTAGCCCTTCTAACGGGTAAAACAGTCCTAGGGTCGTCCACACAGGGCCAGGTAACTTCGTCTTCGTCTTCTCGGAGCTCCGCTGCCTGCCCTTTGCATTGGAGCAGATTCCGCCTATCCCGGGAGCTCTCTAAGACCGGGGCTGCATGTACTCCACTGCCCAACTGCAGCCTGGACCCCGAGTGGTTCCGATCCAGGTGGCGATCCCTGTAACACCTCCACAACCCGATGAAGCCTGGTGGCCGTATTACCCAGATGAGGACGCTCCAAGCTATGATCTTGAACGCCTCTTCCCAGACATGTAGAACTTGCGGCATCCCACCAAGACTGAGGCAGAAGAGACACCGTGGTCGCTGCTCCTATCCCGCAGTGGAGTTAGCCGACCCACCTGCGACTACTCCAGGTGGGTGACGAAGTGCCCGGGATGACCTACGTAACCCGCCCAGCCGGATGCGGGAGGAGCTAGGCTGCCGCACAACATGAGGTGGTGGTCCTTGAGGGCCGCGGAGCCTCGGCCCCGGCTGTTTGTGAACCAGCGCTCCCCTAATGCCTGCCTATCCCCATGCGACCGGGGCCTGAGTGGGGGGCGAATGAGGAGCCCCGTGTCGGCTGACGGCTTCGCCGGGAGGACTGTCTGAGAGGCAATGTGGAGGGCCTAGTGAGGCCTGCTGGTGAGACACTGCCTGTTGCCATACCCCTAATTGCTGCCTACCGGTTGGTGCTGTTCCTGTCTTGGGCCATTCCCGCCTGGTTGATCGCCTTGAAAGTGAATGCCGATGGGGTACAGATCCTGCTGGAGAGACTGGCTGTTCTTCGACAGGCCTCAATAGCCCCATGGATGCAGATGCAGAGACATCCTTGGAGCTTTGGGGCACCATTTCCCTCCCTAGGACCAGCTGCCCAGCATGGGGAGTCCCATATAGCCGAGGCTCTGACCTATCTAAGCTCTGTGGGGAAGTACTCTTGCCTACCCATCCCCGAGACCTCAATCCAACACCCACGTCCGGCCTCCGAGCCCACTTGGTGCTAACGCTCGCCACTGCTTGGGCTCCTCATGGTGGGGTCGACCTGGCCTGTAGGGACCCGCATCTCGCAGCAAATGCAGGCCAGGACTCTGGGAGTGCGCCACGCGGCGGAGCCATCCATCGGTCTCTGAAGCTCGTCTCCCGGCACTCCTTCATCAGCAACTCATGTTCTATGAGTCCCTGGTAGACTTTATACCCTGATTGATCAATCTACTCCTGTGGTGTTGGCAAACGCCTCTCCGCTTCGGCCTCCCTCTTGTCAGTGGTGAAAAGAGTACACATCTCGCATCACTAGGACTTTCCAGCGCAATGCAAAAAAAGGACAATACTCAAGGATATGTTCTCCAAAACCCCGAAAGACGACGGACCTGCCCAAAGAAGCATCTCCCACTCCAACCCAGACCGAAGAGACAATGAAGGGGGGCTCAACCGGAGATGACACCCCAGTGACTAAACCATTTTTGGAACAACTATTTGGGATCCTTCAGAAGGATTTTCCAACCCTCAAACAAGACATAGCGTCAGAGGTGAAAGACCTCAGAAGAGAAATCGATGACTTCTGCCAAAGAGTGGACTCGCTCATACAAACTTATGATTCCTGTGAGGAAGAACTGGATAGTCACCACCGAGAGCTCCAAGAATATGGAACTGTACTACCAACTGGAGGACCTAGAAAACCAATGTCATTACTCTAATATCCGGATCAAAGGTGTTCCTCTACAGGCGGTCTCCAGGAACCTGGGGGCGACTTTGCTGTTCATTTCTTCCATCATGTGGCCTCAGAATTTACAGATCAAGACATCGTCCTTGAATGTATCTACAGGGCAGGCCAACTTGCCAATTGCTCAGGACAAGCACAAGATATCCTCACCTGTCTGCACTATTACAGACATAAGGAGATCATCCTTTCTGCGCTGCGTGATAAACCCACTGTTTACTTTGAAAGTTTCAAAATAGGGCGGTATCAGGACCTTTCCCCTATGACACTGCAATGCCGCCGTACCCTTCGACCCCTAACGGACTTTCTCCGCGAGAAGGATGTCAGGTACAAATGTGGGCACCCCTTTCGACTCCAATTTGTATGGAACAATGAGATGTAGATTATCCTCCGAAGCAGACAGCAATAACTGATGTACCGTCAGACCTGTGGTTACTTCACTACTGCCTAGCTGCCGCATCAGCCTTCACTGTGGGGATCATAAGTTTGTCTCTGCTGGTAATGTTGGGTCCCAGGACAGGGACCCTCGCACCATAGATGATGCTTCTTGGCAGCGGAGCTCCCCCGTTACATCGAGATGGAAATGTAGAGGCTTCAGGTCAACGACATAAACCCTCAAAATTTGATTACTTGTTTTCCCGGCGGGGAACCGCTTTGTTAATATGGTTCTTTGTTTCCTCCCTTCCTTTTCCTTGTGACGACCTACGCATACCTACTTACACTGCAGACATGCCCTCGTAACTTCTGCAGGGGCCTCATGATCACCTCCAGGTTTATTTGGTACTCGCTAGACCCTGTCCACCAACATACCCATGGTTAATATACTCAGCCTTAATGTTAGAGCCTCAACGCTCCCATAAAGCGGTTGGCGCTCCTTTCCCTAATCAGAGATGCCAAATGAGATATTTATTTCATACAGGAAACGCACCTGTTTAAAGCCGACTGGAAGCGGCTACAATCCTGGTGGTTTGACCGCCAATATTTCTGATCAGGACCTAGGAAGAAGGCAGGGGTGGGAATACTTTTGGCGACACACTTCCCCGGGAGGGTGCCACAAACACATACTGAAATACCCGGCAGGCTCCTATCTCTACGTATTGACTTGAAGGGAGATAGGATTATACTGGCCAACCTCTACAGCCCTAAAGAACACCAGTAGGCCTTCCTCAAGGAGGCGGTGGGTCGTATTCTTACCACCCTGGACATAGATATTATTATAGGAGGGGAATATAGTCATTGATTCACAGTTAGATAGGTTGGATTCACAGTTGGATAGCAGACTAGGGAAGAATGGAGCACTGTCCCCTGCGTATAGACATTGGGTAGCCGAAACACGGTTGACTGATATATGGAGGCAGACATATCAGATCACTCACGAATACACTTTCTTCTTTGCGGTACACCAAACGTACGCCATCAACTTTTTTCTCACCTCACCACCTATTACCAGAGCCACCTCCGCAGTAGATATTGGGGTAGCTGCCCTCTCAGACCATTACCATGTTACTCTACGATTCACATCGCTTAGCTCCACACAGTCTCCCCGTATTTGGCGTGTCAATTTATTTATTTATTTTAAAGGTTTTATATAGCGCTGGCTAGACCCAGGGGTATCAAAGCGCTTTACAGGAGAGTGAGGAGGAACGGTATTTAAAACATTTGATCAAAAACATTGCAATAAGAACCGTTATACCAAAGAAAGCAGATAAATATGAGTGCTATTTACAAAAGTACTATATTAAGCTAGAGAGGGCATTGAGTAGTTAGGCTAGGGTGGGTGGGTCAAAAGGAGAAAGTGAAAAGAAAAGATAAAGGAGGGGGACAAAGAGAATAGGAGTTAGGAGAACAGAGGGAGGCCGTGCGTAAGGCTAGATATCAGTGCAAAGATAGAGGCAGGGAGGGGGGTTAAGGGGGAGGGGAGAGAGTGGCGTGAGGGAGGGGAGTTAAGAGGGAGAATGGGGAGGAGAGAGAGTTGGAGGGCAGTAGAGGGGAGCCTGACGGGGAGCAGAGTGGGAGTCAGTGTCAGAGGTAGGTATTATGGACCCCAATATTTGTTGAGGAGGAACAGTTTAACCCCTTCGGTGCTCACGACGGCTGGGAGCCGTCATGACACACAGTGGGCGTGTGCTCATGACGGCTCCCAGCCGTCGTGACACCCACCCACGGGGGAAGCGCTGGCGCTCTCCCCGAGGGACACCGATCTTTGTGCCTGCACCGAGGAAGGCAGGGGAAGCCCTTACCCTGCCTCCCCCCGCCTCCCCCTCCACGTCATCAAAGACGTCAGCGCGCGAGGCGCGCTGACGTCATTGGAGGTTTCCTTTGTGTTTCCCGACGCGCTGGAAGCCATTTGCTTCCAGCGCGTCAGGAAACAAAGAGGTGAGTTTTGCCTTGTGGAGGGTGGGGGGTATATTTTAAAGGGCATCGGAGGAAAGGAAAGGGTTTTTCTTTCCTCCGATGTCTTAAAAAGCGTTCCTGCTGCACGATCGCGCCTGGGGCGCGATCGTGCAGCAGGAATGCTCGTTTTTTTTTTTAAATGCCCATATTGTGTTGGGGAGCGGCCCCTTGGGCAAGGGTCGCTCCCCTTGGGGGTGATATTTGTACAGTTGGGTCTGCCCCCCTTGGGGGGGGGGGGAGGGGGCAGATCGTTTGAAATTAATATTTAAAAAAGGTGTGTGTGCCCCCACTGGGCCACCAGGGATTTTTTTTTTTAAATGCCTTTTGTGTTTTGGGGAGCGGCCCCTTGGGGGAAGAAATATGTGTAGTTGGTTCTGCCCCTCTTTGGGAGGGGGGCAGATCGGATATATTTAAAAAAAAAAAAAAAAAAAAAAAAAAAAAGGTTTGTGGCACCCACTGGGCCACCAGGGTTTTTTTCTGTTTTGTAAAAGCCCTTTGTGTGTCGGGGAGCGGCCCCTTGGGCAAGGGTCGCTCCCCTTGGGGCTGATATATGTACAGTTGGGTCTGCCCCCCTTGTGGGGGGGGCAGATTGTTTGGAATTAATATTTAAAAAAGGTGTGTGCGCGACCACTGAGCCACCAGGGATTTGTTTTTTTTTTTTAATGCCCTTTGTGTTTTGGGGAGCGGCCCCTTGGGCAAGGGTCGCTCCCCTTGGGGGAGAAATATGTGTAGTTGGTTCTGCCCCCCTTTGGGGGGGGGCAGATCGGATATATTAAAAAAAAAAAAAAAAGGTTTGTGGCGCCCACTGGGCCACCAGGGTTTTTTTTTGTTTTGTAAAAGCCCTTTGTGTGTCGGGGAGCGGCCCCTTGGGCAAGGGTCGCTCCCCTTGGGGGAGCAATTTGTTTAGTTGGGTCTACCCCCTGTGCCCACTAGGCCAACAGGGATTTTTTTTACATTAAATTATGTTTTTGGGGAGCGGCCCCTTAGGCAAGGGTCGCTCCCCTTTGGGGATCATTTATTTTGGCCGTTTCTGCCCCCCCTTGGGGGCAGATCGGCCTTGTGAGTCTAGGCCCATCTGCCCCCAAGGGGGGCAGAAGCCATTAGACACCAGGCATTGTTTTAGTGTTGTTGGGGAGCGGCCCCTTGGGCAAGGGTCGCTCCCCTTGGGGTCGCAATATGTTTTTGGGGAGCGGCCCCTTCGGCAAGGGTCGCTCCCCTTTGGGAAGCATTTATTTGGGCCGTTTCTGACCCCCTGGAAGGGCAGATCGAGCCAAATAAACAATTAATTTTATTGTATGCCCACTAGGCCACCAGGGATTGTTTTTGTGTTGTTGGGAGTGACCCCTTGGGCAAGGGTCGCTCCCCCTTTATGAGGGTGAATTTTTTGGCTGTTTCTGCTCCCTGTGGGGGCAGATCGGCCTTATTCTTTTAGGCCCACCTACCACTTTTGCTTGGCTGGTGGATAGTATGTGGACTAGTGCATTATTTGCATATGTGATTGTAATGTTTTATTTCTCCTTTTTATTCTAGTGTAAAGCTTTTGATTCCTGTTTGCGGTTTCGGCAGTGGTTGTTCTGCAGTTTTTCGTAGTTGCATTATTTTGGTAAGAAAAACATTTTTGTTGTATTTACTCCAAATGAGTATTATTGTCATGTATGAATGAATTTTTTTGTAAGTGGTGTCATAATGGCACCATATTTAGTTAGTGTTTTGAGCATGAAATTCTTTGCGATGTGTTTTGCATTGTCTTATGTGTAATTTTCTTTTCTTTTTTAGTGGGATATTCTTGATCCTTACTGTGTCTGTGCAGAGTAGGTGGTGGTGAGTCTAGCTGCTTCTGGCAAGTGAGTGGTATCGTTTTGGAGTATATAGGTCTTTCTGATAAAGATGCATTTTGTCTATTACTTATTTTACAAAGTGTTTGTTGTTGACTTGTTTGACAAGTTACCTTTATTAGTAAGGATTATGGCTAGCCGTAGAATGACTGCTCAGCAGGTGGTTGGTATGCTTCTTGAATCTTCCTCTGAGCAGGATTATGAGACTGACAGTGCATCTGAGGGAGAGGAGGGAGGGGAAGATTCAGGCAGTGAGTTTTCTCTCCACATGGAATCATCGGATGATGAAGATACTCTCAGTGCGGATGAAGGTACTCTCAGTGCGGATGAAGTGCCTGTTTCAGAGGGGGTCACTGATGTGCCGATGGTGCAGCAAGAGACATTGGTATTGCAGCCTGAGGCTGCAAGGCTTCCTACTGGAAGTGCTGGACTCTGGGTTGATCCAAACATGGTGCAGCCGGTGTTGCCTGCCTTTAGTGTGGATGCAGGGTGTATAGTGGATTGCGATTTTTTTTTGCCTATACAGTTCTTTCAGTTGTTTATGGATGATGTATTTTTGGCTGAGATTGTTGAGCAGACTAATTTGTATGCTGAACAGTTTTTGAGGGACCACAGTGCCACACTTAAGCCCCACTCTAGAGCTACCCGGTGGACTCCCACAAATCTGGATGAGATGAAGAAGTTTTTGGGTTTGACTTTTTGATGGGTTTGATAAGGAAGCCGTCCATGGCTTCATATTGGTCTACCAGTCCCTTGATGGCAACGGCCATATTTCCTGCGATTATGACCCGTGATCGGTATTTACTTTTGCTTCGGATGCTGCATTTTGTTGATAATAGTTTGGCGTTGGCAAGAGATCACCCTGACTGTGGCCGTTTTTTTAAGATTCGGCCTGTTCTTGATCACTTTGTAGATCGATTTTCAGAGATCTATACTCCAGGGAAAGAAATACCTATTGATGAGTCTTTGGTCCTGTTCAAGGGCCGTTTGGTTTTTAGGCAGTACATCCCTAGCAAGAGGGCACGTTATGGAATTAAGCTGTATATGTTGTCTGAGAGTAGGATAGGATATGTTTTTAATTTCCGTGTGTACATTGGTAGGGATTCCACTATTGACCCCCCTGGTTGTCCGTCCACTTTTGGAGTTTCAGAGAAAATTGTGTGGGATCTTGCTAGAGGACTGTTTAACAGAGGCCACCATTTGTACCTTGATAATTTCTACACTGCTGTGCAATTGTTTAAGGAATTGTTCAAAGTGGACACTTTTGCTTGTGGCACAATCCGCTCTAACAGTAAAGGTTATCCAAAAGAGCTTGTTTCCAAAAAACTTCAGAGGGGACAGTGCAGTTCCTTGCGTAGTGATGAACTACTAGCTGTGAAATTTGTGGACAGGAGGGATGTGTACATGCTGACTACCATCCATGATGAGTACTTCACCTGTGGCTGTTTGGGGTCAGTTTGCTGAAGTACGCAAACCTGTGTGCATTTTAGACTACAATAAGCACATGGGTGGTGTTGATAGAGTAGATCAGAGGTTGGAACCTTACGCTGCTATTCGTAAGGCTTACATTTGGTATAAAAAGTTGGCCATCCATCTCTTCAATTTAGCAACTTTCAATGCTTTTGTTGTGTAAGGAGTGTTCTCCTGCGTCAAAGTTGACTTTTGTTCAGTTTCAGCAGTCTGTGATAGGCAGCCTTGTTGTTGTGGAACAGGCAAGTGTTCCTAGAGTTGGAGTGGTGGAGGATGTGGCTAGATTGTTAGGGAGACTGTGTTTGGTAACGCACGTGATAAACAACAGCAAGCAAGCGATGATTTACAGTTTGGATACATGTAAGGAAGGTAATAAGCGAGGGACTGACATTTAAAGGGAAGAATTTTAATAATTACCGCACGCTAGAGGAGGGTGAAATTGACAGTAGGTGAAAGCTTAATGATATAGGTTGAAGGGTGTCCAGGGCAATGTTGGGATGAAGTGGGGGGTCATTAATATAGGAACATGCAGTTTTGTGAAGAGATGGGATGTTATCTGGTAAGAGGTTTTCTGTAAAAACAAAGGGGATGTTTCACCCGAGAATTCTCAGTTCTTAAATATAACAGCTTGAAATATGATGGACATAAGGGATTGAGGCACAACAAATAGCATTTGTATGTTTTTAATGTATGCACACATACTGGCCTATGGAATAATAATGCTCATTTGATTGTTTGTAGTTACCCCTGACGAAGGGCCCGAGTGGCCCGAAATGCATTGGGTTTTTAATAAATACTGCTTTGGATGAACCATGCGGCTGTACGTGTTCTTGAAGAGAGGTCCGGATGGACACATATTGAGCATGAGAAACCTATGAAAATTGCATCACCATGCGTGTGGAAGCCATTGGATTCAAGTTAAGATTTGATCAAACGAATGAGTACATGGAGTAAAATGGAGTATAACTATGTGAATAAGCAGTGAAAAGGCAGCATTTGGCCGTGCCACTGGACCTGGGGCGGAATGTCGCTCCAAAATCTGGTAATTTAGATTGAAAGATCGACACTTTCCTGATTTAATTCCTCCCACGCCCAAAAAAACCGATCCCTGTAAGAGATGTAGAGTCTGCTTGCGAAGAGGTGTGCGGAAGGAGAGTTGTATGCACTGTGCCGATTGTCCTTCTAATCCTGGGCTGTGTGTGCCCTCATGTTTCAGATTGTATTACACTAAAAAGAGTTTTTGGGAGCAACCGTGAGTCTAATAGTGTACTGCCTGGTCTGTATGGTTTTATATAGTTGTTCAGTTTCACGTTTGGCAATAGAATGATGTCTTTAGTTACTGCTGTTGTTTTTGTATTTATAGTTTGGTATCTAGTTGCAATTGGTTTGTGTTTTCTTTCTTGTTTAAAAAGATTTTATGACGGTGTGCGTGGACTGGCAGTTGGCTGGCGGTGTGCGTGGACTGGCGCTTGGCTGGCGGTGTGTGTGGACTGGCGCTTGCTGGCGGTGAGTGGACTGGCGCTTGGCTGGCAGTGTGTGTGGATGGGCGCTTGGCTGGCGGTGTACATGGACTGGTGCTTGGCTGGCAGTGTGCGTGTACTGGTGCTTGGCTGGCGGTGAGTGGGCTGGCGCTTGGTTGGCGGTGTGCGTGGATTGGCGCTTTGCTGGTGGTGTGTTTGGACTGGCGCTTGGCTGGCGGTGTGTTTGGACTGGCGCTTGGCTGGCGGTGTGTTTGGACTGGCGCTTGGCTGGCGGTGTGTTTGGACTGGCGCTCGGCTGGCGGTGTACGTGGACTGGCGCTTGGCCGGCGGTGTGTGAGTAGTGACTAGCTGCTGGTCACTACACACACAGTGCTAGCCAAACGCCACTCCACGCAATCCGTGTGCTGGTGTGGTTGCTGTGTCAGGAATGTGGACGTGTGAAAGTGATATGCCCTTGAATGGCGCTGTCTGCTGGTGTGAGTGTTGTAATGTGCTGGGCCCGTGGCTGGCGGTGTGAATGGTTTTGTATGTGTCACACGTATGAAAGGTGTATGAATGGCCTGTAAAGAGGTTGGTGCCTTGTCGTGGCTTTACAGCTCACGAGCTGTGAGTCAATGGTTCAGTTTCTCGTCCTTTCAATTATTAACAGTGCATTTCTTTTTTGTGAAATCTCTGGTTAATACAACTATATATACTGAACCATCGCTCACCCTCGTGCCAAATCCAACCAGTATGTATGTGTGCTTGAGGAATAGGTGGTTGTGTAGAAAATTTTTTCTTTTCTGTTTTTGTCAAGCAGGGTGTACCTTGTCCCTTTTTGTGAATGTTGTAATGAGTTGGTTTTGTGCCTGGTGGTGTGAATGGTCTTGTGTGTATCATGTATGAAAGGTGTGTGAATGGCCTGTAAAGCGGTTGGTGCCTTGACGTGGCTTTACAGCTCACGAGCTGCGAGTCATTGGTTCAGTTTTTTGTCCTTTCAATTATTGACAGTGCATTTCATTTTTGTGAAATCTCTTGTTAATAACATTTTATATACTGAACCATCACTCGCCCTCGTGCCAAATCCAACCAGTATGTGTGTGTGCTTGAGGAATAGATGGCTGTGCAGTAATCTTGGTCTTTTTAGTCTCTCTGCCAAGGTGTACATTTCATCCAAGAATAACCTACCAACTGTACATTTTGTCGTGAACTAAACACCCATGGGAGTACATGGTGATATCTCTCTTGTGGATCCCAACAAGTTATCTTACCCACAATGTCCTGCAAACCTCAAAATGTGACTGTGACATTTTCCTTGCAATATTGTGCTCAAAGTTGGTATCAGTACCACCCATAAAAAAAGTTTCATGGGGCGGGAGAAGCTTTATTGCCGGTGCTGCCAAGGCCTGGAATGATCTCCCTTTCTATCTGAGAAACACAACTAATGTCCTGACCTTCAGGAAGGAACTGAAGACATGGCTCTTTAACTTGTAAAGATGCCCTCCACCCCAATGCCCAGATTGAGAGCAGCTAGCGCCAGGACACCTTAGGGTAACTGCTCGTGCTTTATAAATGCCTATAACATAACATAACAAATTTTCACGCTGCAGAAAGGAACACCAAATTTCCAACCCCCCAGCATTTCTCAAAGTATCCCAATAGAAATGGTACCTCACTTGTTTGGGTGGGCCAAGTACCCGCGGCAGGGAAGGGTCCAAAACCTATTGAGGGGACATCAAAATTACATATCACAAACCAACCTGGTTTTGCAAGGGGGGTCCCATGAGTTTTTGGCCCTGGGCTCGGCGGCCATCTAGGGAAACCTACCAAACCCACACATTTCTGGAAACTAGACACCCGGGGGAGTCCAGCGAGGTATGGCTTGCGTGGGTCCCCCAACATTCTCCTACCCAGAATCCTCTGCAAACCTCAAATTTTGTTGAAAAAAATCACTTTTTTCTCAAATTTCTGTGCGGGAAAGTTCTGGAATCTGCGTGGATCCACAAATTTCCTCCCACCCAGCGTTCCCCCGGGTCTCCCGATAAAAATGGTACCTCACTTGCGTGGGTGGGTCAAGGACCCGCGACAGGCAAGGGCCCAAAACCTATTGAGGCGACATCAAAATTACCTATCACAAACCAACCTGGTTTTGCAAGGGGGTCCCATGAGTTTTTGGCCCTGGGCTCGGCGGCCATCTAGGGAAACCTACCAAACCCACACATTGCTGGAAACTAGACACCCGGGGGAGTCCAGCGAGGTATGGCTTGCGTGGGTCCCCCAACATTCTCCTACCCAGAATCCCCTGCAAACCTCACATTTCGCAGAAAAAAAAAAATCACTTTTTTCTCAAATTTCTGTGTGGGAAAGTTCTGGAATCTGCGTGGATCCACAAATTTCCTCCCACCCAGCGTTTCCCCAGGTCTCCCGATAAAAATGGTACCTCACTTGCGTGGGTGGGTCAAGGACCCGCGACAGGCAAGGGCCCAAAACCTATTGAGGCGACATCAAAATTACCTATCACAAACCAACCTGGTTTTGCAAGGGGGTCCCATGAGTTTTTGGCCCTGGGCTCGGCGGCCATCTAGGGAAACCTACCAAACCCACACATTTCTGGAAACTAGACACCCGGGGGAGTCCAGCGAGGTATGGCTTGCGTGGGTCCCCCAACATTCTCCTACCCAGAATCCTCTGCAAACCTCAAATTTCACTGAAAAAAATCACTTTTTTCTCAAATTTCTGTGTAGGAAAGTTCTGGAATCTGCATGGATCCACAAATTTCATCCCACCCAGCGTTCCCCCAGGTCTCCCGATAAAAACGCAATTATTCAGCTTGTGTTGCAGCCTAACCCGGAGAGCATGGTGGGGGCATGGGTTGGGGGTTCGTTGTCCGTACCCTTCCGTGATAATGGGTGATCCAGCTAGGCTACGGGTCTGGACCTGGAATGTGCATGGGCTGGGGAACAAAATCAAGCGTACTCTCGTCCTGCAGCACCTGAAACGTCATGCTCCGGACGTGATTCTCCTACAGGAGACCCATTTACGCGGTAACAGGTGCAGGGCTATGGATCGCTTTGGATATAGGATGGTGGCACATGCGGGGTTCACGCCGGGGGCCCGGGGGGTGGGAATCTTGGAGCGCACCGCATTGCCTATGGTGGTATCAAACACTTGGACAGACACTGGCTGCTTTGCTGCGCTGGAGGGTAGCTGGGAGGGTCGCTCCTTGATATTATGCTCTTGTTATCTTCCACCCGGCCTGCACTCCACGACGCTCCCAAAGCTGGGTTCCTTCCTGGCAGACTTCCCGCCGGGGGTTCTCCTCATTGGTGGGGATACGAACGCAGTCATGGACCAGTCCCTTGATCGCTACAACGAGCGGTTGAACGCCCCGGGGGAACGGGGGTTGGCAAACTTTGTCACGGCGCTAGGCCTGTGTGATGTCTGGCGAGAGCACCACCCAGAACTTAGGCAGTACACATTCTATTCGGCAAGACATGGGTCGTTCTCTCGGATAGATCGTTCCTCATATGGGAGACTTCCTGGAGCCTAGCCATATGGCGAGGGGCATCTCGGACCATTCACCGGTGAGTGTTGTCCTCCAGGGCCCGGTTATTAACAGGGCGGTGTACCCACGGATAGATCCCTGGCGTCTCCACGATCCAGAGATAGGGGACAAGATTCGGGAGGGCTCCAAATTGTTCTTTGAGGAGAACCAGGGATCTGTGGCCTCACAGAGGACTCTATGGGAGGCCTAGAAGACGGTCCTTCGGGGGCAGGCGCAGGCTCTCATTGGGGGCAGAAGGAAGGAAGAGTCCCTACAGATGCGCTCCTTGGAAAAGGAGGTGGAAACTATTGAGAGGGACCCGGCGCTGCCCGCATCGGCCGAGCTCAGGCACACCCTGGCCTTAAAACAGAAAGATCTCAGGGCTCTAGCGGAGGGAGAGGCGCGGGCCTATGCCCTGGCCACACAACATCGATTGTATGACGTTGGGGACAAGGGACTGAAGTTACTGGCGTGGTTGGAGCGCCGTGTTAGGGAGCGCTCCTGGGTGCCCAGACTGCGGAATGGGAATGGAGCCTGGTGCTCCACCAGTGGAGACATTGCTGAAGCCTTCGCTTCATATTATGAGAAGATTTATTCCCCGGTATGTACAAGGACGGAATCGGACTGCAAGGAGTTCTTGCGCGACTTTGATTTGCCCACGCTCTCTGAGGAGGCGAGGGGTCGCCTCGAGGCAGATATTACGACTGAGGAGCTCGGACTAGCTCTGAACTCCTTGCAGTCGGGGAAAGCAGCCGGGCCCAATGGGCTTCCGGTGGAGATCTATAAGAGGCAGGCAGCGGTTGTGGTGGCCCCGATGCTGCAGATGCTCATCGAGGCGCGGGAGGCAGGATGTCTCCCTCCGGATCAAAGGGAAGCGATGATAGTGACCATATATAAGCAGGGGAAACCACCGGACGTGTGTAGCTCGTACCGTCCGATTTCATTGCTGAATGTCGAGGCGAAGGTCCTTGCTAAGGTTCTTGCAGGCAGATTGTTATCGGTCATATCCACACTGGTCCATGCAGACCAATCCGGGTTCATACCCCGACGGAGTACTCGGCATAATCTGAGGCGACTATACGGGGTGCTCCATCTGACAGAGGGGGCCGGGAACCCGCAGACAACCGCGCTGGCCTTGGACGCGTCCATGGCCTTTGATAGCATTGAGTGGCCGTACTTATTCATGGTCCTCCAGAGACTGGGGTGCGGTCCGCTCTTTTGTAGCTGGGTGCGGCTGTTGTATGCATCGCCCACTGCCCGAGTGCGGGTGAATGGGGCAGTGTCTCAATCGTTCCGGTTGAGGAGGGGCACTAGGCAGGGCTGCCCCCTGTCTCCCCTACTGTTCGCTTTGGCATTGGAGCCCTTACCGCATTGGATCCGAAGGGACCCGATGATTTGGAGTATTCTGACGCCGGGGGTATGGGAGGAACGAATCTCTCTTTATGCAGACGATATCATCCTGTATTTGGCCCGACCCTACCAATCGTTGGCCCGTGCGCCCCACCTTTTTGAATTATTTGGCAGCTATTCGGGCTACAACATTAACTGGTCCAAATCAGTGGTTTTCCCACTATCGGGCCCCCCTCCGAGGATCCCGTCCCGTTGTCCGGCCCCGGTGGCCGTGGCGGGGTTTAAATACCTGGGACTCCATATTACACAGGATAAGAATGAGTTCCTGGCTCGGAACCTCGAGCCTCAGTTGTCCCGATTGGGTGCGGATGTAAGCCACTGGCGCTCCCTCCCGCTGTCACTCATGGGCAGGGCGGCCCTTTTTAAAATGCTTGCTCTCCGCGCCTTCTTTATATCCTACAGAACACACCATACCCGGTCCCACCGCATTCCTTCAAACGCATTGATCAATCGGTTCGTACCCTGCTCTGGGACGGGGGTACCCCGAGAATTGCGCTGCATAAGCTACACAGGGGGGTGTTCGACGGAGGGCTGGCTGTCCCCAATGTCAGGTTATATTACTGGGCGTCTCAGCTCCAGGTTGTCAATGACTGGGTGTATTCCGAGAGGGATGAGCCGGCCTACCGGGTGGACAGAATGGCTATGGACAGTGGCAATTGCGAGTCTCTCCTCCACGCGAAGCGGCCGCAGCAGGGATGGCTGGAACACACCAGGGTGGTAGTGCAGTGCTGGAAGGACGCCAACAAGCACTTAGGGTGGGAGGGCAGACTGACCGGGAGAACGCCATTGTGGATTGGGGACCAGCTCCGTGAGGTGTCCGCGTTGTCGGGGTTCAAGGGGTGGAGACTCATCGGAATCGAATATTTGGGAGACATGTGGAGGGAGGAGTCACCCCGTTCGTTCGACTATCTCCAGAGGGAATATGACCTCCAAGACTCACAACATTTCCACTATATCCGTCTGGTCCACGCCCTGGGGGTCCATGTGAGGCGCGGGGTGTCCCTTCCGGAGTATTCTCCGTTGGAAGATCGATTGCTGTTGGATCCCATTGAGGGTAAGCCCACCTCCACAATCTATAGAAAATTAATCAATAATAGCCCTGACCCACTGGTCAATCTGCGGGCAGCATGGGTGGCGGACCTAGGCAGTATTGAAGACGACTGTTGGCAAGAGGCACTCCAGTGCCCCAGGGAGGTGGCCATCCGCTGCAGATTCAGGTTGGTGCAGTTCAAAATTCTTCACCGGACTTACTACCCACGCACACTTCTCTACAAATGGGGTAAAGTGCAATCCGCACTCTGCGCCAGGGGGTGCCAGAGGGAGGGCTCCTTTCTTCATATCTTGTGGGACTGTCCTGAGATTGTACCCTTCTGGGTGAGAGTCACGGCCATTATGTCCAGGGTGGTGGGAGAGACTATCCCGATGGATCCGAGATGGCTCCTCCTGGGTATCAAAGGCGAACCCACCTGGCCCCGGTACGTAGAAATCTGGCTGGTCCTGGCAGCGGGGGTAGCGAAACGCAACGTAGCCAGATGTTGGGGGGCGCAGGCGCCACCGCAATTGGAGGAGTGGAAGAGAGACCTGGACTGGTGTCAGAGGGCCGAGGAAACGGTGTACAAGAGCAGGGGGTGCGAGAAAAAGTGGCAGAAAGTATGGGCGCCCTGGCGAAAGTTTAGAAGTGGTGGGTCACCTGCGGTTGAGTGAAGAGGATGACGAATGTCGAACATGGAGGGGGTTCCCCGTACCAGTGTCCCCGCTTTCCTCTGTAAAATGTGTTGCAATGTACTTTTGTATTTGCTGTAAGTTGTATGGTCCTCTGAGCTTGTTAATAAAAAGATTTAAAAAAAAAAAAAAAGAAATGCGAGGAAAATGTGTTTTTTAAACAATTTTTAAGGTTTGCAAGGGATTCTGGGTAACAGAACCTGGTGAGAGGCAGTCAAGTCACCCCATCCTGGATTCCCCTGGGTGTCTAGTCTTCAAAAATGTATAGGTTTGCTAGGTTTCCCTAAGTGCCGTCAGAGCTAGGGTTCAAAAACTACAGCTAGGCACTTTGCAAAAAAAGGCTAATTTTTCATTGTGAAAATGTGGTGTGTTCACGTTGGGTTTTGAGCCGTTTCCTGTCGTGGGCACTATGCCTACCCACACAAGTGAGGTACCATTTTTATCGGGAGACTTAGGGTAATTCAGATTTGTAAAGCAACTGTTATTACCTATTGACTTTCGATGCATTTCTGCCTTCCAAATGAAAGACATTGTGTAAAAAAGAAGTCATTTTGATAATTCTCATGCTAGTATGAGTATTCCCAATTTTGGAAATGTGCAAATATCTACTGTTTCTAAACTCTATATTTTGTTCCCATTTCAGAAATACATAGGTGTCTTTCATACCGATTTTTCCATGTATACATTTTCCCACAATAATTGCTATATACCCGGTACATAATAAAAAGCCATTGCAAATTGCTGCTCAGTTTTTGGCTCTGGGTTCGTCGGGTTCTTGGTGAACCTACAAGTCCTATATATCCCCACAACCAGTAAGGACCAGTGGATGTAACGGTATATTGCTTTCAAACAGCTGTCATAATTAGAAGAAGTTACAGGTGAAAACGTTGACACAAAAGGCTGTTTTTTTCAACTAATTTTCAATTTTTCCTATATTTAACTGTTAGTTTCTATAAAGAAACCTTGATGGATCTACACAAATGACCCCTTACTGAATTCAGAATTTTGTCTACTTTTCTAAAATGTATAGCTTTCCAGGATCCATTATTGCTTTCATACCCATTTCTACCATTAACTGGAAGGAGGTTGAAAGCACAAAAAATAGCAAAAATAGGCCATGTCCCAGAAAAATGCCAAAACTGTGTAAAAAATGTTGGTTTTCTGACAAAAGTCTGTCATTCCCTAAAAGCTGGGGAAATGGTGATTTCAGCCCCACAAACCCTTTTTTGATACCAGACGCTTTCATTTGCAGCACTTTTTTCCCATTTTTCCCCAAAAACCCAAAATTTAGCTGTATTTTTGCTAATTTCTGGGACCCCTCCAGAGGAATCCACAAACCCTGGGTACCTTTAGAATCCCCATGATGTTGGAAGAAAAGGACGCAAATTTGGCGTGGATACCTTATGTGGTCATAAAGTTACAGGTGCCTAAGCGCGCACTACCCCAAATAGCCAAAAAAAGGCTTAGCACAGGGGGGAAAAGGCCTAGCAGTGAAGGGGTTAAGGTCTTTATTGAAGTTGAAGTAGGAAGGGTTACAGCGCAGGTCTTTAGGCAGGGAACTCCAGATGGAAGGAGCGTTTCCGGAGAAGGAGCGAGCTTGTGTGCATTTCTTCTTTAACAGAGGGGGGACAAGAACGAGGGCATTGGTGCTCCTTGTCGGTCGGGTGCAGCCCGCTTTGTGTAGTTTGTCTGAGAGGTAACGTGGGGTGTTTTGGTGAAGGGCTTTGTGAGTGATACATGCAATCTTGTAGGTGGATGCTAAGCTCCTCACCTATGAACAAACACTTAAGGAGATTAAAGCTGCCACTGACTCCTTTCTAGCTACAAATGCCACACCGAATACACCTATTATGCTATTGTGGGACACACTGAAGGCAGTAGTGCGGGTTCAGTTTATCGCTATAGCGGCGCGCCTTAT
The DNA here is from genome assembly GCA_963921515.1 of Calotriton arnoldi. Lineage (NCBI taxonomy): Eukaryota > Metazoa > Chordata > Amphibia > Caudata > Salamandridae > Calotriton > Calotriton arnoldi. The sequence goes on from CAWUFW010003238.1 coordinate 1,484,033, forward strand.
TAAAGATTGACACAATAAGCGATCCCAGCTAGTGGCTACGGTTAGAGACCTTGAGGCAACCCATAAATGTACTGATTCACTGGCAGTCTGACATCAACTTGCTGTGGCTCGCAAGCAGTTAAAAGCCATAGACATGGCAAAATATGCCCCGTTACGTTTAAAACAAAAATACTATGCAGGGGGGAAAAAGGCGGAGTGCCTTCTGACTCACCGCCTTCGCTCTCAGGCCGTACAACATAGGGTAGATGAACTGGTGAGGTAGGATGGTAACCTGACACATCAGGAGGAGTTGATCATTCGGGAGTTTGAACTTTTTTACACAAATCTGTACTACGCTGAGAATCTCAATGCCGAGAGCATTTAGGCGTACCTGGAGTGGCTCTCCCCACTCGTATCCCTCAAACAGATGCCGCCAGCTTAGCTTCCCAATGAAGTCATTATGGCCATAAAGCGCCTGCAGACTGGTAAAGGCCCTGGACATGATGGGTACAGTGTAGACTTTTACAAAGCAGCTGGCACGGTCTTAGCCCCCATATTAGCGAGGCTATTCAATGACTTTAGCACCACTGCCTCTCTGACGCCTACAATCCAACTGGCCACAATGGCTGTCATTCCCAAACATTGCTGTCATTCCCAAACCGGGGAAAGACTAAGTACTGCTGCTCACACTGCCCCATTTCATTATTAAAAGTAGACGCAAAGATCTTTTACGGGCATTCTGGCTAATAGACTAGCTCTCTATATGCAAGAGCTAGAAGATCCTGACCAGACCAGGTTTATGTCCGAGAGGAGTTGTAGCGACAACACCAAACGTCTCTGCCACCTTCTGGATAAGACACAACGTTCCCGCATGCCAGCCCTTCTCCTCTCTATTGACGCGGAGAAGGCATTTGACTGGGTCCATTGGCCAAATCTCTGTGTGGTGTTAACACGGTTTGGTCTTAGTTTCCTGTTTTTCCGGTGGGTCCAGAGTAGTTATGCCTTCCCCAAGGCAATGATAAGAGTTAAAGGACTCCTGTCTCGGCCCTTCCCTATAGCTAGAGGCACTCATCAAGGCTGCCCCTTGTCGCCTTTATTGTTTGCCTTATATATGGAACCCTTTGCCGAACGGATACACAGTAATCCACAGGTTTCGGGCATTGCTATAGGGGGCAGGATACACAAAATCGTGCTCTATGCGGATGACGTTCTACTCATCTTATCGAATCCTCACACCGCGATGTTGGGAAAATTAGCGACTTTTAGGGGAGTCTCTGGCTTTAAAAACAATCTCAAAAAGTCATCTATTTTAAACCTTACCATTCCAGAGGCGGGCAGAGCTCAGCTAGAGGATGGAATCCAATTCACCTGGGCCACACAGGGGGTGGGATACCTGGGCCTGCAGATACACTTCACTCCTAACAAAACTGTAGAACATAATTTTGCAACACTCCTGACGACTGCTAGCACAGACTTGTCCAAATGGAAAGGATATGGCCTATCTTGGCTGGGCGCCTGGCAGCAGTTAAGATGATGCTCTTAAAGGTTTCATGTCATGCAGACACTGCTGCTTCAACCTCCCCCACAGACACTAGATAAATGACAGTGTCTTATTTGGGAGTTCTTCTGCGAAGGGAGGAAGGCGATGATGGCAAAGACATAGGCGTATCCATTAGGGGGGGGGGGACTTGGGGTCCCCAATCTAGTGTGCTATTACCAAGCGGCACAACTGCGTTACATGGTGGAGTGGTCTCATCGTAGCAACGAAAAGCACTAGTGCTTCATTGACCAAGCAGTGGCGGGCATGCACATCTGGAATGTTGCGCGGTTACGGAAGATGCACCGGCCAGTTGGGGTAAATGTCTCAGCAGTACTCCGTGCCACCCTGGGGGTGTGGGACAAGGTACAAAATCAGAAGGGACTGTCCACTTCCATCTCACCCCAGGCACCAATAATAGGGAATTCCGATTTCCCCACGCATTACATAGTTCCCCATACACTGCATGGCAAGATGCTAACTGTAAAAGGATAGGTGACCTATTTGACGCTAATTGCTTCATGGACTTTCCCCAACACCAATCGGCTTATAGTCTCCCATCAGCGGCCCGCTGGCAGTACAGAATTATTCACCATTGGGTGTCCTGGCCTTGGGTCTGTCCTCACGCCAGTAGACCACTCACACTGTTCGAGTAGTGGCTCCTTACCCGCTCATCTGATAAACGCCTTCTTTCTGACATATACACCTTTCTTATCACACTGTGGACCTCACTTAACACATGCACAGTACAGATGAAAGGTGCAACGCAAACGCACTTTTACTGAAAAAGAATGGTGTGACATCCTCCACTGCGCCGAGCCTCAGCGCGCAGCACATCTAGTAAAGAAATGTTTCTCAAGACAGCACACTATTGATACTACATCCCAGCTAGAATTGCACACTAAAAAGTAGGCAGGGACAGTGCATGCTGGCGACGATGTGGACGTGTACTCTCACTCATATTCTTTGACATTGTCCTAAAAAGAGTTCCTTTTGGCAGGTGCTGGATGCAGTGGATGGAATATATGATACTAACATCCCTCAGTTTCCCAGTTACGTCTGTTGGGACTCCGGGATCCACTGACAAACCCTCTAAAGTCCACAAAGAGGCGCACCATCACCCTAGCGCTGGGAGCTGCCAAACAGCTCTTACTCTCCCACTGAGGTTTGGAAAAGATCCCAACTCTCATGGATTGGCTCCACAAGCTATGGGAACTGCTGGGATTGGAAAAGCTGACAGTAGTGGCGACACGCATGCTACCATTGTTTGACAAGACATGGGGACCTTGCATTAGCTATAGCTAAGATGAATTTTGAGAGCTGACATGCCAGACATACCTGCGAGTTCTTCGCCTGACCCACATGAACGTGACCAAGCATAGATTGGTGGAGGGAGACTTTTTCGCGACCTGATCCTACCCCGCCCCCACGCCGCTTTATCATATATTTGATGTCTCGCTCATTCCTTTGGTCGTCACCATACACATACCCCTCCCGCCTGTCCTCCTACTCCACTCTCTCTCCCTGTTTTTCTCTACATTCCCTTCTCCTGTTATACGTTGCCTAATGCCACCCCACCGGCCACTGGATGTAGGTGGGATGATAGTTGTATCTTGTTGAATATACTACTAATAAAAGAGACCTTGAACCTAAATAGGTGTTCAAGACTTACCTCCATGAGAGTGTGTTACAGTGTGTGCACTAAACTCCTTCATACTCAGTGGATTTTGCACTATACAAATGCTTTGGCTTGGATGAGATCCCAGATATCCCTTCATAATCACAAATGCACTACATGAGCTCTTATGAGCAGTCACTGGCTGAGAAGAACGGGGGCGAGCATGGCTATCTATAAGCCGGGAGTGTTGTGGAGGAGGCAGCATTTAACTGCCATCTTTTCACCTCGGCAATAGATAAAGCCACCTACAGTAAGCAATATAGAGATTTCCTAAAACAACCATATTTTTGAAAAGCTGAAAGAATTGATGTTGTAGATTTCACTGAATACTTGAAGCACACATCAATACAAACTGGCAAAGACACATTGAAAACCAGTGGTCTCTCATAGGAAGAGCTTTAAGTACTAGGGCTGTGATCGAAGAGTTGCCTCATTAAGCCTCCTTACCAAGCCTACTTGACTATCCGGGCAGACATGAATGAGCAGTCAAGACTAGCTCACTGAGGATGGTGTCGGACTGCTCTAGGTTCAGTACTAAACATTTATCACAGCTGCAATAAAATAGAACTCAATAATAAACAAATATATGTATATATGGTAGGTCAAATCATGGAAGGTATCCAACACAAAACAGCAACAAAATGAAACACTGATATAAAATAACATAGCAGTAAAACCAGGGCTCTTGGCTATAAAAGCTGTACAATTTTTTTTTATCATGAAAAGAATGAGAAGCTTGGCAAAATCTTGCACCCAGACGTATAGTACCATAATTATATTGTTACAGACCTGATGAAAGAGCGAAGTAATGTTCACAAACAGTATGTGCTGACATTCACTAGCTGACTGCAATCAGTACACTTCAAAATTGAGAATTTGTTACAAGTCTGTAATGTTTACTTTCCGTACTACAAATTTGTACAAACATCTTAAACACAACAAGTACAGCTGAAAACAAATGATGGACAACGCGCCAAGTAATGTGCACAGGAAGGGCTCATGTTTTGAAATTCGGAATGCATTCTACGGAAATACTCCAACCTCTGCAGATTACAATTAGTGAAGTTGTTTGACTCAAAAATGTATATATTTTGCTACCTAGAGAACATACAGCAACAGTCTTAAAGCATTTTAATGCAGCGTTTCCCGCATTTAAAACAAGCATTGGCAAAGCTAATCGGTCTGGTATTGGTAGACATCCATTTTGCTTCGTCAATGCTGGTTTTGTTTTACCTACCATATTTTTACAAAACTTTATTCACACTAAAAATAACATGATCTAAAAGCGAAGTTGGGCTGTCCTGAGGGCACTGATTTCAAGCAGGCCTCACGACTGGCTCCTATGCTAATGGTAACTACAGTCTTGTGCCTTACAGGTACTAGCCCCTTCCTTAAGATTAGGTATCACCAAAGCAAGCAAAGCTCAAATACAATATTAGGCTTTCTCTTCTGCTCTTCTAATATTCTGGAATGCAGTTCTCATATATCTGAGCCTTTCCTCTCTTTCATTCCTTTTAGGAAGGAGTTGAAAACGTTTCTTCGAGTGCTTGTTAGTCTTCTCTGCTGTGTGTAGTGTGCTCTGTACTCTGGGCGTTGGGGATATATTTGAGGTCCTTACTGTCCTTCTCATGTTTTGATTGTTTTAGTCTTAACTTGTTTTTAAGGACATATTTTTTGGGAGCCGTGTGTTTTTTAAATATATATTGATGCTTTTGGCATACAGTGCTCCAGGTGCGATTTCCGGCAAAGTGTGCATGCTACTAAAAAAATAAGACAAGCATTGGCAAAGCCAAGCTTTGTCACGGACTGTCGGGCTGTTAGCTTTGTCAATACTTGTTTTTTTTGTTTGGGATTTTGTAAAACTTTATTATTGGATGCGCTGCCAGGCACTTGCCAATGAAAAAAAAAAATGGCTAACAGTAAAACAATTTTTTGGCCTCAAAAAGCGCACATAGCTATTGCAGTCTATGACACATAAAGAAAATACTTTGTGCGTACAGGTGTTCCTCGAGAAAGGGCAAAATACTGCCCCTCACAGTGAAGTTAGCCAGTGGGGTGACCCATTTTCCCATGCTGTATACTGTAATGGGCAGAAGAAAATGTAACTGGCACAATAACAGACAAACGGATGGAGATGGCCGGCTGAAATCTCCAAACAGTAAGTATGTTATACATATAATTTTAGTCAAATCAAAAGGTCTTGGCTAACGCCAGACCTAATTAGACATCATGGGAGGGAGAGCCCCAAAATGCAAACTTATTTGTTCACATTTCGGGCCCGATTACGAGTTCGGCGGTCCATGGGATCGCTGAACCCATGATGGTGGCCCATCCGTCGTATTAAAAGTACTGCGGTTGGACCGCTTTTACCGCCGGGGATCCATGATCCTGCAGCGGTGGCACATCGGTCAGAGGCCGCAATATGCTGGCGGTGCTGCTGTGGCACTGCCAAGCATATTATGAATTTCCTCACCACCCTCTTTTTCATGGCGGTGTGCCCGCCATGAAAAGCGTGGTGGAGAGGAAACTAAGGGGGCCCTGCAGTGCCCCCTGTTGCCTTTGAACCTGGCGGTGAATACAATGGGGCACATCGTGTAGCCCCCTGTTGGTATGCACCCCCTGTTCCTTTCACAAAAGCAAAGTCAGCAGCAGGATAGCTGATGAACTGAGATTCAATGGGGCTTTTGGTCTTGTTTCGTGTTAAGGGGAAGCGGACAGCCCTCACTTCCATACTCTGAAATGACTAACAGAAGTAGGGTCTATCCAGATGCAGGTTCAAAATGTGGTCAGTAAGCTGTAGGGCAGCTATGGCTCATACACAGACATTCAGCTAGTTGGGCAGCAGCCCACTGACAATAGCAGTTAAGTGTGTTCACAAAAAATCTAAATCCAGCCAACAAGGCTAAAGTAGTAGGGTACGGTACAGTTTGCCGCCGCACAAGAGCGTCTGGCAAAGTCCTCTCCCCATAATGCAGGGCAGGTTCCCCTGCTTATGTACACAAGCCCAGGCTCACTTTTCAGATGACTGCTCCACTTGAAAACCTGGTCTATTTCTTCCAGCACACCCTGCAAAACAAAGTGCAGCAGAGGAAGCAGAGAAAACATTATACTCTGTAGACTGCATTTATCCTCCATTTTGCAAAGGCAATATTTGTGACGCCGCCATCATATGCACTTATTCTAATGTTTATAAAGGGTATGACGCCCTTGTCACAAGTACGGTTAGTGATTATTAAACTGGCTTAAAAAAGAGACGATTTTTTGCCCAAAGACGCTGGACTTTTTGGGGAGAGAATGTGGCATAACGGCTAGGGCGGCCGACCTCGGAGCTGGGGAACCGGGTTAGAGTATCGGCAGGGACGCTCAACATTCTGTGATATACTGGGCAAATCACTTAATCTCCCCGTGCCTAACAAAAATCAATGTGTCCGTCTGTAACGTAACTGGTGCTCATGTAAAGCGCTTTGATACCTCCGGGTCTAGTTCGCGCTATATAAAACTCCACACACACAAAAAAAAAAACATGTGCAGACCAGTAGGCAGTTTCTCAGGGTGTAATTATGCACCCCAAAATCAAGTAAAGGGTTGCTACAGACAGGACTTATACAGTGCTGGTGAAGAGGAGTTCAGGGTGCAGAGGCCTATTGAGAGTCTCCTCTTATGGTTCACCAGAAGGGTGATCCAGATGAGCCCCATTTCACACTTTCATGAATTCAAATCAAGGGGCCCACAAACTGTTGCCAAAGGAGACTTTTCAGTATCCATAAAGATTATGGAGACGGCGCAAACTATATATTACAGTGAACACAGAGAAAATGTATAAGTAAATACCTTTGCAGTATTCATGCGTGCATGGACCAAACTAGATAACAAAAAGAACAAATCCCTACTAATCAGACCTTAGTACAAAATTGCCAACACAAGGTCCTCCATAGGTGCCTTTTCTTCACCAACAGCACAAAAATCATTGCTAGTGCTAGGTCTCTGGGAGTTATTTTTGAAGCGAAGATCTTGTTTTCAGGCTACGCTTATGAAACCACAGGACCACTATTAAGTCACTAGTTTTTAGACATGACACCCATGTCGTGGTATTGCCCCATACGTTTTGCCTTCACTCCCTGATTTTTGCAGATCTTGGTTTCTTTCATATTAGGACTCTGTGTCCTTTACCCCTGCTAACCAGTGCTAAAGTGCTTCTGCACTCTCCTTAAACATTGTAAAATTGGCCTACACCCAATTGGCACCTTTAAATTACTTGTAAGTCCCTATTACAAGGTACTACATGTACCCAGGGCTTATAAATTAAATGCTACTAGTGGGCAGCAGCACTCGTTGTGCCATCCACTAAAGTAGCACTTTAAAACATGTCTCAGGCCTTCCTTTGCAGCCTGTGTGCGCAGTTTCAAAATGCCACTTCAACCTGGCAAAATATATCTTTTTCCAGGACCAAACTTTCCTTTCTAGAACTTATACGTCATCCCTAAAGTAAGCCCTAATCACTCATACGGCAGAGTGCATGGTAATTAATGTACATGTCCTGACAGTGAAAAAGTCTTAAAGTCATTTTTCATTGTTGTAAGGCCTATCTCTCCCATAGGCTAACACTAGGTTGCCTTATTACACTTAATAAGTGCTAACTTCAGACTGGGAGCAGATAAATAAATTATGTTTGCACTCAAATGAATTGTAATTGAAAAATCCTCTTTAATGGTGAAGTCAGATTTTAAGTCACAATTTTGAAAATGCAATTTTTAGAAATTTGGCATTTTCTTGCCTAAACAAACGGTACCTTTCTGCCAATGTCCTGGGTCGCATGACTGTGAATGTCTCTGCTGTTTGAATTTGTGTATTGCTTCCAGTGAGACAAAGGGGGTTTAGGTGTGGACAGGATGGGCCACCCCGACAAGGTGACAGGGAAGGGTTTCTACTCAGCCCCACTTAAACTCTAAAAGACTTTACCTACAGCCCACACAAAGGAACCAGACACCAGGCCTGCCCTGCCTTTTGTCACTCTAGAGAGTTTGGAGCAAACCCCAACACAAAGGGTGGCTCAAGGTATAAAAATAGGACATTCAGAACCACTCATCAGAACACTCTTGGACCTGTGGAAGTTGCAGAAGGTCTGCCTTACTGTTTGAAGAAGGAACATTGGACCTGCTTACCTTTATCCCAGGCTTCCCAAAAGTGACCCCATGTGTCAATTGGGCGACCTCCTGTTTCAGCCACAGGGACACAACAAGCTTTCAAAGGCCTCCCTGCAACGTCCCAGATGACCAGCACCAACTGGACCTGCCTGAGCCGTGCTGCTGTCCTCTGCTGGAGTGAGTCCTGAACCCCAAGAGGTACCCCCAGGTCCTGGACCCTGGCTGAAGTTAGAATGAACTCAACCTGGTGCAACTGAAAGGTTCAGCGAAACCAATGCCAGTGACGCAACCGACAGAGGACCTTGTATGCTCCTGATCAGAGGTTTCACCAGATCATACACAGCGCGATCCAGTGCAATGCAGGACTTTGCATCGTAGCTCCTGGCCGGCAGCTGCACCAGAAGTGACGCAGCATGTCGGCATGAACTTGTGGCTTTGTTCCAGTCCAATGTGACCAGAGAACCGCAGTTGGCACTTTGTGCTTTTTGGCACTAATTTCACTAAAAAACTTAAAATGCAATATATCCACTTCTACTGACCAGATTCTTTTTGTTCTGGTATCATTTTATTTAGCAAAATATATTCTATTTTTCCAAATTGGTTTGGGAATTTTCTTGTGCTGTGTTTTCATCTTATTACAGATTGTGTGCTGCATAAATACTTTACACATTACCTCTAAGATAACCCCGACTGCTTTTGTGGCAAGCTACCGGAAAGGGCAAAGCACTGGCTAATTTAGTGACCCCCCCCCAACCAACTACCCAATGTAGGAGGCTGGTTTAGTATATGGTGTAAGTGATGCACCTTGCACTAATCCAGGCAAGCCTTAAGGTGATTTTAGTGGTCTTTGATAACCATAGAAAGTTCTCAAAGTGGTAGCTAGGGAGAGCAGCCTTCAGGCTTATCTTGAAGGAGTTTTGAGCAGCTTGTTTTACCAGTTTAGTCTTGTAGTGTAGGTTAAATGAAAAAGAACCACACTGTGTTTATATAAAAATACTTCTATTTATTACACAACACTTACTAACACATTGGTATACCTTCTCCCTGAAGATATCAACACAAAACACAAAAATACTTCAAAAGCAATCAGGTAAGTAGCACAAAATACAGTGGTCGCCAGGGGGAGACCAAACCATATACAAGAAAGTGGAATGAGAACTACAAAGGAGAACAGGACTTGGACCAGAAGACCAAGAGAAGCCAGAGACACAAGGAACCACCCAGGATAAGTACCCAGTAACCCCATGGAGGCTGTGTGCAGAGTGGGAGCTCAGCCGCATGGCCAATGGAAGTCAATGGAGAAGACGCGGTTGCAGTTTTGCAAAAGAAGGACCCTTCCTAGAGGACCCGAAGAATTCCCTTGGAGGATGGAAGGTTGGAGAGCCACCCAGCCATGGCTGCCCCAGGAACCAGGTTACCTACACCAGGAAAGCCAGGTGCATAGGGGTGAAGAGATGCCATAAACCTCCGTCGATGACAATGGAAGAATTGGAAGAAAATGCCTCTGAAGAAGTTCAGGAAGAAATCCTTTGGAATCCAAGAGTGGATTCTTGAAGTGAAGAACCTGCAAGCAGAGGGAACAGAGTCTATGCCACTCTGGAGTGACCAGGAGGCACGAAGTCACAATGCCCAACAATGTCGGGAGGCTCGGAAGAGTTGACGGTGACCTTGTCAATGCAGCTGTGGGGACAAGGCAATGCTGAGGAAGACCAGGAGCCGTGCATGAGCTGTCCCACGTCGGATGTCAGTGACTAGGTGGTCGGTGTCAGGTGTGAGAACCAACAAGCCTTGGTAGCCGCAACTGGCGTGGAGAATGAAGAAGGAGCAATGTTGGTACCAGCAAAGTCCAAGGGACTCACCAAAAGCAGGAGAGTCGTAGCAGGCCCCGAGCAAGCAGGGGAGCTCACTGAAGCAGTAGAAGACCCTCAAGAGGACCTACAGGCCAAGGGCAGCACAAGAGTCGCAAGAGGACCTCGAGCAGCTCACCAAGAACGAAGGCCAACAGTGCAGAGGATGCATTGAAGACGCTGAGCTTGGAGGGGGTGAATGCTGGTGGCTGGAGCTTCTTGTAGCCCGAAGATCTCTGGATGGAGTGCAGAGCCAGCAACCCTTGGCAACATGCAAGTCCATGCAGTGCACAGGGGTTCAGTCCCAGCAGTTCCGACGAGGGATACTGGACTCAAAATTGCAGAGAGGACAGGTCAGGCCTCGAGGGAGTTGCAGGACCACCACCTGTGTTGCTGAACCTTGGAAAGTCTGTAGGACGAAAGGAGCAGCAGACTGGTCAGCTGGGTTGCGGTGCCAGCAGATGCAGGGGAGTGACTCCTTCACTCAAAGGGAGATTACTTTGGGTGTCCTTGATGCCCACAGGTCTGTCGAAGATCCTGGAAGAAGCAAAGAAGAAGCACAGAAAAAGCACAGCAAGACCAGGAGCAGCAAGAGTCTTCCTTGGTGCAGTCTCGGTTCCAGGCAAAGTCCAAGTGTCCAGACGGTCGAAGAGTGAAGTGGTTTCAGGCTTGAGTCTTGTCCTACGACGAATCTATGAAACCACTCACAGGTAAGCCCTTAAGTACCCTAAGTAAAGGGTTGGAACAACTCAGGGGTCCCTCCCAGAGGAGGGGAGGATACTCCCATGTCCTTTGTCCAGCTTCGCGCCAGAGCGGAAGCCAAGGGCTCCCTGACCTGGCTCAAACTGGAGTATGCAAGGAGGGCACAAAATGTGCCCATCAAAAGTCTGGTGGTGCTGGCAAGCGTCCCCACCCCAGCCCAATACACTAAGTCCTGTCTGAGAGGTGGTCACATTTCCCTGTGACAGGAATCCTATTTTCTACCTTCCCCTGCTCAAGCTTGGCTCAGCTGCAGGAGGGAAGAATCTAGTCTGTGTTCGGCAGCAGCACTAGCTTGCTGTCAGACCCTGCAAGGCTGTTATCGGGAGTACAGAGGGGTACCCCAAGGGAGCCCCCCAGTACATGGGATCATACTTCCAAAACTGGACTCAGTGTTGGGATATGATTCCAAGATGTTTGATACCAAACATGACCGGGCTCGGTGCAGCAACTATATAGCTAGACATCTTGTAATGACTAATTTTCACTATATGTATTAAAATGGCTCACTGCACTTACAAAGCCTGCAGAATCGACTCCGGGGTTTGTAGGGGTGTCCTACTCATGCAGGGGCACCCTCACACTCATGACCAAGCACCCTGCCCTCATGGCAGAAGAGAGTGTCATAGGGGTCATTTATAGGTTTTAAGTGCAGTGACCTCAGATATAAGGAAACTTATATCTGTCATGAGAGGTGAAAGTACCAACTCACACAGGCTGCAAAGGCAGGCGTGTAGTCACAGTTCAAGTGGACTCCCATGGGTGGCACAATAGATGCTGCAACCCATGGGAGACCCCTGGTGTACCTATGCCCCGGGTACCTTAATACCATATACTAGGGACCTACAGGGGTACACCAGTAGCCAATCGTGGATGTACAAAAGATATTAAGTACATTAAGAAGCAACGTGAAATATTCGCCAGAAATGTGTCAGTCTCCCAAGCAGAGCAGGCTCCCTGTTTCTATATATTATAAACAATGGGGTATTCCCAAATGGTCCCTGGACCTGGGTATCGGTTATTATAAAGAAACAGTGGTCCTGGACCAATTATTCAAGGAAGAGTTAGATTAACAGAATTATCAACTTATTTGAGCTTACATTAATCAGCTCCCAAACGTCTGTAAATCGTGAAAATAAATGTGCAGAAAAACCACTAAATATTATTACAATATATTTATTTAGTCATTTAAAGGAATAATCATTAGAGGGTCAACAAGGTAGAAGAATGTTCTAGGGAACGTGTAGGAAAGAGTGCTCAAGTGTATATATAGGAGTCAAGAGAGCTCAAAGTGTGTAGAAAAGTAAAGGGCATATATTTACAAGACTGTACAAAACTGATATCCAATAAACAGTTAAATGCAACCTGGCCACATGCAAATTATTCATTTGAATTTGTAAGGAAAGTTTCCTTAAGGCTGTAAACAGGGGTAAAGGGGAAGGGAAAATTGGTCCAGGTGCGGTAGGGTATAGCGTCGACGTTTTGATCCGGCTTATCGGCAAACGAGGGACTTTAATACCTCAGCTATGCGGATCTTCCTCAGGACAAGGGGACAGGTGAAGTGACCCTCAATCTTGCAATGCTCAATTGGAGTCCAAAACCTGGTTACACCAATGCCCGTAAAGTGGCAAGGGCCAACGAAGGACAAATCCCGTTATTCAGTAGATATAAACCATGGCGGTGGTGCCCAAACCATCCATGGAACATAATATTCAGGCCCGTATGTGTGGCAAGAGTTTGCTGAATGAATCAGGCAATTCGGGGCACAGCGTAATTTTGCAACTGGAGACGATCTGATCAACGTCCTTACTCCATCGTGGTAGCAGCCATGGTTTATATCTACTGAATAACGGGATTTGTCCTTAGTTGGCCCTTGCCACTTTACGGGCATTGGTGTAACCAGGTTTTGGACTCCAATTGAGCATTACAAGATTAATGAGGGTCACTTCACCTGTCCCCTTGTCCTGAGGAATATCCGCATAGCTGAGGTATTAAAGTCCCTCGTTTGCCGATAAGCCGGATCGAAACGTCGACGCTATACCCTACCGCACCTGGACCAATTTTCCCTTCCCCTTTACCCCTGTTTACAGCCTTAAGGAAACTTTCCTTACAAATTCAAATGAATAATTTGCATGTGGCCAGGTTGCATTTAACTGTTTATTGGATATCAGTTTTGTACAGTCTTGTAAATATATGCCCTTTACTTTTCTACACACTTTGAGCTCTCTTGACTCCTATATATACACTTGAGCACTCTTTCCTACACGTTCCCTAGAACATTCTTCTACCTTCTTGACCCTCTAATGATTATTCCTTTAAATGACTAAATAAATATATTGTAATAATATTTAGTGGTTTTTCTGCACATTTATTTTCACGATTTACAGACGTTTGGGAGCTGATTAATGTAAGCTCAAATAAGTTGATAATTCTGTTAATCTAACTCTTCCCTGTTTCTATATGGCATCTCATATGACAGAAAAAAAAAAACACAGGACAGGATTTATCTTACTAGGCTTCGGCTATGCACTCTGCACTTTATTGCTGCATTTCCCCAAATGGGGTCATGGGCTAAGAATCTATCAAATTGTCCATGTAATGGGAAATTTGCACAGTTTACCCAACATTTTATCCTTTTCTGCAAATTTTATCAGGATTTTAGAAAACAATTTTTAAAACAATTATTTATTTCCAATAGATCGATTCATTTTAAAGATGCTTTTAACTTTGTGTGTAATCTAAATACTGTAGAAGTCTGCTTTGCAGTAGCAAAATTTATCATATGTGCAATAAAACAAAGGAAAACTCGTTCTTACCTAGAAAACTTGTTTTTTTAGAGAGCTTAATTGTATATATCAAACTAACAAACTGTGATTAAAATATAATTATGGAGGGCGTGGTCTAGCAGGACGTAGAGTAGGACGTGCACTCGGGGAGCTCCGTGCCACCGCTGCCCTAGAAAGCATAATCAAGCGGCACCGAGGCCCAGGGGGGCCCCACTGGCATACTCATCAGATATCGGAGAAGGCACAGAACTGGCGGCGCGAATATTGAGTGCTGCCGCCTCGCACAGCCGCCCCTGAATCCGGCTCCTTCCATGGCCGAGACCGCGGTCGCCATCTTGGGCCGCACGAAGATCCCCAATACTGAAGACAGCGTCGGTGGCTCCACCTGGGGGTCGGCGGGCGGCCCAGGGGAGAAGACCACCGACTCTGTCCTCCATTGCAACGGTGCCGTCAGCGGGAGAGCGGGGCTGGATCAGCTCTCGTAAGGCCACCCGAAGACGATCCATAGACCACCATCTTGGGGGTGAGAAAGGCCGGGCGGAACAACAATGGGCCGCAATCCAGCAGCTTATTGGCTTAACACAACGGGCGTCGGCCTGTGCGGCAAGGGAACTGGCAGACTTGCACTGTGAGGCGGCAAGCAACCCTCGCACCCTCCCCTCCGTCCTGGAGGTGCCAGACTGCCCGAAGACGACCCGTAGGCTGCCATCTTGGGTGCGAGAGAGGCCGGGCGGAACAACAACAGGGCTCAATCCAGCAGCCTGTCGGCCTAACACAGCGGGCGTCAGCCTGCGCAGCGAGTGAACCAGCGGAGCCACGCTCGGAGGCAGTAAGCGACCCTCATCACCTTCCCTCCGACCCGGAGGTGCCGCTTTCTGATCTGCCGTCCCAGGGTTTGGAGAGGCCGGCCCACTTGCAATGAGAGCTCACACAGCGTAGGCTCCCTCGTGAAAAGTGGAGCAGTTGTAGACGACATTGGCACATCTTGGGGCGAGTCTAGAGCCCGTGGTCAGAGCTTGTGGGCCACTACCTTGACTCACTCAGAATGGGGGAGCAACCTGGGGGACCCTGAGAGAACCACCCGGAGGGAGAGACATTACATGGAATGAGCGCTAGCTGAAGTACAGCAGTGAAAGGCGCAGGTGGCAAGGCTACACAACAGACCTAGGAACAGCTCGACCAGGGGACGAGAATGGGTATACAGAGACCACTAAGCAACACTACATCGCACTTGACTTGCATGGTATCTGATAAGACAGCTGAATAAGCTCCCTGGCGGTTGCCCTCGGTAGACTGGGACGCTCTCCGAGAGAGGCGTCGCCCATAGAGTATGCCACAGACCAAGTCAGGAAAGGACTCTGCTGCAAACCTTGCCAAAGCCAACCCAGTTACATCCCTGTGGCAAAAAACTAGCGCCCCAGCCGCAATTTCCATGGCGTCTACCCCGGAGGGGGCGTCTAAACCCCTCACTCAGGCCTTCATGACCAATTTCCTACAAGAAATTAAATCAGAAATTGGTTATCTTAAAATAGAGTTCAAGGCGTGTCTCAAAGAGATGAAGAAGGACATAACTGAGATAGGGGAGAGAGTCGATGATCTAGAGTGGACAGTAGACACTCGTACAGAAGACCAGGAGCAATTATGGAAGCGACTTTCCACCCTTGAAGGAACAACATATCGAACTCCAGATCAAGCAAGAAGATTTGGGAAATAGGAGTCGACGAAACAATTTGCGAATCAGAGGCGTTCCTAAGGGAGAAGAGGGATCGGACATTATGGCATTCGTGGCGGAACTGCTACAGGACATTAGGGGTGATGAAGACGCCTCACCCCCAGTGCTGGATAGAGCACATAGGGTACCCGCTCCCCCCGGGCCGCCCCGATCTGATCCCAGATATCCTAACTAGAGTTCATTTTTACACAGAAAAGGAAGCTATACTACAGGCATCTAGGAACAAAACCGAACTGACCTACAAGGGCTTCGCCATACAGCTCTTCCAGGATCTTTCCCCCGTAACACTCAGGAGACGTAGAGATTTTAAGCCAGTCAAGGACAAACTCCACGAGATGGACATCAGATATCAATGGGGTCATCCTTTTGCCCTGATCCTTACCTGGGAAAACAGACGACGGATGCTGCACTCCCTTCAAGAAGCTAAACAACTCTTGCAAATCTCTGGACCATCCGGGCCCCCCCTACTCACCCACTTCTTTGCTAGTGGACAGACAGCCTGCGCGCCCTGAATGGGCTGAGGTCTTCAGACAGCGTCGGGGAACCAAGGGTGGGGTACCAACATCTGCCCAGGCCAAACAAGATATTATAAAGCACCTCCGCTCCATCGATGAGAAAGCATCTGCCTCCTCACAGGAGGTACAGAATAACAATGCTGTCAGGCTGGATCGAGCTGGAACTGGTCTACTTCTGAACTCACTCCAACGAAGCCCCTCTGTAACTACCTCCCTTTGCATCGAAAAGTTATCCCTCTTGCCCGGCATAGGCCTGGCAGCGGGATGGACGACCCCCCCGGACAAAACTGTACCTTCCTCACTAGACCCGCCCTCCTAGACCCTATTCCAGAGAGAGTGACACCTCTGGAATGGCACATGCCCTGGCACCTTGCCCATCCCTAGACTGGAATGGACCTCGTTGGCCCAGTTGACCCTCAATTGATGTTGTGGTTTTTTCTTTTTTTTGTTATCTTTAGTTCCTTTATTCTTTTTCTTTCTCCACATTGGAGGGAGGGGGGGACGCTGTTTCTCGAATAGGCAGGCTCTTTTGCTTCAACAGCAGGGACCATGGGCTATACTGTCATATATCCCTCTGAACATGGCAGTGATTTCTTTTGATCACCACCTTCGTAGACACCCTAGCAAGACAGAACCCTGTGTTAGGGTTACTACGCATCTATCCCAACATTGCACCATGCAGGGCTACACTATACACCAGCAATGACCTCTGACCCACATTTAAAGATCCTTTCCCTTAATGTAAAGGGTCTCAATGCCCCCACAAAACGTTGCCAGATTTGGCGTTATTTGCTGCTTCAGAACCCGGATATAATATTCCTACAAGAGACGCACCTTCTTAAGGCAGATACCCACCGTATGGCCCACCCCAAATACCCTACGCAAAGCTGGGCGTCCTCACCAACGAAAACGGCCGGAGTGCCAATATTGTGTAAAGCAGGGATCACCCGAGGTAAAGCGCGAGCGGAGAAGGGAGGGGAGGGCAGATACATTAAGCTAGATGTCCAATTGGGGATACAAACACTCACCCTTCTCAATGTTTACGCACCCAACCAGGCTCAGGATCTCTTTCTCAGAAACTTATTGAAAGTACAAATATGACACGAGGATCACTCACTTATATTTGGGGGGGACTTGCATTTAGTTTGGAGCGCGGAACACGACCGTAGAACTGGTGCTATGTCTGCAGCACTTAAGCGCACGATCACTGACTTGGGGCTGATAGACGCATGGCGATAATACTCTCCTGACTCACGTGGATATTCTTATTATTTACACGTGCACTGTTCTTATTCACGAATAGACCACTTATTCATTTCCCACTCTTTAGTGCGAGATGTAGTGACTGTCTCTATGTTGAATATCTCAGTCTCAGACCACGCCCATGTAGAGCTGCTGCTGCACAAACACACTCAATCCGCGCGACACATCCCCCGCTGGCGCCTTCCTCCACATGCGTTACGTGATCCGGTAGACCTAGCAGATATCAAGGTGGCAATATCCGCATACTTTACGACCAACGATTTGCCCGAAACGCCCTACCCAGTGGTGTGGGATGCTTTTAATGCGACCATTAGGGGAGAAATCACATCCATCGCAATAGTGTGTAGCCGAGAAGCTCGACTGGTAGAAAATAAGCTGATTAGTGACATAAATCTCTTAGAGAAGGTAGATCAAGAGGCACCTTCACTCATTCACAAAAGACGTCTGGCCATACTTCGGGGACAACTGAGATCGCTCAGAACAAATAAGGCAGAACATGCGTTTCTGGCATTGAAACAAAAATACTACGATGGAGGAGATAAGGTGGGGGCAATCTTAGCGCGCCGATTAAGACAGAAGGCAGCAAAGGCACACATCTCCAAAATCAAAACTGCAAACAACTCTTGGGCCACGGCAGAAAAAGATAAATTGGCAGCTTTCCAAACTTACTTCTCTGATCTTTATACCCAAGAGACCCCCCCCAGCTGACGCAGATACAGACAGTATTAGACAATTGCTCATGGACCCCAATAGATAAACAACATACACAACTCCTCGAAGATCCAATTACACTAGAAGAACTCAAACGAGCTCTAAAAGGGTTACCCACAGGCAAAACACCAGGTCCTGACGGACTGCCTGTTCATTCTACCGCATTTTCCTGCCACAAATCCAGGATCACTTGCTGCGTCTCTTTAATACATTCACAGAGACAACGGGCCCGACAGCCACAATCAAAATGGCGGAGATCGCACTTATCCCTAAGCCTGGTAAAGACCACGCCCTATGTTCCTCTTACTGCCCCATTGCGCTCCTAAATACAGATTTAAAAATATACACAAAAATACTCGCCAACCGTATAGAGCCACATCTCCCGGGACTAATTTCCCTGGACCAGGTGGGGTTCATTCGGCATCGCCAGGGGGCAGACAACGTTAGACGAATAGCGCACCTGGTCGAGAAGGTAAACCATTGGAACAGCCCGGCCTGTCTGCTGTCGCTAGAAGTGGAGAAGGCTTTCGACCGGATGGAGTGGGACTTCTTAAGAGCCGTCTTGCAGAAGATTGGGCTGGGCCCCATTATGATCTCCAGGATAATGACTCAGGTTAGAGTAAACGGACAGCTTACGAGCCCGATACACATACACAGGGGCACTAGACAGGGGTGCCCTCTCTCCCCCCTGCTATTCGCCCTCGTGGTGGAACCACTAGCCATCGCAATAAGATAATCAGTTGACATCCGTGGTATTCACTTTGGGGGAACAGAGCATAAAATAGCCCTGTTTGCAGACGACCTACTGCTTACTTTGACAAAACTGTGCACCTCACTCCCGGCCCTCCTCGAGCTTTTGCAACTGTTTGAGGTAGCTTCAGGTCTCAAGATTAATCCTGCTAAGTCCTGGGCACTGAACCTTACCATCCAGGCGGCAGAGCTACCGGAGCTCCAATCTCTCACACCCTTTCAATGGGCCATGCATTCAATTCGATACCTTGGACTAAATCTAACTCCCAGGGTGAGCACATGGACACAGGCTAACTGGCAGGACTATAGAAAAGCAATCCGCTAAGATTTACGCACATGCAGGTCCCTGCCGATATGCTGGTTAGGTCAGTTAAATGCGATCAAAATGACTGTGCTACCCAAAATTCTATATTTATTTCAAACGCTGCCTACATCAATACCACAATCTCATATTCTAGGTCTGCAACAGGATCTAACGAGCTTCATACGGGGGGCAAGCGACCACGCTTTTCAAATTAAATTCTCATGCTCCCTCGGGATAAAGGGGGACTAGCTTGCCCTAATATTCTAGAATACTATTGGGCGGCGCACCTACGTTACATTTCTGAATGGACGGCCCGCGAGAGCGAAAAGCACTGGTTCCATATGGACAGAGCTGTTGCTTGCAGACCCATATGGGACTTGGCGTGGCTCTCGCCAGGTTCTATACCGCGCAGCGCCTACATAGCCACCCCTACAAAAACAGTGTTAGAAATCTGGGACAAAATTGCAACACCCCCCGAACACCCCCCTGGCGCGTAACCCAAGCTTCCCACCAGCACTACAACCGCATTCTTTCCCTGCATGGTCTGATGGGGAGTGTCAAGTAATAAGAGACCTTTTTGAGGGCGATCAATTTAAATCTTTTGATCAATGTAAAAAGGAGTTCCGTATCCCGGAACGTGCCCGATTGAATATCTTCAAATACGACACTGGTTACAAGCGCACACTATCACCCAGGGAGCGACCCGACCCTTTACTCCGTTTCGAAACACTAGTTCGGTCCTACGACGGGTCCAGGGGCCTGATCTCCCGAACATATCACGTTTTGCAACACTCTGCTCCGAGTAACCCTCATACCTACCAAACAAACTGGCAGGCACACAGAGAGGTTGAACTTTCCCCTAAACAATGGGAACAACTGTGGCGGGACATACCGACTACATATAAAAGTATAGCGCAACGTGAGACGACATACAAAGTTATGACACAATGGTACTATACCCCTCAGCGATTACATAAAATGTTTCCTAACACCCTGTCCACTTGTTGGAGATGTAATAGTGCAATTGGAGATTTCTTGCATATATGGTGGCACTGCCCGCTGCTAACCACCTACTGGAAAGAAATCCTTAGTCACATCAAAGATGTAGTTGGTTACCCTATACCTGAAAACCCAATGGTGATCATCCTGGGACTCAGACCTACGACCCTCCTTGCCATGACTCAAGCTGACTGGTGTGTAATATCACACATGCTGGGAGCGGCTAAACAGACAATAGCACTATATTGGAAAAAAACGGACACACCGCCCATTGCCTTATGGTTTATACGCCTTTGGCATACAATGGAACTTCTCACGGCTTGAATCACTTCCACAACCAATAGATTAATAACTATATGGCAGCCATTATGAAACCATTTTTTAGGTCGAGCCTAGAGTAGCGCGCATGCGTTGCTCTGCGAGCCCAACACTCTTTAATGTTTATGTTTCATCGCTAGCTCCTGTAATCAGTGCTTTTGGATTTGGGATTACGTCTTATGCGGATGACACACAGATTGTGGTGTCTCTTCTACCCGGCCAAGAGCTAGGGATAGATAATAAATTTCAGATCTGTATGGAAGCAGTAGGGAGTTGGATGGCAGACAACTGCCTTAAGCTAAATTCGGGTAAAACCGAAGTGATGTTGTTCGGGAATGACACTAACTTTTGGACCCCTAATTGGTGGCCCGCTTCTCTGGGAACTCTCCCATCTCCCGCTAAAAAGGTGAAAAATTTGGGAGTTATGTTGGATGAGAAATTGGCTCTGGGTGCCCAGGTTAATGCAGTAGTGTCAAAAACAGTACATCTCCTGAGAACTATCAAGAAAATTGTGCGGCTTCTCCCTGTGGGGAGCCGGAAAACAGTGGTCACAGCCTTGGTTCTGTCAAGGCTGGACTACTGTAATAGCCTATATCTTAACATGCAGCAAAAGTTTCTGAACAAACTTCAGTTGCTCCAAAATGCTGCGGCCAGACTTCTCACGGGCTCATCTAAATTCTCCCCAATCTCTAAGGAGATAAGAAAATTGCATTGGCTCCGGGTGAAGAGCCGCGTGCGTTTTAAATCTCTATGTATGGTCTTCAAGGCATTGCAGGGTTCGGGACCAGAACACTTGCAACGCCAGTTTCAATGGTATAGACCAGCAAGAACATTGAGATCACTGGGAGCCAAACTGGTGGCGATTCCACCTGTAAAAAAAGCCCAGTGGGGTGGCAGGAGTTTCTCCCTATGTGCAGCGAAGGCCTGCAATGGTCTGCCTTTTCACTTGAGAAATGTCGATAATCTTCTGGCTTTCAGGAAGGGGTTGAAGACCTGGCTTTTTGATGAATAACTCCTGTCCTCCGGTTTCAGCAATTGGAGTAGTAACTAGCGCCAGGACACCTCCGGGTAATCGCGCGCTTTAGAAATCTTCATAACATAACATGTAAGGGGCTTCCAAAAGCTGACCACACGCTCGTGCACAATGGCCAAATTCCGTGCGGTTACCCGCACGGCCGCCATGTGTTTTCAATTATCGCGCCCGGCGGCCGTGCGGGTAACCGCAAGCAATAGGCCATGGTGCACGCTCTCGCACGCGCACCGCTCGCGGGCTTCTTTTTTTTTATTGCGGTCTTGTTTTCTTTAGGGTCTGCCTCTGGCTTTTTCCAGCACGTCAGCCATATAAGGCCCGCCTTCTCTTTTGCCTGCATCTCTTCTTGATTTACTCAGAAATGCCATCTCGGTGCTTCAGGTCAGTCTATTCCTGACCTCGATTGCTTTTTCAATTTATGTGCAGGCCTTCGTTGATGACAGAAGCATGGGCTGGGCTCTCTGAACTTCGCTCCCCTTGGGTAGCTCGGCAAACACCTCAGCGCATACCTAAAACTCTATTTCTATATTGCAAGTTTGTCAAACCTACATGTACGGGCAGCTTGCAGAGTTTTCTTTTTCATGTGTTACATTGAACAGTGCAAAATGTCGAGACCAAAGACCGTGTGGCTATGTGATTGTGCCTTACCTAACAAACACATTTTTGGGGGTAATTGGAAAATATATTTTTATCAATATCAACAGTGTGCAGAAATAATTATTGTTGTACTCGTGGGGACTCTTGGATAACGTGTTGGTTAAATGCACCATGTTCTGATTCGCATCACGGTTTACAAAAGTTCAAATAATTCTGCCTGTTTGTAGGTAATTGGTGTTGTCGCTATTCAAAACAAACATTAACAAAACCATTATGTATTGCTTTAAAATAGCGCATGGATAAAGGCGCATAAGTCATAAAAGGGTACACATCACGGATACACACCGACCCCCATTTTAAAAAAACAGCGCAGACATTTAGGTACTCATTTGCACAGACCAACAAACATATTGGTCTGTTATCGTTCTTCTGCAACTCATCATGCTTAGAAATGTACGAAAAATCTGTTTGAAGCACGTCTTTGAACCTGTCCAACCATATCCTGTAAAAGGGGACCAGCAGCCCAAAGAAAATAGGAGCTCTTTGCTGGCCAGCCAGGGTAGGCTGCACTGTAAGAATGTCGCAATTCATTACAGTATAGGTGATAATGCACAAAGTGCAGCAACCAATACAGGGGGAGTGCATCAACAGTATACTGGATGCTGTACAAGGTACACAACAGGTAATGTGCCTGAATCAGGGGCATCCTTACCATTAAGTCAAAAATGGCTACTGCTGGATCAACAAATAGCATTACAGGAGATGGGGCTAGTCCGCTTTTTGTTTTGGGCTGCTTCACAAGTATTGACATCCCTCGCTATCAGCATCTCTAAATTTAATTTGACCGTGAAGGTGCAATGTACAGGGTACCTTCTGCGCTGCCTGCTCTACAGGCATAGTACATGTTTACTGCATGAAGTTACCGAAATCCTGCCCCATTGTTTCGCCCATCCTGGTCGTTTCTTCTTCTCATTCACAAGGGCCTGTGCGTTTGCTCAATCCTTCCCATCTTCTGCGCTCATCTGCTGTTGCTGTTTTGGAAGGGGCAATTTCTCAACCTTACTGTTTTTGCTTGGCTGTTCCGCATCACTGAAACAAAGAAGCACCCCTTCCTCTGTTTCCACGGATGCTGAACTAGATTCAGGCGCTGTTTCTAAACTTTTTACTGGCTGGCCAAATGTTGGCGCGGTTTGAGCCCTATTATTTTTCTTCTTTATCTCGTGTAACCTAGACCCGGTGAAACGCAGTTGAGTATGCTGATGTGCATCATTAGTGATATTCCTGCTAGTCGCTTAGATAGATTGGTGGGTTAATAATCCTGCTGCTAATATATGTAACTTGCATGTCAGGGCTTTGAACTCCTTCAGAGTCACCTCAGCCATTCTCCCCCTTTATTAACTATATTACAAGTGATATGTTGTTAGACACACATTTCATTTAAAGCAGCTCGGATTAAATCTACAACTCCGGTACATATCCACCCAAAGGTATTGAGATTTATTTTAGTGGCACAATGCGGCAGCAATTCACTGCATATTCTAAAGGTAAGTACGTTGTTCGTAAGACATCATATGTGTTGCATGGCTAAACACTTATAGGGACTAAAAGGCGAGACCTATTGGCTATGCCAATGCTTGTTTAGATTAGAGTACACTTGCTTTAACCCACCCAAACTTTGGGCGTTGCAACTTTTTGAAGATGTCTACGCTTCCATGCAAGAGGACGACTGCCCTAGTGCAACTCCGGCAGCCCCCACAGATAGCCCAATATCTACTCCTTAACAAATTTATTACGGCGGCCCCTAACCTCCCACTCCCCCTTTTTTACTTTGGGACTTTCTTTTTTCACCTTTGTCATCTCTGATATCCACCAGCTTGATTATAGAGTATAACTGAAAATGTAATGTTAAATAACTTGTTGTTACTTGGAACCAGGCGCAAGTCTTTGGACCATGTAAGTTTACTTAGAAGAAGAGACTGCTATAATTGTCCGACACTAATGCTATACGAGATTGCCCCCCCCTTTTTTTTCTGTACTTCTGTTGACAATATATTTTATTTTCAATAAAAAGATTTGAAAGAAAAAAAAAAGAACATAATTATGACAGGATGTCTGGATATCTTGAAAGGATTTTGTCTTATGTTGGCATTTTATTGCCAGAGATTCAGAAAGTATATGAGAATTGACACAGCTGTATTATATTTAGGTCTTTTTATCCAATAAAGATTAATTTGAATTGAGTTGACAGACAAAGTTCAGATTTAGCTGAGAAGTAAAAAAAAAAAGGCAAGAAGAAACAACAGTCAAATCATTCAAACAATTTATGAATGGTGGAAAAAGTTCAGGGTGGTGGTGGAAATGCAACTTCAACTTGCAGTGCTCACAGTATCACTCACTGAGGCTGAAATGAAGCACAGGCTAGTGTGCAATGCCTGAACCAAAAAGCATTGGCAAAAACAACAGATCTTGCATAGCTATTGCAAGAGGTGATCTGTTGGCTTTGTCAATGTATGTCTGTACAGAATTATTTTAAAAAGTTTTAAAAAATAAAAAATATATTGAACAAAAGGCAAACATCTTATGGTATCCCAAAACTGTACATTGAATTCAATGTTTTCAATTTTTATAAATGGCATGTTTTTTTTCTTCCAAATACAGTAACTTAGGAAACTCCAAATAGAATTTAAAAAGAATAAGGTTGCGGCAGAATACAAAGGGAAACACTTGCCAATGCCTAATTTACTTTACACTGGATTCAGTCATTTTGTCTCTGTAGTAGCCCAGAGAGCAAATTTATGGGCCTCCAGGAAAAGTGTATGCTATTAACAACGTCTGCCTCCAGAGGCCAGCTGAGTGGGTGCTGCAGAGGGCCTTCCCCCAGCAGCATAAAAGCCTTTGTGTGCCAAAGCTTGTGCTTTCATGCAACATGTGAAATGCAGGCGATAAAGCAAAAACAACCCTGAAGGTCTCCTCTTCAGCCTTACCCTTTTGCTGTGCTTTTATCAGACAAGCTGGGACGTATAGAGAGGAAGACAGAGCTTAAGATAGGATGGGAGAGTAGTACAAGACAGAGATAGCTAGAAAACATGCACTCTAATAGAGTGCTTAATGAAAAAGGTAGTTCCCTGAATGTGAGCAGTGGAAGGATATAAGCCAGCCAAACAGAACCTGCCTTGCTCCTGTTACCTGCGATTGACAGAAAAGCAATCTCAGGTGCAGAGGGAGGGGGGCCTTAGAAGGTCAGCGAAAAAGGTCTGTGCCTGCACTAGAAATAGTTCTGGACCTCAGTGTTCTTAAGTTCCCCGGGTCTATGCACGAAGTAGCTCAGCCACTTCAGTATTTTTTTGCTCACAGTATAGGAATTGAAGTCTAATTTAACCCAATATAAAAATCAAGACCACAAGTTCCAGAATGGCAAGCAAACACCCTGGATTGAATGACTTACTCATGTGTGGTCCTGGGAAATATGAGAGCTCTGGGGAGAAGTATCAGAGAGGCCAATCTCTGCCAGTGTATAGCTACAGAAAGCAAGTTTCTAGCAAACATGACATTGCTGGAAGAGGCTGCTCTTCCACCAAAGCCCTTCAATACTAGCAGTTTGGGGGTAGGAGCAATAAACAGCAGGAGGAGGTAGGAGTGGTTGATAAAGACAAGCATTGGCATAGCCAATAGGTCTCGCCTTTGGGATCTTATAAGTGTTTAGTTATCCAGCACAATTTCCTTGGTGCAACAACATCAACTGTTGCATGGCTAAACACTTATAAGGTCCCAAAGGCGAGACCTATTGGCTATGCCAATGCTTGTGTATATTGGCGAGGGACCAGCGGATCCTCAAAATTATAGCTTCTTAAAACAGGATTGACTAAGACAAAAACCTCAGAGCCAAAGCCAGATTTGTTGTCTTTGCCAATGCTTGTTTTACAACTTCAGCTGTGATGCTTGCTTTGGAATGTGCTCCGGTTAGAGGGAGAAGCATTGATGAACTCTTGACACAAAGAAAACAGTAAAGGTTTTGTTGTTTTAAGAACGCTGTGGTTCTCTCCTGCAGTGTTGTCAATGTTTATTTTCAGCGTTATTGAAAAGCTGTGATTGGTTGATTGGAAAAACTACATGTGCCACACTGTAATCCAAATATAGCCGCAGCCATCTTGTATTCCTTACGTTCGCGGTGCCCCAAAGTGTCGGTAAGGTGGAATGGAATGTGGGCGCAATGTAAATCAGCGCAATGAATAAACCAGCCAAAGGGATTCCTTTGTATAGGCGCCGCTCATCCAGGAAATGTGGCTGGTCTCCATCTCTGTCAGACAGACTGCTCCACCAGCTCGAGACTTGAGGCCCGCCCCCTCCAGCAGACAGGTTAGGACCACTGGTGAGCCTCACCCTCGAGCAGAGCTTGGGGTGACTTGTGTTCACTGTGCCAGCTGCAGACACATCCTTCAGAAATAGAGGAGGGGGGTAGGGCCGGCCTTCAGCATGGGTGAGCTGGGCCCTGGCCCAGGGCGCCAATATTCTGAGGGGCGCAGGGAGCTGCTGTGTGGATTAAGGTACACCAACAGCAGCGCCCTTCTCATCTTGCTCCAGCCTTGTCCCTGCCTGTTCGTTTCTGTCTGCAGGTCACCATTGCTGTTTATAAACTAACATATACGAAGTGCCTAATGACATCAGCTGCGTGTCTGCATGTGTGATCCTGGGAAATTGGTAATTCTTCCCGAAGCTATAAATAGAACCGCTTAATTACACAGCTAATTACCCTGTTGCACAATACTCCCATGGGCAGGAAAAACTGTCTCAATAGTGAGTTCCCATAAAGCAGCCCAGAAGTTTATCCCCGCCCCCACAATGCCCCCCACCCAAACCTTAGATCGGGGACAACAAAGCCAGCTAGTTGGCTCAGTGAGTTAAGTGCTAGATGCGGATGGGTGTCTGTAGGAGCTGCCGATCACGAGTTCAAATCCTGAAAGGTTCACCTCTGCCTTTTCATCCTTCCAGGGTTCATAATTTCAGTGCTATTGAAACGGGGGGTAATAATAACCACGATTTACAGCACTTGGAAACCGCAAACCTGCAGTGCTGAGCGCTATAGAACAACACAGAGGGGGAAGGGTCGAACAACACGGAGGGGGAAGGGTCGAACAACACGGAGGGGGAAGGGTCTGGGGAAGCACACAAGGAAGTCACCTGGAATAAATATGCACTATGCAGTGCTTAAGCAAGAAGGAACGAGAGAGAGCAGTGCGAGGGGAGAAAAGTAGACGGACGAGAGACCGACACGGAGCAGGAGAGGGGAAAGAAGCGCATGAGGGAGATAACTGTAAAACACACGCACTCACGGGGAGTTGTTAAGCCGAGAGAACACACAGCGATTCCCTTGCGGGAGCGAGCCTTGGGTACCATCTGTTTGGAAGTTAATTACAAACAGATGTTGCCAAAGCTCGCTCCCGCAAGGGAATCGCCAAACGTGCACGCGTTGCCATTGAAAGCAATGCAACGCGTGCACGTTTTTGGGGACAAAAGCGGATCGATTTCAAGAGGTCCCCCCTATGCAGCGCATGCGCGCTGCATAGGCGAGACCTAAAAAAACCCACAAACCAATGGCAAGCACTCAGCAGCTGCAATTCAAGCGAGGTGTGTTCTCATGCCCGCGATGGTGATTTTCACTGGTGTAGTAAACAACACGACCTCCTCCATCAAATAATATAGCGTATTGTGGTATTGCAGTGTTTTAAATAGAACAAAAGAATTTGCAATCAGCAAATAGACAATAACAGACAAGAGGGTATATGCCCATTTCCAAAAGAAAAAGAGATTTAAGAGCTGCTGAATACCACTAATTCACTGTTCTTAAAGCAGGTCTATTCTGGGTGCTTTTCACTGCACCGACCATTAAAAAGAGCAAGATAAAATTAGCAGAAGTGGTTAGTAAAGTAGTAAAGGGGTGTGCAGGATGAAGATAAAACATGTAAACCGTAAAAGGGGGATGAATTAATCTGCTCACTTAAAGCAAAAAAAGAAAGGCAGGGAAGCCGGCAGAAAAGACTGCAAGGCCGGTGCAGCTTCTTGAGCACGCCGTGGTTGTGTTATTTATTGCAGTGTACAACAATGACTTTGTTATTTATTTTTGGCCAGATTTATGAGCTCATACATGCATTCTGTGAACGCAGCCCTAGAACAGAAAGCTCTTGTTTCTTATGGCATAGCCCTGTCGCACAGCATGAAATGAAGGCCTGAGAGGGAGGTAAAAGAAATCAGCCCATTTGTGTTTTCCAAGGATGTAGGAGACACTAAATTTGTTGGGGGGGTCTACGGGAGTAAAGGGGGGCACAGACAGGAACTACCTTAGAAAGAGCCGAGCCAGAGTCTGGCTTGGCTCAAAGAGCCAAAACATGAGGCCAGATATAAATTGGGCAACAAAGGTTATGAAAATAATCTGATAAAGCAATGAATACAATTTGATTTTTAACATTTTGCAGTGTGTCAGTTAAGTGCATACGAGTATATCACTGAAATGAGTGACATTTAGTAAAAGTAAACTTTTTTTAAACACTGAACACTATACTCACTATATCTGTATACTGTAAAGCGCTCTGATACCCCCGGTGGTCATGCTCGCGCTATAGAAAACTTAAAATGTATTAAATAAATCTGTACCACCTCTGCACTCTAACATCAGTTTCTTTCTAATCTCTGTCCGTGCCATACACAGTTTTGGTGGAAGGACGCCTGTCTGCCAGAATGACATCAACCACTTGGGAATGGAGATAGAAAGCCATCAACTGTTGGTGTTCAATCTTCACATATGGAGGTGTAGGTTGTACGGATTCAAATGCAGAACCTTATTCTGATGTTGCAACAGGATGTCCTCCCAAAGGGGCAGGCAAAGTGGGGAGAGATTCTCATGGCCAGACGTTTCATGTATCACACTCTCCTCGCCGAATCCGGTGCCACTAAGATGACTTCGGCCCGGTCTTTCTTGAACTTTTTCAGCACTCTGGTCACAGTAGACAAGGGCAGAAATGCATACAGCAGTCCCAAGACTCATTTGAGGTGAAAGGCATCCCTGAGGGAGAATAATCTTGGAACTCCAGCTTGCAAAAGCTTGGACACTGCACATTCTGTGCAGTACAGAATAGACTGAGCCAAGGTTCTCCGCACTGTTGGAAGATGCCCTGCACCACTTCCAAGTGCAACTGCCGTTCATGATCAGCTAGGCAATGGCAGGTGAGTTTGTCCGCCTTGGTGTTAAAAGGTCCTGCCAGGTGTTGGGCAATCAGGGAGATTCCCTGAGCATGAAGCCACTTTCAGAGCTATAGAGCCTCCTGGCACAGGACCCACGACCCACACTTCCCTGTTTGTTGCAGTACCACATGGCGGTTGTGTTGTCTGTGAGAACATGAACCTGTTCCCCCTTGATGGATGGTAGGAACACATTCAATGCCAAGCGAATCACTCGCAACTCTTGCAGGTCGATGTAGAGGTGAGTCTCATGATCTCCAACTCTCCCAGATTACCTCCCCAACCCAGCAACAATGCATCCATCATAACCGCTAGCCCTGGGTGGGGTAGGGAGAGGGGTCTGCCCCAAGTCCAATTGTGGTAGAGTAGCCACCACTGCAAGTCTTTCGCAGTCTCCTCCGACACTTGGATTGAATCCGATAGTTTACCTTTGTGCTGAGCCCACTGGGACTTCAGATCCCATTGCAGAACCTGCAAGTGCCACTTGGCATGGTCCACAAGCAGGATAAAAGAGGCCCAGAGGCCAAGAAGCCTCACAGCCTCTCTCACTGAACCCAGGTCAGGGGTTTTCAAAGTCGGATCACAGCCCTAATGTCCTGGACTTGTTGAGGGGAAGGGAAGGTTTGGAAGAGCATCGTATCCAGGAAAGTTTCGATGAAGGGGAGCTGATGTGAAGGAGTCAGGAGTGACTTCGGAATTTTGATAGAAAAATCAACGATACCAACAGGTCGGCCATCATCTGGAGGTGGTCTACGACTGTTTGAAGTAATCCCTCCTTCAATAGCCAGTAGTCGAGATTAGGAAGACTGGCATTCCCAAACTCAGCAGATGGGAGGCAACCACCACCATCACCTTCGTGAACACCTGAGATGCACGGTAAGGCCGAAGGAGAACACGGACGACTGAAACTGCTTCTGGCTTATCTGAAACTGCAGGTAATGTCTGTGCTATTGCAGGATGGGGGGATGTGAAAATAGACAGCCAGTAAATCCAATGCCACCAACCAATCTCCTCGGTCTAGGGCAGACATAACTCATCTTGAACTTGTCCTGCCAGAGGTACAAATGTCAGAGAGCTGACATCGAGGATGGGCTGAAGGCCTCCATCCTTCCTCCGCACCAGGAAATGATGGGAATAACAGCTAGCTGCGGGGGTGGGGGTGGCGCCTGGGTAGATCACTGACCCTGGGGGCCTGGTCCTCTGCCTCTAACTCAAAAGGACTGAAAGGCCTGTTGTTGCAGGGGTGCATTCTGGTGCTCTCTCTGCAGGTATGCTCTATTGAAGGCTCGAATGGGGTGGAGTTGGGGGAACTGCCGAATGGGCAGAGCTAGGCCGAGAGAGCCAGCAGTAGCCTTGCTCTCTTTAAACCTTTCCAACTTTGAGTCCACCTTCTCTTCAAAGAGCCTAGAGCCTTCAAAGGGTATATACATTAAGGTTTCCTGGATATCATTTGAGAAGTCATTGGAGAGAATCCAAGCATGGCACTTAAGCCCCACAATGGTCGAAGCTGCCCTACCCAGACAGTCAGTAGTGTCCTAACCTAAATGTAAAGAATATTTCACTATGTTGTGGCCATCTCGAATGAGAGTTTGTAGAATTGGCCAAATGTTCTACGGGTTAGCTGGCAAAATGCCCGCCACTCTATCCCACAATGCATGCGAGTACCTACCCAGGAGGCAGCTGGTGTTGACTGACCGAATGGCAAGGTAAGTAGCGGAGAACATGCATTTAGCAAATGTTTCCATACGTTTGGATTCTCTGTCAGGCAGGGTGGTCTGAAATGCATTTGAATTAATTCTGCTTGTGGGCGCCTGCACACCAACTAGGCTTTTCGGAGTGGGATGTTGCAAGAGGAAATCCGGAGCCCCAGAGGCAGGCCCTATACCGCCTTGTTACCTGCCTATTGACTGGGGGACAAGATGACAATGTCCTAATTTTGCCCAGATGCCCATCAGCACATCAGAAAAAGGATCATTAAAGGGGAGAAGAGGTTTTTGACTAGTGTGCTCTGGGTTGAGCACCCCATCTGGGACATTTGTTTTGACTTCTGTGGTGGGTAAAGTGAGGTCCTATATCTCTGCTGCTCTCCTGATCACAGATGCGAAGGAGGCCGATTCCTCTGTTGCAATTGCAGGATTAGGGAAGGAAATGCCAATATCTGGAGAGGTCTCCAGAACACTAGCATCTTGTAAATCATGGGAAAAGTTATCATCATCATAAAGGTTAACATCATCATAACTGTCATGATCTGGGTTATCGTCATCAAGTTGTTGGGATGGCTCAGGGTCCAAATGGCAGTAAATAAGTGTTGGTTGTGACCTCGGGAGGGGACCGGGGGTGTGGTTTGAAGATGAGTCTCAGAGTACGACACAACTATCGGCTCTGCTCCCGGCGTCGGTGACGTTGTTGCCAGTGTCGAGGCTCGGATCAGAGGCATTTGTTGCGGAGCCAAAGGCAGCATCCGACACTGCGCCAGGGCAAGAGTCGGCGGAGCAGAGCTCAAGGAAAGGGTCTGCCTTGGGCCCAGTTAGAGTGGCTCAGTCTGCTTTGGGGACGGATGTGCCGGCAGTAATCTGACTGGAGACCACCTTGAATCCTTAGGGCCAGAAGGAGCTCCAGAGGGATCCGGAGGGGTACCAAAGATCTGGGCCATGGTAAGTCTCAGCTCATGAAGCTGCTGTGGTGTTGTCAATAACCCAGGGAAATTAAGGTGCATCGGGAGCAAAGTCAGAATCGGTTCCGAAGTCGATAAACGACTCCACAGCCTGGAAGTACTTAGGGCGTTGCGCGACTCCCAATGGTGGGAGTGGAGGCACTGCTTATGTTTTTTGGACTTACCTGAACTTCATAACTTTGATGGCGATTGACTATATCGAGTATACAAAAAGTGATGGATGGAATGTCTGAATTACTCTCAGCCCTGGTAATTACTAGGGCCATGTTATTTTACAGACCATACCACCTCAGTTTGGACCCAGCCATATGCAAATCAGTCTTGACCCTGCTATTGCTGGGAGCAGTCTATCCCGAACTGCCAGGCCAGGTCCTTCCTGAACCAGAACACAACCAACCTAGGACCAGTTTTGCCCTGGACTCATTAGGCCCCAGTTTATATTAAGGAACGCCTAGGGAATTATGTGCCGGGACGTACACTGCGGTCGTCCGAGACTGGCCTTTTGGCTTATTCTCGGTTTAAAACCAGTTCCAAAGGTGGCAGAGCCTTCTCTGTCCTTCTACCTCAACTCTGGAATCAATTGCCTGTGAACCTTCGTAAGGAATCCGCACTCCTCCCTTTCAGGAAACGACTTAAGACGCTCCTGTTTAGGGAGGCCCTGGACACAGCTTAAACTCATCTACCAAGTGTTGTATTTGTGACTGCCGGCGGACTTTTGCCACTCTCTCAAAGCGCTAAGAGACCTGCCGGTGATTATGCGCTATATAAGCTTCAGTTAACATAACATAACATAGCTTGGTTCACAGGAACCACATCTGGGCATACCCGTTCCACTTAGTGCACCAGTGCCATGTATATTCGAAGCAAACAACAAGTAACCTCCTCTTGCACTATCATCCATTACCCCAACAGTTCTCAGTACCTCTACATTTTATGTAATTTTATTTTCTAACCACTGTCCACTTTTGTTTCCCCAAGGTTATCTGGAAATGTGTGCAGGCAGCAGACTGCACTTGCTAAATTTTCAATGTCAAATGTTCTTCGTACATCTGGTAGTGGGGGGCAATTACAGGTCCTCCAAAGGGGCATGAGCCACAGAGCTTATGGTACTGGTGGAGTAGGCTTACAACCAGTAAGACACCTACAAATAAAGTTATCATAGGATGTTGCCTTTTCTCCTTAATATCAGCCTATCTGGATGTGTGTAAAGAATTGTGACAGACATGCGGGCTCTCACTTATGCAAAGAATCATATCTGCATTGACTATAGAGGTATGCAGCACCATAGAACAAATGTAGTGTGACGTTTCACTGTGTACCTAGGGTAATCTAAGGCCAACACAACACTGAAAGGGTTAGATTGTCGGATTTAATTTGCACAGGCCAGATTTGTTTCCTTTACTTAATATCACTGAAACCAAAACCATGACCCCACACACATCTCTTGATTATACTGAAAGCAACTGTAGCACTTACCCTCAAGGTCACAACTCTTGCTTTGGGGTTACGGAGAGATGTTCCGGCTGAAACGTAATCCACTGTCTCAGTTTCAATTGGAAAATGTTGCTCGCATTTCGCATCCGTGTCCAAAGCAGCCGGCCACTCAGTGCAGAAATCTGAGGAGAAATTGAGGGTGGAAAGTAAGTTAGCCATTATTGTCTGTATATAATTTACAAGGATATTGACAGCAATGGAAAGTAAGGCTCTTTAAATTGCATGGAAAAACATATTTTCAACCCCAGTTGACTAGAATGATCTACAAAACACGCTCAGCCGTTTCTTGATTTCACCCTTGTAATAAAATAGCCTTCTGGACATTTCAGTTGTATAGCAACCGTATAACCGATTCTCACAAGCAACAATCTGGGAAACAGTTTTTCTAGTGATATAACAGCAATGATACCTAAAGCACACTTCTTACCAGCCAGCAGACCAAGCAGAAGTGAAAACATTGAAAGATGTTCCTTTCACATTTTTTCTCATTCATAAGAGGGGCTCCGCATTCAGGGAAGAACTACACACTGCATAAGGTAATATACCTAGCCACGCATATCACAGAAATCTATATCTAGAGAGAGTTGATATCAACCAAAGAGGAAATATCTAACATTTAATGCCTGGTAAGTCTACCATTCTTTTTTAGGTCTCTCCTACTAGACAGCTTTTAGCAGTCTGTGGGTGAAAGCATTTTGTGGACCATACCAAAAACATACAATGAGCTTAGAATTCACTCATTGCTCCCCACTGGTTGGCTTTCTTCTCACTCATCTGTTTACTCTGTATTTGATGGCTTTCCTTCCTCTTCTTGTTTGCTCCTCCCTCACAGCATACCCTCTTTATCATACTTTTGACAGACTGACGTATCTTTCCACAGTTCTCATTCAAGGAACTTTTTCTTGAAGCCCTCAATGAGAGTGCATGTGTTTTCTAGGTCTCTCCCTCACATGCTGCTTTCCCCCTCCCAACACTGCTGCCTCAACACTCTTCTTGCACCTGCTTCATTCCTCTCCCCAAGTTCGTCCAATGCTTTTCCCAATCCTCCCACTCAGACTCAAGCGCCTCCTTTGCTCACTCATACCCCGGCCCACTCACAGTTGCCTACTCAAACCCACTACCCCCAACTTCGCTGCTTCTCAAGTACCGCCTGTTTTAAAAAAAAGTTATTCTTTTCATTTTTGCAGGGGCTGCAGGACCAGCCTGTGCAGGCAAGAGCTGCGGGGCAGGGTGGGGGACTCGACAGACGACGAGGGGAAATTAAATAAATAATTCATTTTCCCTCGTCGTCGTCTGTTGAGTCCCCTCCCCTCCCGTCCCACCGCTCTTACCTGCACAGGCCGTTCCTGAGGGGCTGGCAGGTGAGATTTACTTCTGTGCAGCTCTTCAGTGCTGAAAGCGCTTGCGCGCCATTAAAACATATATTTTTTTTATTTTAACGATCTAAGCGGCATCCGCCATCTTGGTAACACATGCACACCCATATCAATGCACATATGCACGTTTAGGGAATGACATGGCCAACAGCAGCGTTAGCGTGTGTTTCTTTTTTTGGTCAATTTTGTCAAAGCATCAGCAAAAAAAATTGGGAAAGTCCACAGGTTAATAAATCGAGAACTATTGGCTTTGCCAATGCTTACTTTAATGTCTGGCTTGACAGTGCAAGTCATATTGTTAAAACTGATTTAAAATATGCGTAGAGGGGGCTTTAGCACCAAGAAGAACGTTAATCTTATCTTATACTATTAGCTACACTTAACATCTGAAAAGTACTCTCAACCAGCACAATGGAGGGCACATTCACAACTTCATATCTCCTACAGACATTCAAATTGAAAGCAATTCTTTTTGTTACTTTTTCTCAGCACTGGTAAATAGAGCAGACTTTAATGTGATAAACAGCATTTGTGTCTACACCAAATATAAACAGCTGGCACATTAAAGACGGACATAACGGCTTTGCTACTATTTATTGTTCAAGAATGTATTGTATTGTATTGTAATTGCATTTGTATAGCGCTTACTACCCCTGACGAGGCGTCGAAGCGCTTTTTCGGCGAGTAGCACGCTACTCCGGGACCCATAGAGGATTAGTGTTGAATTAGTATAGTGAAACATGCAAGTAAATTTTAAGTGGTGGATATGTTAGTCAGTTATTTGGATTCAGAAGGATAGCGGAGGGATAGAAGAGGGAAAAAAGGTTTGCATATATATAGCGCTTCTAACCCCTGATGGGGTGTTGAATTGCTCTTTTTTTTTTTTTTTTTTGGGCGAGTAGCACGCTACTCCGGAAACCCATAAAGGATTAGTGGTGAATTAGTATGGTGAAATATGAAAGTAATTTGAGTGGTGGATATTAGTCAGTTATTTGGAGTGAGAAGGATAGTGGAGGGATAGAAGGGAAAGAAAGGTTTGCATTCATATAGCGCCTGTTACCCCTGGTGGGTGTTGAAGCGCTTTGTTGGCGAGTAGCACGCTACTCTGGAACCCATAAAGGATTAGTGGTGAATTAGTATAGTGGAATATGGAATTAGTGAAGTGAACATGCTAGTCTGTTATTTTGATTGAAAAGGATAGTTGTGGGATAGAAGAGTGAAGGATTTCTTTTTGTAGGTCATAGCAGTAGGAGGAGGCTTTTTGATGAGTAAAAAGGGTTTTTGGAGGGGAAGAGTCAGAGGGAAGAGTTTAGAAAGGTTTGTCTTGGGCATTGGTACAGTAAAGGAGGTGTCAGTGTAGAACTCACATTGAGTAATTAATGTTCTATGTAGTGCGTTCATCTTCTATGTGGTGTGTTTCATGAAACTAACTGTATTTTATCCCCTGTCCTCTGATGGGTTTTGAACTCTGTAATACTGCTATATTTATGAAATGTTTTTATCATTTGTACTTTTATGGCCATGATTGGCCGAATAAAGTTTTGTGACTGACTAATTAAAATTCTACCCTCTAGAACATCGTTGTGCCTTTCTGAGCTAAGTAGTTTTAATTTAATATATTTTCCAACACACTAGAAAAACACTCCTGCCACACTGAACAGATCAAAGACTGACGACTGAGCTTTATAAGAACATCTGTTGCATTTGGATAATTGCCGAATATACAGAGGGCTTCTGTCGCATGACGTTCAAAGCTCAGGGCGTACAGGCTGTTGTCAGGAAAGAGCACCATGGGTACTCAACATCATTTTACAGAGTGGAGGGCTCAGAATTATAACTGGCTCTAAAGCACACACGTGCTGTGGAACCTAGGGATTTATTGGCAAGACTCCCTCCACCCCCCTATAAAAAATGAAACTTTTCATTTTTTCTTTACACTGCTTTATGCGATTTTAATCTCATAGCTCTTATCTGCAAATAAGTAGGTGTATATTTTAAATATTTAAAACACCAAACTGTGTTGCGTAAGAAATGAGCAATGGACGAACAGACATTTGTAAACAAGCAGTGGAAAAGCCTACAGGTCTGGATTTAATGTGATAACACATGCAGCGTAAGTACATTGAAGCATTAACCTTGTGGTTAGGTCCGCTCTATGCAAATATGTAGAATAAATAAATAAATCCACACAAAAGTGGGAAATAAAAGTCGGTCAATAATGAAAGAACCTTTGACTCAATACAATCCTGTTTTTGCTTCTGTGTCAAACAAAGTTGGATGGCAAGCAAGCTTTCATTGTAGACTATTGATACAAATCTTTATTTCAGCAATCTGCCATAAAAGCACAATTAAAATACATATCCAGATAAAAAATCTTTAAGAACAATACACATTAAAACAAATAAATAATACATTTAAAACAGTTAATAGAATTAATTTCAAACTTTTTATTGCAAAATATGTGGAATCAGTGCACACTAACCTTTTTTAACAAGTAAAAGCTAAATGCTACAAAGGGTGCGGGTCAGGAGGAGCCTTGTGCCTCAGGAGTATCTGGGGTATTGGTTGTAGGCTCGCCTTTTGTCTAATCCTCCACGTGAATGACAAATAACAAAATACAGCAATAATCAAACTTTGCCGCACATCACATTTTAGAATACAAAGGGCCTCTGCGTGTTTCCCGACACCTATGTTCCGATAAGCTGGAACTAGCCATTTTCTCCTTTCTCTCAGGTAGGCTGGACAGAAGAACAAAACATGCTCTTTCGTTTCCTTAATGGTCCCACAGAAGGGACAAGCGCACCAGGCTGGCTCGGGCATGGCAGCCCATTTAGCAGTGAAAGGGGCAAGAGGTAATGTACTGTAACGAACCTGAAGATACAACTTCCTGGCTAATGGAGGCTCGATCTCATTAAGGAACTGCTCTAATTTAAATGAATCCTTTATAAGAAGGAAGGAGTCCGTTAAGGAGCCACAAGTGGGTTGAACATGTAATTGACTCATTTTGTACTGTCTATAATTTCCCTTTAAGACCGATTTATTGATTACCACAGCTGCCTGCGGATTGTCCCACAAGTTCCCACACCCCATCTTTCCCAGGGTCTCTCTTATATTCTTGACCCAGGGTATACTTCCCTAACCATAGATACCTAGGCCTTCCTTTAGCCCCTCACAATAGGAGTTGAGATCAGGCGTGGCCCAGATACGTCTCCAGTACAGGATTGGTCTCTCTCCCAGCCCCTCGGAGATTGGCCTGAGCCCCATATCAAGCCTAAGGTGAAGCAGAGGTGTACTGATTGGTAATCCCGTCAGTTGGTGTAGAAATCTGTTTTCCACAATTACGAATTTGGCCATATCCTTTGACCCCAGAGCTCTGCACTATAGAGGGCTGCTCCTTGGGCCTGCGGTTTGTATATTTGGATCACTGCTGAGATTGGGTGAAAGTAAGATCCTTCTGCTCTAACCAGCCCCCCAATGTGTTGCACTAGTTTATTACTGAACTTTTCAGTGCAACATCGCCAGTCTAACTGTTCTGTAAGTGTCAGCCCAAGGTATTCAAAAGTGTGTACATGTTCCAGCGGGGACCCTATGAACGTGGGGTTGGATCTTGTAGAGTGGCAGGGAAGTATTTAGTTTTTGCCATGTTGATTTCCAGGCCCCTCTGGCTGCAACAGTTCTCGAAACAGTGTAAGATTTTTTGAAGTCCCATAGGCTATTTCGACAGTAGGAATGTATCGTCGGCA
Organism: Calotriton arnoldi; assembly: GCA_963921515.1. NCBI lineage: Eukaryota > Metazoa > Chordata > Amphibia > Caudata > Salamandridae > Calotriton > Calotriton arnoldi. The sequence continues at coordinate 1,522,502 of CAWUFW010003238.1, forward strand.
AACATTAAGGCAGGAGCCTTAATGGTTGCCAAACGTGTGGCGTCACCATCACATTGTTTCAAATATGAAATCAGGTCGTTAACATACACCGTGAAGAGAGTTGGGGCAAGGACACAGCCCTGCCTTACCCCCCTTATTTACAGGGAATGGGTCCGTCATCTTGCCCAATTGTCCACATCGGACTTGGGCGTAATTGTGATCATGTAGCTTTATTATAATGGCTAGAAGATCGTTGGGAACGCCCATGTCTGCCAGGACGTGCCAAAGCGTAGACCTGGGGACCTGGGAACCAGGTCAAATGCAGAACGCAGGTCAACGAATGCAACATAAAAGTCAACAACCTCCCAGGACCACAGTTTTCCAGAATATTAAATGAAGTTGGAAGACCTGGTCCATTGTACTGGTACATTCTCGGAAACGCGCCTGTAATGATGTTAGAATCTCTCTCTCGCCAATCAATTCATGTAGTCATTTGAGAAGTATTCTGCTAAGCAGCTTTTGGGAGCTGTCAATTAGGCTTATCGGCCTATAGGTACATGGCTCCGATGGGGGACCTTTCTTATGGATTGGCATTACCTGCCCCACAACCCCCAAAACCGGTGAAATTGGTGCCAATGACATGATGGAATTAAATAATAGTGTAAAGTAAGGGCTCCAAACGTCAATCTCACTCAAGTACAAGTCCCCCGGGATTTTGTCCAGCCAAGGGGTTTTATTTGGTACAAACTTGCTAATTGCAGATCTTACTTCTTGTAACAAAATGGGTGCAATCTCTACACTGAGGTGCAATATCTACACTGATATTTCCTTTTCCCCCTCAGCTGTTTTTTTTAGCCTGCAATATAGGTTGGGGAGCACTATCTTCTCCCTTCACAGAATAGAAACTGGAGAAGTGAGCGACCCAATCTGCGGCGGGAATGTTGGTCTCAATCGGGCGAAATTCCTCCTGGCATCCTGATGACCCCAAGTTCCAGAAGGCACAGTGATCTCCTTTCCTGACTTTATCCATGCTTCTTGAAAGAGACAGAGTGTGTACATATCTATGAACTTAGCCCATTCTGGGGACTCAAGTTTGGAAGACAGCCCTGCTTTGTTCTAAGACAGCAGTTTGACCGGGGTGGCAGGCCATTTAATTACTGGCTCAACATGATTATCGGGGCTGGGTGCCCGTCCCGATAACCAGAAGAGACTGTTTGTGCATGAACTGCAGTGAGTGCACGAGTGCCTGTGGCCCTTGTCCTACTTTTGTGTTCAGATTGTATCAAGGCAGTAGGCATATGTGCTCTGCAATTGATCTGGCTTGTCTCGCTATGGGATAGCTGGAAATCTGCTCCCAATGCCTCGAAGGGCTTGTGGTTCCTTAATGGGCTACTAAACTCTGTCCCCATCTTCCCATTTGGCTCTACAGTAATCTGTGACCCAGCTATGGGGGAATCCTAGGGCCATGGAGTTCTTGTGCGGCTTCCATGCCGCATCTACGGTACCCCCAGGGCCCACCATACCCAGCTGCTTAGTTGAATCTCCCCCCAGTCCCTTCCCATACTTCTGCAGAACAATCTATGGTAGACTATCCTTCTTTTGCTTCTTTAGTTTCTATGACCCAGAAAGAAAGAAATGACTATAATATAATGAAGGCTCCCTTCAGCGGACTGTGGTAAAGTCAATGTAGACGGCTTTTCATTAATAGGGGAGGACACAGGGGAAGGATACAATTAGGAACAAAAGCGGATGGCAAGCATGAAAAAGAGTGAGACACAAGAGAAAGAGAGAGGGATAGGTGGGAAGACTGAGAAGGGAGTATGGATTGGGGAATGAGGATCACATAGAGGGGGGGGCAAGCAGAGCAATGAAGAATGAGAGAAACAGAATGAGCAGACAGAGAGGCCTATTGTTGTAAAATAGTCAAGCTTGCTGGTTCACAAATGTTTTCATTTTGCAAACTAAAACGCACTTTAAAAGAAAATGCAAAGGTCTATGGTAAATAACATATGTAAGATGAATGCATTTTTTGGGTTTCGTCTGCAAAGCACTTGCGAAATCTCTTGTAATAAAAATATTTAAAAAATCTCAAAAGGGGCTTATAGCCCGCCGAATACTTACCATTCGTTAATTCCAACGTCGCACTAACGTATGTGTTTCTGATTGGTCAGCACATTGTCTGCTTTCACTTTCTAGGCTTCCTGATCTGCATTGCCTGTCCATGCCGTGGAGCACGGCCCAAGTACAGCTTCCGGTCACTGGCTTGTGGCCAGTGTCCTTCCACTGTTTACGCACTCTGAAGGTACTTTTCTTTTTAGTTTTATTTGTTATTGAGCGTTCCATTTGAGTGCATCTGCAGGCGGTTTTCTGTCCTCCCAGGCTTGTTAACCCACCACCCTCTGTCGTTGACCCCCGCCATTTTTAACTCACCACATCCTCCTCCCTGCTCTCTGTTCTTTTATACACTCCCCTGTTTCAGCCACCTCCTAGGTCCTCAGTCCAGTGCCCGAAAGTATGAGCTTGAGCACCATTTACATTACACATGAACACTTTGTCTTTTGTTTTTTTCACGGCTTCTTCTCGGAGTGTTAACCCACCACCCTGTCCGCAGCGGTTGTTTTTAGCGAAACACCCTCCAGCTTTTAACCCACTACATCCTCCTCACTACTCTGTTTTACACTCGCCCCTGCTTAAGCCATCTCCTGCGCCCTCGCTCGTGTCTCTGAAAGTAGAGTGATTTACATAAGCACCATTTACATTATACATACACACTTTTTTTTAACTTTTACACATGGAGGATTATGTGATTTGCCAAGGATCATAGGATTTTGAGCCAACGCCGAGCCTCGAACCTGGTTCCCCAGTTCTAAGGTCGGCTGCTCTGCTTTCCCCATTCATTAGCTGTGTTAACCCACCAACCCCGTGTACTCCAAAGCTATAGTAAGTCAAAGCATTGACAAAAGACAATGGATCAAGCATAGACGAAACTATTGGCCTTGCCAATGCTTGTTTATAGTAAGTAACCATACTTGGGTATTATAAGCTACTCAAAAAAATAATAATGTACTGATTTAGGTTAGCCTAATTACAGATGCCACATTAACAGTGATTTATGCATTAGCATTGAAAGGCCTGTTTTTCATATTAAACTGTTATGCACAAAATGGTTTTCTCTCCCACTGCTGATGCTGTCATTTTCAAGAAACCTTCTGTAAGTTAGTGAATAGGTATTTGTTATGTATTAGACACCTTATAGTGAGGCACTCACCGGGAGGAGAGGAGATGACAGGAAATATGACTCGTGGGGAGAACTGTCTGAACAGCAAGACGTGAACGAACTATCTTTTCAAGGACTTGCTTCTGTAGTCTATTGGGAAGACATGAGAAACTAGGAAATGTACCTGCTCCCAGGGTTTTCTGAAAACATATTGGATACCGAGAATGGGGAATGTATCAGATGTTTCAATTAGCGGTTTTAAGAAATTTATATTAGAATGTCTTCCTAGGGTAGGCTGGAATTTGCACTCTCTGGAATCTAGCATTTCAGACTCTTATTGAAATCTGTAGGGTTGCCTCTCTTTTGAAGCCCTTCCCTTTCAAAAGAAGTCTGCTGATTTACAGCTGAGAAAAATTTCCTGCTTGAAAGTTTCTTTGCTTAAACGCGAAAGCTTCATGCTTATGCATGTAACTCTCTAATCAGAACTTTTTTGGGGATTTCTGAACTGACACCTTTACTCCGGCCTAAATTGCCAATCTAATCCTTAATTTAGATTAGGAAAATTCCTTTATGGAACACTTACTATATTATTTGTGATCTTTACTAATTTGGTATTTTACCTTGTTTTGAAATATTGACTTCTGGATTATTTGAATTTGTAATAATGATGACAAAAGACTAGAATTTACTGAATAAAACAAATTAAATTTATTGCTAAAAAACGTTTAACTCACAACAACTCTCTAATTTGATTACTGCGGAGTCCCAAATGGACTTCACTGTTCATGGCATTTGATGTGTAAGATTGCTCCTTTTAATTTCTCCTTGGCGACGAACAACGATCCGCACAACCAGTGGTGGGGGGCTATTAAATGGTAACACCTGAAGAGTGAGAAACAAAGATCTCTGCACCGTCACATACAAGCACTCCACTGGAGGACAAAAAAATAAACCCCAAGTTCAACAGCATCAAGTGAAAAAGTAATACTCACCTGGGCTAAACCAAGATGTGACTAACAGAGGGGTCCATTACGATGGCGGGCGGACTGTGTCCGCCCGCCACCGCAACAGCAAACGGGACCGCCCGCAAGAGGTACGGCGGTCCCGCAATGGCAATTAGGATGCCACCGCCACGGTGGCGGTGGCATCCCGCATATATTGCAATGCGGCAGGCGGTGCTGTAAGCAGCAACCGCCACAATGCAATATATGCATGTTGTGCATTGGCATGCACAACGTGACAGGCACCGCGCGGTGCATGCCACCTTGTCCATGCCAATGTTGGGGGGTACCATAGGTACCCCCCCAAGTGCAGCCCCTCACCCCCCTGGGGGCCCGCAACGGGTCCCCGATGCGAAAACCGCATGCCGTTCCATGGCGAACTCTCCGCCATGGAAAGGCATTGAAAATGCCACATGCTAATATGGATGGCAGTGCCTGCAAGGCACCGCCACCATATTATGGGCCTTTTCCGCCCGGTAGGCAATCGGGACGATTGCCTACCGGCGGAAATGCGGCGGACGGACTTTCCGTCCGCCGCGGTACCCCCCGCCATAGTAATATGGCGGGGGGTAAATTGTGTTGTGAATGGCGTGCGGATCGCCACCGCCCGCCACCGCTGGCCGGGCGGTGGCGATCCGCACGACATCATAATAGACCCCAAAGTTCCAAGCCAATGGCTGAAACAAGTTCATCAAAATAATCCAGCAGTCTAAGGTCTGGCTTTAATGTACAAATGGATGCAATGATGTGTCAAAATGTACACAGACTGTGCCGCCTCACTTTGGAATTTAATGCATGGCCCTGCAATATTGGGAACAACAAGCTTGGGCAAAGCCGATAAGTCTTGCTTAGGAGAGCTATTGCCTTTAACAATGTTTAGTAGCCATGCTGCATAGCAGCGCAAATGCTTTGCAATATGGCTAAAACTAATATGAAAAAATGCCATGATGCAGCCAGGGCTAATGAGCCTTTACTTTTTAAAAAGTGCATTAGCGCTGGATGCATCAGTCCGTTTTTATTATGTTTAGCCATGCTGCACAGCAGCCACAATGCTACACAGCATGGCTACACATCATAGCAAAAGTCGGCAATGCCTATGCTATACAGCATGAATAAAAAGAAATGGCAGAGTCAATAGTTTCAAAGGCGTGACTTACTGGCTTTGCCAATGTTTGTTAGGTCTCAGTACAACACCCCTGTGATTCTGAGAAAATCAGTTAATCTACCCATGTGTGAAAAAGAAAAAAATATGACATTTGGCAAAAAATTCTATCAGATAAAGAAAGCACTTGCACCCAGGTCCGGTCCATGTCTTGGTGAAAATACATTTAGAACCGGATAACATCTGTTATCACAATAAACATCCATTGGAAAGGACAAAAGTGCTTCTTTGAAGTGTGTGCGGCATAGTAAAACATAGCTGCAAATGGCAAGAGGTTCAACAAGGAAGACAGGGAAGAAGAAAAAATAAAAGTAGTACCTCAATCACAGCGCAATCAGCGGAAGCACAACAATCAAGCTGAAGCAATCAGTACTTTGGCCATGCTCCAGCCGAAAGAAGAGGAAGTGAAGGCAGCACAAGCTGACCAACTAGAAGGCAGCAAATAAGAGTGACAATGAAGCCAACGACTGTTAAGCAAAGGGTGGGCTGAAAGCTCCTTGTTGTATACAATATCTCTTACAAGAGCAAGTATCACATGCGCTGTTGCAAGTAAGACTTACAAACGCCACAGACATAAAAGGGACAGAAAGAGGGCATAAAGTCAAGGCACAAATAGTCTACACATATTTGTGCATGTCTTTGTTTACATGAGAACACATTCAAGCCACTACTATTGGCTTAGCCAATGTTTTTAAATCCTGGTCTTATCTCAACATCAAATCAGGAGATAACATTACTTCCCCTAGGCTTGCTGACATCTCCAACAACCAGTACCCTCTAGTCCATAGTGCCTGACAGCAGTTAACTTGTGCTTAATGCATCTAGTCTGCACACATTGTTGCCTACTGTCTTTGTGCTCACACTGTGACTAAACCCTTGAATTACTACATAAAACTACCCACTGGGCAAAGCTGACGTGACAGAGATGGTGTCACGCCGGCTTCGCCCACTTACTCGGAATCCTTGGCAAGCAAGCAGGATATAATCCTTTAAAAAACATGTCATATAACTATGAAGAAAACATACACATTTAAAATTATAATGCTATAGCAAACTAAACTTAGTCAGTCAAATTTCCCCAAAAACATCATATCTATCGGTAATGCCCATTTACATTCTAAAGCTCCCTTTGTCTCTATTCACTTGGTTATTATAATAAAATGGTAAAAGAAAACATAAAAGGAAAGTAACACAATAGTGGATAGCAGACTCAAGTACTGAAATAATTCTGACTTCTCCTTTGGTTTTCTTTCATCACTGAAGGGTTTTGTACATAAATAAGCCAGGCTAGCACAAGCTGCTTTCAGGCCAATTCACATATCAAAGCAAATAACAGAAAGAAGTAAATATGGCACTACAAAGTTTTTAAACCTACATCATAATCCAGCTACTAAAGCAATGGAACAGAAAACTGTTCTATCCACGAAAGGTCTCCCGCAACGCCCGATTTCAGTACATTCAACATAACATATATCATACAGCCTACCTAACACCAGCCAGATTGCACAAAATATAACCTGCAGTGCGCCCCATGACGAATATGCTACATACATTCTGGAGCTGTCCAAGTGCCCGCGAGCCCTCGCCCAGGTTACAGGCCGCTCAGACCTGGACAATGTGGCCAGCTGCCTAGAAGAGCGGGTGGAGGCATGAACAGATTTATATATTTTGAAATTCTACTTGTTAGGTACGCAATTGCAATGCAGTGGAAAGACTCGACACTCCCGAGTGAGACGCAGTTGCAGGCGGTGACTCTCCGGTGAGTCGGGGTAGGGGCAGCGGCATTACGCAGAGAGAAAGTGCAGGGTCTGAGGAAGCGCCCCATTGCAGGGCCATGGGACAGGCTCCTTTCTGCACTTCAAGGAGCATCGGAGAGTGGTGATAGCTCCACATAGTGCGACACAACCAAGGCAGCTGAATTCCTCTCTCCCCTCCACTTGCTCCCCTCGCCCCCGTCTCCCCAGGGGGAAACCATGGGGCAGTGGGTGGCGTATCCCTCATGACAACAGCCAGACAATCAAGTCCCAGATAAGTCATTGCCGGTGCCTTGTGGTCATGCATCTATAAAGCGGTGGAGTGGCTACTCCCCCCACCTCAGAATGATTGTGGGCACGTCTAAACCGTGCCTGCATTAACTGCACATGAGAGGGGACTCAGGCACAAGGTCTTTGTTTATTTATTCATGGTACAAAGTTGTTACACCATCACAATTGAATGGGCTACGCCTGCATTGAGCATCTAGGATACACAATACTGTGATTGCACTGCTGTACTGTAATGCTTGTGTTGTCAATGTATATAAAAAGCCAATAAAGATGGTATTAAAAAAATCATAACACAGGTACGAAGTTCCCCCACCCTGCTAACCTCAGGTCTCTTAATTAAGATCTCTTAATTAAAAATAATAAATTAAAGTATGTTCTTATTTGGAACAATATAGGCAATAAAAACATTTCTCTAGTTTTATTGCACAGGTATGGCATGTGCACCATATGTTCACTTAGATTGGAATCCAATCCGCATGCCAGAGTTGCTCAGATGAAACAGAGTCTAGTCTATTCAAAATGGCAGAGCGGAGACTAAAATAAAACTATGGTTGCATTAAGGGTTGAAAAGCAGAATTTCCACTACAGGAACAAACACATCTGGTGACCTATATGGACAACCATCAGGGATTTTTGATACTGTATTTGTTTACTATGTTGTAATGACTGGCCATTATAAGTCTCTCAGACCCAATCAGTGTGCAGAAGCAGACTGAGATGGACTGTGACCCGCACAGGCTGAAAACAAGTGCTCCCTGGCACGGTAAACATGTATGTATGAATGTGGTATTTATATATAACTAAAAGGCAGTGGAGCGTTTACAGGGGAAAGCTCAAAGACACAGTCAGCATGTGATGGTTTGTGGACAGTAATTGCATCATAATGCAGTGTTCCTTAAACTGGTATGCCTTCAGCTCCTTCCTAAACAGGAGCAGGATTGTACTGGTCCTGATGGATAGAGGGATATTGTAACACGTCCTGGGAGCACAGATGAAGGTCTGTTGTTTCATCGTATTTTTTGCATTTGTCTCCAATCTGATAGTGTCTTGGCTGAGGGTGTGCCGAAAGCCATTAAAGATGGTAAGCTGACAGCCAAGTAGGCAGGAATGCTGGTTGTAATGGCGCTGTAGATGATGCTGCCGATTTTGAAGATGGTGCAAGTCAGCAAGGAGAGGAAATGAAGTTCCATTAAGCCGGGGGTGATGTAGGTGTATTTCTTCAGGCCCATAATAAGGGGTGCTGCAGCATATAGGATGTCCTTAAGGGGGTGCCAGAATGGAGTCTAGGAGGCCATTTAGCAGGGCATTGCAACCACCCAAATGCAAGAGAATGAGAGCTTGAACACCAGTTCTGAAGTTGCTTTGTAGGAGAAATGGTTTCATTTGCTGTAGAAATAGCCGATACCAGACTGCCTTGGTTTTGTTAGCGATGTGATGCTTGAAAGTGAGATCTCTATCCAGGGTGAGTAGGCATTAGGTAGGCATTAGGTAAGCATTAGGTAAGCATTAGGGTTTGAACCTGTCCAGGTTCATGTCATTCATCCAGGTAAATTGGATCTTCTTGTACCCAGAGGTGTCCTAATGAACAAACTGGTATGGGTTGAAACGGTGTGAGGAGAACCAGCAAAGACTGATTCTGACATCAGAGTGCGGATGAGGGGGGTGGGGGAATGCAGTAGAGAGATTGAGTAATATGAGGAGGCAGTGTTTTCTTGTCACCAGGAGGGTGTCATCTGGGATTTGTACAGTAGCTGTCTCCATGCTGCAGTATAATCTGAAACCGGGTTGATTGATAGTATTGAAGAGATGGTTAGTGCTGATGTGATCTTAAAGTTGTGCATAGGCTGTTTTTTTTTATGACCTTGCTGTTTAAGGGTCAGTAAGTGATGGGACCATAGTTGCTGAGGTCGTCAGGGTCTAGTGCAGATTTCTTTGGATATGAGATAACCTGATTGTCCTGAGAATTTCAGGGAAAATCCTTGAGTAAGGAAGGTGTTGGCAATGGTGAGTATGGGTGCGAAAATCTTGATGAAGGATGAGGATAATACATCTTCATAGGCACTGGCTTTGAGAAAGTTGAGGATGTTGGAGAGGTCTTTGAGAAAAAAGGGTTTGAAGAATGACCACTGTGGGATGCATGATAGGCTAAGTGATTTTAATGTGCTGCTCATATCTTATGTATTTTTTCATTTAATAAGTAGCTGACGGCAGTGCATATGGTTGCGGAGCATGGTCTAGGAGGATCAAGCAGGTGGGTGACTCAGTGCTTGATCATTTTGCAGAGTGGTCTGCTTCTGTTCTCACCTTAATTGATAGTGTTGACATAGTATTTGGATGATGTGATGAGTTGGCTTCGTGTTACATGGTCTTGAGTAGCATGAGGTCACTTGATTCTGTTTTTCTTCTATTTTCCTTCCTGTCTTCTGATAGAGCACTTGTTGATGATGAGTTCTTTGTAGAGTCATCATGCTGAAGGGTTCAGCTTGCAATTGTGTGTTTTATTAAAGCATGAGAGTTCACATGAGTCTCCAGAAATGCATTTAAATTTTAAAGCCAGATGCAGGAGTGGCAGGGCAATAGATGCTGTTGACTTTTAGGTTATCAATGGAGAAGTCCTTGAATGATCTGAAGGTTTGTTGTTCCCTTTTGGGTTGACCTCAAAGTGTTGCCCCTGTCACCAGGGTGATGGGGGTGGTGAGGTGCTAGGTCCTGTTTAGGCATATGGAAGGCTTGCATTGGGTTGTCGGCGATGTAGAGAAGCCGAGGTCCAGAATGTGGCCTTTGGCATGTGTTGGCATGCTGTACAACATTGTGTGTGTCAATGAGGGTGTCTCTCGGTTTTTTCCACACTTTTTGTCTGGGAGGCCGAAGTCACAGAGGATGGATGAGGTGTACAGAGAATACATTTATGATGCCCTTGTTCTACTCAGAAGGCCTTCAGGTGAGGTAGAAGGTGGCAGACTTTGTTGCAGTGAGTGGGAAGCGGAATGCGAGGCGCCCCATAGGGTTGAAAGTTACCTGCTTGCCTATAGTGCAATACCAGATGAACTTATGGATGATAGCAAGGCCTCTTCCTTTCTTATGAGCAGGGTTTAAAAGCTGGATACTTTTAGATTGTAGCCTATGGGAAGAAGTGTTACAGCAAACAAATGATGGACGGAATGCTGACAATGCAAACATTCTCCCCCAGTCAAAAGATCTGGGTTAAATCCATCGTTCTTTTGCCCACTACGCCACCCCAGTTTGGACCCAGCCATATGCGAATCAGTCTTGACCCTGTGCCCCATGGGAACAGTCCAGACCGAACTGCCAGGCCAGGTCCTCCCTGGACCGGAAACAAGCATCCTGGGACCGGTTTCAGGGTATGTCACCCTTCTTCAGCCAGGCTAGCTTGAATCCAGTGGCGCAGTGAGCAAGGGACCCACGTCTGGGCATACCCATCCCACTTAGGGCGAAAAGTGTTACAGCAAACAAATGATGGACGGAATGCTGACAATGCAAACATTCTTCCCCAGTCAAAAGATCTGGATTAAATCCATCGTTCTTTTACCCACTACGCCACCCCAGTTTGGACCCAGCCATATGCGAATCAGTCTTGACCCTGTGCCCCATGGGAACAGTCCAGACCGAACTGCCAGGCCAGGTCCTCCCTGGACCGGAAACAAGCATCCTGGGACCGGTTTCAGGGTATGTCACCCTTCTTCAGCCAGGCTAGCTTGAATCCAGTGGCGCAGTGAGCAAGGGGAAGAAGGACATCTAGAATTTTGGTGAGGTGAGCAGTTTTTCTGTGACGAATAGTGCATAAAAGTTGTGACAGTTGATGTCTGGATCAAGGAGTATTATAAGCATACATTGATGAGCAGGAATTGGAGCCTGGGTTTGGTGGTTTGAGGGTTTGTGGTGATTCGTGGGATGTGTATGAGGTAGGGACACATCCTATATTACCAAAGCTGATCTTCATATGACATCAAAAGAATTACCTGCTTTACAGTCGAAAGAAGGAAACCTGTGGTAGTGTTTAGTTACTTCTGAGGACACTCTTTATTGAATGCAATAGCAGAAAGCATAAGCCTCAACTCTGATTACAAAGGATTATTAAGTTTCCTCCCTTTTACGATGGTTGCTTCTCTTACACTAGTTTATCTCTCTTGTGTCCACTACTTTACATTGACAAGCAGCTAGTTTCCTGAAACAATACTGATGGCGTATCAAGGGGGCTTAGGCAATGGCCGCAGCATTGGGAATGGAAAGGGAGTGCGTCTGCTGGGGGGACATTCAGTGATAATTATCTACATTTGACAGTTATTATGATGTTCCACTCTAATTACTGCACTACAGTCTTTTTATGAACTAAATATACTATTTGCCCCAAAGCAAGATGGTGGGCATTTAACTTTGTGCAACGAAAGATAGATAGGACTGCCTTTCTTTTCTTAGTCTGCTCCAATGTTGTTGCTGTCCATGAAGTAGTTGTGGGCTGTGGTCCTCTGTAGGAGAGGGTCATTTCTGTGGAGATGTTCTGTGAGTTAGGTGTTTATGCATTGGAGCTTCACCTTTTTAAGTGAGTGAGAATATTTATTTGTATCCACAAATTTCAAGTCAGAGTTTCTGTATTATCTTTAATGTAAGCAGTGCATTTGTAGAGCAGCAATTATGCTGAGCTTGCCATTCTTAACTCAGATAGACTTAGGAAATAAAGAAAAAATGCCATTCTTTGGAGGCACTGACTAATTTAAGGAACACTGATAATGTTCTGCTGTTAGCAAATCTGATTCCGTACTTTGTATGGCAAGAGATGCTGTAAACAACCAGGCGATGAAATGGATTTGTTATTTTATTAACCTTTGCTACCAATACATACTCAGATTGGTACTTTAGGATGATAAAGCGTCAGAGATACTGTGACTTGCTTTGTTTAACATTGTGCTCTGTACTGGCGAAGCACATTAAGAATGCTCATTTCTTTCATGGAGGGCTGTGACTTTACAACTCTGTGCAAATATTGTACAGTACTTCTACATCATGTCATTCAGAAGAGCTGTGCATCTAGAATGACTGAACTTTCCTAAATGTTCCAGTTCCAAACAATGGTGCCTAATCCATCAGCCAGTGCTGATGGTAACTGTCCCTTATGCTAAGAATGAAGAGAAAAAAGTAAACTGGGTGGAATTTTAAGCACAAGGGAGTGATTTGTTGATGCTAGTATTTCACATTAATGTTACACTGTATTTATTGGGATTATTCACAAGAAATGTTACTCCAGCAATGTTGCTCTTGCTCTGTACACAGGAACCCTCTTTAAATGTCAAAGAAAAAAGGTTTTGGATAAGATCTAGTTTCATGACAAACTCACAGCCCACATTTGACTGATCTACATTACTGCCAAAATATTTCTGAGCTCAGTTTCAAGTACTCCTCCACAACCTGTTGACTACATTTACAACATCATTCTGTCCATGTGCTATAGGATCAGATTTGTAATCAATTAATGTGATCAGACCATCTACCACATTTGTCTTGGGTGACCTTCAACTTTGTGGTTGCTTGGCATGATGTATTCCGAGCCGATTTAGGTTTTACTTAAAAATTAGTATATCTTTGCTAAAGTCCATAACTTTTTCCTGAATAGGTTTAAGGCTTGTTGTTTGGCAGTAGAAAAGATTGGATCAGCTCCAGCCTAAGTTACAAGTACGAAGATGAAGGATCAATAGTTGCTGTTTTGGCAACATAAAGTAACAATAAATGAGAGACAGACCCAATACATTAGGGAAACCAACCAGGAATACTTGCTTCCAAGTCAACCTGCAACAGTAAAATAAAGAGGTGGGGACAGACAGCACAACTGCAATCATCCAAGTACCTCACCTCACCTGTGGTATTTTATGGTAACGTTAATGTTATCATAAGCCAGATGGATCAGGAAAACCAAACTCCTGACTATTCCCAATTTCATCAATGCAGCACTAACCTAACCACTGAATCAAAAGGTTTGGGCCAGATCAAGGCAGACCATATACAAATGTCAGCCCGAACCACCCGGGGATATTCACCAGGTTTTCAGTAATATTTTTTAAGCAATACACTAGTTAATGGTGCTGTAGGAGGCAGCCTTCCCTGGTAATAGGCAAAACATTATTTTCCTCTATACATTGTTCAACCCTCAGCAGAATCCATTTAATGAAAGAATCCTTACAGTACCCAATGAGGAAATGGTAAAATATGATGGGCCTCTTGTGGATTTCCCAAAGAAAACCCACGCCCTGGAAAAGATGGTTACATCGCACCTGCAAGGCTTTTTGGGAAGTGAAAACATTCTGAATCCATATCAATCAGGCTTGTGCCTAACACAAGCCAGAGAGACTGCGGAGGGAATTTTTGGATGACATTCTATTGGCTGTTCATCATGTGTTAGCCTTCTGTGGCCTTCAGAAGGACCGTCCATAAAAGGTTTAGGTCTTTTTTGTCATAGAAGGACCATTGTTTAACAAAGTAGTTGCTACTCTCATTCAGAGTTAAAATGGACTGTAAGAGTCTCCCTCCATATTTATCATATTCTTAAAAGAATCCACAGCCTACCTCTGATGCAAGGAACAACGGTTTCATTAATGTTGCTATACATAATATGCGGGGAACAGAAAATTTGTACTGTGAGTTATTAACCTGCAGATAAAGCCCTAAAAAGTGGCATTTGTCGTGGGAGGGTGAGAAGTAGGAGGTTCTTCAAATTCCATCAAACTGAGCATTTACTTGTGTTATTGCCAACAAAACATGACAAAATGATACAACTTTATTCAAACTCACTTTTTCCTATTCCTTCACTGTTTTGAACTATGTGATGGGTGGTTGAATTTAAAATTTTATATTTGATGTTTAAAGGTATATAACACCTAGAGCCTGTACCTTTGACAGGCAAACCTATATCTTACATTCTAATTCTGCACTCACTGGCTCAAGACTCAGTACTCCCCAAAGGGACAGATCTTTCTTTGTACAATCTCTGAGACTGTGGCAACCACTCCCCTTTTCAGCAAACTTAAGAAAGCATCCAAAACATAATCTTACACACACTCAATTCAATAATATGACCTATCCGCCAAGTGCTGGTACGTTTTCTTATGAGATTTTGAGCTAAGAGTCTATTTATAATGGAACAATTAACCCGGTTTGAGTACAGGAATTTGTAGCACTAATCATCAATCAAATCAAAGAGCCCACAATACGATTATAACCCAACAAATATCTAATTCAAGACCAACAGTCTTTCTTCTTTTCGGAGTAAGGGTGTTTCCTTCCCCTGGGTCTAATATAGTCAAATTGTTATGAATAGGACTTTAAATAGCACTGTTATCTCCCCATAGGTCTCTGTATATGGATGGATGTTTCCGGTTCCAAACGCCACAGACCTCTAATAATGAACATTGCTTTCAGCAAAAACCATTTAAAAGAGAATTTCCAAACTTTTAGCACTACTCTTTCTTGAACCTTAGCAGTTATTTTAATTTGTCTAAGGCCTCCCTTAACTAGGTTTAGTTCATTCAATTACTTTTTACCATACAGTTTGGTAAAGCTTTGATCAGACTGCAGTCATTACACAACCAGTATAAATGACGTCTCAAGGACTCAGTGTTATGCTGTGTTTGAGAAAATTGACCTGAGCACTACTCAACAATATTCTCTTTCAGCATCATAGGAACTTTGATTTGTAACTGGATTCAACAAATCTAACCAGATGACATCCATTATATCATTTACAGTTGTTTTAAAAACCAAGCCACTAAGAAGACACTCTCCATAAGCTATGATAGAGTAAAACTATTTTCAACACTTTATTGCTTTTCAGTTAGGTTTGCGCTATACAAGTAGCACTATATACATAAATTTTGCTAGAATGCCAAATCTATTAAAAAAATACTTTTGACAACAATAAGTTACACTTCTCTACTAAATAAAAAATATTGAAGGAGTATGCTCATTCCACCACCTTGGATTGAGAGACCGTACAGCTGTCAAATATGTCAATATGAGCTACTCAATAAAAGTGCCAGAGTGTGCCTTCCCAAAGATGGAATGAGTGCTATTTTGTCAGCAGCATATAAGCAGCTTAGCTGGTTTGGTTCACAATGTGCTACAATTTCTAAACGTTTAATTCCCCAGGCATGATCATGTTTAAGTTACCAGAGGGTGGGATATGCAGAAAGTAATCCTGGTCTTTATCTACCAGCTGTAAATGAGCTATGTAAATTTCATAATCACCATATAAAATGCAAGCATTTCTCCATCTGTTGAAAGAAGGAATAGTTAAGATTTATTTTAACGCTACGCACAACATACATATATATGTAGGACCATTGGAATTATGCGTCAGAGGACAACCAAATTCTAAAGCACGGATGATTAAATTATATGGCAAGAAAAGGCATTATGCAGCATAATACGGCACATTTTGTGACAGTGCTAAGTTTTACACATACTAACACTGTCTGGGCAAGGCCTTCATTTCAGTACACCAGTTGAGCACCGAAATACAGCAATAAGCAGAAAGGTGGCCAGTCAACCTTTGTGAAGGGAACTTTCACTTCGTTTTTTAGTAACATTGATCTGTTTGAGCTAGAAACAATTTTGTTGTTGTTAAAATCTACACGTTACACAGCAGATGGTTGATTATGTGGCATATGTGCAAATCCATATTTAAGCAGAAAACACCACGGCTGCAAAATTGCACAATTCCAGTGGCCCTGCATATATGTCAGATAAGCACGCATTTCAAAAACATCATGAACCAAAGGAGACTTCGGCAAATTTGCGACTAAACTATCTGATTATCCTACCAGGAGAATAACATGTACAGCAATAGGCCATAACCCAAAATAAGTAGAAATTCACATGGCTGTGCCCTGAAGTAATGCACACAGCCAAATATATGGTGTTCGATGAGGCAGACAACCCTCAGGAAAAATCTTAGCATGGAAAGGTTCAACAGCCAGCAAACCCCTACAAACAATTTTTCCAAGTAGCTCTTTTGATCAGCTAGTGTCCACCAAAGAAGCTCTCAGCCTGAATTCAGGTGCTTACAGCCTCAAGGTGCCCATCTACTCCATTGAACCAGGACAGATGGCAAATAGAGCAAATCGCTGAAAGCACATAAGAGGTCAAGAAATCATGAAGGGGGAACCTGAGAACGCAACACGAACAGTAGAGTTGCAGCTGCTTTTGGCATAAGTTTAAAACTCCAGGACTGCTCTGAGAGGCAAAAGTATATACTGCTTAAATCATGTCTAAAGCTAGAGTGTGACATATACAGAAAATATATACTGTGTGAACTATAAAAGTCACTCACTCAAAAACAATGCACCACTTAACTCTCACCCCAAATGCTGAGCTCCACTTTTTAACAATTAGCATATCACCCATACTCACCTTTCAGCGCTGCGCAATGCTTTTTAATTGCAACAGGTGTCAAATGCAGAAAATTTGGGATCTAAAAATAAACAGGATATAAAGATTATTATTACTGTATCATTAAATTGTTATACAACACTACAAAACTATCCATGTCTTCATTAGGGCATCCAAGAAGGTTCAAACTGAACCGTGCCCGACCATGAATCACAGCAGACATAACTGTAGGACTCGCTACCAGTCATAAATTAGTTCCGTAAATATTTTCCAGGAAGCATATACTAATGCACTGTGTTACAGGCCCATAACTGTGTGGATAGTCATCTAGACGCTCAAAGTTTGGAAATATCCGTCTTTATAACATTTTCTATCGCTTACCAAATTTGAGATCTTCTCATCCACTTGTTTAGCTGTGAGACAAAAAAAACGCAAAGTCTTCGCTTAACCTTTCCTTTCACGATGGCAAGAAATGAACAAAGGGAAAACAGTTGAGCAGCAGCAGTCCACCTGCTGCCCCTCACAAGAACAGTTTCCTGGTGTCATGAAAAGATGCTTAAGCTTGATTATTTTTTTACCTTCGCAAGTTTCACACATGACGAAGCTTAAGTGTAAGAGGAAAAAAATCTACCAGAAGTTGAGTTGCTAGATTTTGCAACTTCACACACACTATAGGAAAAAGCAAAGAAGTCACACATTATAATCCAGTGAGCAACCAAACACATTAAGATAACTGCAGAAAAAATAGGGGTTGTCCTAGACTGTAATTTTCTCAATTTAAGTGGGTCACTTACATATTATGGAGCCTCTAATTTGACTTCTGAAGTAGTAGTGAGTGCACACTTATAGCCTTCCTCTAATGGCAGAAGGTTTCACATCAGACAATAGTTACAATCAAATTGACGGACTGAAATATTCTGCATCTGTAAACAATACTCATAACATAAAAGTAGTGATAATTACCCACAAGCCTTTCTCCACATATAGTCCATCTGCCTGCCCTCAAGTTAAAAGCAGCAACAACGATCCCAGCTGGAAATCTTTTTATACCCAACAACCTCGTCCACTTAAAATCTTGGCAGAACAATACGCCCCTGTAATGTAGGTTTATTAGGTGTTGTGTGTTTGCACATTATTTTGCACTGTTGACATCATTCATCGTGGCCAACATTTGCCCACTGCTTCTTTCTGGATGCCAACTGTTGGTAAGCATAAAACAACATTAACAGTGTACTCCTCAAGGTAATTATGTCTTACATAGGATAATAAAGTGCTATTGTTCCTATGTTCATATATTTTACATAGCATACTCTTGTGCTAAGTATATATATTTATAGTCTCTTCACATTTATATTCCCACATCAGAGTTTGAAAAGTCCACATGATGTGATGTGATGTGATAGATATTACAGAGATACCTTCTCCCAGTTGTTTGACAAAATAATACAAATAGGACGCCTTGAGTTCTCAATGGCAAAAGGGGGTGCATGCTCAAAACCAGGGTATTTGTTTCTCCAAGAACACTGGCTCATAACCTGCTGGACTCACAGGCAGGCAAGAAAGAAGCCTACCCTTGCCAAAGAGGTAAACTATGTTTTACTCTGCATCTCACAATGGTAGACATTTGCATAATAATTCTCATTAGCAAAGACACAGTATGAAAGGGAATTCATAAAAACAACAGGCTATCTCCTTCCACACTATAAACATTTTCCATATTCTGTACTGCCACTATAATTGAGATATTAGTTACTATTATTTTGTATGTATTTTGTAATAGATTAGCTTCTAAAATAAGTCATTAATATTTCTAGTCCTGATGTCTTGTGTGTGCGCTCATTCTGGGTAAAGGGAGGTGACTTTACAACACATCTGAGCGATCAGGCCCACAAGAAAGCTATGCAGACTACACAGAAAGGCTCAGCAGCAATAAGGAGGTGGAGATGTGTCCATGTTTTCATCAACTGCACCCCAAAATCAAATAGCATTATCCTAAGTTTCAAAAGTCTGCTCATGGTCTCCTCTACCACAGCTACTATGATGTACCCACCACTCAAGCAAAGCTTGCATTTATCCACAAGTTCCCAAAATTCTCAATGGCCTTGATCTGTAACACCTTGCAAACAGAACTGAACATCTCCCCAGGCCGTCATTGGTTCAGAGATTTCTTGCTGACCTATGGGCTGAGCCAGATATTCTTCCTCTTGTTCATTCCTCTTGAATATCTCCTGCATTTATAGCCTAGCCAGCTCCATCTCATCTACTCCTCTTATTACTAAATGTATCCCACAAGCCTTCACCTGTCTCCCGCTGTAAATCAGAGAAATACCACTGATGTTAAGGCACCGCATGATGTGAAAGGTTGCACAAATTGTGAATAAATGAAATATCTAAATTATACACTTTTAGAAAACATGTTTCAAACAATCTAATCTAAACAAAACATTGCTTTTCACTGGCAGGCAATTGTTCATAGCCTTCCTGAAAACTGCAATTTTCTCCAAAGTATGCTTTTTTAAAGTGGGAAAGCCTCACTAGTCCCCTAGTTCTTATCCCTGCATATTGCTTATCAGGCTCTTCTAAAGATTTCCTGCTCATAAAACCTCAGTTTTCTTCTCTCTTACCGGATTTTGTTGCTCCGGTTATAGTTTTCTCCTGTCCTGTTTTAATGACCTTTCCCTCCCCTATCCTCTACTACATGCACTCTGTTCCTTCCATCTGGCAACTGAAATAGGAAAAAATAATAAAAATGTGAGTAGGTGACCGACTCATCATTCTTACATGATTATCTCTTTTAACCTGTTTATGTTGAGGTATGGAGGGCTGCCCACTCAATTCCAAACATACTTTCTACACCTCACGCTGATTTTCATCCGATTCGGCCTTCAGCATGAATGGGAGCAGAGAGAAAACAGGCTATTGTGGCCCTTTTTTAAGTCAAGAAAACTCTTTCCTTCTTAGTTTTCTTTACAGTTCTAATTAATGTTTTATGACTCTTTTGTGTTTTTTTCCTCACTACACTCAGGATCAGATAACTGATATTTTCCACGTTGGTTAAAAATTGGCAGATTTCTTTTTTTTTAAAAATATTTTTATTAGGATATTTTGTACAAATCTTTCACCCATGGATCAGCACCAATTTCACAGTAAATTGACAATACGTACAGAGAAAGTAAAGAGAGTAAGTAAAAACTAAAATAAAGCGAGAATCTCAGTCAAAACATTTTAAACAGCCAGAAAAATAAAATAATATAAAAAAAAGCAAAAGGAAAAAAGCCATAAGAACAGGCAGCGAGCATAAGAAACCAAAAGGTTGACAAGCAATAATCTAAACTCATGACTCTAACATTAATTTACAATCCTTAGGATTACACCATCCCATACACATAAATAAATTGGCCTAGATTGTTGCCCTTAAAATTCCTATTTGTCCTTCCATCTTGCCAATAATGCCCATATACTCTGCCCCAGCATTTTTGCTTTTTACCCTTCCTCTCATAAATGGCCCTTTCCATTGTGTATAGTGAAAGTAAGCGCGATAGCCATTGATGAAAGGAAGGGGGAAGAGGATCAAGCCAGGCCGAAGCAATGCTCATCCGTAATACAGCCATAGCCACAAAGAGAAATTTTTTGGCCGTGTCATTCCGTTCGCTTCTATTAACTCCCAGCAATACCAGAGCAGGTGTTATCATAATTTTTAACCCCAGTGACATATCTAAAAATCTCATAATAGAATCTAACAAACACTGAAGACATGGACAGGTCGCAAACATATGCACAAGATCTGCTGCCGCCGCCCCACACCGTGCACAATGAATCCCTGAGAGCCCACCCCATTGCTTTATCCTTGCTGGGGTATAATATAATGCGAAAACAGTTTTATAATGTTGTGCTTGGAGCCCAGCAGAGCACAAAACCGTCTGGGCTAAACCCAAAGATTCTACCAGCCCCGCTTGTGTAACACCCACTCGTTCCACCCATTTATTCTCATGCTTACCTAAATCATCTTGCTTTACTTCAATCAGCTCAATATACAATAACCTGATAATACCCTTAGTGCTACCCCGAATAGTATCTAAAACTCTGTTTCTACTAAATCCGCTAAGCCCCCCCCTTTTTGTACCAAAAAAACTTCGCAGCTGTAAGTATTTGAAAAAACTCCCCCTTTCCAGCCCATACTCCCGCTGAATGTCCCCAAACTGACGAACCCCTACTTGCGTTATTAAATCCCCAGCAATCCGTACTCCCTTCGTTGCCCAAGAGGCCATTACCCCATCTGAAAAAATATCCGGAAGCATAGGATTTTTATAAAGCAGGGTATAATAATTGAATCTTCCCATACCAATCATTCTTTTTAATGCCCACCAAATATTAGATGCAGCAACAAGGGTCTTAAATTTAGTCCTTTTATAGTAGCTATGCTCTGTAAATTTAAAAAGCAATTTTCGGCCTGATCCCCCAATAACAACTTATAAACATCCGGAATTTCAATTTCCCTATCATTATCCCGGGAAGGTGCACCAAACAGTATACCAATATATTGAAGAGCAGCAGCCCAATAATAAGAACGAAAATCCGGAACTGCAAAGCCACCTCTCTCTTGTGGTAAACACAAAGCGAAGAGCCCTCCTAGTTTTACCCTGTGCCCAAATAAAACGATTAACTAAATTTTCCAAAGCTATAAACCAATGTTTAGAAAATTCCAACGGAATTGCCCTAAACAAATAAAGAATTTTTGGCAGAAACATCATTTTCACCACATTACGCCTCCCGACCAATGAGAGATGAAGATTATTTAACCTCTGGAAATCCCCTTTCGCCTTCCTAAGTATTGGTCCAATATTCATGGCAACTAAGCTGTCTAGATCAGACATAATTGAAATTCCCAGATATACACCTGACTTTGTAACACGAGGGTCCTCAAAATTAACAAACTGATTCAGTATAATTTGGGTCTTGGTGCTATTCAGTGCATATCCAGAGTATCTACCAAACTCTTGCGCAATATGCTCTACCGTAATTATTGCCGAGGAGGGATCTGCTGTAAGAACAGCTACATCGTCAGCGTAAGCTAATACTTTAGATTCTATACCCTGACAAATAATTGGGGATATTCCATTACTGACCAGTAATAACCGAATTAAAGGGTCCAAATATATAGCGAACAGCAGGGGAGAAGCTGGACACCCCTGCCGCGTCCCCCGTTGTATAGCAAAAGATTGTGTATATACACCATTCAGCCTTAAGCGAGCCGTAGGTGTTAAATAGAGTACCTGAATAGTTTTAATAAAGCCCTCCCCTAACCCAAACCATCTCAATGATTCCCATAAAAACCCCCAGGAGACCCTATCAAATGCCTTTTCAGCATCAAGCAGCAAGGCAGCCATAGGGTCCCCTGAGGCCTTCATTGCATCAAAAAGTGTTATCACTCGCCGTACATGCTGAGTGGTCCCCCGACCTATTATAAACCCATGTTGACACGGATGAATACTTTTCTTTATAATTTTATTTAGCCTTGTGGCGATAGCTTTCGAAAACATTTTTACATCACTATTCAATAATGTTATGGGGCGATAAGAGCCGGGCTCCCTCGGTGGCTTATCTTTTTTTTAAAAAGACCACAACGTCCGCACCAGCCCAAGACTCGGGTGCGGGACCCCCCCTTTGAGCCTGCAAAATTACCTCACACAGATCCAATCCAATAATATCTAAAAATATTTTATAGAACTCCAATGGGATCTGATCTGGTCCGACTGCCTTACCCGAAGGTAAATCTAATAAGGCTCTCGTTATCTCTTCTTGAGACAAGGCACATTCCAGATTCTCCCTATCAGCCAGGTTAACTTTATTTACAGCAATTCTATCTAAGTATTTTCGGGTTTCCAATGGCGTCTCTAATGAATCTTCTGTATATAAATGATGATAAAAAAGCCTAAACGTCTCTCGGATCCCGGAGGGGTCTGTTATTACCCTTTTATTCTTGTCATAAATTTCCGTTATCTGGCCAGCCACGGTTTTCTGTCTAGCTCTTACTGCCAATGTATGCCCCACCCTCTCATTATATTCATGGCAATGCTCTTTTTTTGCTAGATACATTTCTGCAGCCTTTGCAGCAATATGTTCACCCGCCTCAGCCTTTTTAATAGCAAGCCGAAGTATAATCTCATCAGCCGACCTGCCCTGGCTAAGAGTGGCAGCCAATACCTCTTCCAGTTTTATCAGATTAATTTTAACCTCCTCCTCTCGTTGTCGTTCCTTTTTCTGTCGATAAAAACTATAACTAGTCGTCTCCCCTCTAACCTCCGCTTTGAAAGCGTCCCATACGATTCCTATATTTGCACTCCCTCGGTTGTACTCCCAAAATTCTTTAATCCAACCTTTCATATATAGGACATATTCTGGATCATATAACAGCCTCCGCTCAAAAGTCCAGCCCGAGGTTGCTTCCCTCCCCCTATAAAGCTAACTGTAAGGATTAATGGATTATGGTCAGATAATATCCGAGGGAGCAATTCTATACTGGAATTGGGAAGAAGATGATGAGAAGCCAAAAAATAGTCTAAACGAGAGATAATCTTATGTGGTGCGGAAAAAAATGTACTGCCAAGTTCAGTAGGTTTCAGATGTGCCCACATGTCAGTTAAACCATTATTCCTTATTAGGTTATCTAACGCATTACCAGTCCTTTTTTTCCTACCCGAGTAATTACTTCCTAAAGTGCCCCACTGAACCCCCAAACCATTAATATTAAAATCCCCACAAATAATCATTGGTGAGGGCCATAGAGCTAAGTTTGAATCTAGAAATTCAAAAATTGCCGGATCGTCCCTAGTAGATCCATAAAGAGAACACAATGTAAATCTATTGCTATTTATAGTGCATTCTTGTAGCACCCAACGCCCCCATTGATCTCCAGACTTTCTTATAACTGTAACATCAGTCCTCCGGGTGAGGATTGCCACCCCTCTTGTGCGCGAGCCTTGCGTTGTGTGTACCAAAAGTTTATATCCTAGTTGTTCTAGTATTAAAGCTCTGCAACATTCTATATGCGTTTCTTGAACACAAATAAAATCTACCCGTAAAGTTTTAAGCCAGATAGCCACCTTATGCCTCTTATGTTGATCATTCAATCCACAGATATTTACTGTCACAATTCGTAAATTCATACCTTCAAGTTCTCACTTTCCTTATAAATGATCCTCACCATACCATCCGCTATAAAGCTCATTATGTTTACTTTAATATCCGTCACTCTCTTTAGCCCATCATCATTAGGCCACATCAAAAAAGCTTGCTTCGACCTACTCAGTTTTTCCATAAACCTTGCTTAACGTGCAGCCTCCCATTGTGCTGATCCAAAACCAACCTCCAAGAAAAACCCACCCCCCACCCTCCCAACCCCCACCCCCCCCTGCACCCCTTACAGGCAGCTAGGTCAGGCATGACCTAGGTATGGCAGCTGAGCTTCCAACTCAGGCAGTGCCGACCCCCCCGGAGACCCCTGTAAAAACACCTGATAAGTAACTTAAGTGAACCACACGATGATAAATCCAACAGGGATATGCCCCCTATTCCCAAAATTCCTCCACAAAAACACCATGTTTATACAGAGAAAATCCAGAGCGCTCCCCAGACACTCCCCAAACGAGCCCCCATTAATCAAAGATTATTCCCCCTCCCAGATCCCCTATTAACTGGTACGGTTTGCACCCGCCTCTCCGTTATCTCAGTAAGAAATTCCTGAGCCTTCACCTCACATTCTGACCTTTCCTTGATAAAGAACCTTAAGCCTAGAGGGAAATAAAAGAAAGGCTTCACAGCCTGCTCCTTGGAACGGGGCTATCATTTGTCGAAGTCTCCATCTCCGCTCGACCGTTGTATGGCAAAAATCCGGCCGAGCGAAGAAGGTATGCCCCTCGAATGTACGTTTTGAGTCTGGTCTTGCCTTGTCTATTATAGCCTGCCTTAACAGATAGTTGCCCACGTAGATTAGTATGGCTCTTGGTCGCTCCCCTTGACTTTTAGCATGAGCTTTCCTAAACATTGGAAAGCGGTGAGCCCGCTGAATTTCCACCTCCCAGTTCCACTGGGGGAGTTCCGGAAAGGCGCCCTTCAACAGTGTGACAACGAAGGCCATAATGTTCTCTCCCTCTATATTTTCTTCCAGACCCAGCAATCGTACATTATTGCGACGCTGCCGATTCTCAAAGTCCTCAAGCTTCCAGCAGACATCCAAGGATTGCTTCTCTTGAGTGATCTTAAATGATTGTAGTTTATCAACCTCCGCCTCAACAGCCGCAGTTCGTTCTTCAACATGGGTAACTCGCTCCGAAATGTCGATACACACCTTATTCATCTTCCGAATAGCTCCTTGCAGCTTTTTATTGACTAATAATGATCTTTTGCTCTCCTGCCGTGCCTCCCCCTGCATTTGTTTTAGGGTAGAATACAATAAGTCCAATGTCGTAGCGGGAGTGAAGGCAGATACACTACCAGATTCAATTAATTCTGCAGTGCCAGAATGGCCCGTGTTTCCTGCATCAAGCCCACTACTAGTACCCGCTGTCAGGACAGAAGCGGAATAGTCCCATTCCAGCTTCCGAGTGGCAGAATCTGTAGACCTCATTTTAGTTTTAGTCCGTCGCCTTGCATTTAAAGATCGACTATACCGCTTTTTCTGTGTAGCAGAAGACTCCCCAGAGGCCGTTTCCTGAGAAGATTCTAACTCACTGACTTCTGATGTGTCTGAGTCGTCGTTCAGTGAAAAAAATTCCCCCCCCCCCTCGTTCTGGGGAAAACACGGGGACACTCTGCCAAGGGATTATTGCCACGTGATTAATCTGACCGCCAAGAGTGTCGCTGGTATAACAGTGCTCACTGGCCTGTGTGGCTGGTAGTACATGGGTTTGACAGAATGCGTCATCAAGGGGAACTTCTCCTCCTTCCTCATTAATGCCATCCTTCATTGTGTCTTCCTTATCACCCATAGAGATCCGGGATACTGTAGCCTCAGCCTCATCAATTTCATTTGACAAAGTATCCAGCTCACCCGCTCTTATTGTATCCATCTGACTAACTTTGCTCTGTTCCTGGCCAGGACTTATAATTTGTATTGCTTGCAGGAGAGGGAGAGAACTACCTGTCCCAGAATCCACCTGGATGGACTCAGCAGTTTCGGTAGTTTCGGGAGGCTTAATGTTTGCCAAATGGAGAACGGAGTTACCTGGTAAAGAGAGACTCTCTTCGGATTCCGTATGTGTAGAAATTGCGTCCGGGAGGCCGGGGGGGTCATCAGCTGTCATCAAAGCTGCCATCGGAGCAGCCTTCGGAGTCATCGCTAACACAGGAGCCGGAGCCGTCATCAACCCAAAAGCCTCCAGAACTGAAGGCTGCCGTTGCACACCATCTCCAGCACCAGCCGCGCCGGCCACGCGTCGTCTTGTACCGCCGGCGACCCCAGTATCTTTTGCCTTCGAAATGTCCTCGTTCTTTTTGTGGATGCCCCCACGTCGGACCTGACCCACGCTAGACGACATTTCCGAAATGCCGTCCTTCAGGCTCCCCTTAGCCTCCTTCAAAGCCTCCCTTGTAGCTGCTGCGTCTTTCGCAATTTTACTCGCCTTTGGAGCCATCCTGCGTTTCAGTAGGGATAACAAACGCCGGATACTTGCGGAAATCTGCCACAAAGTCAAAGTCCGAAAGTGCCACGCCGACCACAAACCAGCACGAAAAAAGCGATCCTTCGTCCAGCAATCATCAATAGCCTGCTCTGTCCACTCAAGCATATCCGTTTGAGCCCGCCACCGATTTCACAGGGGTCTCACAGAGGAGTGCAGAGCCGGAGCTGCCTTCCTCGCGGTCAGTCAGCGGCCATCTTGCCCCCAAAAATTGGCAGATTTCTGTGAAAAATACATTTTGTCAACTTGACCTTTGACCTAGCTGGAAACCTGACAACTGTAGCTGGTCAGAGCGAGTTTCTCCAACTTTGTTCCCACACCTTCCCTTTCAGCAGCCCCACAGTCATTCTACTCTGATAGTGTTTTGAGTTATTGGAAAGAACTTGTGAAGTAGTGGAAACCAATGTCCTCATCTATTTCCAAACTTCTGCGCCATAATTCTGCTTTAGATGAATATGGCTGAAGATTTGTGAAAGTTGTGATATTAACCAAGGCAAAGGCAACTAATGGAGTCACACAGGATCACAAAACCTTCCATGTATATGCTTTATCTGCCAGAGGGGTCAAAATCATCTTGAAATGAAAACAAAGACAATCAGTGCATGAAAAAGTGCATGTCTTAAGCATAGAATCGTAAATTACCTATTAAATGATGCATGCTCCCATCACACTTCTATAATTCTGATTTCACAAAGTTGTATAAATTCCCCCTCTCCCCACATACCTTCATCAGCTCCAAGTTTCCAAACTTCTCAGGGGGTACACCTCTCTTCACTGGATAACCCATTCGCACAGGAAGTGGCACAGCAGCTGGTTTAAACACCGATGCTGTCGGATAAACACTAGTCCAGTCCTGGTCCGTAGGCATCTTTTCTGACCTAGGAGGGCCAGCCTAAAAATATTGGACATAGCTTTATTTCTATATTCAAGCACATACAGAAGTTAAAACAAGAAAAAAACAAATTGGGTTTATTCGCAGTTATAATTAAAGACAAACTGTCACCAGTTACCAGCACAGATTTTCCATAAATAGACAGGACCTCAGAGATAGTAAGACATAACACCCTATCAAAAAACAACCAAACAGAGCAGTCTAACCAACAACAAGCATTGGCAAAGCAAATAGGTCTTGCCTCACGAGAACTATTGGTTAAGTTTCTTTTAGCTGTGTTGTATAGCACTGTTGTTGTACAGTATTCATAAAGTTTTATTCTAAATTGCTATGAAACAGCCATTATACTTTTGTTATTTATTAATGTGTGAGAGATGGTATGAGCTTTGAATTAAAAAGTGAAATGGAAGGGAAGTAGCAACAAGAACAACGGCTGTCTTAAAAAGCATTATGATACAGTAAGCACTGCACTTTTTTATGGGGGCGGGGAGAGCTTAATATAGAGAATGGGATGAATAGTGGTAGGTAATAATTATAGTGGATAATGGGTAGTGTGATAGTAACTACATATAATGTTTAGTGGAAAGGACTGTTTAATTTTAATTTATGAAAAACATGAATTTAAATTGATGGAAAGGATTGCTATAATGGTGCGAATTAATTATTGTGAACATTTTAAAAAGATGAATGAAATTTCGCCCGCAACATTGCAAGAGAAGAGAGGTGAGAAGCACATTTTCTTTTCTCAAAGGAAACGGAATGGGCAGAGTCTGTGTATAACAGGCAAGCGATTCCACAAATTTGATAACACGTGCGTGAGCTAAGAATGAATGCTATTTGTTTTTAAAAGCACAGCAAAAGTGTGCTCTTGAAGCTCATTTATTGGCACAGTAAACATGAAAATAAAACTTAGGTTGTGGGTGAGGTGCAGTCGCAACTATTGTTTAAAGCTGTCTACCTTAACAAATTAAAGGCAGCATTGTTTAAGGTGAAATAAAGGTAAATTATAAGCTGAATGTAAATGTTATGCTCTTGGTCGATTTTTGGAAACTCATAAGTTAAAATAAGTGAAGGGTAACATGTTCCCATGTACTTTGCACACATTCTGTGTTTTGCAGTCACAACTACTGCTTAAAGCTAACAAAAGAATTGAAAGGCAGGATTGTTCAAGGTGTAATAAAGATAAATAAACAAGCACTCTCTTGCAAGGTCCGTTTAGCTTGAGATACGAAAATGTGCTTCCCATACTGCTTTCACTCGCAATGTTAAAGGGGGGCGGGGGGTGGATTAATTTTGTTTTACATGTCCACATTAACTAATTTATACCACAATCACAAGACATTATGGCTGAGCTGGGACTTGAATGGGGTTTCCACTTTAAAGGCCACTACTCTGCACATAAGGAAACACATAACCATGCAGGTCTTCTTATCTGCAGATCAGTGGCCTTCGAAGCTGGAGAACCCGTAAAAGTCCAGATTCAGCATTGGAAGCACATTTTTTTAAATCTCAAATGGGAATGTGTGTGTATAACAGGCAAGCAGTTCCCCTAATGTGAGAAGGCGTCCTTCAGCTAAGAATAAACAAACACTCATGTGCAAGGTCCCCTCACAGTCACACGTTAAACACACAAACTCAGCCAAATGAAAAATGTTTTAAAAAACACAGAAATAATGTGGCCAAGATGCAGTTGCAAACGGCGGTGAAAGCTGAATAAACAACAGCTACAAAAGATGCATTCTGCAGAGCGGCTGAAAAATTCTTTTTTAAAAGCTCCAAAAGTGTGAGCAGTGAAAGGAGGCAAGTACTTGGGCTATGATCTAGGGTGGGGTCACATGCAAGAAGAGGGAAGTGCTGAATGCAGGGTTGGCCAGTACGAAGCAAGCAATATAGAGTGGCTTTGAAGCCCACCAATTCTAAGTAATGGGAGGGCTTCAAGCCCACTATCAGTAAACAAAATGTCTTAAAGAGACAGTGCATGCATTGCTATGCGAGACCTAAAAAAGGAACAACAATTGTAAGAAAGTACCATACGAAACAATAGGTCCAGGTTTAGCTCTGCAAGAATCCCATAAAAGGAGAATCCTACGATTCTTTTAATTACATCCCCACTGCATCCTCATTTTTCTTTTATTTAAAAATAAAAAGAAGAAATTCAAGGTCTTAGGTAGATGATATTACATGGAGTAGTAAGTGGTGATAAAAAGTGCACTCAGCTATTGAGAGTTGTTGCTAATAAAGGACAGTTTGCATGCAACTTTGTCTGCTTTGATTGTACAAGAGTCTGGGGAGACCATCAGTGGCCATACACCAACCTCCTTCTTATGCTTAGTAATGAAGTTCGGCTGAGCAAACACTGTCACAGTACTTGCATTCCAAATGTTCATAAAATAATTCTCTTTGCTGTACATTGTGTATTATAGTTAACTAACACACAGGAGTACATTTTGTTTCATTTTAAAATGTTTTTATTATTAAAAGGCATTTAACTAACTGTAATGTAATTAGTCTCTGAAACCTCCACAAGGCATAATGTTGATTTGGAAATTACACTGCCACTTATTTTTAGGTCTTGAATGACATCTTGAGTTTAGTAAAATTATACATATCGGCCTCAGAATCGGCCCTTTTGCGCGCATGTATGGCGCTCTTAAAAATGTAACTGTGCGGTGGTGCGTCTTTCCTCTGCAGGCCTCTGCTGTTGTAAATTAATTACCTAACTCTACACCTGATGAAAGAAAAATAGGATCGCACTCAATAGACAAAAGACTTCTGTTTATTCAAAAAAACAGAGTAATCTCAACAAAACGCGGCCGATGCGTTTCAGTCTCCTGTACCTCGATCACGGGCTGCTATTGCTTAGTCCTATTTAGGCCTGGGCGGTGAAATCCGCTCCGTTCGCGGAGTTTGCAGAGTTTTCTTCACTCTGCGGAGCTCGCGGAGTGCAGAAAACTCCGCTTCACGTAGTGCAGCAGAGTTTTTTCCCCGCTCGCGAACTGTAATTTTGCGAGCGCTAGCTGCCGCTCGGGTAGAATTTCTACCCGAGCGACAGGAAGACCAGCGCAAACAGAGGTTGGCACTACATTCCGCCACTTGTGGAACTAAGCGAAGTTTTTTTTGTAACTTCGCGGAGTTCCGCATAGCAAAACTCCGCGAACTACGCCCAGGCTTAGTCCTATTTCATTTCTTATTGTCCACCGCATGTTTTCCCTTTCCATGCACTTTTCAATTGCGATACTGAAACATGTGAAATAAACTCTTTTGCTCATTATTACAGACAAGAACATAAACTATTAAGTCATTATTAAAATCACTACAAATGAAATAATCATTTGATTCAAAATGTGTAAACTAAACGAAAATTGTGCAAATATAAAATACTTTTATAGAGTGCTTAATTGTGCTGTACAGTGATTATGAGGCACGCAGTGCACTTGTATTTGTATAGTTCATTATCATGACTCCGGTGTCCATTTTTAGACTATGATATGCTCAAAAGTAATGTCTGCCCTGACAATCCAGGCGCTCATTTCAATAATGGTGAGTCACACCTCGAACTGTCCCATAGTCAATCTGCTTTGTCGGATATGATTTCGATCATGTCACTTTTGAACTCCTTGGTGGTTGGCGTGTCATCTAGAGATTTCTGTTCTCATTTCATTGCCCTCATGATTTCACTCGCTCCATTTTGGCCCTTGCGAGGTGCATTATAGTATATGTAGAAATTGCATCAGCATTTCTTTCATTGCTTAACAATTTGTTGCATTTGTCCTCATGATTCAGCTCAACGCATGCGAGCAGTATTGTAGTAATGATTATAGTTTTGATCATTTTCTTGCGATTTCATTAAATCTTGATTTTTGAACGACAAATGAGAAGTTGTGAACCCTGATTGCAGCTGGAGAGCTTGCCCCGAGCTGGGCGTTACAAGTGTCCCCATTTCTTGCATTCAATCAAGTCAACTACCAACTCCTTGGTGGGTGATCGCTTTGTGGTTAGTGTATCATCCCCATCCACAGATTTGTATTCTTATTTTAGGTTTCTATTTTAAGTACAACGTGAAGGGCAGTGCAAGTGTCCCCATTTATTTCATTTGATTACGTCAACTTCCAACCCCTTGGTAGGTAATAACTTTGCGGTTAGTGAATCATTCCCAGATTTATGTTCTCATTTCGAGTTTATATTTATAGTACATAGTGATGGGTACATTGGGTGACTATAGGTGAACATGTTACACTTCATCGTGATTGAGCCCCCTAGGGATGAAAGTGCGCATTGACAGTATGTGCCTTGATTCTCTCTGTCTTAATGTTCTTTCTCTGTCACCACCCCTCTCCATTTTTATATTTGATAGATGGCGTAGTATTTTAATTGTTCCCAGTCACTGATATGCTCTAGTTCCATGTGTTTCACCACTGTGTTACTTCTATCTTTGTTTGCTGTGGCTTCTATTTTTTTTGTTTCACATACTGTTCTTCCCTTGTATTTTAGGCTACACTGGCATTCGATCACCTAAATAGTGAATTTGCTTTTACATGTAATGTGCTGAGTGATCTTCAGACATTGCCCACATGCTGTAAATAATTCCTGCTTGTTGACTGCTACTTTGCATGATTTACAGTGCACGCACTTTAGAATCCTGGTTTCTTAATCCATGTATTTATTTTGTTGCTGTAGGGGCTGTTCACTAGTTTGTCTCTCAAATTGCACGCTCTTCTGAATGTCATCTCTGGATGATCGCATTTGAAACTGCTGATTGTGGGACCCAATTTTAACACACCTCAATGCTTTTTCATGACTTTGCTAACTGAATGTGATTCTTTCAAAAGTGTGGTTATAAATCTGATGGCCTTCGTGTCCAGTTTCCTCTCTTTTTTGTCTGTAATAATGTTGACCTGTGTTTTTCTCTCACTTTATCCAGTCCGGTCTTGATCATTTTACCTGGACATTTCCTTGCTTTAAATCGAATTTCTGTTGTTAGGCTGTGTTTTTCCAGTTCACTTTGTTCAGAACAATTTCTCTTAATTCTCATGAACTCTCTGCAAGGGATGCTCCATTTAAAGCTGGGTTGGGGAAGCTCACAGAGTGCAATATCAAATTAGTTGCTGTGATCTTTCTATTTAACGTAGTATGAACCAGACCCTCAAGAATGTAGATTTCAGAGACTAAAAAGGTAACTCTAGTGTTGCTGATTTCATAGGTGAACTTCAGATTCGATTCATTGTGGTTTAATATGTTGAAATAAGTTGCAAACTCTTTCTCTGTGCCGTCCCAAATCAGGAATAAATCGTCAATCAATCGCAACCATGTTATCATGGTTGCTCACATGAATTACTTTGCTCACATGAAAGTCATTTTCTGAAGCCCAAGCGATTTTTTGCTCCCACTAGCCCATGGTTAAAATGGCAAATTTGGTGAAAAGGAAAAACCCATGTGGTTCCCCTGATTTGATGATGAAGTTGTTTGTTAAAGAGAAATATGTTGTTTTCAAGACACATCTGCATCATTTTGAGTAACATGGTGTTGTGTTGGAAGTACTGGATGTTCCTTTTCATTACGAAAAACTTACAGGCTTTTATTCTTACGTCATGTTCGATGCTCGTATACAGCGAGACAACGTCCATGGTGATGAGTTTATATGAGTCGTGCCAGGGGGTATCCTGAAGATGTTGTAAGAGATCTCCGGTATCACGTAAGTAAGAACTGAGGTCTTTGACTAGTGGTGCCAAAAAGTGATCCACATAATTGGACACTAGTTCCCGCATGATCCTTTCATGGAAATTATAGGCCTGCCCGGCCGGTTCCTCTGATCCTTATGTATTTTGGGAAAAAAGTATATAGTTGGGATGATGGGGTGATCAATAGTCATGTATTTTGCTTCATCTAAATCAATTAGATTCAATTCTTCCCATTGTTCTAGTTGGTGTTGAAACTGGTCCTCGTGCATTTTAATTGGATTGGAGGCTAGTTTTGTGTAACGTGTTTCATCTGAAAGTTGGTGATTAACTTCTTCGTCAATCACTTGATGTTTTCCTCTTTATCAGCGGGTTCGATTTCAATCCTCTCATCTTTTTGTAACTCTGTAAGTGCCTCGCTCTCAATTTTGGTTAGATTATCCTTGTACATCTTTCTTTGCATTTTATAAAGATCCTGAATGACCATTTCACAATATTAATTCACTTTCTTCCCAGGTGGAAGGATGGGCTAGAACACAGATTTGGGTTATTTACCACTCAATCCTGTTTCAAGTGGTGCCAACACATCTTCTTCTCTTGGAGTGTCCTAATTATTAGTTGTCCCACTCAAATTAAACGAGAGTGATAAGAGTTTCTCTATCATTCACTGTTAAATCAATACTTGGTTGTTGTTAAATCTGTATGTTGATTTTTCTGTTTTTAGCCTCAGCGAAAAATTTTGCAAGCTTAATTTTTCTTGTATGTTTGTATGAATCTATTCTTATTTGTGCAATATCCATATGTGCCATTGGGCAGAAAGTGAGGCTCTTTTTGAGTAAGGCGCATTCATGGTGTGTCATTATTCTGTCCGATAAGTTGATGGCATTTAATTCTTGGTTGCAGCTCTTGTCTGAACCCCTAATTTCTCTGTTCCTCTTTGCTCTTTGTCCCCTTCTTGTCTGTCTTTTCTCACACCTCACCCTCTTTATCTTCCCCTGGGGTGGTTCCTGTTTTACTCCCAATTATGTTGCTTACCTTTAAGCATATCAAAGTCTAAGAAATGGTCACTGGAGTCATGATAGTGAACTATACAAATACAAGTGCACTGGGCTCCTCATAATCACTGTACAGCACAATTAAGCACTCAATATAAGTATTACATTTGCACAATTTTCATTTAGTTACATTATTAATCAAATGATTATTACATTTGTAGTGATTTTAATAATGAGTTAATAGTTTATTTTCTTGTCTGGAATAATGAGTAAAATTGTTTATTTCATGTGTTTCACTATCGCATTTGAAAAGTGCATCGAAAGGGAAAACATATGGTTAACAATAAAAAAGTGCTGTAGGACTATGGAATAGCAGCTTGTGATCAAGGTTCAGGAATAAATAGAAATCCTTGCCAATTGAGAGAAAGAGAAGTGATATATATATCTATCTATCTAGATAGATAGATAGATCTATCTAGATATATCTATATAGATAGATATCTATATATACTTACTTATAGTGGCTTCATTCAGTGCTCGTCATCAACTGCTCTGACATTGCGCCATTCACATTTTTCTTCTGCACTGTACTGCATATACCATGGGGCAATGGGTCAGCACACCTCAGCCATGGGCTAACTTCACTCTCAGTGACAGCATTCTGCTCTTTCACAAGGAGCACATCCACACAAAGTAGATCACTTCAGAGCCAGGGATTACTACAGGCACTTGTGCTTTTTGAGACCAAAAATTGTTTTGCAGTTATCCGTTTTCTTTCGGTTTGGCAAGCACCTTGCAGCTTATTCAACAATAACATTTTACAAATTCCATAACAAAAAACTGGCAAAGCAAAAACGAAAAAACACACACACAGGCAATGCAGGCCTATTGGCTTCGGCTATGCCTCTTTTATTTGTGATTTTAAGTAGGATGCATACTTTGACAGAACCCGCTCCTGGAGCACTGTACACCAAAATATATATTTAAAAAACACAAGGCTAGACAAATATGTTCTTAAAAGCAGATTTACAATAAAACAATAAGGGCAGTAGTACCTCAATTACATCCGCAATGCACAGAGCAGAGGGCTCACTGCATGCAGCGGAGTAGACTAACCAAAACAAATTCATCCAAAAGCTTGGAAGAAAATGTTTCCAACTCCTTCCTAAAAGGAAGGGAGGAGGGGGGAAGGCTCAAAAAGAAGTGAAGCATATTTATCATCGGGGAATAACAAAGGCTCAAGCGAAGTATTTCGCTAATGAAATCGCCATGATTAATAACAAATCTAAAGAGGTTTTTAAAATCACAAAGTAGCTTGTTAGTCCCTCTGCCCTTGCCCAGCCCTTGGAAGCCTCTCCAAAACTTTATTCTCAGCTACGAGATTTCTTTGAGAACAAGATTCTGGGTATTATAGAGATTTTTAAGGTAGCTGGAACTCGCAACAGTGTTGACTCAAATGGGTCAGAGGGTCAAAATGTACCTGCAGTTATTAAGAGTAGTGAGTTAAGTCGGTCTGGGGGTCTGCCATCTACAGTTGCAACCATACACTCAAGCTCTCAGACAGAGTTTACCACCATCTCGAAGGAGAACTCTGAAAAAGCTCTCAAAGCTTGTAAGTCCGGCTCCCCTGACAACCCCTACCCACCTTAGATTTTAGTCGCCAACGCCGAGGCCATCAATTCTACCCTGAACTCTCTTTCTAAATAACTCACTTCAACTAGGTTATTGCTCCCAGTTGCTGGAAGAAGGCCAAGGCAACCACAGCACGAAACCGCTCTACTCGCCGCCACAGACGACATCCGCACCCTCATCGACTAAGGACACACCGCGGCCCTGATCCTACTTGACCTCTCTGCAGCGTTCGACACCGTCTCCCACCGCACACTCACCGCCAGACTACATGACGCCGGCATACATGAAACCGCCCTCGACTGGATCCGCTCGTTCCTCACTGGCAGAACCCAAACAATCAGACTACCAGCTTTCCTCTCCGAACCCACGGAAGTCAACTGCGGAGTGCCCCAGGGATCATCGCTCAGCCCCAAGCTCTTCAACATCTACATAGCCCCCCTCGCTGCCATCGTCCGACAGCACGGACTCAGCATAGTATCCTACGCTGACGACACCCAGGTCATCCTCTCCCTCACCAAGGACCCAATCACCACCAGACTCAACTTCCAGGAAGGAATGAAGGACGTCGCATCCTGGATGAGCAGAAACTCGCTGAAGCTCAACTCGGAGAAGACAGAAGTCCTCGTCCTCGGACCCTCCCCCTCGGCATGGGACAACACCTGATGGCCTACGGCCCTCGGCAGTCCCCCCACACCCACGAACCACGCCCGAAACCTCAGCAACGTACTCGACTCCTCCCTCTCGATGACACGACAGGTCAATGCCATCGCCTCCAGCTGTTTCAACACCCTCCGAATCCTCCGAAAGACCTTCAAGTGGATCCACCCCGAATCAAGGAAGGCCGTCACCCAAGTACTCATAACCATCAGACTGGCCTACGGAAACGCCCTCTACGCCGGGATCAACAAGTCTCTGCTCCGCAAGCTCCAGACCATACAGAACACGGCAGCCAGACTCGTCCTCGGCATTCCTCGACACGAACGCACCACCCAACACCTACGGAACCTCCACTGGCTCCCTGTTGAGAAGAGAGTCACTTTCAAGATACTCACCCATGCCTACAAATGCCTCCACAACACCGGACCCCAATAACTCAACGAGAGAATCTCCTTCCACGTACCCAAGAGAAACCTCCGATACGCTGACCACGCCGAAACCCCGCACATCCACAGAGCCAGAACAGGTGGAAGAACCTTCTCCTACATCGCAGCCAAGACCTGGAACGAGCTCCCGCTCAACATCAGACGCGCCCCCTCCCTGAACATCTTTAGGAAGACGCTCAAGACCTGGCTTTTCGACTGATAGGGAGCGGCTCACCCTCCCTCTCCCCCCAGCACCTTGAGACGCTCACGGGTGAGTAGCCCGCTTACAATTCCCCTGATTGATTGAAGGTGATTACCCTGTTAAAAACAAAAACCTTTGGCGGACAAGACCGTCTTGGCCAATTACAGGCCAATTTCTTTGTTGTCAGCCTTTTCAAAGATCCTCGAAAAACTGATCAAAGTCTAACTATCTAGATATTTTGACACCAGTCAGTTGCTGCATCCATCACAATCGGGTTTCAGCCCAGGATACAGTACTGAATCCACTCTGGTAGAGGTCTCTGATGCTATTAAACTGGCCGTGGACAACGGGAAGAAAGTTGCCTTATTTCTACTAGACCTCTCGGTGGCGTTTGACATAGTTTCCCACCCTATCTTGATGCAATGCTTGCAGGACACCGGGATAGGCGACACTGCGCTGGCTTGGTTGGGCTCCTTCTTATCGACAAGATTTCAGTCTGTGTGGATGCCGCCATTAGCGTCTGACTCCAAACCCCTTAAGTTTGGGGTTGCCCAGGGCTCTGCCTTGAGTCCGACATTATTTAATATTTACATGCCCCCCTTGGCAATCCTGGTGGAATCCTTTGGAGCGCAGGTCATTTCTTACACTGATGACACACAGATCCTCTTAACTTGGGACGGTAACATCTCTATCGGCCAAAACAGATTTGAAGCATGTCTGTCAGCAGTGTTTCAGTGGATGCGCTGGAGTAATCTCCAGTGCAATACGAGTAAAACAGAAGTACTGTTTTTTTTAATCCCCCATTCCCTCCCTCTCTTGGGGTTGTAAAGTTTGGCATAGCTCTGCTCCATCTCCTGCGACTCCTGCCACAGTGGTTTGGAATCTCGGAGTGAAGTTCGATAATTTGTCCTTCAAACCACAAGTGGAGATTGTAGTTGGGACCGGTTTTCGCCTTCTTCGGTTCCTAGGGAAATTTTTGTTCCTTCTTCTGGCGCCTTGTCAGAAGACGGTCGTCCATGCCATCATAACACCTCGGCTGCACTATGCCAATGCATTATACTGGGGTCTCCCTCTGTACCAACTCAAGAGATACCAGTTTGTACAGAATGCTGCAGCCAGGCTCCTGCTTGATATCCTGAGGAACACCTCTATACAGGCCAATCTCAAGGAGTTGCACTGGCTGCCTATTCGGGAGAGAGTAAAGTTCGAGGCACTAGTGTTAGTCCATAAAACTTTCTATGGCCTAGATCCCAACTTTCTAAGCAAGAGACTTCCTCACTATCATCAGTCTAGAACTTTAACTTCTGCTGATGCATTGTTGGCAGTGGTGCCTAAAAGGAAGAGATGGGGAGGCACCTCTTTCTCAGCGTTGACTGTGTGGGCTGGAATACCCTTTCCTTGCACCTCTGTGCTACTAAGGATGTTAGTTCTTTTAAGCGCAGCTTAAAAACCAGGCTATTTAACTGTGCCTTTTAATTCATGCTCCTCTGTGAGATCAGTTGTCGACAAACCTGTAGCGCTGGGACACTCTATAGAGTAGCCCTGCACTTTACAAATGCCTTTTGATTTGATGGTTGGTGATTAATCTTACTAAGTTGATTCTTCCTGAAAGGCACAAGACTGTAGCCATTAGCTACCATTATCTTATGAGCCAAATACGAGGGCTGCTAGAGACTCAATGCATGCAAGACAACCCAACTTAAACTGAATACAAACACCAAGAGATAGCCAATGCCAATGCAAACTAAGGGCCTAATTCACAAAGAAAGTTAAAAAAAATCATCCCTCTCTGGCTGGACCTAATTTTCTGACTTTCTGGAATTCACAAAGGTTCTAAGAAATACACCTGAAAAGTTTTTCACAAGCAGGTTTCCAGGCACACTTCTGGACAACTCATGTGACATTTCTGTGAGATCATATTCCTGCTGTGTTGAGATAGATTTCCTGTGTAAACCACCACTTTTTTTTTCCTCTGCAGGGAATTTTATTTTCCTCCTCTGGAAAACCATTCACGTACTTCCGCACCAAATCTGTGTGGATCCATTCACCATCCGACCCTGGAAAAAGAATTATGCCAACCCTTGGCTGGAGTAAAAATCCTATGGAATAGGAGGAGTTTAATATCCACAAAATGTACTTGTTTTTGGGTATTCACAAACTTCCCGGGCAAACTAAACATTGGAATGCCCATTTCTCTCTGCTTGAGTGGGATTGTACAGGTGCAGAGAACTTTGCTCTCGTAAATGGGTTTACACCTGCTAGGAATCCCTTTGCTAGTGTAGAAAAGGTACATTTTGTCACAAACATATAAATGTAACTTTGTGAATAGAGCCCATTATCATACTTACATGCCCCAATGCAAAACACTCTTTAGTGGAACACTGGCATGTTTTGAACACTAATAAAAACCCTATTGCCACCATCCACAGAGGGCAGCGCAAGAGCTTCTGCTACGAAGTAAGAATTCTCAGCAGAAATAATAAAGGATTCATCTGTATAAAGAACAGCAGCTCGTACTGGGGCTATTACTTTTCTTTTTTTTTCAACAGTAAGACAAAAAGACAATTTGGAATCTATTAAGACCCCTGGAATAAGCATTCGCAAACCAATAGACCTCGCCTTTTGGCTTTGCCAATGCACTCCTATAGACTTTGACTATGCTGTTTTCCAATGCAATTAAAAAAAACACGCTATTATGTATAGACACACATGCACTTGAGCATTTAAGTGTTATGAAGTGACAGCTGTTTTGTTTTTGTTTTAATTTGCCATTCCAAGATGTCAGATTCATAGCCTCTAATTCAGTTTGTTTTTTGGTGATTTATATTGACATTTTCGTTGTTGCAGAGAACTCACAGTTTGAAAGATACTGAGACTAAATCACAGAGATTAGGCAATGTGGCAGGTAATTCACAAGGTTCCGTAGGCTTCTTAAGACTTGGCTATTCACCCAAGCTTACAACTAGTTCTTCAGACAATTGAATACAGGGGGCTCCAACAATTCCTTAAGTTCAGCGCCAAGAAACCAATTGGTGTACGTGCGCTTTATAAGAAATTTTAACATAACATAACAGGTAACACACAACATGGCTGAGTGAGTTTGGCAGGATTACAGTCCTCGCTGCATTTGCAGTCATTCAGAAGTGAATTGAATTTATGGGGTGGTGCACCATCCACTGAGAATTTTGCATGTTACCCCCCCAATTCTTCTGTTTATCAATAAATGTATTTACTATGCCTATGCACGGACCCGCCACTTAGTCATCGCTCACTCTTTTCCCTTCTCTCAAATTCAGAAAGTAGAAGCCTGCTGGTACATTTATTGCCATTCGGGGGGTAGCTTTGTGGAACAGGCTGCGACTGAGTATCCTTAAAGATCATCTGCCATTTATGAGGAACCAGAAGAACCTTTAGCTCTTTGCATCGTTACATCCATTACTGTGAATGATACCTGCGGTCAGTTTTATTAATTTCATGTGGCTTTATGGAAACAAATAAAGTGGTACATAGGTGCTCTGCTTCTGCAATTTGCAAGTTAATTATTAGACCACATCTCACTATAAGAGTATTAAAGCCATAGCAATGAGCAACATATCTGCAAAACATCATGTAGGCAAAAATACACTAACAATTATTGCACTCTGACAGGTACTGGGATTTCAGGAGAGTGGAGATAATTCGCCCCAGATCAAAACTCCTGACCAGGTAGAAAAGCAAGGAACATAGCACAGGTTTCCAGGTTCGTCAGTGTGCAATTGGACCACTAGACAAAATCTCCACCCTCAAAGGATATTAAAGTCATGATCATGAAATGAACATCAATGAACATTATGGGAGGTGCATTTGTAAACTGCATATCATCCGCAAATGTATCCTGGTGCTGGCCA
Organism: Calotriton arnoldi; assembly: GCA_963921515.1. Lineage (NCBI taxonomy): Eukaryota > Metazoa > Chordata > Amphibia > Caudata > Salamandridae > Calotriton > Calotriton arnoldi. The sequence continues at coordinate 1,563,344 of CAWUFW010003238.1, forward strand.
AGTGTGTGTGCCTAGTCCATGCGTTGAGTAATTAAAAAGCCAGGTATTCAGCTACTTGCGGAACTCAAGAAGAGAGGCGGAGGCTCTGATATGGAGTAGGTGGTCGTTCCACGCTTTAGAAGCGACTTAAGAGAACCCCTGCCCTCCTGATCTGGGTCTGTTTATGTGTGGGATATGTACGAGTAGGAGTCCTGCAAAGGGGATGTATCTGTGTGGTTGGCGGAAGGAGATGCAACTGTTCAGGGAGGTGAGGCCTAAGTTGTATAGTACCTTGAATGTGTGTGTGTGAAGGAGGTTGAAATGAGTGTCTTTGTGCATCGGGAGCCGGTGGAGCTCCCAGAGTTGTGGTGTGATGCAGGTATGGTAAGGGAGGTTGAGGAGGCGTCTGGCTTCCAAGTTCTGGATGGTTTTAAGTCTTCTGGTGACTGCTTGGCGATCCCGGCATAGAAGATGTTCCCATAGTCCAACTTGCTGGTGTCTAGGGTGGTGAGTGACTATTTTTCTAGTACTGCTTGAGAGCCATTTGAAGATCTTCCCCAGCATCGTCAAGGTGTGAAAGCAGGATGTATGAAGCAGGAAGCAGCATCCATTGACTTGTGCAGTTATGTCGATTTGGGGTTGATAATTATTCCGAAGTTCATGGTGTGGGTCGGGGTTAGAGTTTGGCAAGCCACCAGCTGGAGTCCCATCACAAGGCTTGCGGATGATCACTACTTCTGTCTTGTAGGTGTTGAGCTCTAAATAGTTGGCTTTCATCCAGTAAACGACTTTGGTCATGCAGGCAGTGACCTTGTTTCTTGGGTTGGGAGTCTTGTCTAAGGGGGAGAGCATGAGGAACGTGTTGTTGGGGTAGGAGAGGATGTTGATGGTAGGACGGTTATGGGTCTGTAGTTGGAAAGCTGCATCAGCAGATGGTGTTTTTGAGCAGGAGCCAAAGGTGGAGTGTTTCAAGTGGTCTGGAAATGTAGTAGGCATTGAGAATGGGTGCCAGTGCTACGCTGATCAACATAAGCCCTTCAGTGAAAGCATGGTGGGGGCAAGTGTCAGAAAGGGCCCCCCTGAGTGGATGGTTTTCATGGTAGCCGGTTGTTTCGACAGTGGTAAAGGCGTACCACGAGGTCAGGGTTCGTTCTTCGGATGTGATGGGAAGGTTGAGTTGGGACGATAACTAGGTCTGGTTGAGGGCTGAAGTTACCGAATAAGGTCTTGTAAGGGAATGATGTTGCTTGAGGAGGAAGGAGGCATCATGAAATCTTTGATGATGGCCCAGAATTCCTTTCTGATGTTTGTGCCGGTGTCGATGCGGTCTCCAAGAGCTGAGCGCCTGGTGTTCTATATCAGTTGGTGGTAGAGTCTTAGGGCAGATTTGAAGATGTCTTTATTTGTGGTGTTTTGACTTTTTCTTTACTGCGTTCTAGTTGCTTGCAGTAGCGTTTTGTCAGCCCGAGTTCATCTATGTACCAGCTGACCTGTGGTTGGGTTGTTGCAGTTGGGTTGCACTTTAGCGGAGTCAGGGTGTCAGCACATCTAATGATCTGGTCATTGAGGTTCTGGATGGCTTTTGGCAAGATGCTGGTGTGCTTGGCCTAGTGCATTGAAGACCAATTCTCTACTGTGATGCTTTTCAAGCTGCGTCAGCTGCGTTCAGTGGTGGCAGATCTGAGGTGGTGTGGGATGGGTGTGCTGAAACTGACGAGAGCATGGTCTGTCGGAGTCGTAGATGCTGGCTTGTCAACTATGATGCTCCTGATTGAGGAGAAAATCAGATCAAATAGGTGTCAAGTGCAGTGGGTGGGTTCAGTAAAATGCTGGGTGAGTATATTTTACGAGGTTTTTAAGAAGGGCCATAGTATTTGCATTGGTGCAATCTTCTAAGTGAATTTAAGGTCTGTGTGCGTTCCCTAGCAAAATTGGACAGGAAACCAGCGTTGTCACTTCCTGTGCAGATGGATGATCGCAAATCATACTATTTGCTACATTAGACATTGTTGTGCATTATTGGCATTCAAGATAATAACATGATTATGTTGAGTTATGACCTTTTTATACAGCTCACGGTGCTTCTAACTAGCTTTATTACCTTGCTCAAAACATGGCATGACTGAGATAATGTGTTTAAATATCAACTTAATGCTCAGCCGTGAGGAATTCCCACACAGAAAGTTCTTCAGTGCTAAAACATACCAACTTCAATTGACAAATCGTGTCCATATTCCACAGCAAGGGTTACGCAGATCAGAACTCTGCTGGTCTCACACTGGCCATGTAGATTAGTCATCAAAGGAAGGAAGTTATGTACAGAATGCCCGAGGTAGGTTCATGAGGTATGATGCATGTCTGTTTTTAAGAGCAATCTATCTTTCTATTAATCTGCCTAGCTATCTACCTAGCTATACATCGTAAAGCTGTAGGCATGACCACCGGTTACTCCATGACTCTGTCATATCCTATTTCCTGATGCAAGTGCTGTGAACTATGCATGATGGCACAAGCTTGTCGAGACATGTAAGAGCCTTACAGCAATAGAAATGTCTGACACTATATGGTATTGAGCAAAAGGTGACAAGTAATTTCTGTTCACACATCCAGTGGCAGCACCTTCATGGAGCGATGAAGGGTCCTTCTCTGATGAACAGCTTAAGCCCTACATAGGGGTAGAAAGTCAGCAAGGTTCTGTAGTTAGTGCGGGACTTGTTACACATGAGATGCATAGGAAGGTTTCGGGGCTATTGGTGATTTCTCTGTACGTTATCCTCTGGTCCTTTCCTTTTACTCCTCCCCAATTACCTAAACCATCCCTTGCATTTTATCATCAACAGGAGAAGTAGCCATCTTATTTGAAATTTTCTATAGTGTATTTACAGTAAATCTGGGGTTTATAGTCAGTGATTTCAGAAGGCTTTTGATTTTAAAGGGTGCATGTTGATGAGAAGTAGGATAATACTTATTGAGTGGCAGATCATACTTGTCACTTAATGAAAATATTGAAACCTATACATGGAATGTTCATATAGAGCATTTGAGGTCCTGAAGAGTTTCTCTGTGGCATGTGGTGCAATTTTCCACTTTATTAAATTTTACTAAACATAAAACAAATGTGCAGTTCTTACCGCTCTCCTATTCCGCCCTTTTGGTGTTGACCTGCTGCCTCTTCCAGAAGGGACTGCAAAGCAAAAAGCATTAAAATGTTTGGTTCTTTTACTCAATTACCTACATATTTGAACACCATACATGCAAATTTGAACACCATAATTAAGTTAGAAAGGTTCAAATTGCTTTGTTGATGAGCATACAAGCTCCATATTCAGAATCTCGGCAGCGGGTAATTCAAGATCTGAACACTAAGGGACCTATTCACAAACTGCATTTTGTAATACTTTAATAGAAACAACATGGTTTTACTAAAGTACGACAAAATGATATTCACAAACCTACAAGTAGAGCTCCCCTCCTCTCCTATCTTTTTATTTAATTCTATAAAACAATCAATAATTATTAGCACATAATAAAAATATATCCTTTTTTACTTTAGGTGCTTTTTTTCAATTTACACTTCCGAAAAATATTTTTACTTAATCAAAAATATTTAAATTAATTGAATATTTAATTTAAAATGAATAGTGCTCTAGCTTTTTATATTTTATTCAACATTTAAAACACATACATAAAAATGTAAATTAATTTTATATAACAGAAAAAAAATGTAAGCCTTCATATGTAAGTATCTTAAGTTTAATGAGCAATTTTACTTTTTCCTATACTTTACTATAGGAAGACCTCTGCCACTAGGGCGGATATCTCCCTATAGTAAAGTATAGTGAAAATGTAAAAGTGTATTAAACTTTAATGTAAATTAATCAAATATATATATTAAATGGCATAAATGCTAGAACATTTATGTTTAAATTAAATAGTTAATTACATTAAATAAATAAAATGTAAGATTTTGAAAAATACCACCTTAAGTAAAATTGTTGTAATCTCATATTATATATTAGAAATTACTAAAGGTTATGCATAGAAATAGAGAGTGAATTGAAATTAATTTAAAAAATAGTTACATTTAATATTTATTTTAATACATCTAATTTTTTAACATTCAATTTAATTTATATATATATATTTTTTTTTTAAAGTCGAACTAAATTATTTTAATTTAACATTAGTTCCCATGAGTCCCTGACCCCATTATTTTTCTATGGGAGGGTTTGCAGAATCAGTGGCTAGGCATGTGTGGTGCTGTACTTACTATTGCTCCTTTTTGGGCGTAGTAACTTACACTTGTAAATTGTGAATAAACAAAAGTAGTGAAGTTACTCAATTGTTTAAGGGTGAACATACGTTTAACTTTGTGATAGCACCGTAAACCTGTCAAAATTTATTTACGTTTTATAATTTCATCAAAAGTTGCTTTTTAAAAAAAAAAAAAGTGAGAAAACTTACAACATACACTAAACATATTTACAAAAAAGAATTGAAACATCTAAAAAAGTAATAATAAAAATGCCTATACCTTAAAACAATCACATACAAAATTAGCTAGATGTAAGGTTCTAATTCTAGAACTTCCTTAGCTAACAAAATATTATGCATTTTTTCTCAAATACCGACAGACGGGCTGCATTGGGGGATAGTGGGCAAACTAATGCTAACTGATAGAAGTGCCTACAGGAACTAGTATCTTTTTCCATGTTTGGCTTTCAGCTACCTTATACTTAAATGCCTCCCCAGGTACCAGATAATCTATACCTTACATTAGAACTGATGCCATTTTGGCCCCAAAAGCAGGCTAACAAGTCACATCCAATTCTACAAAAGAGTTTATTTAGTCCATTATCAATTGATAAAGCACGAGTTAACAGATTTGATCTATGAAGAACATGCAGCCTATCAGGGCTTCACAATTCAGGAAAATAGTACCCACTTTTGATTTTGAATAGGTAAGCCTCACAGACCCACGATTGTCAAGCTTATAATGTACCAGACAATCAAAGCTGGACAGCAAAACTCAGACATCAGAAATTAATTACTAACCCCTTGAAAGAATAACAGCGCACATGTTCCGACTCTTCTTGAGGAACATATTTTAGTGGATGATGTAACCAGAGGTTGCTGCTCTTCATTCAGGGGAGTGGGTTTATAACTGTGTGCAAAAATCATGCTGTCATTTTTAGGTCTTGCCTACCAGACAGCACAAGCTGTCTGGGTGTGAAAAACATTTTCTGGGCTTACCAAAATCTTTCAGTGGGCTTACAGCATGCCCATTGCATACCACTGGTTGGCATTATTGTCATTCTCACTTGCTTGCTTCTTATTTGATGGCTTGCCTTCCTCTTTTTGTGTTTATCTCTCCCCAGGAGCATAGCCTCTTTACCATCCTTTTGACTGGATGACTTGTAGCCTTCCACTGCTCACTTTCAGAGAACTACTTTTTCATTGTCTTTCAGCACTCCATGGATTGCATGTCTTTTCTTGCTTTCTCCCTAATGGCTGCTTCCTCCACTCAAATCCCCTTCGCCCCACTTCACTGTCCCTTCCTCCCCAGCTTCCGCCCCAGCGTGTCCACTTCTACTTCCACCACTCCCATTTCAATTTTTATTTTAAGAAAAGTCTGAAAATTTTAATATCAATTTTAAATCAGAAGGTCTTGTAGAGCGAGCTTCTGTATACTTGAGTATTTCATATTTTTACAAATGTAATACAATGACAAATTCAGCTATCAGCACCGATTAGGCATTTTATTACTGCACATCAGGATATATATACATGCAAAAATATTAGCCAGGAATATGTACTGTACTAGTGGTATTGTGGAAGAATTTGCACAAATATATATATATATATATATATATATATATATATATATATATATATTTTAAGAAGGTGCAGGGCACAGGGCTGAATTTTGTTTTGGGCAAATCTAAATGAAATTCGGAAAAAGAAAACAAAAAAACATATGTAGGGGAACCACAGTCCACATCCTCCTCCTTTCCACTGCAAACGGATATGCCATTCCCACTCCATCAGAGAGCAGAATGAGTTGTATGGCTGAAATTTGACACACTCACCTTTTAAATGCAGAACAAATGGTCCAAGGATGGTGAGCAACAGGCAGGAACTGTTACCCTGACGATCATGGACTCCAATTTAAAGCCGCTTCTCCCTCGACCTCTTAACTGCCATGAATGCTTTTTCGGTCATTGGTCATTTGTGACTCTCACAGCCATACTTCATCAAAATATAGTTATGCTACTCTTAGTATAATGCCACCTATACTATTCTTTCCGGGCATAACATCTTTTGAACACCCTGCTTTGGGGTTTCCTACATGAAATTAGAAAGAGCATTTTTCACTCATTTACATTAAAACCAAATCACCACTGACAGCTGCAGCAGAGCTCTGTAGATCTTTGTCATTTAAGCATGCTCATCTTGGCAGCAGGTCAATCTTGGTCTGATCCCATAGGTCTGTAATCAGCTGTTCCTTGCAAACTGTCAAACCATGAATCTCGGAACCCTTCACATGACCCTTGAAGCACATCTTTTCTTTTAGAGATCTTTTTTGATCTGTCATTTAATTTTAGGCAGTCCTAGCTACAAGGTGGTGTCTGGCAAATGTTGGGATGATCAATGCCACACTCATTCACCGTACCATCGATTCCTACCCTTTGCCCCTTTCAAAAAAGTACATTTGATGCGCCAAACATTTGATGCTCCAAAATCCAACAGGAGGGACATGTTAGGGTCCAAAACTTAATATTTTACAGAAATGTTTTTTTTAGTTTTTATTTTTAGAGGTGTGACATTATTAATGGGGCAAGTAAGCATGGTCGAGGGTGGAACAATGCTCTAAAGTACGAGACACTGGATAGTTTGGTGGAGAGGTTTATGTTTTCAACTCAATAAATGAAACTGCTTATGGGTGTCTACTCACACATAGGTAGGGAGACTGTCATTGTCTCAGGTGGGCAACTTACATTCAAGGAGTAAAATGGTGTTCCAGAGTGTGTGGCTCACACATGATGGAGAGTAATTTAAAATAAAATAACCGAAGCTGTGAGACTCGTTCAAAATAGAGGAGACTCACAGCACAACTCAGATAGCAAATGAGAGTATAGTCTGTGGGTGAGACTGTTGCCCAGGATGTAAGTCTCAAACCAATGCATCCATTTTCTTCTCTCCTGTTTGATATCCCTCTCCTCACTGTAAGAAAAACCGATACTATAACTACAATTTAGACATATTTTTTTAGTGTAATGGGAAAAGGCCTACTATTACTTTACCTGTTGTGTGGTTCCAGGGTAATCTGAATTGTGTTGCTCATTGATACTCCCCTGAATTGACAGGCATCAAACTGCACTTTAAAGCCCTTGAAAGAACATGGAGCACATAATAGTCACCGGAGAACAACTCCACCCAGTCTTTTTCAATGTTCGTAACCTACTTCTTCCTCCTTGTAAGAACTCTACATTCTCCACTTCCCCTGAACTCAGTTTGCACTTTTATGAAAAAATGCAGATCTCACTTGGCGAACGCATGGGAGTTCCTCTAGGATTCATTCATGATCTTTAAAGTTTTTTTGCTAAAGCCATGTGCAAAAATTATTCAATAAACAAAGTGTCTTAATTCACTTGTTTACATTTTGATTGTGTAAGAAATTGGATTATTGGTGGAGAGGGATGGAAGCGTTACTCAAGCATTAACTACAATCCTTGTCAGGGTGAACCACAAAAGGCACTAAGTATACCTGTTCTTAACCCTCTTTTAGCTGGGCACAAAGCAGTCAGGCTTAATTTGGAGGCAGTGTGTAAAGTATTTATGCAGCACACAAGCAGTAATAAAGTGAACAAAACACAAGAAAAATCCCAAACCAGAAAAACAGAGTAAATGGAACCTGAGATATGCAATTTCAAAGTTTTAAGTAATTATAGGGCCTAAACGGACAAAGTGTCAATCGCGGTTATCTGGTTTTGCTAGACCGGGGGAAAGTCACAAGTTCAGGCAATTCGCGATGGAGTGCAAGTCGGATACAGGGACTAGGCTAGTCCCACTACAAAAGTTACCTTCTCAAATTCCAGCACAAAGAGTTTCGTTCGTTGTGGAGGTTGCCACAAGAAGCAGTGAAGGTGCCGCGCAGCTGTCGTCACTGTAGCATAAAGAGCTGGTCGGGTGTCGCAGACAGTCCTTACTGGAGCTTCAAGTAGATGGTCACCATGGACTGTTGTTGCTGTAGCGCGAAGTGCAGATCTCACGTTGTTGGTTGTCACTGTAGCGCCAAGAGGAGGTCTTCACCAGAGCTTTGCATTGGCGGTCATTGCCGGAGGCAGTCTCAACACGAAGGGGCCCTTTTCCAGTCACAAAGAGCCCAAACAACAGGATGTCACCTTTTTATCTTGGCAGGTGCTCAGACTGATGCCATCTAAGGGTACAGGACATAGAGAACACCTCTTGGGGATCAGGAACTAAATCCAGCAGAGGCCAGCAGGGCTCGGGCAGGTCCAGTTGCAGGTCTAGGCAGGTCCAGTTGCAGGAGGACAACTGGGCAGTTGCAGGGAGGCCTCTGGAGCTTGTTTTGTCCCTGTAGCTCCAACTAACCCTTGAAGTCACTCACGTTAGCCTGGGAGGAAGGTAAGCAGGTCCCGTCTTCCTTCTCAAACAGCAAGGCAGTCTTCAAGCAGTGGGGCAGTCCTTCCTCTGTAATATCCAGAGATCTAGGAGTGTTCTGAATAGGTGTTCTGAGGGTCCAACATTAGTACCTGGTGCCAGCCTGTGTGTGGGGAGGGAAAACCTAGTCCAACCCCCCCATCTTGTTCTGGAATGTTCTTCCCTTCCCCAGTCCAGGCTCCAAGAAGTCTGGGGTGACAAGAGGCTGGTGTCAGGGCCCTGTGTACATGCTGGAGGTAAGCACCTTTGGAGTGTAAGTGGGGCAAGCAACAGCTCCGCCCCTGCCATCCTGGCCGGATGGTTCTCCCCATCCCCACTTAGTCCCCTTTGTGTCACCGTCTGGAGGAAATACATCCACTAACAGTCATGTGACCCTGGACAGTGGCAGAAGGTACAAATGGTAAGGACAAGAAAATGCCGACTTTCCAAAAGTGGCCTATTTAGAATTGTGACTTTACCATTAAATAGGATTTTAAATTACAATTCATTTGAGTCCAAACGGCATCTCTCTACCTGCTCCCAGTCCACAGTTAGCACTTATTAAATGTTATAAGGTAGCCCAGTGTTGATCTTTGGGAGAGATAGGAGTTGTAAAAAACAAATGTAGGAGTTTTTCACTACCAGGACATATAAAACTTGAACCCATATGTCCTACTTTTTAATAACAATGCACCCTACCATATGAGCTTTTGAGCCTCCCTTAGGGGTGACTTTAATGTTTTAAAAAGGAAGATTTCGGCCTTGCAAAATGTATATTTTCCCAGGATGAAATGGCAGTTTAAAACTGCACTAAATGCTGCAGTGACAGCCCTGAGGCAAGTTTTAAAGGGCTACTTTAGTGGGTGGCACAATGAGTGCTGCCGGCCCACTGATAGTGTTTAATGTACGGGCCCTGGGTACATGTAGTACCAAATACTGAGGACTCACAAGTAAATTAAATGTGCCAATCATGTGTGAGACAATTGTATCATGTTTTAGAGAGAGGGCACAAGCACTTTAACACTGGGTAGCAGTGCTAACGTGCACACAGTACTAAAGCCAACATAAACAAATTCAGTAAAACAGGAGGGGTGAAGGCGAGAAGTTTGGGGCAGGCAGAGGAAGTCCGGTCTAACAGACTGTGACACTTCCTAGTGGATCAGTATATTACCTTGACCTTTTGCAGCACCTGAAATTTATGGATCACAAAGCCTACCTACCATGTGTGACTTTTAAATGCAATACTTTCACATTATTTTGACTAGAGGCTCCTGTTGTGCTTTCCAATATTGCACTTATTGAACACCTGCGCACAAGTACATTTCCTAGATTCTCTGGGAAGAAAACAACAACCAATAGCAACATCAAACAATCCCAAACAGTAAGCACCTATCTGTATTGTACTGCAGACTTCAAGACCTCTCTTCTTACTGCTGCATGCAAGTTACGGGCTATTTACTTTTCTCCTTATATTGGCATTTATCACATTGTTATTTTGGATCTATTTTCCATTAGATTTTATCACACATGATCTATTTTCCATTAGATTTTATCACACAGTTTTTGCAAATCTTAATGGTAAGATTAATTTCTTACTGTGCTGCCTTTGGTGTTGTGTAAGAGATACAAAACTCCTTAAGGCACGATGCCTTACCACATGTATTGGTCTCATCTACAGATAGCTTTTAAAGATCAGTAGTGTACTAAAGCAATACTTTGCTGAGATTTCGATCAGCCGATGCTTGCCACTGGATGGATTTATTGTCAGTCTCATTTGCTTGCTTCTTATTCATTTCCTTCATCTTCTTGCAGTTGACCCTCCCATTGAGCTTAGCTTCTACACCAGCCTTTTGTTTGGGTGCCTTGTATCCTTCCACTGCTCACATTCAGGGAACCACATTTTTATTTTTATTAAATCAACCTCATCACCTGCTTTCTCCTACTTGTCTTTCTCTTCCCACTAGCTTGTCCATCGTTTTCCCCAGCCCAGCCCATCCTGTCCTGCTTTTATTTTTAAAGACCACAAACTACTCCATTCCTCCTCCGCTCTGGCCGTGACTTCTCCACACACACACAGTTTTCCATTTCTACCCTATCCCTTCCTCTCCCATTTTATTTTATTTTTTAAATTGTTTTTCTTTTGTTGAGGTTCAGGAAGCTGCAACTGTGCTGCACCCTGGTTCTACTACTGGTCCACTCCTTTCTCTTTGATCCCTTGCACTGAGTATTTTATAAACCTCAGAGCTCAATTTGTAAATCTTAAAAGAACCTGCCCCAGAGATGTATAAAACATCAAATGTCACTTCTCAAAAGGCCACATCTATCCCTTGTATATATAAGGCTAAATACCACCCCATTTTGAATCTGCAATGCCAAACCAAGTTAGTTTGACTGTAATTCAGTAACTGTAGTACCTTGTATAACAAAATAGCATCTTGGGTCTGGCATAGGTGGAAATCTAACCACTCCGACCAAAAGTACTAGTAGTAGATGTGTCGGTTGCTGATGCACTGAAACTTGAAATCAATGATGGTGGGATCAGAGCACTAAGCTTTCAATCCTAGCTGTGGCTTTTGAGGCGGCATACCATTTAATTATGTTCTGCAGATTAAGGGGAACTGATGTCTATCACTTGCTAATTCAAACAAATCTACCCCTGGACAATAACAAAGTGAATCCATGGCTCCTCAGATCCACAGTACTTCCTCAAGTTCCTAAGAAGAATCTTGTCTCAGCTTACTGTTCCTCATGAGAAACTCTGCTGTGACCACCAACAATGTTTTTGAAAACAATGGTTCCCATGTGTCCCAAAAAAGGGTCCAAAAAGGGACGCAGGGGTTGCGTCAGAATTAGGAACAATAAGTCTAAAGTTTAAATAGGCAAGTAATGCCAAGGGGAGCAATGAATAGTGTGACCAGGGACACGTTATAATCAGAATAACATTTGTTATTTATTTTCGATAATATGCAAAAGTCCCTGGATTATTTGTTTATCTTATCTAATAGTTAAAATTGTGGAATAATGCTCCCAGTGAGACAATAATAGTCATAAATCCTCATGTTGCTGGACACTCTGTTAATTAGTGACGTTTAAGGTTTGATCTACATTCCCTCAGTCAGACAGAGTTATGTCAGAAAGGTACATAGAGGAGATTGTGCCCAAAGTTGCATGTATAATGTGATAGATGAGGTATAGATACAAAGGTAAATTTGGTCTGAAAACGAATTAAGGAGACAGAGGGAGGCGCGAGTGAGAAGACGAATAGGACGCGCGAGGTTAAGGAGAGCAAGGAACTTACTCTGAACCGGGCAATGCCGGAGAGAATGTAGAGAATTAATAGAGATGGCCGCAATTAAGGCGTTCAGGCTGTAACTGGTGGAAGAGCGTTACGTGGCTTCAGCTGGGACTGGTGTCTGCTAGCGTGAAGTATAGAGCCCGCTAATTGAGGGTAAAAAACAACTAATTAGGGCTAATGGGACCCACGGGCGAGGTAAATTAATGAGAGAAAATAATTAAAAGCACTTACAAGGAAGTAACCAGCGCGGGTGTAGTGAAAAAGACTGCAGGCGCAAGGAAGGAGCGCTCAAATTAGCTACACCGGGCCAATTTCTATAAGGATAAATTACATAATGTATACTGCAGCTGAAGGAGAAAGATAGTGAGCAGTGCCAGTAGTGACAAATTGCTGACTTACATGAGTGGCTGAGCTTGTGATTCAATGAAGTACAACATGGCAGTGTTGCCTGCGGGGGGGGAGGGGGAAGTTCCTTTCCGAGTAAATTTACCTATGTGAAATAAATGACCGTTAGGCAAGGGAAGAGGCTCCATTTCAAGAGAGGAGGAGGAGGGAATCCGGCACGAGTTACACTTACTTAAATTCAGACCGCAGAGCGGGGCTGTGTCTCCTGCTTCTAACGACAGGCGCGCTGGGGCAGTGAGCCAGGTGTTTTAAAACAAGGCGCTGGTGCGTGCAGCAGCTTAATTGGGCCGGGGGTGTGTCTAATTGACTACATCTGGGCCATGCCTCTGGCTGCAGGGTATTAACCCTCGCTTAACCTCGCTTAGACATTATGTGTCCACACGAAACAGAACAAGTTCAGAGTTAATGTATATAATGTGCATTTGAACACCTAGTCCTAAAAGACCTGGACAAAATACAAAGAGAATACAAGTTTACCCCATACAATGTTAGTCTGGAAGAAAAACAGAGTCTCAATAGATTGAAAGACCTTGACAATATTGTTATAAAACCCTGCGACAAAGGAGGTGGAATAGTCATACAGGATAAAACAGCCTATGACAATGAGATTTACCGCCAGCTCAATAATACACATTATGAGCAATCCTCTCCAAGAAATTAGCAATCTCATCTTAAATGTCACCAAAAAAGCTGTAGGTGAGGGCTTTATTAGTAAGAATGAATTCTTATTTCTCAACAACAAAAATCCCTGTACCTCTGTCCTATATACGCTGCCCAAAATACATAAAAACTTAGAAACACCACCAGGCGACCCATCCTATCTGGTTGCGGCTCTATCTTAGAACCCTTAGGCAGATATATTGACTTTTTTATCCGGGATCTGGCACAGGGCACCACTACATATGTGAAGGATACCACGCACTTCATAAATCTGATCGAATCAGAACCCTTTGACCCCCAAACTGAACTCCTTGTCACTCTAGACATTGAATCGCTGTACACGAATATCCCCCAGGACAAGGGTAATGATGTTATCAAAAATCACCTCAACCAACGATAAGCTCCACACCAGGTCCCCACCGATTTCATTATCTCACTTCTTGAAATAGCCCTAACCAGAAACTATTTTCTTTTCCAAGAGAAATATTATAGACAATGCAAAGGGACATCCATGGGGGCTGTTTTTGCCCTTAATTTTGAGATTCTGTTCGTTGACAACGTAGAGACCACTATAATTCTCAACACAATCAATCCATATCTCCAAAAAATTCGAGTATGGCGTAGATATATAGATGATGTCTTCATGATTTGGCTGGGTGACAGCACTGAATTGCACGATTTCTGCTCATGGCTTAACAAAAGTCAGCCTGACCTGACATTCACATATAACCACAACAACACAGAAATTGACTGTCACCATAAAAAGCCTTGATGGAGAACTATATACAACACTGTTCAGGAAACCGACTGAGCGTAATACCCTGCTCCAGTATAATAGCTCACACCCTAGAGCACTCAGAGACGGTCTATCATATGGACAATTCCTGAGAATCCGCAGGAATTGTAAATTCAAAGAGGACTTCTTCAGAGAAGCTGAGATACTCTGTAAAAAACTGATGGATAGAGGCTATCCAAGACACTTAGTCAAACGTTCAATGAAACTAGCATGGTACTCGCATCTAGAATACCTGCTCTAACCCAAGCAAAAAACATCTCTTTCTAAAATCACATGTGTCACTTCGTACTGCCCAGTGAGCAATAAACGGACTAAAATGACAAAAGACACTGGTCAGTACTAGGACCTCTGGAATGGACTGCAGGAGCCCCCTTGTTCTCATTCAAAAGAGGTCGCAATATTAAAGATCATTTGGTTAGGGCTCACAAACCCGCACGTAGGGATAATTCCCTCCAATCCTACCTCAACCTACCACCTTTACAAAGTCACTATAAATGTAATAACTGCTTAGCATGTGAATCCACCACGAATACCAAAGTGTTTTGAATATGGAGGTATAAAACACACGTTAAAGTCTTTTTCTAATTGTAATTCACAAAATGTGATTTATTGTATTAATGTCCATGCAAGCTGTTATACATAGGACAGACTACTCAGAAGATAAAAACCAGGATCTCACAACATAAGAGCCGGATTCGCAGCAGGATTACCACAACACCGCTTGTTGAACATTTTTTGGAAAAAGGACACTCCGAACTGGATTTCAAATGGCAAGTGATTGAAAGCCTACGCCTGAACTGTAGAGGCGGCAGCCAACAACAGACTCTAAACAGACTGGAGTGTAAATGGATTTTCAACTGCCGTACCATTGAACATGGACTAAATTCAATGGATGAATGGAATGCTTTCATATAATTACTGGCTGTTTACATCAGATATGTGACACAGAGCACATGTTTCCCTCCGCAGTACCTGTAAATGGGTCTACTACTGAACCTGTAACAACATGCCCGTTTTTTTTTGTATATAAGTTCTTAAGGATGATGTCATTTTTGTATGTTTTTCCCTTATTATAACATTTATGTTATTAATCTTTACAGAAATGAGATGTCGTTTAATTACCTTTAATACCCAATCTTTACTTATTCTGTCTTTTTTATTTACGATTAATTTTTCCCTTCATTCACACTTATTCTACAGCGTTAGCAAATACTTCTTCTTTGGCAGGTTAAGCGAGGGTTAATACCCTGCAGCCAGAGGCATGGCCCAGACGTAGTCAATTAGACACACCCCCTGCCCAATTAAGCTGCTGCACGCACCGGCGCCTTGTTTTAAAACACCTGGCTCGCTGCCCCAGCTCTCCTCACTCAGCGCGCCCGTCGTTAGAAGCGGGAGACACAGCCCCGCTCTTCGTATATGGACTGACTTTTGCGGTCTGAATTTAAGTAAGTGTAACTCTCGCCGGATTCCCTCCTCTCCTGAAATGAAGCCTCTTCCCTTGCCTAACGGTCATTTATTTCACATAGGTAAATTTACTAGGAAAGGAACCCCCTCCCCCCGCCTCGCAGGCAACACCGCCATGTTGTACTTCATTGAATCACAAGCTCAGCCACTCATGTAAGTCCGCAATTTGTCACTACTGGCACTGCTCACCATCTTTCTCCTTCAGCTGCAGTCTACATTATGTAATTTATCCTTACAGAAATTGACCCGGTGTAGCTAATTTGAGCGTTCCTTCCTTGCGCCGGCAGACTTTTTCACTACACCCGCGCTGGTTACTTCCTTGTAAGTGCTTTTAATTATTTTCTCTCATTAATTTACCTCGCCCGTGGGTCTCATTAGCCCTAATTAGTTGTTTTTTACCCTCAATTAGCAGGCTCTATACTTCACGCTAGCAGACACCAGTCCCAGCCGAAGCCACGCAACGCTCTTCCACCAGTTACAGCCTGAACGCCTTAATTGCGGTCATCTCTATTAATTCTCTACATTCTCTCCGGCACTGCCCGGTTCAGAGTAAGTTCCTTGCTCTCCTTAACCTCGCACGTCCTATTCTTCTTCTCACTCGCGCCTCCCTCTGTCTCCTTAATTGGTTTTCAGACTAAATTTACCTTTGTATCTATACCTCATCTATCACATTATACATGCAACTTTGGGCACAATCTCCTCTACGTACCTTTCTGACATAACTCTGTCTGACTGAGGGAATGTAGATCAGACCTTAAACGTCACTAATTAACAGAGTGTTCAGCAACATAATGATTTATGACTATTATTGTCTCACTGGGAGCACTATTCCACAATTTTAACTATTAGATAAGATAAACAAATAATCCAGGGACTTTATCTTAACACATGTAATATTTCTTATAGATTCAGCCTGCTCACATATACTATGTCCTGAAGATGATCTCCAATAACTGAGATCGAAACGCCGTTGACCCCCTACAACAAGAACTCCATACTTTCTGTATATTCTATTCATGAGGAGTTTGTTTATGTGTTGTCAATGCGATGTATATATTTTAAAGTCACCCCCCCACTTATCACATCACGCTTGTTGTCACTTTTTTATGTGAGCACCTGAACTACTTTTTACATATTATCGAAATTAAATAACAAATGTTATTCTGATTATAACGTGTCCCTGGTCACACTATTCATTGCTCCCCTTGGCATTACTTGCCTATTTAAACTTTAGACTTATTGTTCCTAATTCTGACGCAACCCCTGCATCCCTTTTTGGACCCTTTTTTTGGCCACATAGGAACCATTGTTTTCAAAAACATTACTTCACCCCAGGTTCTGATATTGGGGTACCCTTGTTTTTCGTACTATATGTGACCACCAACAAAGCATTTTACCTTGACCAGCACACTCTTTTAAGGCTTCTAGGCAGTTACTGCAAGCTTGTTGCTCCTTCTGCAAAGGAGAATGCACTGACACTTTACTCGCTGCAGCTTTGGCAGTGAGAGGCTGTCATATTCTAGTGTCTCATCCACAGACTATTTTACAAGTTAAGTCTCCACTCTTTCCTTCGGCATGAATTTCATTTCCTACACTTCTCCACCGACTCACCAATCATCCTGCTCACTTCAACAAAATTTAGAAAGCAAAGGCATAATGGCAGACATTTTACCATTGTTAAATTTGAAATGTTATTTCTGTAATGCACAGACTTGAAATGTTCCCTTTGCAATCAATCAATCAGGGAATTGTAAGCGCGCTACTCACCCGTGAGGGTCTCAAGGCGCTGAGGGGGGGGGGGAGAGTGGTTCCGCAGATCTGATTAGCCAAAGAGCCAGGTCTTGAGGGTCTTCCTGAAGGTGTTCAGGGAGGGGGCGCGTCTGATGTCTGCCGGTAGCTCGTTCCAGGTCTTGGCTGCAATGTGAGAGAAGGATCTTCCGCCTGGCTCTGTGGATGCGCGGGGTTTCGGCCAGTGCGAGGTTGGAAGATCAGAGATTTCTTTTGGGTACGTGGAAGTTGATTCTGTCGTTGAGGTATTTGGGTCCGTTGTTGTGTAGGCATTTGTAGGCGTGAGTGAGGATTTTGAAAGTGACTCTTTTCTCCACGGGGAGCCAGTGGAGACTTCGTAGGTGTTGGCTGATGTGTTCGTGTCGGGGGATGCCGAGGGCGAGTCTGGCGGCGGTGTTCTGTACTGTCTGGAGTTTGCGGAGTAGGGACTTGTTGATGCCGGCGTAAAGTGCGTTTCCATAGTCCAGTCTGCTGGTGATGAGTGCGTGGGTGACTGTCTTCCTTGACTCAGGGGGATCCACTTGAAGGTCTTGCGGAGGATGCGGAGGGTGTTGAAGCAGCTGGAGGTGACGGCGTTGACCTGTCGGTTCATGGAGAGTGATGAGTCGAGTACGATGCCGAGGTTCTTGGCGTGGTCTGAGGGGGTAGGTGGGCTTCCGAGGGCGGTCGGCCACCAGGTGCTGTCCCATGCAGAAGGGGTGGTACCGAGGACGAGGACTTCTGCCTTCTCGGCGTTGAGCTTCAGGCAGCTGTTGGTCATCCAGACTGCGACGTCTTGCATTCCTTTCTGGAAGTTGAGTTTGGCAGTGGCGGGGTCTTTGGTGAGGGAGAGGATGAGCTGGGTGTCGTCGGCATAGGATACGATGTTGAGGCCGTGTTGTCGGACGATGGCTGCGAGGGGGCCATGTAAATGTTGAAGAGGGTGGGGCTCAGTGATGAACCCTGTGGGACTCCGCAGGTGATTTTCGTGGGGTCGGAGAGGAAGGGTGGGAGTCTGATCCTTTGGCTTCTTCCTCTATTCCGTGTTAAGTTAGCATTCATGGCGCCATCTTCATTGGCGCCATCTTGTTCTGTAACTGAGCTCGAGCTCCTGTCTCATAATGCTTGCCTCAGCAGAAAGGCTGCCTTTGCGCCTCCAGCTTGTACTTCCCAAGGTTGAAGCTTCGCTGCACTAATGAATGTATTATCTATTGTTGCATACCTTTGCTGTTAGATAGACCCGTTCCTACATCTTAGAATGGTAGGCACCGTCCGAACGGCCTTGGGGTCGAGATAGCATGTACCCAGCCCTGTGACACGGCTCATTCTTCTTTGCTGCCTTTGTTCCACCGTAGCTTGAGCCGGAATTTTCCAGGCTGGTCGTGTTCTCTTAGAATTGGGAATGTATAATATCTGATTTTATATTGGAGGGAGTTAGTCCCTCAGCAGTCATCTCAGGAGACTGGTCAGACAGTGCTCCGCTGCAGCGCAATACTAATAAACTATTTGGTTTGTATTCTCTACTGTCTGACCGACTCTTCATTATTGGGAAGGCGCAGAGGTGGTCGTGAGTAACCCGGGTGGCCCTAATCGGGTCACTTCCTTCATTTGGCACCCAAACAGGGACTCCATCGGGTGCCCCATCCTCGCCCGCAACCGAGTGTGGGGGACGGGGCCGCGTCAGGACGGACTGGCGGATCGGGGATCCCCACACGACCGAGCTTAGTTCTCACAGCTGCCCTGCCTGAACGGGCGGCGCCTCGTCTAGTGGTCATCCCGGCTGGGGTCCTGAAAGGTGAAACCCTTGGAATTGACCGTTTGGTCCGAAGAGTCGGCAGTGGAGAATAACTTGGTTCGACCTGTGTGCACCAGGTGAGTTTGTCTTGATTCTTGGTAAATATGTCGCCGTCTTGAATAATTTTGGATATGGTCTGGGGACCATTTCTTGGTTTGTTTGTGAACTTGATAGGTCTGCGGACTGCTTTGGAGATACAGGGTGTCTGTGGACCCTCTGCCAGGCGACTTGGTGAATTCGGCTCTTTCTTGCAAACGCCTGGGGTTTGACTAGTGTTTGGGACTTGTGATGTGGAGTCTGATTTGAAAGATTGGTGCAGTCTGAGGACTGGCTTTTGGTCTTTGAGCGTTCGATACGGTCCGAAGACGGACCTGTGGGAAGAAATCGGTAAGTCACTTGTCGGGTACAAGTAGCGAATTTGTTTCTCTTTATTCTTGAAGATGCCCTGTCTTAGCAAGTTCTGCTGTTTGAGGTGCCGTTGTTGTTCTGCTGATGCTCGATTGGAAGAGAGGCAGCCTGCGCCTCCGGAAGGCACCCCAAACTTCGATATGTACGTGAATCACGGCCTTGGCCCTATTATGTTTAGTACATTATGGCACAAATATACGAGGGACAACGCCGAGTTACAGTGGCCTTTGACAGGTGCTTTTGATGAACAGAAATTGAACTTCTTGCAAGATAAGTTGTTTGCAAAAAGAAGTAGGCAGTCGATATTTGACTATCTTCAGGTATGGCAAAAAGAAGCTAAGCAAAGACGAATGTGAGCGGAGAAGGAGGCACGGAGAGGGAAGACGCAGACAGTAACGCAAAAGGCTATAGCGTACGAGAGAGAGAAGATAGAGAAGGGTATAGAGTGTGCTGACCGGAAGTTTAGATTGCAATGCGATAAGTCTTATGTTGCACGAGAAGAAGGCGATCCCTTTGTGGAGGATCTGTTAGATGTACGGCCACCACCTCCTTATGCCCCGCAGAGGATATATACAGCAGCCCCGCCGACCCAGCACCTCGCCTCCCATGCTCCCGCCTCTGGTTCCCCTGCCCCTGACTCAGCCGTTTCAGATGGAGCACCCCTTGTTTCCTCTTCAGCTCCATCGGCCGAGACTGCAGTGATTACAGGTCGATCTGCTGTGTCCGTTGCCCCAAGCTCTTCTCTACCTCGCTCGCTTACACCCACCACACAGACATTGGTGTCTCTAGTTCCCGCAACACCCACGAGTGTGTCCTCACCTCACTCCTTTTCCTCGCCCTGATTGTGCGCTGGGACACCGGTGCGGGGACTGGATGATGCCGATTGGGCGGCTGCCAAGGAAAGCATGGGGCGAGTGTTGATTCGGTCTGATGTGGGTGATGCAGAGAAGAAGATGGTGGCTGACCAGGCCTCCCAGTGGGCCCGGAGTCCGATTTACAGTGTGGAGGATGTGTGGAGTGTACTGAAAGATTATGAGCCGTTCGTGCAACAGCATGCCCTCAAACATATGTCGGCTACTCTGATTGTGGGAGCAGTGTTTTAATGGTATTGCCCCCCACATTATTTATGATATTCTGGACAGTGTGTATGCAGCTGACATGGCCCCTAATGACGTTTTTAGCAATGCTACCACGTTGGTTGGATACCGAGGCAGGTTGATCCAAAAGAGCCCGACTGCAGTGTCTCAGTTCCCGATGAGGGAAGTACATCCCATCTAACACCCCGAAATACCAGAACTTCGAAATGGGCAGGACCATGTCGTCAGGCAGCGAGTAGAGGCCCGTTTCCAGAAACAGTGGGTTTACACTCCTTGGAAAAGGAGTGAGGTTTTGTCTCTTAAGACTCAGTTGCCCAACCCTAGGAAAAATCCAACTGCTTATTACAAAGAATTGACAGAGGCTGCGTCGTCGACGGTGATGACGTTGGCAGACATTGAGATGTTTTTCGGTTTGCTGGTACCAGTTGATATTTGGCGGCAGGTGCACGTGCAGGACCACGTAGTGGAATTGGGTGGCAATTGGGGTGAGATCAGCGCATGGGATAAAGAGAGGAAGCCTAAGGCTGAGATACTAGCTTTGCCGGGCCGAATTATTACGTATATGCACTCCTTGATCCCACCTAGAAGAGTAGATTGGGATAAGTTAACAGCATGTCGCCAGAAGAAAGATGAAAGTGTATCCGACTTCTTCACCAGGTTTGAAGGGGTGTTTTGGGATTTTAGTGGACAGGATTTGTCGATGGAGGGAGGTGTCCGGCTGTTTGTCAACAGCTTTGTTACGAATCTGCTTCCTGATATCGCGACTCGGTTGCAGGCTTCGGAGAGCACTTGGACTACCTTCTCCCCATCTGTAATATTAAGCATGGCGCAGTATTATGAGCACAGAGAGAAAGAAGAGAAGGAGAAGGTAGAGAAGAAAAATAAAGAGCTGAAAACGAAGGTGTTGATGCAACAGGCGTCCCAGGGGAACGGTAGAGGGCGGGGCATTGGTCCGGCCCGGCAGCTGCCCCGCACTGGCAGGAGTACTACGCCTGTGGGGCCGAACCAGTGCGCGTACTGTAAGGAGGAGGAGCATTGGCGTAGTGAGTGTCCAACGCTGTGGAAAAGGGTTGAGGCTCCGAGGGGACGGGGGTCCAGAGGACGGGGTCGGGGAGCAGGTGGCAATGGCCGAGGCCGGGGAGGTGAGGAACAGCCAGGTCGGTTTGATCAGAACTATTCTGATGATCCGAGGGGGCGACAGTATTACCATGACGATTATGATTTGGATGAAGTGACGGGACTTACCCACGGCTAGGACAGCCAAGGGGATCAGTTCAGATCCCTGTGGATCAGCGGGGACCTTATGTTACTGCTGATCTGCATGGCTCAGCGAAGAAATTCTTGGTGGACACAGGTGCAATGAATAGCTCTGTTTCTCATTCACTGGCCCCCGGGGCAGCCCTGTCTGGCCAAAATAACGTTTCGGTAGGCTTCTCAAGTATACCGGTTGTGAGCCCCATCTCTGAGCCACTGGCCCTGACTATTGGCCCTTTTACTGTAGATTCGCCCTTCTTATTGACATCTAACTGTGGAGAGAATTTAATGGGTTTGGACTTGTTGAAGAAGTTACATGCGACTATTTCGTGCTCTCCGGACGGTGTCTATATGACCATAGGACCCAATGTAGTGAAATCCAAGCAATGTTTGTCAAAGGATGAGCCCCTTCCCGCTGAGTTTAAGGAGGTGCCGACGACGTTATGGGCTACAGGTGATACGGATGTAGGGCTGTTGCATATACCTCCGGTCTCCATCAGAGTTAAGGACAATGCTGTTCTGCCTCGTCTTCCCCAGTACAAGATACCAAAGGCAGGGGAACGGGCGTTATTGCAGATTATACATGATTTGATTGCGTCTGGGGTTGTTGAAGAGATGACTGCGAATGTGTGCAATAGCCCCATTCTTCCCATTCTAAAAAGGGAACCATTGGGTTCCCCAGATGATCACCCCGATGTCTATCGCTTTGTGATTGATCTGCGTGAGGTGAATAAGATTGTGGTCCCTCAGTTCACTGCTCTCCTGACCATGATTCCTCCCTCTGCCACATACTTTTCTGTCATTGATTTGAAGAATGCGTTCTTTAGTATCCCCATACATCCAGATAGCAGGTATCTGTTTGGGTTCTCCCTGGTCGGCAGAAGTTTTAGATTCTGTCGGGCTCCTCATGGCTATACTGAAAGCCCCAGTATCTATATCAATTGGACTCCCTCGTCCTTCCCTCAGGTAATGTCCTATTACAGTACGTGGACGACCTCTTAATAGCTTCGGATACTGAAAATGGTTGCAAGGATGCAACGGTTAAACTATTATTACATTTGGCCCATCATGGACATAAAGTGTCCCTTTCTAAATTTCAATATTGTCGACAGGAGGTCACCTACTTAGTCTCCTTCCCTCCTTCGACAGTAGGTGACCTAACACCTGAGCGCATCGCTGCTATAACAAAAATGTCCATCATTAAGACGCAACGGGATGTGCGAACCTTTATAGGTATTACTTCGTATTGCCGACACTGGATCTCTAACTTCGCTTTACTAACGAAGCCCCTGCTGTGCCTAACCACTAAAGATGAACATGAACCCCTGCCTTGAACGCATGACTGACAGCATGCTTTTGAGCAGCTAAAAATAGCGCTTTGCTCTGCACCTGTGCTTGGCACTCCAGACTATCAGAAGCCGTTCCTGTTGTACGTACACGAAACGGCTGGCTGCGCGCTCTCTGTCTTAACACAGGCCTTTGGAGGTAAGCAAAGGCCGTGTGCTTATTTCTCTGCTTTGCTCGACAACGTCGCCAGAGCCCTCCCGAGCTGTCTAAGAGTGGTCGCGGCCGTGGCCATTTCTATCCGACAATCGGCAGGGCTCGTCCTTGATACTGATCTCACAGTCATGGTCCCGGCATACTGTGGACACATTTTTGAACAGAACAAAGACGCAGCACCTTACCAGTGCACGTCTGACTGGCTATGAGCTGACCCTGTTTGCACCACATGTCACCATTAAAAGATGTGCCACCCTGAACCCAGCCACGTTACTACCCCTCCCTTCTGAGAATGAGGAGACGGACGTGTATGATTGCATCTTCCGTACCGAAGAAGAGACGAAGGGACGGGTAGACCTGACTGATGTTCCCCAATCTGAACCCCAAGGGGAGCTATATGTCGATGGCTCTTGTTTTAAATTACCAGATGGCACAACAACAGCGGCCTATGCTATCACCACCTTACGCGCTGTAGTTGAGACATCACGAGTTCCCTATCAATCAGCACAAGCTGCAGAGTTGGTGGCCCTTCTTCGTGCCTGCGAGTTGAGTGAGGGACTGGCTGTCAATATATATACTGACAGCCAGTATGCGTTTGGGGTGGCCCATAATTTTGGGCGTCCCATGGAATGAGAATACAGAACGGCCCACTAATACACAGACTTTTGTCAGTTTTGGCACTCCCTAAGAAGTTAGCAATAGTGAAGTGCAGTGCTCACAAGGCAATCACTGATGATGTTGGGAGGGGGAACGCATTTGCAGATCAGATAGCGAAGGAGACAGCACGGACCAAAATGAAAAGGATGTTTGTCGCAGGTCCTGCTAGATGGGTGCCCGAGTGTGCAATGTTTGAGGATACACTGGAAAATGTCAAGGAGATTCAGAGTGAGGCAACAATTGAGGAGTTAGCAATATGGCAAGAGAGCACGGCTAATTTGGATGAGGATGGGTGCTGGACTGACAAATCCGGAAAGCAGAGGTGGATGCCACCGGATGCATTGGTCCTCCCTGTGGTTACCATGGCTCACGGGCCAGCCCACATTAGTGCGAAAGGGATTTGCAAGCTGTTAGACCCCGTATGGCGAAATGACAATATCCCCAAAGTTGCTGCCCATCTGGTGAAGTACTGCATAATCTGCCTGATGCACAATCCTGGGAAGGGTACCCCCACCCCTGTTGGCAGTTTTGCACCGCCTTCCTTCCCTTTCGAGGTTCTCCAGATGGACTTCATCGAAATGGAACGAGTCAATAACTTGAAATATGTGTTAGTGGTTGTCTGTGCATTCAGTAAATGGATTGAGGCCTACCCCACTAAAGAGAACACTGCCATGGCGACGGCGAAGGTACTCTTGAAAGAGTTCTTCCCGCGTTTTGGTTTGCCCCGTTTGATTTGGAGTGACAATGGCAGCCACTTCAATGCCAAGGTCATCCAATTGGTGTGCGACGGGTTGCACATTAGGCAAAAGTTTCATGCGGCGAACCACCCCCAATAAGCAGGCTTGGTCGAGAAGTACAACGGTACTCTCAAGCTGAAAATGGCCAAGATCAAAGAGAGCACAGGATTGCAGTGGCCAGATGCTTTACCCCTAGCACTAATGTCTACGAGAGTCACAGCCCACTCTAGAACAGGATTGTCCCCGTATGAGGTCGTGTTTGGCCGCCCGGCAAATGTTTGGGCGTCCCGCGACCTGGCAAGTTCTCCGACATAGAATACCCCTTGCTTATAGACTACTTCTATGAATTGACTAAAAATTTGCGTTCTATTCACCAACAGATCGCTGAAACATTGCAGCAAAATCCAGAGGGTCCGGGTCACGAGATACGGCCAGGCGATTGGATACTGATCCGGAACATTCAGCGGAAGAGCAGCTTGGAGCCACGCTGGAAGGGACCCCTGCTGGTCCTTCTAGCTACCAGGACAGCGGTGAAGGTCGACGGTCGGAAGAATTGGATACACAGTACCCATTGTAAGAGGGTACCCCTCCCGCTGCCCTATGACCAGTGGGTCGCGGACGGGATTGGGGATTGTGAGACGGAGCAGGTGCCACGGTTCATTCCCTTCTCGGACGCCCAGCTCACGTGGGCACCAACGGAGGAAGAGAGCCATGCGGTGCTGAATGCGGGGGTGCCGCCTGAAATTAAGGCCATCCAAGAGCCCCAGCCTGTTGGCCCACCTGGGATTGAGTCACGTCCAGTTGAGCCCCAATCCACTGACCTGTCTGAGTCTGCACCCTTGCCCCTTGGTCCCCTTGAGCCTGACCCTTTGTTCTCTGACCCCGCTGTGCCTGGAGTGTTGAGGTACAATTTGCGCCCCCGCAAGAGGAGCAGTGCACCGAAGGGAAAGTCCGATTAGTAGGGATGGACTGCATTGCTGAGGAATAGGGCGAACGTACCCTGCCCGTGGTACCAACGATAGCTTAGGGAAAGGGAGATTGGTGCATTGTTTGGACAGTCAACAAACAGGGCAAACGGACTGCGTTTCTGAAGAGAAAATACCTTGCTCAGCAATGTGGGATCTGGATCCGAGCTAGACGAACAGCTCCACCGCTGGTGCTCAACAGTGCCTACGCCTAACGAACAATATACTGTCTTATTTCCTTGCTCTTATTCCAGCTTGGCTCAAAGTGTAAGTCTTTTCCGCTGCTCTAAGAAAACGTATCCCTTTGGTCGCCCCATTCAGGAGGAAGAACAGCCTTTCGCAGCTCCGCGTTCTGAGCGGGATGGGCCTGTCTGGTCCTCCTGGTCTGTGAAAAGTAAAGCTGTGTTCGTAGCAATTATTCTGATTTCTTTAATAATGATACTTGGGGTAACGTATTTTCTCGAGGAGAAATATCCTGTGCCCTAATCGGGTCACTTCCTTCACATTCAAAGGCCATATTACACTGTGCTCCAGGGGCGCAGTGGTCAAGTGTGCCCGCTTTTTGTACCCCCTGGGCACTATGGTATTACGAAAGGGCACAGAGGCAAATATGCCCTTAGGAGGCGCACTGAAAGTGTGCAACAAAACATTGGCATGCTGTCAGTGGGGCCCCTAAGTGCAGCCCTCTGGAGGGGAGAATTGGGGTCCCATTGACCTTCCAGACATCTCCCTGTAGGCGGGTGCAGTCACTCACTGCACCCGCCTGCAGAGGGATCTCTAACCCTTCTTTAAAGTGTAGGTGGAATGCCATCTGCAGAGGGAAACACGGAGCGGCTTTGAAGCAGCCGCTTCATATATCACTCATTGCACTGCCCCCAGGGAAGCGTGAGTTCTAGGCTGCCCTGGTGACAACGCATTCACTGTACTAGGGCACAATGTCCCTGCTTAAAGATGCACTGTGGCACAAACAAGGACAGTGCGCCTTATATGTAATACAGTCTTTGAGGAACAGCTTGACACTGATCGTCCTTGAAAGTCATTTGTCATTCATGAGGAACATGAAGAACCTTTTACTCCCTGCTTGATATATTCATTCCTGTGAGTGTGTGTTGTCTATGGTCAGCTAAAAGTGCCAAGTCTACACCGACATTAGAATGCTCTACAAAAGTCTCATAATATAGAAACCTGTTATGTCTAGTTAATTACATTCCATTTATGGTGACGTACAGAATGTAGAATGCGATGTTATTACTTACAATGTCACTAAGTAATATAGAATGTGAGGAGTGTCAGTTGAAGATTGCTAGTCGACTGATGCAGACGTGTTGGCCCCTTGTTATCTGTTGTCTTTTCTACAATAGAGAAGTCTTGAAAAGTACTTAATTCGTGGTACTGATCACAACAAGACCTCAAAAATTCTTCAAAATGTTGCCAGTCCTGCAGGTCATTCAAAATCGATTAGCAACTTAGCCTAAGCACTACGCCCTCAACCCAAGACCTATACACTATGGTGCATTAACCCACTGAGATGTAGAATCTGGCAGTAAAAGAATTGCGATAGGAAGCAATATACAAAAATAAGTTAAAGCTTGTTTTTATTGTGTTTTATTTCACAATTTTACAATCTCCATGTGCTGTATTAACTTCTGATATTCATTAGAAAAGAAATTCTAGGATTTAAACTTCTGATTCATAGATAATAGCTGTCCACTGTGAATAGTAAACCTACCCAGACTATTTGAGTGAAAATTATAATGTACAAGTGATGTCACAACTTACTCGAGGCAGATGGCAGAAAAAGTAGTAGTGAACTTACTTGGCATCTAGGCTCTCACTGCCCTAGCATCTTTCATTACAAGTTTTGAGCCGAGTTTCGAAGGGGGCATGGTTCCTCTGCCAAATCACTGCCTCTATCAAAGAAGCTTAACATAACCAAGAGAGGGAGAGGTTTATTTATAGCTTCAGGTTTTGTGCAGGCCCCACTGCTGCAAACAACAGATGGTCTGACGTGCAACTTGCAAGCACCTTAAACCATATCGGACTGTGCAGAGCATTGCCCGGCCTGCCTTCAGTAACATTTGACAAGTCTGCCTTACCTCCTGCTGGGTGATTGACAGCCAACAATAATGCAGGATGAAGTGCAAGTTCACCAGTTTTGGAGAAGGCGGTGTGTGTAACTGTAATGTCACAAGTCACCAACTTAGTTACAGTGGCAGGCTTTTTGCTTTCACGTTTATTTTGTTCAGGAAGACGGTGGAACTGAGTCCTTAATATGACAGACTACACTCGTCAGGCAGGATGAGGACCCATAAATAGTTCCCAACACGCACAAAAAACAGCTCGTAAATATAAGTGGACAAGTATTTTCTGCATTGTTCTGCATTCTGTCCATTAATTGTTCTTTTAGCTTAAAACAAAATGAAACTTGTACCCAATGATTCAAGATGGCCAACACAATCGTCAACCGATGCAAGAGTTAAAGGAATCCTGGGAAATTTCGTTTTTTCAGGTACTGTGACATAGTGCATTCTCCAAGATACAAAATCTTTCAACAAGTGGAATCAACACTCTGCGACCATTGTCAGCCTTTCCTTCCTCTAAATGAACTTGGCTTGAGCGAGTTCAGCGAATAACTCCCACGAGCCCTAAACAATACCTCATGTATCCCAAAACCCATTCCTAGATGGGTGGAATACTGATGGACAGAATAGAAGATCTGTAAATGGGTTACCAGCTATTTTTCCTTTCTGCAGAATGTACACATTTACCAAAATTGCCACGAAGCGTGAAGTTAATAGTGTCACACACCCAAGTCATTAGATGCGAAAATAAGGAATGATAACAGTGTAGCCACTGGCTATTGTGGGTCATTCTCTCAATAAGGAGACTCTCACTTCCTGTGATAATACAGCCATTGTTATTATGCTTACCCACAGGTTCATAATCACAGCCAGCAATGTTGTAATCTTCTGCCTAATTTTGGTATCACGTTCGGTGTGAAGCAAGGCGTTTCCCCCGCAATTACAAGGGGACACATGGGTGGGAAGAGGAAAGGGTACACAAAGAAGACAGTTGCAAGAAGGAGTTTTGTGGCCTAGGAAGTACATGCACTGCACTACTTGCTCTTCAAGCCTAGCATCATATTGATGTGTCATATTGATGTGTCAACTGTGTTATGCCACCCGATAACCCCCAATTAAAGCTGTTCAGTTTAGTAAGCTACTGGCCTCATTGGGGATCTTATTTGTAAGTCAACGTTACAACACTGGCGACAAGGCAGTTTTCGGCCTGGGTGTGCTGATCAGACACGTACTGCTTCTACCTGCTAGTTAACTCGTGCCTTGCTGCTTCAGAGCAATATGTTGCTCTTTGAAGAAGAAAAAGTCTGCATTAAGTGTGAACCTAGTGTCTGCTGCTATCAACATACAGCTCCAAATGCTGCTGATTCAGTGACTTGGGTGAGCATCACCCTGCTTAATACTGAAAATCTGGGTTCCATGTCGTGTTGATGGATAAAATACTTTGAAATTTACATGGGTGCACTTGGAATTGAGAATCAAGAGTCTAATATGTTTGCTCATGCAATGCTGGTCCAGGCACCTGTAACATTTTTCATTTTAAAGGAACTTGATGGCTTATTTGCTTTAGAATAAGAATGTGGATTTTGAAGGTCATATTTCACTCAACTGTGCACATAACTGGCAGGACCAATGACTCCTTTATCACATGACTAAAGAAGCATGTTCCACAATGTGATTTTGACAATTATAACTTTGAAATGGCACTTCCTTCTTAAATCATTGGAGGTTGTGAGTCCGCTACCTTCTGCCAAAGTTTTTGTAGAAACCTTGCAAACTAGAGAACATTCCAGCCATGGCCAGAGTATCACACAAATATGAACATCGAGAGAAAGGCTTAAGTTGTAGAACTGGCGCCTGAGGCATTGTGGCCACAAAACATCTGCTAAGTTAACAAGCATTTGCAATGCAATAGGTCTCGCATTTACGCAAGTTTGAGCTATTGACATTGCAAATAACAATGCCTTTTATTTTTGTTTTCATTTTTAAAACATAAATAAAAGGCATTGTCATTTACAATGCCAATAGCTTAAATTTGCGTAAATGCGAGACCTATTGCATTGTAAATGCTTGTTCTCGATGTGGGCGCTTGGTGATAAACCACAACGAATATTGGTGTAAAAAGATATACACGTACGTAATCAGGCACGTATATAGCTACATTGCAGCAAATATTTCCTTGAAAATTATTCGGTTTACTACACAGTACGTATACAGCACATAATCCTCTGCGCTGCACTATTAAGAAACACACGCACACAGACAGACATATATATATATATATAATGCAATTGATGCGTGTGTTTATAGATATTTGTTTTTATGTTTCGATAGATGTATGCACACGCGATTCAGAGATAGCGACTCCATGCTAAAGGTCACGTGACAGCCCCATGCTCCGAGGCCATTTTGGGAGGCCTATAACTCTGCCCCCTTTAAACCAATTGTGGCCACATTTCTAATTTCCCAAAGCTCGCGAGCAGCAAATAAGTCTCTTGTAGTAAGAGGGACGTCACGTTGCTTTCCCCGAATGAAGCCTGCATCTAAATAAACACCACACGTGCATTAGAAATCAAATGGTATGCGCGAGCGTGCACGGGTTCATATACTGAGGGCTCATATAGGTTATATATAGCTGCACACACAGACACACCCACGTCGAGGCGCACGCACCGCACACTCCCGGGACCCACCTTTGTTGCAGAGACGCCCGTGGAGCAGTGCGAAGAGCAGGAGCAAGAGGAGGGGTACAGTGCAGGGGGTGCAGGACTCAGGGATCCCCATGGCCGCTTCTGGCTTGGTGAGCGCTCAGTGCAACAGTGAGGGAGGGCCGCGTCTGTCGTCTGTCACCAGGCCAGTCCTCGAGCACCTGGCGGCCTCTCCCTAGTCTGTCTCTTAGACTGACTGACTAGCTCCTTGGATACCGTATCGGGGGTGTCTGTCTGCCTCCTGGTTACCGTACCCTGGATGTCTGTCTCCCTGGTTACCGTATCCGTGATGTCTGCCTGTCTCCCGTGGTACTGTCTCCGAGATGCTCGTCTGTCTCCTGGTTGCCGTTCTCTGGATGTCAGTCACCCGGGTTAGCGTATTTTGGATGTCTGTCTGTGTCCTGGGCGTGTGTGGGATGTCTGTCTGTCTCTCCCGGGTACCCTATGCCCGATGGTCCCTCAGTCTTTCTGGGTCCTGTTCTCGGATGGCCGTCTCCTTGGTAACAGTCTCGGGGTGATGGGAGGGGTGCTGGGTTTGGGGTCCGGGGAGGATGAGAAGGAGGAAAAGGAGGGGGATGTTGTTTGCTGGTCTTCGGTCCCCGCTTAGGATGCTGCCCAGAATTAAAACAAGGGAAAGTGAAAGAGCGCCATGCGCGCGTTGTAGGCACGCCGTGAGCGTGCACATCGGCGTGGCCTGCGGCTCGTGCCCAGCGGCGGCGCCTGCGGACTTCGCCGGACTTGAATAAGTGCTGCGCGGCTCGTGCGGCCCAGGGACGGGGCCGCCAAAGCAAAAAAAAAACAAAAAACAGTAGAGGAAGTCCGGCGGGAGCCCACCCCGCCTTTGTGAATGCTGCATGGTGCGGCCAAAGCAGGATTTCAGGCGGGGCTCCTGTGAGCAAGACGGAGCCCCGCGTGTTGCTGCAGTGACCGGCTGAAGACGGAGACCAGCCGAGGAGCAGCGCAGAGTCCCCACAAGAGCAGGTAAGTGGGGTGAGGCATGCTGTGCGTGTAAAGCGCGCCGCGCTTGGAGCTTTCGTGCGCATTAAAAAAAAGAAAGTGATATTGCATGAGGCTTGCGAGGACGGAAGGGGGACAGGAGATGTGCACATCGCGTGTCTGTACGTGCGTGTTCATGGGCGCGTTCACATTTGCAGTCTGTCCTGCGCGTGCACATCTCCTGTCTCCCTTCCGAAGCAAGTCGGTAACAATAGATCTCGCTAGCGACAGCGCTTTCGCGCTGCGTCGCTAGGCGAGACCTAAAAAGTCTGGTTACTGCTTTTGATAAACACATTGATGAAACAGAAGGAGACTGCTATGTGTGTCAGAACCTGAGAAAGGTAAATGTCGATGCTACTGAAGAGTGTGTGGAAGGGAGTTGCAATCTTATCCTCGACATCCCCCGACGCAGCCACATCACACCCCACCTGAGAGACCTGCACTGGCTCCCTGTCAACAAGAGGATAACCTTCAAGCACCTCACCCACGCACACAAAGCACTCCACAACTCCGGACCAGCCTACCTCAACAGACGACTCAGCTTCTACACCCCCACCCACCAGCTCCGCTCGACCAGCCTCGCCCTCGCCACAGTCCCCCGCATCCGGAAAACGACCGCCGGCGGTAGATCCTTCTCCCACCTCGCCGCCAAGACCTGGAACACCCTCCCCACCAACCTCCGACAGACCCAAGACCTACTGGCCTTCAGAAGACTCCTCAAGACCTGGCTCTTCGATCAGTAGCAGCACCACCCCCTTCTTCCCCCAGCGCCTTGAGACCTTCGCGGGTATGTAGTGCGCTTTATAAGTGACATGATTGATTGATTGATTGAATCTACTTTTTCTGACTTATTGTCACAAGACAGCACTTGTTAACTTCAATAGAAGATTGCCCTCATTTTCCCTGAGGAAATGGCCATTCCAAGCACTGCAACCGAAGTAGTCGTAAATGCGAGGAATAAAATCCTTTTCCACTTTTGCCATTCTATCCACAGTGAAGTCAGTACATGGGTTCTTTTTTGTAGGAAAGAACTGAAGAACGTTGCTGCACGCCTTAGCTACTATCATTGGAAAATACTCTGCTGTAGTCTCAGCCCTATGGCGTTGTGGAACTCTTCAAGGCAACTGAAAGAAAGCACTACAGATTGCCAAGGCCACACAGTTCTCAATTTCTGAGGTGCTCTGGCAGACACCACACAACTACTGAGACACACTGATAGAGCAGTGTTGCCTCTTATCTATTTATGACAATTTTACACAGAAATGGTTTGTGACACTTCTAACATGATAATGACAAAATGTGTGTTAGGTTCCATGTATCAAGAAACACACAAATGAAGTTTGCTTTAGATACTGCATCGTAAAAGCATGCAGAATGTTTAAAGTAGTTTTCTGATAACACATAACAGTCAATAGTTTGATGTGAAAATTGCCATTTTAGTGCCGTGTTCTTATGCTTAGATAAACGTGATAAATAAATGATAACACAGAAACTTTCTATGCAAGAATAAAATTTCTTCATGTGTTAGAAAACGGATAATAATAATAGAATGTGTAACTTGAGCGCTGACATTGACAGGGAAAGTAGGTGTTACACGAGGTTACGTTATGATTTTCACTTTGTAAAGTTTAACTTTGATGTGCTTTTAAATCCTGTATGCTGTAATAATATATAAAGATGCAAAAGAGATTTACAAAATCGTACGTGAAGTGTTAGTGAATATTTTTTTTAATTATGAGTACCCTAAACTTACATGAATTAATTGCAATTCGTATTGAAATGATATTAATAAGCTTAATTGAAGAACTAAAGCACTATTCTATGTAACAAGAGATTCCTATTTTAGCACACATTCATCGTGCACAAGCTTTATTTTATGAAGGCCTCCAACTTAGCTTCCTTTCCAAGTATGAACTTATGAACTGAATAGTCTGAAGCCTATGGGAACCTTTCGTAAAGTTTCCACTTGTGTCCTGATTCTCCATCACCTTCTTTGACGTTTGTAGCTTACTTGACTAGCCTTGCAACAAAAGTGCTACTTCCTAGAGGAAATGCTTGAGAATGGACAGAAAAGGGATAAGAGCATGAAATCGTCTACTTCCTAAATGAAATAAATGATTGTATGACTAAACTACAGTGGTTCTAAGGAAATTGCGAGTAATGGATTACTTAATTCTTCCGGATCTGTATACTTTTACTTACTACATCATCTTATCCTATTGTGAGCAACCAATGGGACAGAGTGTTCTGACAAATTTGGTGATGTCAAGGGTAGTAAACCTGGAATGGATGGAGTATAATTGCCTACATTTTGAACTAAGGGGCGTTACCCCTTTACCCATCTTGCGGTACAGAGACTGACAATTTGGACTTCCAGAAACAATGCGAACTATGACGAAACACTGCGATTTGCTGCCGGCTGGTATGCTACCGTGGTGAAACCTTTTCGGCTGAAAGGGTTCTCGTCAGAGCAGCTGTGGCACTGACACTAAAGTGCAGACAGAGGCAGACAATTCTGTCCATGAACTGGAGCTGGTCATTTGGAATTTACTGAACTTTCCTAATAGGGTTAGTATGAGATGCAGCTGATCTCCTTACTAATTCACTTCCCTTAGGATAAAATCTTCCTCGGCTGAGGAAGATAGTTCCTTCATATTTGGATCTCGCAGAGCTTGCAAATGCTTATTAAACCTGATCTATTTGAATTTAGGTTGTATGCTAATTATTTGAAAATAGAAATAAAAATAGAAATTTAGATAAATTACTTTGCTGATTCTGTCTCATTATTTGCTTGTGGCTAAGTTTCAATTTGATTTGGTGGTTAACTAAACTAGAGGTGGGATTACCTGGGAGATTACACCCAATATTGTATGTTTTAATTATCTTATTCCAGGTCCTCATATGATAATAGCTCATCCTCTAAGTATTCCAGTCCCTTTCAGCACAGAACAAGATCCATCGGAGGATCTAAGAAATTCGATGTGGTAGGCTGAGGTTAAGCTGGAATGAAAAAATATATATATATAGTTTGAGGCTCAACACTTTAACGCTACAACAACGCCCACACAGTACAACTAGTGTCACAACTGCAGAACTCAAGTTGGGTAGGGGGAACAGGACCAAAGTACCTCACCTCACAGAGGAGCCTGTTCCTAGACTACTGCTGGAAGTAAATCAGAAGGAAAAAATTAGATCACATGCCAACAAGCAGCAGAAGGTTTAACATTCTGGTCTGTGTCAAGGGGATCTTGCACTTGTCAAGTTCAGAGACACTTGTGTAGATGACCAGAACTTTGATTCCCATCCTAATCTGGGTCTTGAATAGCAAAAGATCTATGGTCATGACAACCTCATCATAAGTTGCAATTCCTTGTATTTTCACACAATACAAGGTGATTCAAATGGGGTGAACTTGACAGAGGAACTCTCAGATCTAGTTTTGAACTGGGAAGACATTTTTACTCTGTAGGTCCCTGTGTGGAGCCCATGTTTCATTGCTTTTCTGCTTTCCATGATCCTGTGGTATTTCTTGGTTATCTGGTTCAAGGTATTTTTTCGCCCACCGGGGCGTTCTTTAGCAACTCAGTAGCCTTATTATTCCTTTTACTTACCTGGTCATTGACATCACGATCTGGTTGAGTATGTCCTTTCACTGATCCAATGTTTCTGCTGTCCTTTCTCCTTATGACACGTATGTATCTCACACTGGTGTTTTGGGGATCTCTATGCACTAGCTGGTGGCTAGACTGGCGATTTATGTTTTCCTTATGTTTGTCCTGTGTGCACGCCCCCTTTAGCAAACTTCATCCATTTATTTGAGTGTCCTAACCTGTGCCTTCCCTCTCATTATGAGTATTAGTAGGGGATGTTCTGTACTATGATACCCCTACTCACCATAGTGTATTATCTATTGTATGTTTATATTATATTTATTGTTCCTCTAGGCGCATCTCATCTTGTGTCTCGCACTTGACCAGCTCGCCCTGAAGAAGGTTGACCCACATTTGGGATAGACACCGAAACGCGCGTCGGGGCTGGAGCTATATGTGTCTCCCTTGTTTCTACTTTACCTCCTGAGAAGAAACCGGATTATGAACTGCATTACTGACTGAGGAATTGATTCCCTGATGTATATTGTTATATAAAGCATCCGCCTTGTATCACTAAATTTTACATGTTTTCTCCTTAATTTCGGGAGGATTGCTGCTATTGTCCAAGAATGTGCATTAGTATTTAATGAATCTTGATGCTGTTGGAATGTATGAGTATGTGTGGGTATGTGTTTTGTTGGTTCGGTTTGAAAGATTGTGTGTGCGCGATACAGGATGCGTCTAGATTTTTCTGATATTTATCCTTATTATATTTTTTTACAATTTTGATAAAACAATACAAATAAACTTGATATTTGCAACATACAATGTATTCTGCAATATAATTGGGAAGGCTAGTATCTTAGGACTGTTTTAGCATATCTGTGACTTTCAGCACCTTTTAAAAGTATTTCAGGCAGAGGGTTTGTCTCTTGACTGCTATTTGACACTTGTGTAGATGACCAGAACTTTGATTCCCATCCTAATCTGGGTCTTGAATAGCAAAAGATCTATGGTCATGACAACCTCATCATAAGTTGCAACTCCTTGTATTTTCACACAATACAAGGTGATTCAAATGGGGTGAACTTGACAGAGGAACTCTAAAATCTAGTTTTGAACTGGGAGGAAATGTATGCAGCTGATCGAACCTTTCCGGGATAAATGGCCTAGCTGATCGAATGCATTACTGTGAACTGACCGCTCACACCTCCTCTAACAAGAAGTCCTCCTCCACCACATCTCCGCCTCCATTTTTCTATCTACCATGTAACCCCTCAATGCACAACTTCGTCTTCAAAGGAACAGAATATCTCTTGAGACCAATCAAAACCATTGTCCACACGATTTTGGTGAAGCATCAAATAAAGCTATGGAGCTGTAACCTGACGTTTCCTGGAATTGCTTTTTTTAAACATCGGAAAGGAACAAGTGGTCCGTACCTGCTGTGCTGTGGTGATACCTGCGATGCAGGTTTAATCAATATATATATATATATATATATATATATATATATATATATATTCACTGAAAAAAAAACACAGGTTTCAGGGACGTTATAGTTAGTTGGACATTTTACTCATACAAAACCAGAGAAATTCAGCCCTTATAGTTAGTTGAGCTAACTATAACTCGCGCCCCCGCAATGCACTGCTGATGACGTCACACATTACATCATTCATGACATGGTCAATGACATCACTGATGACATCTCAAATGACATCACTGATGACATCATCCAGTGACTGTGTTTCTGTAAAGTTTAAATATGTTTTATATATATATATGCCAAGGTGTATTGAAGAATGAGTGGGTGTATAAGTGTCTGAATGGATGATTTAGTAGGTGCGTGACTGACTGTATAAGTGAGTGATTAAACGTGTCTTACTGAATGCATGGGTTAGTGACTAAACCGTGTGAATGTCTGTATCAGTCTGTCAGTTGGTGTGTAAGCGGCTGCATGGGTTGGTGAGTAGCTACATGAGTGTCTATATGGGTTATTGATTGGTTGTCTGAGTGCCTGAGTGTCTGTGTGGGTGGGTGAGGGGTGTGTGACTCTGCA
This sequence comes from Calotriton arnoldi, assembly GCA_963921515.1. Lineage (NCBI taxonomy): Eukaryota > Metazoa > Chordata > Amphibia > Caudata > Salamandridae > Calotriton > Calotriton arnoldi. Next base: position 1,600,221 of record CAWUFW010003238.1, read on the forward strand.
TAGATGTGTGAGTGGGTGATTCACTGGGTGTATGGGTTCAAGAGTGCATCTGTGAAGGGCAGTATGGGTGGGTGAGTGTGTGTATGGGTGTGTTGGTGAGTGAATGGATGTCTCAGTGGTACATGTGAGTAACTACATATGTGAAAGGCAGTATATGTGAGTGTTGGAGTATATAAATGACTATATGTGAGAGTGAGTGATTGTGAGAGTGGCTGTATGGATGAGTGTGTGCTTGTATCAGTGATTCTATAAGAGAGTAAGTATGTGTTAGTATCTGTATGAATAAGTGAGGTGGTGTGTGTATAACTGTATAGGTGAATCAATGGGAGTGTGATTCATTCTTTGCATGACTGACTAGGTGTGTGAGTTACTCTATGGATGAGTGCGGTGTGTGAGTGTTTGTATAGGTGTATGAGTGCATTTGATAGTGCTGTATTGATGAGTGACTGCATGTATGAGTGACTGTATGGGTGAATGAGTGGATGTGTGTGTGGACCTAGGAATCAGTGAGTGGGTATGTAGTAACTGGTATTGGTGTGTCTATGGTTTCGAAAATCGTAGTCTGTATTTTAGAGTGGGTGTATCAAAGGTTATATTAGGGTGTGAGGAGGTGCATCAGATGATCACGTGGATGATGTCATCAGTGATGTCATTTGAGATGTCATCAGTGATGTCATCAGTGATGTCACTGACCATGTCATGAATGATGTAATATGTGACGTCATCAGCAGTGCATTGCGGGGGCGCAAGTTATAGTTAGCTCAACTAACTATAACGGCTGAATTTCTCTGGTTTTGTACGAGTGAAATGTCCAACTAACTATAAGGTCCCTGAAATCTGTGTTTTTTTCAGTGAATTTCTAAGGTTTTTTAAATGCTAATTTCTAACTATAACGTCCCTGAAACCTATGTTTTTTTCAGTGAATTTCAAAGGTTTTTTAAATGCTAATTTCTAACTATAACGTCCCTGAAACCTATGGTTTTTTCAGTGAATTTCAAAGGTTTTTTAAATGATAATTCCTAACTATAACGCCCCTGAAACCTATGGTTTTTTTCAGTGAATTTCGAAGGTTTTTTAAATGCTAATTTCTAACTATTCCTACAGAGGTAGGACATGTGCAGAAAGAGGAAGAAAAGCACAGAAAGAAGCAAGAGAAATGTAGAAAGAGGCAACAGAAGTCCAGAAAGACTAAGAAAGGTGCAGAAAGAAGCAAGAGATATGCAGTAAGAACCAACAGAGGTGCAGAAAGAGGCCTTGTTGCAAAGTCATCCTGAGCCTCCAACTTTTTGCTGACTGGTACTGGTGGTAACTGACTCCGACTAACCAGGCCCGGAGCCAGTGCTATGCTGAAAGACACTTAGAATACAGTGAAAACACCTACATACACTAGGGTACACTATGGGTTGGGGTACCCCTGTGATTGGCATGACCTCCCCTGTAAGGCCCTAGTACATAAGAGGGCAGGGGGATTAAAAATACCTCTAAGTCAGAGGTGCAGAAAGAGGAAATAGAAGTGCAGAAAGACGCAAGAGAGGTGCAGATACAAGCAAGAGAAGTGCAGAAAGAGGCAAGAGAAGTGCAGAAAGAGGCAAGAGAAGTGCAGAAAGAAGCAACAGAGGTGTAGAAAGAAGCAAGAGAAGTGTAGAAAGAAGCAAGAGAAGTGCAGAAAGAGGCAAGAGAGGTGCAGAAAGAAGCAAGAGCAGTGCAGAAAGAACCAACAGAGGTGCAAAAAGTGGCAAGAGAGGTGCAGAAAAAGGTAGGAGGGGTGCACAAAGAGGCAAGAAAGGTACAGAAAGAGGCAGGAAGGGTGCAGAAAGAAGGAAAAGAAGTGCAGAAAGTAGTAACAGAGGTGCTGAAAGAGGCACAAAGGGTGCAGAAAGAGGCAACAGAGGGACAGAAAGAGGCTGGAGAGGTGCAGAAAGAGGCAAAAGGGGTGCAGAAAGAGGCAAGAGGGGTGCAGAAAGAGAAAAGAGGGGTGCAGAAAGAGAAAAGAGGGGTGCAGAAAGAGAAAAGAGGGGTGCAGAAAGAGAAAAGAGGGGTGCAGAAAGAGGCAAGAGGTGCTGAAAGAGGCAAGTGAGGTGCAGAAAGGGGCAAGAGATCTGCAGAAAAAAGCAACAGAGGTGCTGAAAGAGGCAAGTGAGGTGCAGAAAGAGGCAAGAGAGGTGCAGAAAGAAGCAAGAGAGGTGCAGAAAGAGGTAATAGAAGTGCAGAAAGAAGCAACAGAGGTGCGGCCAGAGGGGTGCAGAAAGAAGCAAGAGCAGTGCAGAAAGAACCAAGAGAGGTGCAAAAAGAGGCAAGAGGGGTACAGAAAGAGGCAAGAGGGGTACAGAAAGAGGCAGCAGGGGTGCAGAAAGAAGTAAGAGAAGTGCAGAAAGAGGCAAGAGAGGTACAGAAAGAGGCAAGAGAGGTGCAGAAACAGACAGGAACGGTGCAGAAAGAAGGAACAGGGGTGCAGAAAGAGGCAAGAGAGGTGCAGAAAGAGAACAGAGGGGTGCAGAAAGAGGCAAGAGATCTGCAGAAAAAAGCAACAGAGGTGCTGAAAGAGGCAAGTAAGGTGCAGAAAGGGGCAAGAGATCTGCAGAAAAAAGCAACAGAGGTGCTGAAAGAGGCAAGTGAGGTGCAGAAAGAAGCAACAGAGGTGCAGAAAGAGGCAAGAGGGGTGCAGAAAGAAGCAAAAGCAGTGCATAAAGAACCAACAGAGGTGCAAAATGAAGCAAGAGGGGTGCACAAAAAAGTAGGAGGGGTACACAAAGAGGCAAGAGAGGTACAGAAAGAGGCAGGAGGGGTGCAGAAAGAAGGAAGAGAAGTGCAGAAAGAAGTAACAGAGGCGCTGAGAGAGGTGCGAAGGGTGCAGAAAGACCAAGAGAAATGCAGAAAGAGGTAACAGAGGTACAGAAAGAGGCAAGAGAGGTGCAGAAACAGACAGGAAAGGTTCAGAAAGAGGGAACAGGGGTGCGGAAAGAGGCAAGAGAGGTGCAGAAAGAGAAGAGGGGTGCAGAAAGAGAAAAGAGATCTGCAGAAAAAAGCAACAGAGGTGGTGAAAGAGGCAAGTGAGGTGCAGAAAGGGGCAAGAGATCTGCAGAAAAAAGCAACAGAGGTGGTGAAAGAGGCAAGTGAGGTGCAGACAGAAGAAAGAGGGGCAGAAAGAGGCAATAGAAGTGCAGAAAGAAGCAACAGAGCTGCAGAAAGAGGCAAGAGAAGTGCAGAAAGAGGCAAGAGATGTGCAGAAACAGGCAGGATATGTAGGAAGGTGGAATCTGACTACATGGTTGCCCCCACTTTTTTTCTGGTGTTTTGATGGTTTTTGACTTAGTTTGGCTGGGAACCTGCTATTCAGGTCCCCAGCCTATCTGCTTTCTCTTATAAATTGATTCCATGTACTTTAGGTACACCACAGATTGGATTCTGGAGTGCCCTTATAAGTCCCTAGTATATGGTATACTATGTACCCAGGGCATAGGTACCCCAGAGGCCTACCAGGGGCTGAAGCATGTATTGTGCCACCCCTGGAAGGCCCTCCAAAATGACACCACAGGACTGCTACTGCAGCCTGAGTAAGGTGGTGCATGCACCCCTTACAGAGATATAGGTTCACTATATCTCACCTATCACTGCACATAGAAACCTATCAGTCACCCCTATGGCAGGCCTTATCAATCCTGAAGGCAGGGTGCTTGGTTTTATATGAGAGGGTGCCCATGCATGAGCAGAGCCCCTCTGCAGCCTTCGGAATCTCCTCTCCGGGGTTGTCTGTGGTGCAGCCTGACCATATACTCTTAAGTGCATTATATCTCAACAGTAAGTGCTAACTTTGGGATGGCTGCACGGAAACATGTTGTGTTTGGTGTCAAACACCTTGGAATCATACCCCCATACCAGTAACTGGTGTGGGAGTATGATCCCACCCTTCTAGAGGGAGAGACATGACAGCACTGGTATACCCGTGACCACCTAAACAGAGCCTGGCATCACAAAATGGATGCTGCAGCCACAGACACGAGTCTGGCCTCCTGCTGCTGACCGAAACTCCGGCAGGGGAGGCCTGGACAATAGGTTTCCTGTCCCAGGGAGGTGTTACCACCTCCCAGACACGCCTTAGTGGAATGGGGCTGGGTGGGTGCACTCCAAGACTGCTTTGAAGTCCTGCACTGGGGGCACATTTGGTGTCCTCGTGCATACCCTAGTTCAAACCGGTTGCAGGGGCTGTCAGCCCCTGCTCTGGCGCGAAACTGGACAAAGGAAATGGGTGTAGCCACCCCTCTTTCCAAACCCTCCCATAGGTGGGTCCCCAGAGTTAGTCCAACCCCTTTCTTTAGTATAAGTAAGGGAACCCTGGCAACAGGACTTGAGATATCCCTGGATGAAACTCTGCAACTGAATCCTGGAACTTCGACGCTCTACTAAAGACTAGAGGACTGAAGAAATCTCCCTTGGGGTCAAGGAGTGACGCCCCTGCTTGGCAGGCACCAACGAAGCATTTGCCGGTCTGCATCTCCGAAGCTCCCGCCAGACTCCGAAGTACTTGCAGCCCAGGAAGAGGATTTCCAGACATCTCAGAGGCCGACCCGAGTACCCAGCAAAGCTGAGACCCGCAGCCCTCATGAGTAGCGTGGAACCGGAACCCTTGGTCACCGTGCACATTGGCTAGTGCATTGACTTCTCGACGACTCTTGAAGTCCTGCTTTGGGTTACTCGTAGCCCATGCCCCGAGCACCATTTGCACCGAAGATTGTGAGCCTACACTCCACAAGTGTTCCGTGGGCCCGCTTCCTGCATTTCCGCTTGGGGCTCCCTCGCGATCCCTGGTCCGTCGACTGGTGGGTCCCCGTGAAGGCAACTCTGATTTTCTTTGGGCGTTTCTGGTTGCTCCAGACGTGCCCTAACTCCCCACCAAGTGGTGAGTCCCTCAGACCTTGCTGGTCTGCTCCGAAGCATCTTTCTCCTTTCTGCGTGGGTTGATGTTGCCAAGGCTTGTTGTGTTCAATCCGGACACCAACGCTGCAGCACTCGACATCCTTCGTGGGACAGCTCGAATCCACCTCCTGGTCGTCGTCGCCTCCTGGTCCTCGTGGCTGAAGAGTAAAGCTTCACCTCTTTCACCTGAAGCACCCGACATCGGTGGGCATTCGACTATCGTGCCCCTGGTCACTGGCAAGTGACCCAGACTCTGTCCCCTCTGCTTTCAGGTTCTTCTCGGCTCTGATCCAGGCTTGGATCTCTTCGGACACTTCGCATCTTCCCGGCAGCAGCACTTCGTGGCAGGCTGCCATTGAAAACGACGACGCGACCCGACACCATTTGACACCTATGCACCCGGCTTCCCTGGGTGAGGTAACTCGAGTACTCTGGTGCTCCTGTGGGTGTTGACCCTAGAACTGTCTAAGTCCAAGAGGGTTTGGTCCTAGTCCATTTCTAAGTGTCCCTAAACTCCAAAACTCTTACCGCGACTTTCCCATAGACTTTAACGGAGCTCGCGGCTGTGTTCACACACTGCACACAGCCCCCGTGGGTCCCCTGTGTCACTACCTTGGGTGGTTCCTTGGGGTCCCAGCGATTCTACAGGCTCTAGGCCTTGTGTCTACTCAAGTCGTGGTTCTTATACCACTTTCTTAATATATGGTTTGGTACGCCCCTAGGGCTAATCGTATATAGTGCTAATTTACTGTGCTATTTGACTTGTAACTTGTGTACTTCGACCTCTAGCCTCATAAAGAGACTATAGGGTAGTGTTTAGTAATAAATACATATATTATATATACATACCTGGTGTGGTTCTCCTTTCATTTGGTCATTCATGAGCTTATAACTGGTAAAACAAACAGCTTAACACTCCTTCAAGACTTAGCCTGAAGGCTGCTCTCCATAGCTACCACTAGGATAGCTTTCAATAAAGGTTGTCTTTAAACCTATCATCAATAAAGGTCGTTTGGACTGGTGCAAGGTGCCCACTATAACTAGTGGACAGCATATGCCAGGCCAACTTCTCACAGGAAAGGTGCAGAAAGAGGGAACAGGTGTGCAGAAAGAGGCAAGAGGTGCAGAAAGAGAAAAGAGGGGTGCAGAAAGAGGCAAGAGATCTGCAGAAAAAAGCAACAGAGGTGCTGAAAGAGGCACGTGAGGTGCTGAAAGAGGCACGTGAGGTGCTGAAAGAGGCACGTGAGGTGCTGAAAGAGGCACGTGAGGTGCTGAAAGAGGCACGTGAGGTGCTGAAAGAGGCACGTGAGGGCTGAAAGAGGCAAGTGAGGTGCAGAAAGGGGCGAGAGATCTGCAGAAAGGGGCGAGAGATCTGCAGAAAGGGGCGAGAGATCTGCAGAAAGGGGCGAGAGATCTGCAGAAAGGGGCAATAGAAGTGCAGAAAGAAGCAACAGAGGAGCTCAAAGAGGCAAGAGGGATGCAGAAAGAGGTAAGAGCAGTGCAGAAAGAACCAAGAGAAGTGCAGAAAGAAGCAACAGAGGTGCTGAAAGAGGCACGAAGTGTGCAGAAAGAGGCAAGAGAAGTGCAGAAAGAAGCAACAGAGGTACAGAAAGAGGCAAGAGTGGTGCAGAAAGAGGGACGAGAGGTGTAGAAAGAGGCAAGAGAGTTGCACAAAGAGGCAAGAGGGGTGCCAAAAGAGGCAAGAGAGGTGCCAAAAGAGGCAACAGGGGTGCCGAAAGAGGCAACAGAGGTGCAGAAACAAGCAAGAGAAGTGCAGAAAGAGGCAAGTGAGGTGTAGAAAGAAGAGCAGTGCAGAAAGAACCAACAGAGGTGCAAAAAGAGGCAAGAGGGGTACAGAAAGAGGTAAGAGCAGTGCAGAAAGAACCAAGAGAAGTGCAGAAAGAAGCAACAGAGGTGCTGAAAGAGGCACGAAGTGTGCAGAAAGAGGCAAGAGAAGTGCAGAAAGAAGCAACAGAGGTACAGAAAGAGGCAAGAGTGGTGCAGAAAGAGGGAAGAGAGGTGTAGAAAGAGGCAAGAGAGTTGCACAAAGAGGCAAGAGGGGTGCCGAAAGAGGCAACAGAGGTGCAGAAACAAGCAAGAGAGGTGCAGAAACAAGCAAGAGAAGTGCAGAAAGAGGCAAGTGAGGTGTAGAAAGAAGAGCAGTGCAGAAAGAACCAGCAGAGGTGCAAAAAGAGGCAAGAGGGGTACAGAAAGAGGTAGGAGAAGTGCACAAAGGCAAGAGAGGTACAGGAAGAGGCAGGAGGGGTGCAGAAAGAAGGAAGAGAAGTGCAGAAAGAAGTAACAGAGGTGCTGAAAGAGGCACGAAGGGTGCAGAAAGAGGCAATAGAGGTACAGGAAGAGAAAAGAGGGGTGCAGAAAGAGGCACGAGATCTGCAGAAAAAATCAAGAGGTGCTGAAAGAGGCAAGTTAGGTGCAGAAAGGGGCAAGAGATATGCAAAAAAAAGCAACAGAGGTGCTGAAAGAGGCAAGTGAGGTGCAGAAAGAAGCAATAGAAGTGCAGAAAGAGGCAAGAGAAGTGCAGAAAGAGGCAAGAGAGGTACAGAAAGAGGCAAGAGAGGTACAGAAAGAGGCAAGAGAGGTGCAGAAACAGACAGGAAAGGTGCAGAAAGAGGGAACAGGGGTGCAGAAAGAGGCAAGAGATCTGCAGAAAAAAGCAATAGAGGTGCTGAAAGAGGCAAGTGAGGTGCAAAAAGGGGCAAGAGATCTGCAGAAAAAAGCAACAGAAGTGCTGAAAGAGGCAAGGCAAGTGAGGTGCAGAAAGAAGCAAGAGAGGTGCAGAAAGAGGCAGTTGAAGTGCAGAAAGAAGCAACAGAGGTGCAGAAAGAGGCAAGAGGGGTGCAGAAAGAGGCAAGAGGGGTGCAGAAAGAGGCAGTAGAAGTGCAGAAAGAAGCAACAGAGGTGCAGAAAGAGGCAGGAGAGGTACAGAAAGAGGCAAGAGGGGTGCAGAAACAGACAGGAAAGGTGCAGAAAGAGGGAACAGTGGTACAGAAAGAGGCAAGAGAGGTGCAGAAACAGGCAGGAAAGGTGCAGAAAGAGGCAAGAGGTGCAGAAAGAGAAAAGAGGGGTGCAGAAAGAAAAAAGAGGGGTGCAGAAAGAAAAAAGAGGGGTGCAGAAAGAGGCAAGAGATCTGCAGAAAACGCAACAGAGGTGCTGAAAGAGGCAACTGAGGTGCAGAAAGAAGCAAGAGAGGTGCATAAAGAAGGAAGAGGAGTGCAGAAAGAAGCAACAGAGGTGCAGAAAGAGGCAAGAGGGGTGCAGAAAGAGTAGAGAGAAGTGCAGAAAGAAGCAAAAGAGGTGCTCAAAGAGACAAGAGGGATGCAGAAAGAGGCAAGAGCAGTGCAGAAAGAACCAAGAGAAGTGCAGAAAGAAGCAACAGATTTGCAGAAGGAGGTACGAGGGGTGCAGAAAGAAGGAAGAGAAGTGCAGAAAGAAGCAACAGAGGTACAGAAAGAGGCAAGAGTGGTGCACAAAGAGGGAAGAGGGGTGCAGAAAGAGGCAACAGGGGTGCAGAAAGAAGCAAGTGAGGTGCAGAAAGAGGCAAGAGAGGTGCAGAAAGAGGCAAGAGAGGTGCAGAAAGAGGCAAGAGAGGTGCAGAAAGAGGCAAGAGAGGTGCAGAAAGAGGCAAGAGAAGTGCAGAAACAGGCAAGAGAAGTGCAGAAACAGGCAAGAGAATTGCTGAAAGAAGCAACAGAGGTGTAGAAAGAAGCAAGAGAAGTGCAGAAAGAGGCAAGTGAGATGCAGAAACAGGCAAGAAAGGTACAGAAAGAGGGAAGACGAGTGTAGAAGGAGGCAACAGGGGTGCAGAAAGAAGCAAGACAAGTGCAGAAGGAAGCATGGGAAGTGCAGAATGAAGCAACAGGGGTGCGGCAAGAGAAGTGCAGAAAGAAGCAACAGAGGTGCAGAAGGAGGCAAGAGAACTGCAGAGAGAGGCTAGAGAGTTGCAGAAACAGGCAAAAGAGGTACAGAAAGAGGGAACAGAGGTGCAGACAGAGGCAAGAGAGGTGCAGAAACAGGTAAAAGGGGTGCAGAAAGAGGCAGTAGAAGTGCAGAAAGAAGCAAGAGAGGTGCAGCAAGAGGGGTGCAGAAAAAGGTAGGAGGGGTACACAAAGAGGCAAGAGAGGTACAGAAAGAGGCAGGAGAGGTACAGAAAGAGGCAAGAGGGGTGCAGAAAGGCAGGAAAGGTGCAGAAAGAGGGAACAGTGGTACAGAAAGAGGCCAGAGAGGTGCAGAAACAGGCAGGAAAGGTGCAGAAAGAGGGAACAGGGGTGCAGAAAGAGGCAAGAAAGGTGCAGAAAGAGAAAAGAGGGATGCAGAAAGAGGCAAGAGATCTGCAGAAAAACGCAACAGAGGTGCTGAAAGAGGCAACTGAGGTGCAGAAAGAAGCAAGAGAGGTGCATAAAGAAGGAAGAGGAGTGCAGAAAGAAGAAACAGAGGTGCTGAAAGAGGCGCAAAGGGTGCAGAAAGAGCAAGAAAAGTGCAGAAAGAGGCAACAGAGGTACAGAAAGAGGCAACAGAGGTGCAGAAAGAGAAAAGAGGGGTGCAGAAAGAGGCAAGAGATCTGCAGAAAAAAGCAACAGAGGTGCTGAAAGAGGCAAGTGAGGTGCAGAATGAAGCAAGAGAGGTGCAGAAGGAGGCAATAGAAGTGCAGAAAGAAGCAACAGAGGTGCAGAAAGAGGCAAGAGGGGTGCAGAAAGAGTAGAGAGAAGTGCAGAAAGAAGCAAAAGAGGTGCTCAAAGAGGCAAGAGGGATGAAGAAAGAGGGTAGAGCAGTGCAGAAAGAACCAAGAGAAGTGCAGAAAGAAGCAACAGATTTGCAGAAGGAAGTACGAGGGGTGCAGAAAGAAGGAAGAGAAGTGCAGAAAGAAGCAACAGAGGTACAGAAAGAGGCAAGAGTGGTGCGGGAAGAGGGGTGCAGAAAGAGGCAACAGGGGTGCAGAAAGAAGCAAGTGAGGTGCAGAAAGAGGCAAGAGGTGCAGAAAGAGGCAAGAGAGGTGCAGAAAGAGGCAAGAGAGGTGCAGAAAGAGGCAAGAGAGGTGCAGAAACAGGCAAGAGAATTGCTGAAAGAAGCAACAGAGGTGTAGAAAGAAGCAAGAGAAGTGCAGAAAGAGGCAAGAAATGTACAGAAAGAGGGAAGACGAGTGTAGAAGGAGGCAACAGGGGTACAGAAAGAAGCAAGACAAGTGCAGAAGGAAGCATGGGAAGTGCAGAATGAAGCAACAGGGGTGCGGCAAGAGAAGGGCAGAAAGAAGCAACCGAGGTGCAGAAGGAGGCAAGAGAACTGCAGAGAGAGGCTAGAGAGTTGCAGAAACAGGCAAAAGAGGTACAGAAAGAGGGAACAGAGGTGCAGACAGAGGCAAGAGGTGCAGAAACAGGTAAAAGGGGTTCAGAAAGAGGCAGTAGAAGTGCAGAAAGAAGCAACAGAGGTGCAGAAAGAGGCAAGAGAGGTGCAGAAAGAGGCAAGAGGGGTGCAGAAAAAGGTAGGAGGGGTACACAAAGAGGCAAGAGAGGTACAGAAAGAGGCAGGAGAGGTACAGAAAGAGGCCAGAGAGGTGCAGAAACAGGCAGGAAAGGTGCAGAAAGAGGGAACAGTGGTACAGAAAGAGGCCAGAGAGGTGCAGAAACAGGCAGGAAATGTGCAGAAAGAGGGAACAGGGGTGCAGAAAGAGGCAAGAGAGGTGCAGAAAGAGAAAAGAGGGGTGCAGAAAGAGAAAGATCTGCAGAAAACGCAACAGAGGTGCTGAAAGAGGCAAGTGAGGTGCAGAAAGAGGCAAGAGATATGCAGAAAAAAGCAACAGAGGTGCTGAAAGAGGCAACTGAGGTGCAGAAAGAAGCAAGAGGTGCAGAAAGAAGGAAGAGGAGTGCAGAAAGAAGAAACAGAGGTGCTGAAAGAGGCGCAGAAAGAGCAAGAGAAGTGCAGAAAGAGGCAACAGAGGTACAGAAAGAGGCAAGAGAGGTGCAGAAAGAGAAAAGAGGGGTGCAGAAAGAGGCAAGAGATCTGCAGAAAAAAGCAACAGAGGTGCTGAAAGAGGCAAGTGAGGTGCAGAAAGAGGCAAGAGATCTGCAGAAAAAAGCAACAGAGGTGCTGAAAGAGGCAAGTGAGGTGCAGAATGAAGCAAGAGAGGTGCAGAAGGAGGCAATAGAAGTGCAGAAAGAGGAGAGAGAAGTGCAGAAAGAAGCAAGAGAAGTGCAGAAAGAAGCAACAGATTTGCAGAAGGAGGTACGAGGGGTGCAGAAAGAAGGAAGAGAAGTGCAGAAAGAGGGAAGAGAGGTGTAGAAAGATGCAAGAGAGTTGCACAAAGAGGGATGCAGAAATAGGCAACAGGGGTGCAGAAAGAAGCAAGTGAGGTGCAGAAAGAGGCAAGAGAGGTGCAGAAAGAGGCAAGAGAAGTGCAGAAAGAGGCAAGAGAAGTGCAGAAACAGGCAAGAGAAGTGCAGAAACAGGCAAGAGAATTGCTGAAAGAAGCAACAGAGGTGTAGAAAGAAGCAAGAGAAGTGCAGAAAGAGGCAAGTGAGATGCAGAAACAGGCAAGAAAGGTACAGAAAGAGGAAGACGAGTGTAGAAAGAGGCAACAGGGGTGCAGAAAGAAGCAAGACAATTGCAGAAGGAAGCATGGGAAGTGCAGAATGAAGCAACAGGGGTGCAGCAAGAGGCAAGAGAAGTGCAGAAAGAAGCAACAGAGGTGCAGAAGGAAGCAAGAGAACTGCAGAGAGAGGCTAGAGAGTTGCAGAAACAGGCAAAAGAGGTACAGAAAGAGGGAACAGAGGTGCAGACAGAGGCAAGAGAGGTGCAGAAACAGGTAAAAGGGGTGCAGAAAGAGGCAAGAGAGGTGCAGAAAGTTGCAAGAGAGGTGCAGAAAGAAGCAAGAGCAGTGCAAAAGAACCAACAGAAGTGCAAAAAGAGGCACGTGAGGTGCAGAAGGACGCAAGAGAACTGCAGAAAGAGGCAAGAGAGTTGTAGAAACAGGCAAGAGGGGTGCAGAGAGAGGGTGCAGACAGAAGCAAGAGAGGTGCAGAAACAGGTAAAAGGGGTGTAGAAACAGGCAAGAGGGGTGCAGAGAGAGGGAACAGAGGTGAAGACAGAGGCAAGAGAGGTGCAGAAACAGGTAAAAGGGGTGCAGAAATTTGCAAGAGAGGTGCAGAAAGAAGCAAGAGCAGTGCAAAAGAACCAACAGAAGTGCAAAAAGAGGCAAGTGAGGTGCAGAAAGAGGGAAGAGGGGTGCAGAAAAAGGCAAGAGGGGTACAGAAAGAGGCAAGAGGGGTGCAGAAAGAGGCAAGAAGGGTGCAGAAAGAGGCAAGAGGGTGCAGAAAGAGGCAAGAGGGTGCAGAAAGAGGCAAGAGAGGTGCACATAGAGGCAAGAGGGGTGCAGAAAGAAGCAAGACAGGTGCAGAAAGAAGAGAAGTGCAGAATGAAGCAACAGGTGTGCAGAAAGAGGCAAGAGGGGTGCAGAAAGAGGCAAGAGGGGTGCAGAAAGAGGCAAGAGGGTGCAGAAAGAGGCAAGAGGGGTGCAGAAAGAAGCAAGACAGGTGCAGAAAGAAGAGAAGTGCAGAATGAAGCAACAGGTGTGCAGAAAGAGGCAAGAGGGGTGCAGAAAGAGGCAACAAAGGTGCAGCAGGAGACAAGAGAACTGCAGAAAGAAGCAAGAGTGGTGCAGAAAGAGGCAAAAGAGGTGCAGAAAGAAGGAGCAGGGGTGTAGACAGCGGCAAGAGAGGTGCAGAAAGAGGGAAGAGGGGTGCAGAAAGAGGCAAGAGGGGTTCAGAAATTTGCAAGAGAGGTGCAGAAAGAAGCAAGAGCAGTGCAGAAAGAACCAATAGAGGTGCAGAAAGAACCAATAGAGGTGCAGAAAGAGGCAAGAGGGGTGCAGAAAGAGGGAAGATATGTGCAGAAACAGGCAAGAGAGGTGCAGAAAGAGGTGCAGAAAGAGGCACGTGAGGTGCAGAAACAGGCAAGTGGGGTGCAGAAAGAAGCAACAGAATGCAGAAAGAGGCAAGAGAAGTGCAGAAACAGGCAACGGAGGTGCAGAAAGAGAGAACAGGGGTGCAGAAAGAGGGAAGAGGGGTGCAAAAAAAAACGAGAGGTGCAGAAAGAAGCAAGAGAAGTGCAGAAACAAGCAACAGAGGTGCAGAAAGAGGCAAGAGAGGTGCAGAAGAAAAAGCAAGAGAGGTCCAGAAAGAAGCAAGCGAGGTGCAGAAAGAAGGGAGGTGCAGAAAGCGGAATAGATGTGCAAAAAGAGGCAAGAGAAGTGCAGAAAAAGGAAGAAAGGTGCAGAAAGAAGCATGAAAAATGCAGAAAGAGGCAAGAGAGGCGCAGAAAGGAGCAAGAGTGGTTTGCACACCATTAGTACCAATTTAACACCCACATTTAGCAATAAGTAACAGGTGACCATTCTATGTTTGCAATGGGTCTTCCACCACGCTGTAACACTTGTCGCTGCATTTTTGGTAATGTTTGAGCCGTTTGAGCTAGAAACAAGGTTTCTTTTGTTCAAATCTGCAGATTATGCAGCAGATGATGGATTATATGGCAAATGCGGAAAATGTATAATTTTGCGAAAGTCGGTGCAGCCAAACAGTCGCATAATTCCAGTGGCCCTGCTCATACTTCTGACTAGATCCAGAAGTGCTCCTCAGTGGTTCCTTCTTTTTTTGTCTCATTGAGTTTATACTTTAGAGGTTCTATAGAAACGAGGAAGACTAAACCTGAGGTTACCACTCCACAACACAGACTACCATACCACATAATTAGTATCCATAACACATAATCCCACTCTACATAATTCCTATACACTAAATACCACATACTTTCTATCCACATAATTAAACTGCACAACATACCACATAATTTCCCTACACACAACGTACATCCACTCCACAAAACATTAGTAAAAAACTATTACATTTACAACGCCAATAGCTCTAACTCTCGCAAATCCGAGACCTATTACAACTAGTAGTCGCATTTGCAGAGTGGTGGAGAAAGGGGGCTGGGCCTCAGACCAGCGCTCAGGAATTCCGCTGCGTAGGACTTACAGGAGGTACCAGGAGGGCTACTTGGCCGCCAAAGTCCCTCAGGAGTAAAGTGGACTTCATCCCTCAAACAGTACTGTGCCAGGAGGCGCGTTTGCAGAGTGGTGGAGAAAGGGGGGCGTGGCTTCCGAAGACCTCTTAGCAATCCCACTGTGTGGAACTTACTGGAGGTAACAGGAGGGGTAGTTGGCCCCCAAGGGGAACCTTGAAGGCCAGCTACCACTCATATGACCTCCAGTAAGTTCCACACAGCAGCATTGCTAAGTTATCATAGCAGGCCACGCCCCCTTTGCCCACCACTCTGCAAATGCGCCTCCTGGCGCGCTCTTGGATGGGGATTGAAGTCCCCTTCGCTTGTGGGGATCCTTAGGGGCCAACTAGCCTACCTGATACCTCCAGTAAGCCCCAGATAGTGGTATTGCCGAGGTGGACACAGGACACGCCCCCTTTCTCCACCACTCTGTAAACGGACCTCCTGGCGCGCTCTTGGTTGGGGGATGAAGTCCCCTTGCCTCCTGAGGGTCCCTGGGGGCCAACTAGCCCTCCTGTTATCTCTAGTAAGCCTCACACAGCTGGATTGCTGAGAGTGGTCCGAGGCCATGCCCCCTTTTTACACCACTCTGCAAACACGCCAACTGGCGCACTGCTGCTCGGGGGCTGAAGTCCACTTTAGTCCTGAGGTCCTTAGGACACAAGTGGACCTCATTGCCCAACCAGCAATGCGCCAAGAGGCGCATTTGCAGAGTGGTGTAAAAAGGGGCATGGCCTTGGACTTCCTCTCAGCAATCCCACTGTGTGGGGCTTACTGGAGGTACCTGGTGGGCTAGTTGGCCCCTAAGGACCCTTAGGATTGAAGAGAATTTAATCCCCCAACCCAGAACGCGCCAGGAGGCGCGCTTGCATAGTGGTGCAGGGAGGGGCCTCCGGCGAGATGCCGACTTCTCTATTTTCTCTTCTTTCTGGAAGGGGGGCTGTGTGGCCCCCCTTCCCTTAACACTTTTTGGGCCCTAGGGAACCCATCCCCCAGGGCCTATGCCATTTTTTTTATTTTTTTTTTTATTTTTTTTTTTAAACGGGAAGGGGGCCGCGCGGCCTCCCTCCCGAGGCCGATTTCGGCATTGCTTCAGCACTATGCCACATATTATACATGGTAATTAGGAGGGCCAGTTTCTAGGCGCTATTGGGTTTCTCAGATTAGGGCACTAATATAAAGGAAACGCGACTTTAATAGGATCGCACAATTTTAGGCGGGAAAGTTGGCATTTTATAATATTACACATTATGCCCCCTGAGCAAGGGGATTTCTTGTCTCCTGTCTTGGATGTACCATGATCAGCCTAAACGCACATAGGGTCTGATTTACTGAATGTTTCCTAGACATCCCCTTGCTATCTACAATGCCGACTTTCAGACACAAAGGCGCTTTCCCCAAACAGGCGCACTCATTGAATTGTGCAATTGGCACATGTATTGTTTAATCTGGCAGAGAACACACGCGAGTGTTGGTGATCATTGCCTAGACACATGCACTGCCCACCCTTCCCCACCTTTTAGCATGGCATTGCCATCTCTTCCCTCGCATTGTTCCCTAACATCAACAGAAATGTCATATGCCAGAAGACTAATGGTCTGGCCATTGTTATGTTGACTACACAACCTGGTGTTGATAACTGCCCTGGTTGAGTTCCTGGACACTGTAGGGCCTGGTGCAATGCACGTGAAAGTAAGTGACTCTCAATAGGGGGATAACAAATCCTGCAGTCAGTGCCTGGAGGCATTGCAGTCTCGTGATGCGCTATGTAAACATCACTATTAGTAGTATTGCAATGCATTTCATATTTTAATGCAAACAACAGAAAAACTTGCTAGTGCAATCCTTTCATCAAACATGGTATGTAGGGGATATGTTCCCCTCTAGGTGCGCATGTGGAGCAGGGCCCGCACCCCTCACTATCCGAAGTCAAGTGCAAAAGAGACAATCCCAAAATACAGATGACGGGAGCAAGCAGGGTATGTAAACATACATTACTATTACCAATAAACATTAAGTGCTAAGCACCTAGTTGGCATCGAAAACTCTGAACCTTACTCAGATAAGTTTAGGACGTGTTTAAGGTGCCATACCTGACAGAAGCCTAAGTCTGGGGATGCAGGCGAGGGGGCGTCTTCGAGGTTCAGCTCCAGCTCTTCCGGGGTGCCTGGAGCGCTGAAGTCTCCAGGGAAGAAGAGCAGCATGTCAGAGTCCAGGGGCTGCTCTTTCTGCAGATCTGTGGGGCTTCTCAGTTCAGCCCCAGGGAGGTGTGGGTAAGGGAGGTACTGATGGGGGAGTGGGAGCTGGGCTGCATGCTGGAGCGGAGACATCCTGATTTCACCACAGCCAGAAGAAGAGCGGCAACTCTGCATACACGTGCCAGAAAGGGTCCTCATTTCACCAGAGTTAGGAGATGAGAGGGGACTCTGCATGCGCATGACGGGGAGGGTCCTCATTTCACCACAGCCATGAGATGGGTGGTATGGATGGTGGCGCATAACAGAAAGAGTGCTCGTTTCACCACCGTAGTGAGGAGATGACAGCTGCGGTCCAGGGGCCAAGGCTTGTGTCTGGTGCTGCTGTGAGTTCGCAAATCTTTCTGAGTAGCAGGAAGAGCTGAACCAGGAGTCTGTCTGGCCAGGCCTTTCATGACAATAGAGGGGTGGCTGGCCCAGTACTGAGAAGGGAATCTGCCATCGGTGCGGGACTCTGAGCACAGGCTGGCTGCACCCAAGGCCCTCTGGGCAGAGTTGCACCTCCTCACCTGGGCCTACTCGCTGAGCCCCAGCAGCTCGGACAGATGCGAGAAGAGGCCAATGGTCAGCCTTAGAGTCTCGATTTTGGTCAGGCTCTTCCCTGCCGGTACCACCGAGTGGAGCAGGTATCTTCTGAGGCCCTGCAGGGCTTTGGACAGATTTCTCATCCTCATCTTCTCCCTCTCGCTGGTGCTGTACCTCTGGCTGCCGGCCACCCTGCTCTTGCCTTTCCTGTTTCTGACCAGCTGAGGCGGCCGAGGCCCATGCCTTGGCATGTCTGGCTCAGGCTCAGGCTCAGGCTCGCAGAAACCTCCGTAGACCTCCATAGTGAAGGTAAACTGGAGGTATGGCGGCGAGAGGCCGTAGGAGTCAGTGGAGGAGGCCGGGGAGAGGCTGCTGTACCCCTCAGAGTTGGGGTAGCTCAGCTGCGGCTGGAGCTTGCCGTCTACAGGCAGGAGGTAGTCGCAGGGCCGGAGCTGGGACGCCTGGGAGAAGTCCATGTCTTCCAGTGGGTCTGATGCTCTGGCCGGCTCGGGGAATGCTGCAAGGACCCGCATGCCCCAGACTTTATCCTTACGGCCGAGGTGCAAAGTTGCACCTCTCCGGGTCCATTAACACTTCAAAGGCCGAGAGGGATGAAGGCGGCAAGCCAGGGGTCCCTGGGAAGACGGTTCCCAGCGCGAAGGTATTCACTTTCACCCTTCCAGAAATTAAATCAAAATGAAGCATGCATACCAGGAAACTTATTTCCGTATACAAGATATGAGTAGGCCTGCCCTGCACCGAGGCAGGCACGCGCTCTTTTACAACAATTGCCCCCGGGACCTGGCCCACCCGGGGGCTTAAAAAAACGAAGTGCGGGAACCCGCGCTTCGGTTTTTAAAAAAAATTTCGGACGGATTCACGCACCCACCGCGAATCCCGCCGAAATGTTTTTTTAAAAAAATGCTTTTTTGGGCCCTGGGGTTCCCTGTGGGACCCCCTGAGCATGCCTAGAGGGTCAGGGTGTTTCTACCCTGCCCCCTTTTCTTTTTTTTCCACCTTTTTTCCTTGTGACTCGGTTTTTGTGTTCATCCTATGTACAACTATTCACATCATGTATACATAATTTTATACAATCTAGCCACGAGTGGTATAATAGATATTATGAGTTTTGTATAACTCCTCAATTTATGTTGGTGAAATCACAAATCACAAATTATAGATTTAGTATTCCTGTTATTATGCCCTGAATGGGCTTATTTTCACAAGTACTTCAATCAAAAATTCAATATATCACAATCCATCAACATTTTGATGAATCATAAATTATTCAATGGCTTATACTTAGTTCATAGTACATAAGCATTTCGAAATTCATAACCCCCATATGTGCTAATATAATTACAATGCAAAAGTACTTCCTGTCCTTCCTATAATACATATTTACAAAACTTCCTTTACAAACTTCAAGGAATATGAATCCATAATTCTTCTTCATTATTCAAGCCTGCCGGACTTTTCGTTTGTAATTCAATTATATATTTGGATTCCAATCTCCTAAGTTTCCTTACTCTGTCCCCACCCCTTTCATCTTTGGGGACCTGATCAATGCAGAAAAACTTTAAGAGGTTCTGATTGGATTTATGATGGTCTTGAAAGTGGCGGGCCACTGGATACGTGGCATCCCGGTTCTTTATAGCACGCATGTGCTCTAGAACCCTTTTTTTAGTGGGATGGATGGTGCTCCCCACATAACTTAACTCACATGGGCAGGTCAAACATTATACTGCAAAATCAGTGTTGCAGTTCATTAATTTATTGATTTTTCTTTTCGTTGTTCTGCCTGGGATGTTAAATTCCTTGACCTTTTTGCAGTTCTTACATGCCTTACAATTCATGCATGGATAAAACCCTGTCACAGTGTCTTTCCTTTTGGGATTTTTAGAAAAGTGACTCCTCACTAGTTGGTCTTTTAGGGCCGAACCTCTCCTGTAAGTTATCAGGGGGTTTTTCGGTATATTTGGCCCTATAATAATATCTGATTTCAAAATCTTCCAATTCCTCCGAAAGATTTGAAAAATCTCTGAGGACTGGGCTGAATATTCGGTTATCATCCTTATTTCTCCTTTCTTCTCTTGTCCCTGTCCTGAAGGTTCTCTTTCTCCAAATATCAGATTCTTTCTTTCAAGTTGTTCTGCTTTTCTTTCTGCTCCCTTCAACACTCTTTCTTGATACCCTCGTTCTCTTAGTCTGTTAAATGCATCTGTTTTAGATTTCAAGAATTCTGTATGTGTTGTACAGTTTCGTTTGATTCTCACAAGTTCCCCATATGGAACGCCACTGATCACATTATTAGGATGGAAACTATCCGCATGTAAAGTGCTGTTCCCAGCCGTGGGCTTCCGATAGAGTGTGGTCTGTATGTTATTATCTTCTATATAGACTAGTAAGTCTAAATAGGGTACTTGTGTGTCACTGATGCATTCAGTAAATGTCAAATTACATGTGTTGTGATTGAGGCCCGCTATATAGATCACCGCATCCTCCCGTGTCCCCTTCCAAATGATGAAGAGGTCATCTATATAGCGGGACCACAACACAATGTTTTCTAGCCACTTCTCATTATTTCCTGCCCAGGCCACGTGCTTCTCCCACCAGCCCACGAATAAATTCGCGTAACTGGGGGCGAAGCACGTGCCCATCGCAGTTCCTTGCTCCTGATGGTACATCTCCCTGCAAATAAGAAAATATTATTCTTTAAACAAAAGGACGTTAGCTCTACAAGCATCTGATTGTGTTCAAGAAATTTTGCATTTCGTTTCTTTAAAAAGAACTCCAACGCTCTCAATCCTTTTTCATGTTCTATACTTGTATATAGACTTGTTACGTCTAGAGTTATTAACAACATGTCAGATTCCCATTGAATATTGGAAACAATCCGTAAAAAGTCCTTTGTGTCCTTCACATAGGAGCTCAAATCTTTAACTAGTGGATTTAAAAAACAATCTATGTATATAGAGGCATTTTCCAACAGACTGTTCAACGAGGAAACAATTGGTCTTCCCGGTGGATTTTTATTACACTTGTGTACTTTGGGTAAATGGTAAAATGTTGGAATTTCCGGTGTCTCACAATAAATGAATCTGAAATCCACATCTCCCAATATTCCTTTATCCCTCCACTTAGTCAGGATTCTATGGAACTCACTAATACTGTTCTCATATACACTCCGAGTGACTATTTTATAGCAGTCTTCATTGGACAATTGTCTCCACGCTTCCCTCTGATACTGTTTCTTATCCATCAGTACAACATTCCCTACTTTGTCTGAGGGTTTTATGATTAGTTCATCATCATTCTTCAGGTCCATGATTGCCTTCCATTGGTTCTTCGAGATGTTATCCTTTTTAAGGTTAGGACCTTTAGCTTGTAGTTCCTTAAGTTCACCTATGATCAGATCATGGAAGGTATCAATTGCATCATGTGCCATTTGAGGAATGACATGTGATTTAATCTTCATGTTGCTAACCGCTCCCACTTGCGTTATTACTGCTTTTTCAGAAATAATAAAAATATATATATATATATATATATATATATACAAATTTAAATTTTTTTGCATGGGAGATGTAATGTCCTCATATTCGTCCATATTTGGGGACCAATTCTGGCAGGCAGCAAGGCTTATTATCTGCGCACAGGGAGGAATGATCGGGCAGCAAAAGGATGGGCCAGGCCAGAGGCAGAGACTGCACAAGGAAAATAGCTGCAAGGACCTGCTCCGTGGGTTGGAAAGGTCCTACACATGCACTACTTGTCCAGACATAGCCTTGCTGGACCAGTTGTATTGCACCAGCAGATAACCCTCAAATAAGGGTGTTAGTTTTATAAGGTTGCTGATCTTGCCAGTAATCTTATTTGTTAATTTACAACCACTACAGTGCCTAGGTCAGTTATTCTCCATATGTAAAATGTCATGCTGTTATGCTGTCACTATTTTATGCTTTGCATAACATTTACACTAATCTGTTCTACATAATCATACATATAAAGTGTGATTTTAACATTAAAGTTGGCCATTGTTTGCATAGGCCTCAGTTTAAATGATTCACACTAACATGACCTGTCTTTTAGCTGCTGTGTATTTTTCTCTCTCTCTTGTCTCAGGAGCCAAGCTGTAACTGCCAACTTTTAATTAGTTATATTCAACTGTTTAAAGTTTCTGTGCGAACATTTATCTGTTTGTTTGTCAGAAAAATGAATCATTTATCTCTGCACCTGCACCTAGGACAGGCTGACCGTGATGTATCATCCTGCTACAAGATATTGCTTGAAGGCAGTGCAGCACAAAATGTCCAGTGTGTGAAGAATACTGAAAATGTCTTATCATGAAATGCTACATCCAGATAGGTTCTCTTCATGGGAACCGTAGGAAATCTTTCTACACTGTAAAGAATTGTATGATTTCATTGTGCATTGCTGAGCTAGTTAGATTCAGATGCCCCTTTTCACCACCCTTAGAGGCGATGCTACTCTGCTCCTGCTCGAAGAGTTAAGACTCCTCAGCAAATCCATTCTGGCTTATGTGACTGAATTTTCTATTTGATTCTGCCTTTCAGAAGCTTTACTTGCTGATACCTCCTGCCTGTCCTTTCTCCCAGATTCTCTGATTTTTTTAGCTTTGCAAATCAGGTAATTTTCTCTTCATGGGAAACTGAATTTACTCAATATGCTCTATGACACCTCTTACTATTCTATTGTAATTACTAATTTTGAATTGATTTGAATTACATAATGGAAACATTGATGTAACTGACCACTTATCTTTGATAACTTTAAATAATTTGAGTTAGTAACTTTACTAAATCTGCCAATAAAACTTCATGTGTTCAAATCTGCTGCTACTCTGTCATCCTTTGTGACGCCTAATGTGCTCACTGTCCTTGGATGTATTGTTGATTAGTTGATGTCAAGCCATACATAGCCTGGGACTCAAGGTCCATCCGCGTGAGTGCAGCTTGTACTTCAGTTTGTACCAACGATTTACACGTTGCAAATCCCATCCTGCTGAAACACATACATGTCAACATTTTACAAATGGAAAGCGTGAGATTTTGAAAAACAAATCGGGGGATGTATTTCACCCATTGAGATATATTGAAGCAGAGGCAATTTTCGGAGGCAGATAGGTAAAATAAAGCCACTTTTTGCTTTAAAAATCGATTCTCCCGCCTGAATCGGGTATGTTGTTATGTATGCGAACGAGGACTGTAAAAGAATAACCTATAGACCAGCAGGGACTTCTCTACAAAGCTGTCGAGAAACCACCATAAGATGATCAGACCAGCATTTCAGACTAAATGTCAACAAAAAAAAAGGGTGTTTTTGAGTGCACTCCATAGTCTTCCTTTGATACAACCGGAAACTGGAAATTACACTTGCAAGTTCTTGGCATAATGCAAACAAAATACTGAATATGCAAATAAAAAGTAAACGTATCTTAAGTACTGCCTGCGCACCGTCACTCATGCTGCACGTCACTGACCATCTAAAATCATATCTACTTCAAGGACATGTTTTCGAGCATCGTCGTATTGATTCACACTGGCAGTGACTTTCAATGCAACATACGTTTGTGACATGAACAGTTTGGGAGTCAGATCTTTCTGCTCTAGTCCTTACCTGTACCTCTACTGGGATTCTGAACAGTTAATGCAGTAGAATACTGTGCTCCTGCCAAAACAACCCGAACCCTGCACAGAGATGACAGGTAAACCCATCCTGGACTCATCATGGAGGTCGCCATGTTTCATTCTGCTTCAACGGAAGCCGACAAGGTTAAGGTAAAGCGTAAACTGTTATGGCGAAGAACGCACTGGTCCAGAGATGCACACGAACGGCGCGGCCATCTTGAATGCATAGTCAGGACTCTTTAATTGATAAGGTATTGTTTTATATAAGGTTGTTCATGGTATTTATTCTGAGAAAACATGCCGTGCAGTAACTTCTTAAACATGCGTTTTATCAGCAAGAAATTTCGGAAAAATATGGACTATTAACTATATACGTTTTGAAAATAATTCCCCATAAATAATGTCCGACGTGCGTAGGAAAGTATTTTATAAGGAAACTGTGTATTGTTTCTTGGATTTAGTAAAACAGACGCATTTAGCATAATATGCCTTTCTTTACATCGATTATGTTTCTTTCATAAGAGCGGATGAGAAAGGATCACAAACAAAGCTTGGATGCGAGATCGGGCACGCGAAGAGTTGTTCCGATTAAGAGAACGCGTTATTTCGCCCATTCTTATGAATCGGTTTTAATAGTCATCCTTGCAAAATTTACTTATTGCTTTTGCTCTACTGATAAAAGAAACAATGAAACGTAGCTACTACCTCACTGCCCCTAAAGCGGAGGGTGAGAAGGATTTAGGAATAAAACAAAAAATCACACCGCCATAGAAACAGGACTAAATGTTGCACTGACAACAATCAGCCATTCATGGTCGCTCACGCCCTACAGTCCCAGCAATCTGTGTGTGTTATTTATTGCTCGATTTGGAAAGCCGTTAATCTGAGAACCCAAATATTGGAGGTCAAGAGGTAGCAACAAAAAAAGGGGCGGAGCCACAGGGGAAAGAGGCGTGAAAAGCAGGTTGACAGTCAACTTCTACATTTATTCTTTAAAAACTCTTCCACAAATAAATTGTCAACAATGTGATTGTAAATATGTACAGGCTTAATTGGTTGCTATCTTATTGGGTTAAGTGTTACAGCAAATGATGAACGGAATGCTGACAATGCAAACATTCTCCCCCAGTCAAAAGATCTGGGTTAAATCCATCGATCTTTTGCCCACTACGCCACCCCAGTTTGGACCCAGCCATATGCAAATCAGTCTTGACCCTGTGCCCCATGGGAACAGTCCAGACCGAACTGCCAGGCCAGGTCCTCCCTGGGCCGGAAACAAGCATCCTGGGACCGGTTTCAGGGTATGTCACCCTTCTTCAGCCAGGCTAGCTTGAATCCAGTGGCACAGTGAGCAAGGGACCCACGTCTGGGCATACCCATCACACTTAGGGCGAAAAGTGTTACAGCAAACAAATGATGGACGGAATGCTGACAATGCAAACATTCTCCCCCAGTCAAAAGATCTGGGTTAAATCCATCGTTCTTTTGCCCACTACGCCACCCCAGTTTGGACCCAGCCATATGCAAATCAGTCTTGACCCTGTGCCCCCTGGGAATAGTCCAGACCGGACTGCCAGGCCAGGTCCTCCCTGGACCGGAAACAAGCATCCTGGGACCGGTTTCAGGGTATGTCACCCTTCTTCAGCCAGGCTAGCTTGAATCTAGTGGCACTGTGAGCAAGGGACCCACGTCTGGGCATACCCATCCCACTTAGGGCGAAAAGTGTTACAGCAAACAAATGATGGACGGAATGCTGACAATGCAAACATTCTCCCCCAGTCAAAAGATCTGGGTTAAATCCATCGTTCTTTTGCCCACTACGCCACCCCAGTTTGGACCCAGCCATATGCAAATCAGTCTTGACCCTGTGCCCCATGGGAACAGTCCAGACCGAACTGCCAGGCCAGGTCCTCCCTGGACCGGAAACAAGCATCCTGGGACCGGTTTCAGGGTATGTCACCCTTCTTCAGCCAGGCTAGCTTGAATCCAGTGGCACAGTGAGCAAGGGACCCACGTCTGGGCATACCCATCCCACTTAGGGCGAAAAGTGTTACAGCAAACAAATGATGGACGGAATGCTGACAATGCAAACATTCTCCCCCAGTCAAAAGATCTGGGTTAAATCCATCGTTCTTTTGCCCACTAAGCCACCCCAGTTTGGACCCAGCCATATGCAAATCAGTCTTGACCCTCTGCCCCTGGGAATAGTCCAGACCGGACTGCCAGGCCAGGTCCTCCCTGGACCGGAAACAAGCATCCTGGGACCGGTTTCAGGGTATGTCACCCTTCTTCAGCCAGGCTAGCTTGAATCTAGTGGCACTGTGAGCAAGGGACCCACGTCTGGGCATACCCATCCCACTTAGGGCGAAAAGTGTTACAGCAAACAAATGATGGACGGAATGCTGACAATGCAAACATTCTCCCCCAGTCAAAAGATCTGGGTTAAATCCATCGTTCTTTTGCCCACTACGCCACCCCAGTTTGGACCCAGCCATATGCAAATCAGTCTTGACCCTGTGCCCCATGGGAACAGTCCAGACCGAACTGCCAGGCCAGGTCCTCCCTGGACCGGAAACAAGCATCATGGGACCG
Source organism: Calotriton arnoldi (assembly GCA_963921515.1). Classification (NCBI taxonomy): domain Eukaryota; kingdom Metazoa; phylum Chordata; class Amphibia; order Caudata; family Salamandridae; genus Calotriton; species Calotriton arnoldi. Next base: position 1,625,233 of record CAWUFW010003238.1, read on the forward strand.
GTTTCAGGGTATGTCACCCTTCTTCAGCCAGGCTACGTTGAATCCAGTGGCACAGTGAGCAAGGGACCCACGTCTGGGCATACCCATCCCACTTAGGGCGAAAAGTGTTACAGCAAACAAATGATGGACGGAATGCTGACAATGCAAACATTCTCCCCCAGTCAAAAGATCTGGGTTAAATCCATCGTTCTTTTGCCCACTACGCCACCCCAGTTTGGACCCAGCCATATGCAAATCAGTCTTGACCCTGTGCCCTATGGGAACAGTCCAGACCGAACTGCCAGGCCAGGTCCTCCCTGGACCGGTGAACAAGCATCCTGGGACCAGTTTCAGGGTATGTCACCCTTCTTCAGCCAGGCTAGCTTGAATCCAGTGGCACAGTGAGCAAGGGACCCACGTCTGGGAATACCCATCACACTTAGGGCGAAAAGTGTTACAACAAACAAATGATGGACGGAATGCTGACAATGCAAACATTCTCCCCCAGTCAAAAGATCTAGGTTAAATCCATCGTTCTTTTGCCCACTACGCCACCCCAGTTTGGACCCAGCCATATGCAAATCAGTCTTCACCCTGTGCCCCATGGGAACAGTCCAGACCGAACTGCCAGGCCAGGTCCTCCCTGGACCGGAAACAAGCATCCTGGGACCGTCCATCAATTGTGTGTTTTTTGCTTTCTCGCCCGAAGTGCGCCAGGTATGCCCAGACGTGGGTCCTGGGCTCACTGTGCCACTGGAATCAAGCTGTCCTGGCTGAAGAGGGGTGAAACCCCGAAACCGGTTCTAGGATGCTTGTTTCCGGTCCAGGGAGGACCTGGCTTGGCAGTTCGGGCTGGACTGTTCCCATGAGGCACAGGGTCAAGACTGATTTGCATATGGCCAGGTCTAAACTGGGGTGGCATGGTGAGCAAAAGAATGATGGATTTAACCCAGATCTCTTGACTGGGGGTGAATGTTTTGATTTGTTCTGCATTCCGTCCATCAATTGTGTGTTTTTTATCTTATTGGGTTAAGGCACCTGCTGCAGAGAGCCATAGCTGCCAAGATTTCAGATTGCTATGTGTGACATTTTCCTAATTAAAGTTTAGTTATGAGTGACATTAAACGACTATGAGTGACACTTTCTCACGAGCAAAATCAAGCAATGAAGACAAGGTAAACATACAGTTATCAGAAATGACACCCATTTGAGCAACGAGAAACTCTTAAGAAGATCTTAAACCATATCTGCAAAGCAACAGAAATGGAAGGGCACTAATCTAGTGCCCTTAATGTAACCAGAACGGTCAGCAGCCAAAGACACTTCACATCCGGCAAGCCTCAGGAGAGTGAGGCTGAGGCACACATAAGTTACAGCCAGCCAGGGTGCTCATTGCTGCTCTCAAGCCTGTTTAATACTGGATGAACACTCAATCAACTAAGGCAGGCGGTAATACAATTTTATGTCAAGACCGGAGGCTCCTATTATGCTTTTAAATCTTGCTCAAGTTTAATAGCAAAGGAACAAGTACAGGAGTAGACCCGTTAACCCAGGTGAGACCGGGTAAAGTTTGTAACAAAACAACAATGTCTCAGCTGGAAATCATTTAGCAAGGGCAATTAAAATAATAGTGTACATCACAAAGGATGGGAGAAAAAGAAGGGGAGACCACAACGGAAATGGTAAAGTGAAACAATTATTATTTGTAGATAGTTATAACAGCACTACAGTGCAATTCAATATTTGGTGACCATAACACCCGAGTGAGCACTGGACGTGCTAGTGACAGTGGACGGCGCAGTGACACAAGGGTGAGACGATAACAGCGTGAACGGCGAAGGAGTAAGAACAAATACCAGAGTGGTCAATAATACAATACAATTATATACAATCAGTGTTTTAGATTTTGGGATAAATCAATTGACCACAACAGCGCCAAAGTTCTATGCTGGGTAGTCGACGGCGTTTCAACCTGATTGATTTGAGGTCATCATCAGGACAATGGTCACTAGTTTCAACAATAGTGCTGAGGGATGCAACAAAGTCAAATAGGGCGGCCAAGGGTCCTGCCGAGAAAGAACACTCAATGGTAGTGGCGTGGTCACAGGCTGAAGGAATCGGGTGTGGGCGAGGCGTAATTTAAGCGGAAGACAGCTGAACTGCCGGCGTGGGGAGCTTGAAAGCTGTCAGTAGTTCTGGCGAGGTCCATGAATCACCTTGTTTCTGGCAAGGGTCAGATCTGAATGGAGGCGATCCGAAGTGCTGGAGGTCTGGACTGGAACTGGCTTAGCGACCGCGTGTGAGTTCGGCTGGTCAGCGGGCGGAGGAGGCAATCCTCTAACTTGTGGTGGGAAGATCCGACTCTTGCCAGAAACAAGGTGATTCACAGACCTCGCCAGAACTAATGACAGCTTTCAAGCTCCCCACGCCGGCAGTTCAGCTGTTTTCCCGCTTAAATTACGCCTCGCCCACACCCGATTCCTTCAGCCTGTGACCACGCCACCACCATTGAGTGTTCTTTCTCGGCAGGACCCTTGGCCGCCCTATTTGACTTTGTCACATCCCTCAGCACTATTGTTGAAACTAGTGACCATTGTCCTGATGATGACCTGAAATCAATCAGGTTGAAACGCCGTCGACTACCCAGCATCGAACTTTGGCGCTTTTGTGGTCAATTAATTTATCCCAAAATCTAAAACACCGATTGTATATAATTGTATTGCATTAGTGACCTTTCTGGTATTTGTTCTTACTCCTTCGCCCTTCACGCTGTTATCATCTCACCCTTGTGTCTCTGCGCCGTCCACTGTCACTAGCACGTCCAGTGCTCACTCGTGTGTTATGGTCACCACATATTGAATTGTAATGTAGTGCTGTTATAACTACCTACAAATAATAATTGTTTCACATTACCATTTCCGTTGTGGTCTCCCCTTCTTTTTCTCCCGTCCTTTGTGATGTACACTATTATTTTAATTGCCCTTGCTAAATGATTTCCAGCTGAGACGTTGTATTGTTACGAAGTTTAATAGCAGCCAAGAAAACAACAAAAACTACACCTCCCAAAAGGCCAAGCGGCAAGCAGACCAATGGGAGAACTTAGAATCAATAAACAAAAGCCAATCATGACAGAGCACCAAGTATAATGTCTAGCTTGACTGCGAACAGCCCTCTTTTCTTGCTGCTCGCAGTCAAGATAAGAACACCCATTTCATATTTATCATTGGTGTTTTTGAGGGTGATATCACCTCCCCCAGCAAGCCTCTTGGCTGCGGTGTGCCACAGGGCTCTTCGTTGAGCCCTACGCTATTTAACATTTACATGAGCCCACTAGCTGAGATAGTTCGTCCGTTCGGGATAAAAATCATCACTTATGCCGACGACACCCAGCTAGTGGTGGCTCTCAATCAGCCACACGCCGCGCATAACAGCCTGAGGGACTGCCTAGAAGAAGTGACCAAATGGATGACATCGTCATGTCTCAAATTGAACGGAGACAAAACCGAGCTGATGCTCCTAGGCAATACCCCCACGCCTACGATCAACTCATTGTGGCCCACCTGCCTTGGCCCTGCTCCTACGCCAAAGGACACAATCAAGAGCCTGGGCATCTGGTTGGATAAGTCCCTTAATTTCAATTGTCAAGCAGCCAAACTATCAGCCACTTGCTTTGGTCTACTTAGGCTTCTGCGGAAGATTCTCCCTTATTGCCTTTCCAAGCAAGACAGATCATGGTCCAGGGTCTCATTCTGTCTCGTCTGGATTTTGGGAATGCTCTCTACTTAGGGGCCCCCCAAACCACCTTGCGCAAGCTCCAGATTATACAGAACTGCGCTGCCCGAACATTGCTTCAGATCCCTCGTCGACTTCCAGTCAAACTCGGACTAAAGAGCATTCACTGGCTCCCAGTCAGGGAAAGATTTGAATTTAAGACCCTGTGCATTGCCCACCGAGCCTTCTGGAAAACAGGTGCTGTTATCAATCATTCACTGATCACCCCCTATCATCCGAACAGACAGCTCAGATCAGCATCCTCTTTCCTTACGACAGTACCCAGGATCAAGAGAGCCAGATGTGGGGGCCGGTCGTTCTCCTACAACTCAGCCAAACTTTGGCACTCCCTTCCCTTTCATCTACGTTCAGAGCCCAATTTACTATTGTTTCATAAACACTTAAAAACCCTGCTTTTTAACAAATCTGAATAAATCTTCAATTGTTTCTTCTGTATGCATTGTCCGTAGCGCTAGGACGCCTGAGGGTAGCTATCGCGCTCAATAAATGGTCATTTCATTTCATTTCATTATTTGTTTATATTTCTTATATTGCGGTTGCGGGAAATTTGTTTGCCTAAACTTTACGGGCTTTAATGTCCTTGCATGCTTCTCGCGTTTACCTTTCATCTTCTGTGCCGCTCGCATGCGTTGTGAGCTTTCTCTCAGCGCAGCGCGAATCAGCCATTGCTAACGGTTTTTGCTCTCCATTCTGTGGCGCAGTGTGAGCCAACGGTCTTCTCTGCTTTTGTCCTGGTTCGCCTGGGGTTTTTTATCTTCAGCGCCCGTTACTCCGGCTGCTCGGCTGCCTTCCTTGATATCGGACAACCTCTTTGGGTGTGGTTTTTTCCTTACAATGGTTCAGTTTCCTCATTGATACACACCCAGGGGCGGGGCTCTTCCCTTCCCTCAGGTTTAACCCTTTCACTGCCTAATTCTGTGTATTTTACCTTTTTACTATGGAGATTGATAGTTCTCTGGTTTCGGTTATGGATAATGAGGAAGGGGAGGCATTCTCCCAGATTCTTTTTCTTTGGGAGTGTGTGTTTCACGTGTGGATATTGATTTGAACTTTAATTGAGCACAAATTTTGGAGGAATTGGCAATACTCACTTATACTATAGGGGCATCACGACAACAATGAATCTAATCTGTTCTCTTCACTACTAAGAGTACTATGAATACTACTGGTCACTACTAAGAATAAATATGAGCATTTGTTGCTCGAAGTCACAGAAGCAAATAGGCACAGAATGCGTGTCTCTTTCTTTTAAAGACTGTGAATTCTTGGTGTCTTTCTAAGTAATATATGAAATAATTATTCAGACCTTTTTTTGCACAGGGCGAGAAATCGGGCTTGTATTCATTATTAGAAAATTGTGTATAGTTTTTTTAATCTCAAATTGTTTTTATTGAATTTTCAGGAAAAGAACAAAGAATTGAAAAATACAGTAATAATAATGATCATAAAAATACTGACACATAATAAAAACAAGGGAAAAAAATTACAAAAGAAGAAGAAAAGGCAGCGAGTTATCCAAGTGCGTTGCAGTAGGAGTTGCAGTTATGTTAGGAAGATAGAAAGATATACAGTTGGTCTATAAATATCGAATCTACCTTCTTACTATAATAAATATACGTTACAGGCGTACAATAGGGGACATAGCAATTTATATACGATACATTATAGGAGATCGAGAAACAGATCCTATACGAAACAATTCTTTAGTGGGGAGGGACAGGTCGGAGGCCATCTTTTAGAGATCGAGATCCCTAGGCAAGGTGTTTGTGTGAAGGAATCAGTGGGATAAGTTTCACGGTGGGTCATATGAAAAGGAAAAGGCATCAAGGGACCTCCATAACTTCCTATGTGGTGAGCGCCAAGGAGAGGAGTGTAGAGAGATGTTGTCAGCCCCTCTTAGGAAGGACAACCATTCCTGCCACATCCTAAAGGAGACTTCTTTGGAATGCTTCCACTTATTGAGTACTATTTTGCAGGCCAGTGTGAGCATAAGGTCTAACAAATAGGAGAATTCCCTTGGGGGGTCGATATTAAATGTATTACTTATACACTCGTATATTTTGTCCCAATATGTTTGTAACAACGGGCATTGGAAGAGCATATGGGCAAAGTTACCAACATGAGTGTTACAATTCCAGCATGTAGGGCTCTGACTGAGGCTAAGCTTAAAGATCCTTTCAGGGGTCCAATATGTCCTGTTTATTAGCATAAGCTTTGTTTGAGATAATATTGGTGAGATTTTATTTGAAAAGGGAGTAATATGTATCTTGTTCCAGTCGAAGGGAATTTTCTGGAGTTAGATTCGGATTCCCATTTTACCTCACTCTTCAGGTGAGTCTTGCAAGGTTTAGGGGATAAAAGTTTGTAGATTTTAGATACGGTGTGTCCTGACCTTAGTAGCTGGAGCATCCTTGTGAGGATTGAAGGGTTGATAGGTTTTATAGATCGTAGCATGAGTTGTGACTTTAGTTTTAGAAATTTATAAAAATCTATGGAGACTAGATCGTACCGAGTTTGAAGTTCGGAAAAAGGCGAGGGGAGTTTCCCTATAAAGAGGTCTTTGACTAGATTTATGCCGTTTTTTGACCAATGTTCCCAGAGAAGCATCTTTCCATCTATCTTCAGGTAAGGATTATGCCAAAGAGAAGTTAAGTTGGATTTGTTAATTTTTACCACCGACATTTGATCCAGGCGTAGCAGGGCTCTTTTAGCATTTAGAATGATATATTTTGGGTTGGGGATGGAGGAGATAACCATGGTAAGGAGAGCAGGTAGAGACATTTCGTTGATGATTGATCTTTCTATGTCCAACCAAACTGGGACGTAGTCAGAGTGGGGGAATAGCCAGTTTGCTCCTTGTTTACAAAGATATGCAGTTTGATAGTTCCTAAAGTTTGGAAGGCCCAAACCTCCTTTTTCTTTGGATAGCTGAAGTTTTTTCATGGAGATTCTGTGTCTCTTACCTTGCCAGAGGAACGTGTTGACAATCTTATAGATCTTTGTCAGGAATTCATTAGAGAGCGTCATCGGTAACATACTGGCTAGATAGTTTACGAGTGGAGTAATCATCATTTTTAAAGTCTCTGCTCTTCCCCACCAGGATAAAAATTTTGGTGACCAGCCATCTAATAGCGAAGAATTTTTTTTGATGAGGGCATTCTTATTAGTCTGTGGGGTCGTAATTAGATCTCTCGTGAAGTCTAAGCCTAGGTATTTGAAACTTTTAGGCTGACATGAAAGGCTTGAGTTACCAATTATTTCCTTGCAGTCACACAAAGCCCTTATCAATCTATGCACCCGTTTTAATTTGACTGATACTTGGAGATTACAAAATCCCACAGGGAGGGAGTTCACTTTTTATTCATCTCCACATAATTCTTATTCACGCATTGATTATTTACTTATTTCCGAAAACGCTGTATCCAGAATAGATCAAACCTCCATTGAGCCAAGAGTGATCTCAGATCACTCATGTATTAGTTTGTCCATAACTGACCCGAAACATTTTAAAAAACAATGCCTTTAGAGATTCAATAATGAAGTATTAGATGCAGACTCAAACAGACAAAGTATTGAGAGTGCGATCCAGAACTACCTTACGGTAAATAAAATTGGAGACACATTGAATCTCACAAGATGGGAAGCACTAAAAAGCACTCTTAGAGGTGAGATCATTAAAATTAGGTCTGCCATGAACAGGGACACCAACAGCAAACTTCAAGAATTAGAAAAGGAAATTTCTATTCTGGAAGGGAAACATATTATATCTAGAGATACCTCAGTCATGAATGAAATAGTGAAAAAGAAATACGAGTATAATAAAATAGTGAGTAATAGGGCAGGGGTATGGATTAATAAACAAAAAACCATTAGGCTTTGCTAATCCAACAAGGCGGGGAAGAGCTTAGCTTCCTACTTAAAGTTCAAACTACAGAAAAATACGATTAAGAACTTACTGGACCAAAAGGGAATAGCTTATTCTGACCCCGAAAAAATAGCTGACATTTTCAAGAATTTCTACAATACATTGTATAGCAAAAACCAAGCCTTGGAAACCACAAAAGCCCAAGACTATCTAAGCAAATGCAACCTTCCTACCCTTCCAGAACAAGAAAAAGTTTAAATTAATGGCCCAATAACCGCAACCGAAATTGGAAACATGATAAAAGCCCTTAAAATAGGAAAGGCGCCGGGACCCGATGGTTTTAATGCAAAATTTTATAGGTCATTTTCCTCTGCTTTGATCCCCCTCTCCTAAACATGTTCAACGAATTTAGTGAATCTGGGCAGGTTAATGGGACACCGGCTGAGGCAATCATAGCAGAGATTCCCAAGGAAGGGAAGGACCCAGCACATCCTAAAAACTATAGACCTATATCACTGATTAATATAGACTGCAAGATCTATGCAATGATCCTTGCTAAACATCTCCAAAAATATTTACCCAAACTTATTCATCCCTCACAAGTTGGATTTTTAAAAAACAGACTATCAAGTGACAACACTCGTACTTTATGTCACGTCCTGGAGAAAGCCAAACTAACAGATTCCCCAACAGTGGCAATCACGTTGGATGCTGAAAAGGCTTTCGACAAAGTTGATTGGTCCTACCTTAAGGCAACACTCAATAAATTTAACCTGGGTGACAATTTTACCCGCATAGTAATGGCACTGTATTTTAACCCTTCCGCCAAAGTTAGAGCAGGTGGAAGCCTCTCATCCTCGTTTAAGCTAGAACAGGGTACTAGGCAAGGATGTCCTCTTTCCCCTTCCCTATTCCTACTAGCAATAGAACCATTCCTTTACCAACTTCGGAACAATGACAAGATCACAGGAATACGCTTCAACAATTGCACCGTCAAAATAACAGCTTATGCAGACGACGTGCTAATCATCTCCGAGAATGGAAAGCTGCTATTACTGCACTTATGTCCTCAATAGAAGACTTCTCTGCAGTATCTGGTTATAAACTAAACAAGGACGAAAATTGTGTATAGTTTATGTGTATTTCAAACTTGGCATTTTGTATTACTTCCAGCCCTGAGGAAGTCGTAGGGTTGTTACCCCCAAACGACGAAACGCGTTGGCTAAAGGGAGTGGAAGAAATAATAAACATCAAAGAAGGAACAAAGTCTTCATTACTGCTTTCTTGTTTCTTAATTGTATTGTACTTTAATTTGACCTGGAATGCGTGTGCTTCAAAAACTGTAAATTGTTTTGTTCAATCTCTGATTAATGTTTGAGGAAGTAGGGTGTATCTTCCTCTTTTGAATGCACCGCAAGTTATTATGTGTGTAAGCTATAAGAATACTTACTGGTGTGATCTATATTAGCGCCTATCACCTCTTACACCCAATTCAGTGAATTCTACATAAGGGCAGGCAGCAATATAGGCACTATACTCTTTACAAATGGACATAATGAGTGATAATTTGGACCGCAATAGACTTGCGGAAGAACTTTTTGAGAACCTGTGCAAAGGTAGTACTGTGACTGAAGCAGTCAGAAGTGGCAACCCACCCGGAAATGAGGGGATTCGCGATAAGTTCATTAGATTGGAAAAATTGAAACGTACTGAGATGTCGAAGTGGTGGGATGGGGCCACACTTAAGCAATACGTGAAATTAAATAGGATCCCAAGAGGTCTTCGTTCCCAGATCATCCCTACATATGATGATCTGGACGAAGACTTGCTCAGCATATGGGAAAAGGAATTAACATCTAGCTCAATGAAACTCATAGACATTTTGATTGAAAATGCGGATAGAAAAGTTACGAAACTTCAGGCTGAAATTGCACATTTGGAGGATGAAATTGTAGTCTTAAATCTCCCAGAGGCTACTACTAAGAATTATGATATTCTTAAAACTGTATTGCTCATTCATCAGAACGACATCAAACAGAGGAAGGCCCGCAAGCTGAAGCGGGATGAGTTGGATTACAATAGTTGGAGGGTATTTACTTTCTCCAAAAAATATGACTATTTAGTTCAGACTGATAAAAATAAGCAATCGTCTGAACCTATCACTGCCAGCTCAAGTAGTACCTCTCTGAGCACGATCCACACTAGTGGAAGGGAGAGTGATGGGGTTGTAGGAACATCAACTGGACAACTACACCCTTTAGGGAATTCCTCCTTTTTGCTAGAGGTAAATCGCATCAAGAGGGGAAACAGGGAACAGACAAGGAGAACAGGCAATACAAGAAAACCAGGCGCGGCAAAAGGGGTGGTAGCAGAAGGAGACAGACCAGGAATGAAGACTAGATCCTGGGACAAAAAGGACTAGTCATAGCTAGCAAAAATGAGGCTGAGGTGGTTAATTTATCTGATCAGATACTCACTGAAGAAATGACTACCTTACTTAAAAAAGGACTAGGTTTCTGCCCTGATCATACGGGTAATATCTGTGATATGAAAATTGGCCTATTCAAATTTATAAGGCGTTTAAAGCTGAAGAAATATTTTGCAATGAACCCAATACAAAATAAAGAGACATCCTTGCAAACACATAGTGTGGTGTCTAGTGCATTAACAATTGAGGATATTCATGACACTGTTAACTTACTTTCGATCACTAAATTGGAGGAAGATCCTATCCCTGTTGGGAAGGTATTAGAACCTCTAGATATTAGAGCAGACTTGACAGTCACTAGTGGTCTTAAGACCAAGTCTCGCTGGTCCCCTAACTTGACGGGTGGCAATAACGTAGAGATTTTTCATAAATTAGTGACTAAAGACTTGGATGATAGTTTGATTAGGCATAGTCCGCTGCTTGGATACAGGAAGGATAATCTGACTTTGAAAGAACGTCAAGCTCTCAAATCTTTGGAGATGAATAAAGATCTAATAATCAAAGAGGCAGACAAGGGGGGGAACATAGTAGTTATGAATAGATTTGATTATGAACAGGAGATCTACTCACAGCTACATGACACACAATGTTATGAGAGGATTCCCCATAACCCAATGTTTTCATTAGCGACCACTTTAAATGGTCTTCTTAAGAAATGTCATGACAGCTGCCTTCTAGATGATGATGAGTACATATACCTCAAGGTAGATCGCCCAAGATATCCGTGTTTGTATACATTACCAAAGATTCACAAGAACCTCCCATTCCCACCAGGCAGAATGATTGTATCGGGGATTGGGAGCCCGACAGAACGTTTGTCGCAATTTGTTGACATCTTCCTCCAACCTATAGTACTCAACTTACCATCATATATTAAGGACACAAGGCATATATTGAACATACTTGGGGACATTACATGGGACCCAGGAATGATTATCGTGACACTTGATGTGGTGTCACAGTACACAAGTATACGTAATGAATTGGGTATGAAGGCAATGTTTCATTTCCTATCGAAAAGAACAGCCAGCTTATGGGAACATACACAGATGTTACTAGCGATGACTGAACTTATTTTGCAAAACAACTTCTTTCTCTTCAAAGAGGATTGGTATAAACAGACACAAGGAGTCGCCATGGTCTCCAGGTTCTCACCTGCTTATGCGAATCTTTTTATGGGTTGGCTGGAGGAGGTGATGATCTGGGGCACAGCTGGCAGCAAATGGAATGAACACATCCTCTACTGGGGGCGGTTCATCGATGACTGCTTTATGATATGGACGGGCACAGAGCAAACACTATGGGATTTTATTAACTATCTGAATGATAACGATATCAATATTAGATTTACCACCCACTCAAGTACAACTAGTGTGGTATTCCTTGATGTGGAATTATACATCAAAGACAACCAGATACACAGTAAAATGTATCGCAAACCGACGTCCTGCAGTTCCCTCCTGCATGCTAAGAGTGCCCACCCCCGACATCAAATCAAGGCAATCCCTTTTGGGGAGATGGTCAGAGCAAGACGGAATTGCAGGGAAGAATCACATTTCTTGACATGCATAAATAACATGGAAAAACAATTTACTCAGAGAGGTTACTCAAAATTTGACATACAGAGGGCTAAGGAGAGGGCCCTGAAAACCAAACGTATTTCTACTTTGAAACCAACTACAGCTGACAAACAGTCCCCCACATCAATCAGGATGGTCACAGACTATACACATATGTGCACTACTTTGCGCAAGAGTTTAAATAAACATTGGCACATTTTGAAGGCGGATAGAACACTGCAGGATGTCATAACGGACAGACCAGAGGTTACTTACCGTAGAGGCAGAACACTGGGTTCAATACTCAGCCCTAGCTACCCAATTAAGGCACACCGTGAACCATGGTTGACTGAACTTTCCAGGGGATTCTTTAAGTGCGGCAACTGCGGGATGTGCAGATGGGCACAGGATAAAACCAAACAGTTTAGAGACAAAATGGACAAAGTATATACCATTCACACCAACATTACGTGTAGTACAAAATATGTTGTATATGTGATTGCATGCAAATGTGGTAAAATCTACGTGGGAAGCACGATAAGGCCATTGAAGGATCGCGTTAGCGAGCATATTCACGCGATATAACAGAATGACGTAAGATATCCTATTGCTGAACATGTACATAATTGTGTAGACCAGGGTCTCAACAAAACAATTGTTTTTGATGGCATTGAACACATGAAGCAAGATCCACAGGGTGGTAATAGAGAGTTGAAATTGCGTAGACATGAGGCAAAGTGGATTATGAGTCTTAGGGCCGTGGAGGACGGCCTTAATTTCGATCACGAGCTGCAATACTTCTTGGGTGACTAAATTGCCATGACCGGTTCTATCTGACAGAGATGGATTTTTTAGTGGTCAATAAATATGGCCACCTCACTATTCCTGCCAATAATATATTCTTTACCCCTTTTTTCTGTGGAGGATCTTTTCATTTATCACTCTGCATACCCTCGAACTGATTTATTAATAGGTCGGTGTCTACATTTGGCTCATCACTGAGCATGAATAGTTGTGATGCCTCTTTGTAAGGAATTTATTTTCCCCTTTAGATATATAACCTTGTGTTGAATCATTACTATTACAGAGTTGTAGGAGTAATTATTGGTATATTTATAGGATGCGACAGAGAGATAGTTTATTTTTATCGATATTAACATCTACTTAATCTTTAAGTTTACACAGGGGAATTTACTGGCATCCTCAAAAGTTTATGTGTATTCATATGGCTGAATAATACGTGACCAATTTCTTTATACTTTCTTTTCTTTTTTGAGGCACGAGACCGTATATATATTAAATATACACTTATGTATGGAATGTATTATGCGGCATATGCACGGGGTCGTAGTGGCGCCTACAGTCACTGTGGTAGCTTTTGGAACGTTAAATTCACTGTTACAAGATGGCGCTTTCACTTTTACGTGAATGCTGTGTCCCTTCTTCTATTTTCTCTGAATCTTTTTTTGTGTCAGGTTTCAATTACAAAAGAAAAGCGGGACTCCGCAGCTCAGCTTGCAGCTGTACACGGCTGAATTTTGGAATTTGGAATGCTTTATTTACTCCTTCATGATGGTGCTTACGTTTCTCACGTATCGCCAAGTCCCTATCTCCATTTCTTGGGTTTTATTTAAATCCAATGGGCACGCGGGAATCAGCCGCTTTACTTGTAATCGGGTACGGCTGCCACTGCCCTCAAGTATGTTTTTGGACACTTCTGTTTGGTTATTCTAAATAAATAGGTCGAACATATGAAATTGGGATTCTTATTTTAGTTTTAATGTTTACAGGTTTTCCCCGTACTTCAGGGACCTGATTTACACAATAGGAGCGTATTGTCTCCCAGGGAGTAATTTGGACACAGTCGCCGTCATTTTCAGGTACATTTAATACATTGGGCAATCAATCGAGTATTTCAGAAATACGTGATTTAAATTACTTAATATCATTATTCTTTTGATTAACAGGTTTCCCGTACTTCAGGGACCTGATTATTACAACAGGGAGTCTCTTGTCTCCCCAGTAATCTCTGTGCACAATATACCGCAGTAAGCAATTAGTTGATTTTAGATTTATGGAGCATGTTTAGATATATATTGGGATGACATTTTATGCGTTCATTATGATTTCTTGCAGAAATCGGTGCATATTCATATCTACTGGATTAATTTGCATTTCATGTCGAGATACTTTTTATTGGATACATGATCTCCTGAGTTGAATTCGAGTCATGGGATAAGACTTTACTATGTTTAGTAATTATGGGTTGTTGCAATTCAGGATCGATGACAACGTATTGAGAAACTTGTGCCTCATGATTTATATGTCATATACCTCCTTATTTCTTGGTCTTTACAGATCTCGTATTGGAATATATTCAAATACCTTAAGGTACAGCACTTCTCCCAGATTCTTTTTCTTTGGGAGTGTGTGTTTCACGTGTGGATATTGATTAGAATTTTAATTGAGCACAAATTTTGGAGAATTTGCAATACTCACTTATACTATAGGGGCATCACGACAACAATGAATCTAATCTGTTCTCTTCACTACTAAGAGTACTAAGAATACTGCTGGTCACTACTAAGGATAAATATGAGCATTTGTTGCTCGAAGTCACAGAAGCAAATAGGCACAGAATGCGTGTCTCTTTCTTTTGAAGACTGTGAATTCTTGGTGTCTTTCTATGTAATATATGAAATGGGCACCTCTTTTTCTGAATTATTCAGACCTTTTTTTGCACAGGGCGAGAAATCGGGCTTGTATTCATTGTTAGAAAATTGTGTATAGTTTATGTGTATTTCAAACTTGGCATTTTGTATTACTTCCAGCCCTGAGGAAGTCGTCGGGTTGTTACCCCCAAACGACGAAACGCGTTGGCTAAAGGGGGTGGAAGAAATAATAAACATCAAAGAAGAAACAAAGTCTTCATTACTGCTTTCTTGTTTCTTAATTGTATTGTACTTCAATTTGACCTGGAATGCGTGTGCTCCAAAAACTGTAAATTGCATTTAAAAATGATTTGAATGATTTTATTCATTCCTCGGTGGACCAGGCGGTTGAGAACTCCATGAAAACATTTTCTAAAAATATGGAAAACTCCATGTTAAATTTAATGTCCAAAATTTTACTGGCCCATTCTGTGGGGGATAGCAGAAAGAGAAAATCAGTACCTCCTTCAAAATTAATGAATAAAGTTCCGGATAATGGTATGTCACAAGAAGTTAGTGAGGTTTCCTCACACAAGGTTGGGCACAAGGTACCTCCCAGGCCTCATTCTAAGGAGGGATATTCAATAACCTTTGTCAAATGCAAATCTAAGTCTAATAATACTGAGGTACCTAAACAGATTGTGATTTCTCAAATTTTGGACACTGACGATGACATGGGTGACGCTGATGATATGAGAGATTTGTTTGGTGCCAATGATCCTTCCTTCTCCTCGCCTTCAAAGAAAGCTAAAATTGATCCTTTTATTTCCAAACCTCTTCTGGATGCGGAAGATTATATCTCTGATAAACTCCGTCTTCCTTTGGATAAATCCACCAGGTCTAAACTCAAATCAGAATGTCCCAGACCTTCCCTTTCCTCTAATATTACTGTTACTCCTTCTATTGACCAACCGTTTTTAACCTTCTTTTCTAAGTTTGGTAAGGACCCTTGCAAAGGGGTAGATAAGGCCTGGTCTATCTGCCAGGACAAATTACTGGATATTGTGGGGCCTCTTGCCCGCATATTTGATATGACGGAATCGGCCAGGTTGGAAGGCTCAGACTTAGATCTACAAGATCTTTCTTTATGGATTCAACAGGCTTTTTGTCTCTTTGGCAATGCCAACTTGACAATAACCCACGAACGTCGCAAAGGACTCCTATTAAAGCTGGATCTCAAATTGGCCAACTTGGCTGCTCTTGATCCTGGTATCAAGGCTGATGTACTTCTGTTTGGCGACTCTTTCGTAAAGGATTTAAGTAAATATGCCACTATTTTTGCCTCAATTAACAAAGCCCAACAATCATTAAAGAATGTTTTTTCTCAACGTGTTTTTGGACGGGCCTGTAAAGGCAGGAGTCGCTTTACCGGCCGTTCATACTACATTCAAGGCTCCAGAAGTTCATTCAACACCAACAACAACTACAAGGAGTTCAAACCCCAATTCTACCCTAAATAAAGTAGAGGATTCAGGGGACGTGGCCAAAAGAGCTTCAGGAACAATCCACAACAAGGTGAGTCACTCTGGTCCTCCTCCTGTAGGGGGACGCCTAAGGTTGTTTCTTTCAAAATGGCAAACTCTAACTGCAGATCCTTAAGTCCTAAACTCTGTCCAAGTTTATCATATGGAATTCTCCACGCCACCTTTCCAAACTGTTTTTCCTTCTCCTCTAATATTTTCAGCTGACATGTCAAATCTAATTTCAATAGAGGTTCAGCCCCTTTTGCAGAAGCAGGCAATTCAAATTTCTTGCCTAGATCCATCGGGTTTTCTCAGTTCCATTTTTCTGGTTCGCAAGAAAAACAAAGAGATGCATCCAGTCATCAATCTGAAATGTTTCAACCAGTTCGTGGTTTACCGTCAATTCAAGATGGAAACCATTATTTACCATAGCGATTCGCTCCATCTACAAGATTGGATGGTCCGAATAGGTCCTACAGGATGCTAATCTCACAATCCCTATTCATCATTTTCAAAGGAAATTTTTCCAGTTCCAGTGGCTCGGAGTGACTTACCAGTTTTGCTCCCTTCCTTTCGTTCTGTCTTCAGCACCTTTGTGCTTTACAAAAATAATGAAACTGGTAGTGACTTATTTGAGATCCCTCGGGGTCAGACTCATAATATACTTGGATGACATCCTGCTGATGAGTCAAGACAGACAAACCCTTCTATCGCATTTGCATCTTACTCTTTCTCTTCTTTAAGATCCAGGTTTCATCTTAAATTCTGAAAAATCAATGCTCATTCCCTCTCAGCAAATCGAATTCCTGGGGTTTCTAATAAATTCAGCCACTGCTTCTCTTCATTTGCCACAATCAAAAGTTTCAGCAATCAAATCCTATGTTTCTTAGGTTCTCCGCAGTTCCTAAATTTCCTTCAGATCCCTTGCAAGGATAGTAGGTTTGTTGTCCGCTTCCATCCAAGCAATCTTTCCAGGTCCTCTCCATTACCGAGCCCTCCAACGTTTAAAAATCCGCCATCTACGTCAAGGGCAGGCTTATTCAGACCTAATTTCTTTAGATCCAGAGTCTCTATTAGAGCTTCAATGGTAGATAGACCATTTAGATGCTTGGAACTGCAGGACTATCTTCCCCTCAGTCCCCGATCTTGTGTTAGAATCAGATGCAAATCTGTCGGGTTGGGGCGCCCGTTGTGGAACAATCTCAACTGGCGGTACATGGTCTCTCGAGGAGTCGAGATTGCACATAAACTGTTTAGAGATGCTTGCAGGTTCCTTTGCAATCAAAAGCCTAGCAATGGACAGAGTTTGCTGCTCTATCCTACTTCGCATGGGCAATGTTTCTGCGGTCCGCTACATAAATCATCTAGGCGGAACCAAATCCAAACCGCTCGCGGAGTTAGCAAAAAGCCTTTGGGAGTTCTGTCTTCTCAACAAAATCTCGGTTAAAGCGGAATATCTTCCGGGCAATCTCAATTCCATCGCAGATTGGCACTCCCGTTATTTACGAGACTCCAGCGATTGGAAGCTTCTTCCGTCCATTTTCCAATCTGTCTTCCAAAAGTGGGGTCCTTTTCATATTGACCTTTTTGCCTCTCGTCTCAATACACAGCTACCACATTTTTTCAGTTGGCGCCCGGATCCTTTGGCTTTAGTGGCAGATGCTTTCCTACAGGATTGGTCTCCTCATCTCAATTATGCCTTCCCTCCGCTTATCATGTTCAACAGGGTTCTGGCCCAGGTCCGTCGTCAACTAGCACCTCTGGTGATAGTAGTCCCCGTTTGGCAGTCACAGGTTTGTTTTCTTCCCTGTTAGAATTTGCGGTGGACTTTCCAGTACTTCTTCCTTCCTTAGGAAATCTTCTTTCAGATCCTCTAAGCCAATCTGCACAGTCTTGTTCTCGACAATACTTTGCTCCTGTCAGCATGGAAAATATCGGGTCTAATCTCTCTAGCCTCGGCATTTCGCAGGAAGCTTTTGATTTAACTAACAAGGCTTGGGCTCCATGAACAACTAGAGCTTACAAATCTGCCTGGGATCTATGGTCAAGCTGGTGTGTGGGAAAACATATAGATCCCTTTTCAGCACATGTAACTTATATTGTTAATTTTCTGGCTTCGGAAGCTAGTTCAGTAAAGTCCTACAGAAAAATAAATCTTTACAGATCTGCCATTTCCCTCAACCACAATACCTTCGAGGGTAAACCGATTGCGATTGGAGAGCATCTGCTGGTATGTCGACTCTTAATGGGAGTAAGGTTTTCCAAATCTCCTTTGCCAAAATATTCTAAGTTATGGGATGTTAATTTGGTCTTCAATTTGTTTACATCTTGGCCAGATAATTCAGCTCTATCTTTAAAGATGCTTTCTGCCAAACTTACTATGCTTCTGTGTTTGGTGTCTATCAAACGTGTCTCTAATGTCAAGGCCCTTTATGTTTCGTCTCGCCAATTTACTCCTTCAGGTGTGATGTTTAATGTTAATAAACATACAAAAACAAATTTAAATTCTGTTTTCTTCCCTACCCTTACTTTCCCTCTCATCCCAAGTTATGCATAGGTCAATGTCTCAAGATGTATGAACAATGGACCTTTGATTTCAGAACATCCTGTCAGTCCCAACTCCTCATTTCCTTCCTTAAACCTCACAAGCCTGTTTCCTCTTCCACTTTAGCTCGTTGGGTCAGATTGGTTATGTCCCTTTCCGGTATTGATATTTCTGTTTTCGGGGCTCATTCAGCCAAGGGTGCCATGGCTTCCAAAGCCTTTTGGGCAGGTTCTAGGTTGGAGGGTATTCTGAGATCCTCAGATTGGTCCAATGACAAAGTGTTTCAAATGTTTTTATTGCAAACCTGTTCTTACTGCTGCTTCTTTGGTTGTTGATATGCTTTGAACAAGCATAATAGGAGCCTCCGGTCTTTACATAAAATGTAGATTTTCCTAGTAATTTATGAAGGAAAGTCTTAATTTTATTAAAGACATGGAGGCGAGTATTATCCCACTGCATCACTATTAATATGTGTTCTTTCTCCCTACCGACTGCGGCTCCAGCTTTGCCATCTGCCTCTTCCTGATCTGGGATGTCTCTTGCAAAAGGATTCTACATTTCGATCTTCTTCAACGCATGGTAGAGGTTCTTCGGCCTTTGTTCCTGCTCCAAGGATGACCTTGATGGAACTTTGCCAAGAGATCTCTGTTTTGACTCTAGCTTGTTTTATTGTTCTTTCCATTTTTCCTTAGTTTACCGAAAATAACTAAATGCTTGCACAAGAAAAGAGGGCTGTTCTTAGTCAAGCTAGACGTTATACTTGGTGCTCTGTCATGATTGGCTTTTGTTTATTGATTCTAAGTTCTCCTATTGATCAGCTTGCTGATTGGCCTTTTGGGAGGTGTAGTTTTTGTAGTTATCTTGGCATCTTTTACACTTGAGCAAAATTAGAAAGCATAATACTTGCCTCCGTGTCTTTAATAAAATTAAGACTTTCCTTAAAAAATTACTAGGAAAATCTACATTTAGTTTTATGACTTTGGCCATTGCAGAAAAGCACTCTGCTTGTTGTCAGCTGTACGTATATTATTATATCTAGGGCCAGCTTTAGCGGCGCCCTGTGCAACAATGTTTGTTCACGCCCCCAATGACCACCTTTGCTATGGATTCACACATTACCACCCTTTAAGAGTGCCCCTCAAGTCTCCATAACCACTATCTTGCTCACATGCATTTAATTTGGTTTATAGTGCCACTCATACCAGAGTAGGGTGTCAGAACACATTACATCACACACACATTACACAGAGACAATCAATCAAATTGTGTAAATCAGTGTATAGGAATGTTACATAAGACAGAGGACTACAAGGTGTGGGAGTGACATGTCATCCATACTGATAGACAGTATAGTTTAAGAGTGCTTGTTCTGGAGAAGCACACACTTAGTATTTAAAACGTTACACCGTGGTTGGGGTTCTCTTTAATAATAAAAACTGATTTTTTTTATCGAAATGAACCCTTTTCGCAATATTAGAATAATGAAAGACTGGGGGAAAAAATCATAGCGGTTTAATCTATACCTTGCAGTTTGCATGCGGCTCTTTTATGACAGTTATTAGCTGATTGTTCAAAATTGGGATTTTAACTTATACACTGCAAGTAAACAAAGGATCTCTCTAACAAAAGCACTGACCTATTTACATTATACGCACTCCGTGATCTGCATGGAACACGTACTTTGCAGCAGGCATATTAACCCTCTGCTCTACTTTAAAATCAGTCAAAATTCAGATCTCACTCCAGGAAGAACATTAATCCCAGAGTTATCGTGACATTTTTATTGTTGTATGAAAATTGCTAGAGACAAGGAAGGCGACAGCAGGTGCTTGTAGAACTAAAATGTACTTGCAAACACGGCACCCCCCGAAGTCAGCACCCGGTGCAGTGGCACTGGTCGCACTGCCCTAGAGCGGCCCTGATTATATCTAACACGTATTATTAATGCACATTCCTCCTACTTGTAGCTACTAATAACGTATTGGCTTCTAATTGATTGTAATCGAGTTCCACTTAACCCCTTCCCTGCTCATGACGAGCTCAGCTCGTCATGCTGCGCGGTCGGGCTGTGCGCATGACGAGCTGAGCTCGTCACGACCACGCCCGCGATCGGAATGTCCAGCACCTGGGCGGAATTCCGATCGCAGCGAAGGCGTTAAAGTGCTGCCATCCTCAGTTACCTTCCAGAGCTTGAGCCACGTAAACAATCAGAGAAAAAGTCTCATGAATAAATGGATATTTAGATATGGCGCTGCAGGCGGGCCGAGGTAATCTTCCAAAGGCTAACAGACCGGAAAAGGGGAACAGTGCCCTGAGGAAAAATCAGAGATTAGAAAATATAAAGCTTTACCAGAGGCAAGAGCTGAAAGAAGCCGGTACAGTCAGGATATGTGCGTTTCTACACAGAAAATGTTCTCTCCGAGAGCCGAATTTGAAAAAAAGTCTATAGATTAAGGGCGTTAGGCACTAGTCATTATTCAACCCAGTACCACAGAATAAAATATGCATTTCATTGTAACACAGCGCCTTGGTACACCATATGGTACACTTTCAAATTTCAGTTCAACCAACTATAAAAAAGATAATTATAACACAACAGCTTTGCAAATTAAGTTGAATATAATGAAATCGCCTTACTACCAGCAGTGCCAACCTTGTGTCCGTGAAGTCCCAATGGGTGCTGCCAAACCATGCCAGCTGCAGAGTTGGCAGCTAAGGCACCAACCACTGCCCCACGGCAACGGAACGCATGGGCATGAGTCAAGGTGCACCGTGATCTACTCTGCCATGATTACCGCCAGCAGTCAACTTAATATCAGAACTGCGCAGAGTGCGCATGCTCATGCCTGTCTCAGTAGTAGCCATTGGTCCCCTCCTGTGAGGTCAATTAACAGTTATGCCAGGGCGCGTGCAGCTACAGCTGCCTCAGTCGGCAACCTAATTTGAAAGAGGACGCGACATCGACGCAACCACCCTAGAAATAGAAAACGGTGCTGCAGCAGCATGTTAACTGAACTATTCAACTCTGTATACAATATAGTGTTAAGTATTTTAATATACCGAGTTGAATAGTTCACCGGGCTCACAGCCTGCACAGGTGGACAACAGAAGCTGAAAATGCATGACAATGCATTTTAATGCAGTCATGTGGATCACCACATTAAAATGCGTTAGTCTAATGCCTGATGCTTGGTACTTGGCAGGGCTAGAGAGCTACCCACGCTGAGTAAATCTCAGGGAATAATAATAATTATTTTAAAAAAAAATCTTTTTTATTGATTTTTAACCAACTGACGACAAAGAAAAGCATTGCACAGTCAAATAGACAGATGAAAGCATAGAATTTCTCAAGCCGCTTCCCTCTGTGTCCCCCCCCTTCCACCCTCCACCCCGCCACCGGTGTGCCCTCCAAACATGTACTACCAAAACATGGTACATCTCAATCTATCACAGTAACAGTTTTGATCAGCATGATAGCAGTACAGGATATAAAGTGTCATTAGAGGACACCACTCAGTCCACTGAGCATGCCCTGGTTCATTCTCCGTGCGCCAAGGTATCACTTGGAGCACCCCGGTCCTCCAAGACCGTTCCTTGCTCTGAACCCGTTTCCGGGGCCTGCAATATTGCAACTAAGGCCTCCCATGCCCTTGCCGCCTCCAGCGCCTTTTCATTATCAGTACGTAGAGCCTGTTGTAGCCTAATAGTGCCTTCACTCCGCGCCCACCTAAGTAATTCTGCCCGCCATCTCTCCGCGCTTGGCCCCTCGCTGACTTCCAGTGCATTGTGATTTCCCTCTTGGCTAAGACAAGGCCCAGGTCTAAAAATGTACTTGTGATTTTCGTTTTAGCGGTGTGCGGGAACCAGTGCAGTAGGCAAGTACCCATGTCTAAGTCTATTATGCGATCAGTTGTACTACACAGCAGGTCCAGCACTTCCTCCCAATAAGTTCCCAAATTCGAACACCCCCATAGCATATGTCGGAAGTCAGCCCCCTCCAAACCACATCTCGGGCACTGAGCGGTTGCCGTAGTGAAATATTGATTAAGCTTAGCTGGTGTCAAGTATGCTCTATGCAGGACATAGAAATGCACCAATTGGAATCTGGCATTTCTCGTGCTCTTCCAGGCTCGTCGAACCAATTGGGCCCACGTCTTTTCAGGGATTTCCCTGCCAAGGTCCACTTCCCACTTCCCCTGCAACGCGCGCAACGGTTCCAGGGCCTCAGTCAGCATGCGCCGGTAAAGGCACGTAATGGCCTTAAAAGTCTCCGCTGCCATGACCACGTATTGGCAAGCCATGGAGGTCCGTGGTTCCGACAACCCCAGCCCCCAGTGGCGCTGCAGTGCCGCGACTAGCGCTGAATGCAGCAAGTAATCCCCTCGTGGGAGATCATATCTATGTTGCAGGGCCTGAAAGGACAACAGGGTTTCGTTTTCGTAGAGGTCCCCTAACACTTGTATCCCCAGTTCTTCCCAATTAGCCAGTGCCGTCCAATCCCCGCCATGCGGGAAGGCAGTGCACATACCCAGCGGTATCTCCGGGGCATACGGGCGGGTGAAGCCAGCCCGTCGCTGGCTCCGGTTCCAGCACAACCGTAGCGTCCTCTCCTCAACAGTGAGTGGTCCAAGACGCATCTTCTGCTGAAGTACTATAAAAGACAAGATATAGCGTGGGATCCACCGTCCCTCAGGGCCATCCGGGCCCCGGAACTCCCGAGCTACGGCTTGGGTGAGCCACTGCAGCTGCGCTGCCAAATAATACCACTCAAAGTCCGGCACTGCCATACCCCCATCAGCCCTTGGGCGTATCATTGTAGCCATTGCAACCCGCCGCCTGCCCGTCCCCCAAAGAAATCCCCCAGCCATAGAGTGGAGCTGTCGGAAGATGGAGCCCGGCACCCAAATCGGCAACGTCCGAAAATAATACAATAAGCGCAGGAGCGCCACCATCTTCAGGAGCGCTACCCGGCCTGCTACCGATAACGGCAGCGTACTCCAAAACGCAAAACTGCCCCTAAGTCCGCGTATGGCCCGACCCAAATTACCCTCCAGCAAATCCTCGACGGTATGATAAATGTTAGTGCCTAAATAAGGTAGGCAGTGTGGCTCCCAGCGTACGCCCGCCACCTGCGAAGGGTTCGCCTCGGTCGGTACCACCGGAAACAAGCAGGTCTTTGCCCAGTTCACCCGCAGCCCTGAGTACTGCCCAAACATGGAGAGCAAGTGCCGCGTGCCCTCCAAAGCCGTATCTGTGTTCGCAAGAAAGAGCAACAAATCATCCGCATAGAGGGAGATAAAGTGCATATCTCCGCGAAGGAATAAACCAGGATAATGCTTCCCCAACCGGGCATGGGCGGCCAGAGGTTCAATGGCCAAGGCAAACAACAACGGAGAGAGCGGGCATCCCTGTCGCGTACCCCGCCCCACCTGGCAGGCTGGAAAGATCGTCACGCCCGTCCGCACACGCGCCGACGCCGATCTATAAAGGAGCTCCGTCCACCCCACAAAGGTGTCCCCAAGTCCGAACTCGCGAAGGACCCGGTACAAATACGGCCACTCTAGGCTGTCGAATGCCTTTTCCATGTCAACCGAGAGAACCACTGCGGCAGGGGTCTCACTTTGGTCCTCCCCAAGATCCGTAGAAGGCGTCGTACATTAGTCGCGGTAGTGCGCTTCGGGATAAAGCCCGCCTGGTCATTATGGACCAATTGCGTCATATAGGGAAGAAGCCGGGTCGCAAGAATCCTACTCAAAATCTTATAATCAGTGGTTAACATTGATAAGGGGCGATAGGCCGACCTAGCTAATGAGTCCTTACCCGGTTTCAGCAGCGGAATAATGATAGCCTCGCGAGTGGAGACTGGCAATCTCCCTAAATCCCAGGCCTCCCGATAAACCGCCAGCAGTTTAGGGGCCAGGATATCGATATATGTCGAATAAAATTCGATTGGTAGACCGTCAGCCCCTGGGGTCTTCTTGCGCGCCATGTGTTTTACCGCACTACGTATCTCCCCCTCCGTGATCTCCTGTCCCAGCGTATCCCCTTGGTCAGCCTCAAGACGCGGCAGCCGTATCTCGGCCAAGAACTCGCCCAAGTCCTCACATGTACCCCGCAACTTACTCTTGTAAAGATCCGCATAGTATGCCAGGAACATCTCATTAATCCCCCGTTGGGTATACTCCGGTATGCCCGCTGGGGAGGTCAGAGCCAGTATGGGCGTACCCCTCGGCACCGGACTGGCCAGCCACGCCAATAGGGAGCCCACCTTATCCCTCTCCGCGTGCGCCCGTACCAAATATTCTTTATGGTCAAAGCAGCGCAACTGCTCCACTTGTGTCGCCACTCCCTCTCTCGCAGCTAATACTTCGGCCTGTACTCCCGGGTTCTCAGGGTGTGCTCTCTCTGCCTGCCGCAGCCGCAGTTCCTCCCTCTCTATATCTTGCAACAGCGTCCTCCGCACTCCCGCTGCTTTGGCAATACATAAACCCGCACCACCACCTTAAAGGCGTCCCACTCCAGTGCCAGGGTCTAAGCCGTTCTCTAGGAAATAATGCTCAATACCCTCTTGTACCTCCGCACGAAACACCAGGTCTTCCAAAGCCTCCGGGCGTAAGCGCCAGGTAGGGATTGCAGGCCTTTCCCGAGACCATCTCAGGGCCAAGAGCAGCGGATTATGATCCGATATTGTCTTCGCCAGGTACTCACTATGGCGAACCAACGCATGAACATCCAGGGAACACAACACCACATCCAGCCGCACATGCAAGTTATGTAAGGCAGAATAATAAGAATAGTCCCGTTCCCCTATATGTTGCGTGCGCCATGTGTCTATCAGCCCCCACTCAGCCTGCCAATCCCTCCGGAGCTTCGAGAGCTTATGTATGGGCGCCTGTGGTAGCGGTGGATGTGACCTATCCATCTCAATATCTGTGACAGAATTGAAATCGCCCCCTACGATCACTGAACCGGTAAGGAGTGACGCTAATTTCCCTGATAAGCTAGCAAAAAAAGACTTCTGGTCCACATTGGGGGCATACACACTGCATAATGTCACGTACCGCCCATCCAACCGTCCCATAACAGCCACAAACCTCCCTTCAGGATCCACTATCTGCTGAGTCGGTTGGAAGGGAACCCCGCCCTCACCCAGACCAGTGCACCCCTAGCAAAAGCAGAATACGTTGTATAAAAAAGCTGCCCCCTCCATCGGCGCTGCAATGCCTGACCTTCAACTCGTCCATATGGGTCTCTTGGAAGAAAGCTATCTGCACTCCTCTTCGCACTAAATATGCCTGAACCCTATGGTGTCTCAACATCGTATTCATCCCCCGTACATTCCACATAATGCATTTGAACTCAGGTGATGTCCCCATTGTGCGAATTATCTCTGCTCCACAACTGCACTCCCTGCATTGGCACACCGGTGGCTCTAACTACCCCAACAACATCCCCCAAATGTATCCCCCCTCCCCTCCCCAGAACAGGCTCTAAACAACTAGTACCCATCCAAACTATTCTCCAACAGTTCCTCTGGTAGCTACCAGAGGGTCACTCTAGGAGCGAAACGAAGGGGGGAGCCCAGTACCAAGAAGATCTGGCCTGTAGCCTCGCTGCCTCCTAACGCCAAACCCCACTATAAGAAAGACTTCAGCTCCCCCGGAATAGGTCCCAGGTGGGTGGGCGGTCGCACAGTGCTAATGTCCTCCCTTCTGAACTCACTGAACCACTCTGTCTGTCCCATTCACCCCCCTCCGAGGGCTACAGCTCTAGGACCAGTCGGCCCCTCTTACTAGTCACATGAGACACTGCATGCGTTCAGGCATCCACGATCTCGTCCGCCGTCCCCGGAGTGATGTGGGGGAGAGCGATACTCCCCACGTCCGTCCCATCAGAATCCGTCCCTTCCGATCCTCGTTCCGATTCAGTCACTCCCTGCAGCGTCGTTCCGCTCGCCTGCGAAATCTCTGTCACAGCCTGCAGTGCCGCCGACCTCTCTTTCTCCGTCTGAGACGTGGAAGGCTTCTGTGTCCCAGGACGCCGTCTTCTGGTGCATCTTGCACGGTGCAGCCGCGGCACCTCCGTTGTTTGCCCACCAGTGCCTCTTGTCGCACCCGCCCCTGTCCGGTAGGTTTCCAACCAGCTCCATGCCTCATCAGGGTTATTATGGAAGAATGTATCGCCATTCAGCGTCACTCGCAAGTGTGCCGGAAACATCAGGGAGTATTGAATACCTTCGTCCCGGAGGGCCTTCTTGACCGCCAGAAATGAGGCTCGATGACGCTGTACTTCAAAAGTGTAATCCGGGAACAGTGACACATTATTATTGCCCACTCTATATGGGCCTGCGGTGCGTGCTTTATGTAGCAGGAGATCCCTGTCCTTATAATGGAGCAGGCGGGCCACCACAGGCCTGGGCAGCCTCCCAGGCTGCAGCGGGCGGGCAGGCACCCTGTGCGCTCTCTCCAAAGTATAAAATGGCGTCAGGCCCTCCGGAGAAACCTCAGTGCGCAGCCACTGTTCCAGGAAGTCTATCATGCTGTCCCCTTCTACTCCTTCTGGAAGGCCTACCACCCGTATGTTGTTCCTTCTATTACGCCCTTCAGCATCCTCAGCCCTTCTCTCCAACACTTGAAGCCTACGAGTGGCGTCTCCCATCTGAACATCCAGTGCTTTCTGAGATGGTTCTAAGACCTCCAGGGTGGTCTCAGCCCGCTTCACCCGATCGGCCAGCTTCACATGGTCTGCCCGTAGGAGTCCCAATCCCAGCGACACCTGAGCTATGTCTTGTTGGAGCGCTTCTTTTGTGTCCATGATAGCGCGGAGGATCTGGTCCACCTGTTGTTGCATCAGTCCCTCCGGGTGCGGGCCAACCACTCCTTGCTTCCTCTGCTCCGCCGCTTCATCCTCCGGTTCCGGGAGAGCCCCCCTTGCTTGCCTCGTGGTTTCCCCATGGGCGTCGGACTACTTGGCCCCCAGTCCTGGTCTCACCATACAGCACCTCCCGCAGTCCGGCAACGTGAGTCCCCCTTCAGGCGAGGATATGAGTGCTCCGAGCCGCCAGCTTCCGTCGTCCACTGCGCTCCCAGGTGTTCCTCATCCGACTCTGCTTCCCGTAGCCGTCTCCGCGGAACAGTCCACCATCAGGCGAAACTTCCAGCCGCCAGGTGAGGGTATATCAAAGCCAGTAGGACCACAGTGGGCTTGTCATGAAACCCCGCGCTTGATATCGCCCAGCGGGGTTTCCCAGTTCAAGGGCTTCAAAGCCAGTCCCCACGGGAGAAAGACCCAACAGGCAGCCACCCAGCAAGCGCTCCAACCCGGGCTCGGGGCCGCTTTAAGTCGCAGGGGGGACCACTCCGTCCCGCCAACGTCGCCGGTCGCATAAGCTCCACAGTGGGTCTGGCCGTCCACCGCACTGGCCCTGGGTCCCCTTAGTGTGCCTCGGCCTGGTCCTGCGCCGCCCGCCGGGCAGCCGCACCACACCCGGTCCCCGGCTCCCTATCGACTCCGTCGCAGTAGGCCACGCACGCTGGAGCGGTCGGCCGGGCCTCCCTCTGGGCAGTCAGCAATACGTCGAGCGGCCCTACTTCCCCTCGCGTCGTTGAGGCCAGGGTCCCCCAGCACCCCAGAGCGGTCTCCGTCATCTTCTCCGGTCCGTGTGGCAGAGCGGGGCCACACAGTAGGCCGGTCCGGGTCCCCAAACGCAGTCCGGCAACCCGGGAGCAATTCACCAAGCCCTCCGGCTGAGCCCAGGAGCCTTTCTCGCCTCCTACATCAGCTCACCTGCGTAGGGTTCCCGCTCATAGATCGCAGGAGCCCGGACCCCCGCTCGTCTTCCGCCACCAAGCGCCGGGCAGTGCGCAGTTTTCCCCGGTTCTCCCTCGCCGTCAGCTCCCTTCTTCCACTGTGGGCGGGCGCTCTTGGGATCATCCAGGCTCCCTACTAGCGGAAACTGCCGCACCTCTCGTTCACAGCACGCTGGGAGAGCAGGACCCCCCCGCGGGCGCTCAGCACCCACCGTTCGCAGGGGGGGGGAGCGCTCACGCCTCCAGGCCACCGGTCCTCAACTCCACCAGATCACTCTCCTCGGGTCAACTCGCGGAGACGGCCGCCATTTTCTGCCTGCAGAATCCGAGCCTTTCACTTCTCGGAGTCGCAGCTCAACGTCGGAGGGAGACAGAGCCCTTGATCTCTTGCGGTGCAGGCCCCCGCATCCAGAGGAACCCTCCCAGGGTCACAGGAGCGCCAGTCCGGTGCTCCAGTCAGGATAATCGGTGAGGCGGCGTGGAGCTCTCGGCTCACGCGACCGTCTTCATCGGCGTCCAAGCCACGCCCCCCTCTCAGGGAATAATAATATTGGTAAAATAACTGGTGGTTAAGGAACTTGCTGAAGAGATCTACATTTTGTCTAGTCACAGTTTTGACATATAAAGTAGCATAGTCTTCTGCAAAGAACATTATGTAAGATGCTGATGAGAGATTTTTATTTTGTGTAGATGGGTAAGTGGGTTATTTCTTTTGACACAGATCATTTGCAGATCATTTTATTACTTGCAAACTGCAATCCTTACAATATCGCACAGTGAGCTTTGAACCGGCATCAAGGATCTGCATGTAAACTGCAAGGCATGGGTTTAGAACCTTATTTTTTCTCAAAATGTTGTTATTATAAGGCTGCTAAAAATGGTTTCTTTGGTAGTAATAATGTCTTATTAGTACAGACAACCCCAAGCACTGCGTTATGTTTTAAATCCTTACTTTGTGTTTCTACCTGCCATGTACTGTTAACGTATAATGCCTACCAGTAAAAACAATATGTGACTCTTACACTTTAAAACCCTCATTGTTTTAAAAATAATTTGTATTTCCATTTTTTACAGTTTTCTGTTATAATACAAAATATGTGCTACAGAGAGGTGTTTATACATTATGTGTGTCCAAAAAAGCCTTTGAACGAAACTCGGCTACATGTTACATCACACATAGGAAAGGCTATACGCCTGAATTTACATGACCAATAAGATCACAGCAAAAGCAACAATGAGTGTATTTAAGTAGAGATCAGGACACATATGTGAGAGGTCTGTTGCATTTCAGTGATGCCAAAAAAATTAAATTGACAACAGCTATCTAAGAAACTAACATATAAATAGAGAATAAACAATATTATAATAAATAAGCCTGCACTTGCTCAAGGTGACAGAATGAAGGGCCAGATGTACGTGCATTGATGTTTACGACTTGCAAATAGCATTAAATTGCGAGTCGCAATTTGCGAGTCGCAAACATCAATGTACAACAGTGTCAGAGACACTGTTTGCGATTCCCAATGGGGTCGCAAATTGCATGCCTCATGCATATTAATGAGGCTGTCGCAATTTGCGACCCCATTGGGAATGGCTGGCACTCCCAGGCATGGTGGCCTGCTGGGGTCAGCAGACCCCCATGTCTGGGACTGCTTTGTCAATAAAGCAGTTTTTTTAAAATGCAGCCAGTTTTCCTTAAAGGAAAACGGGATGCATTTAAAAAAAAAAAGAAATGAAACGTTTTTGTTTCATTTTTTAAGGGTGGGTAGTGGTCCCTGGGACCACTGCCTGCTCTTCAAAAATGTTTGCGCACCCATTCACAAAGAGGAAGGGGTCCCCTGGGGACCCCTTCCCGTTTGCGAGTGGTTTACCACCCTCTTGAAGAGGGTGATAAACTGCGAGTGTTTTGTGACCGCAAATGCGGTCGCAAAACATTCTTACATAGAGTTCAGAGTCGCTATTAGTAAGGGATGCCCTTGGAACACCCCTTCCTAATAGCGAGTCTCTAACCCTATTTTGCGAGTCGCTATTACATTAGAGACTCGCAAAATAGGGTTGGTACATTGTGCTACCGTTTTTTGCTGCCGCAAAAGGGCAAAATGCCCCTCTGCGACCGCAAAAAACGGTCGTACATCTGGCCCGAAATTCCTTAAAAATCGGAGGTCCGGGTGTTGCCTCCAGGGTTTTACAAATCCTTTTCAAATCTCGATAGAGCCACAGTAGCAGCACAGAACAGGTGTTGCAGTGTAGTACAGGGAGGTGGGAAGTAGCGGGGCATAGAGCACAAGAGTTCACAAGAGGGGTGTCAGGTGTTTGATGTACGCTCAAGCATTTTTCCCAGAAACGCATCCTATGTTTCAGAAATGGGGTATATTACAGAGGCCTTTCACCTCTTCTCAGCGTAGTAAAGCATTCTCTTCCTCGGCCCACAACAACGTGGATACGGCGCCTGCCCCAGTGACTACCTCCGGCTGGGGGTGTCCCGGGGTGGAGTATGTCAGCCGTGCCTCACCCGTGCGGATCTGTGGGTTGGGATTCTGCACCTGGCGCCGGTCACAGCTGCCATCTTGGGTGCGAGGTCGCCGCGGCTGGCCAGTGCTTCTCGCCGCGGCAGGCCTGTGGTGGCCCTGGAGTTCAATCCCTGACATCTTGGGACCGTGAATGTTTTTGTGGCCCCCTCCTGCTGCCCCCTACAGGGCCTGAAATCCAACCAAAGACTGCCGGTGAGTGACTGCTGACTCATGCAGCTGGGGCACACTGATTGGGACTGCCAGCCATTGACTGCTCTGTCATCAGCCTTCTGTCTCTTCTCCTGATCTCTTCTTTCCTGCTTTCATATTTTCTGCTTTTCTGTCACTCTCTTTCTGCATTTTTCTGCTTTTCAGTCACTTTCTTTACCCTTCTGCATTTTTCCTCCTTTTTCCTCATGTCGCTTTTGCGTCTTTTCCTTGCCGTGTCCCCGCCGCTGCTCGTCCCCTGCTTTCCCGCTTCTGCCAGCGCCACTCTCCCGCTTCCTGTTGTTCCCAGCTGTCCAACCCTCCCCCTCACGCTACTTAATGATGGCTGCGGTGCGGCTGCGTAGCAGGCGCACGCAGCGGGCGTGTCAGCGCCAAGCCAGCACCTGGACCACGCCTAGCACCTCGGACCCTGGTCCTCGGACCATCCACCACTACGACGCCAGCACCCTACACACCCTCAACACTGGACACCACCCTGCCTGCCGCCGGGCATTGCCGAGTGACATCCTGGGCCCTTTTTCCTGCCCAAACTGCAGCTGCACCTTCGTCTGCCACCGCACAACAGCCCCATCCACCGCACGACCAACAAATACCGGACCCGACCGCCTCAGCTGTATCCTGCTCAACACATGCTCCCTCCACAAACACACCGTGGAGATCTGGGACCTACTCGACTCCGTCTACCCCAACATCACCTTCCTCACAGAAACTTGGATGAACTCCACCTCTGCCCCGGACATCCCCACCGCCATCCCGGATGGCTACAAAATCATTCACAAGGACCGCATCAACAAACCGGGTGGAGGCATCGCCATCGTATACAAAAGCACCCTAAGCCTCACCACCCACTTGGACGACCACTCAACCAACAAGGAGCATGTTAACTTCCAGGTCCAGACTAACCCGAACACCACCCTCCATGGCACCCTCATCTTCAGACCCCAGACCTCGTCCACACTTCAACGACTTCATAGCACCCCACACTCTCACCTCCACAGACTACATCTTCCTCGGTGGCTTCAACTTTCACCTGGATGACCCCAACGACAAGAACACCACTTCCCTGCTGGAGCACCTCGCCACCATCGGACTCAAACAACGGGTCAACCTCCCCAACACACTCAGTTGGACACACGCTCCACCCCATCTTCTCCACCAGCGACAACATCACCGTCAGCCACACCTCTGAGCTCCTTTGGACCGACCACCACTGCATCAACTTCTCCTTCACCAAACCCACTGTACACCACAACACCCACCGCTACCCTCACAGAAGTTGGAACAAGGTCGCCGAAGAACAGCTCACCACCGCCCTCAGCAGAACCCCACCACCGACATCGGTGGACACTAATACCTCAGCTCGCAACCTCCACCGATGGATCTCCAACTGCGCCGTCACACTGGCTCCTCTCAAGAAAGCCCCAGGCAAGCGACTCTCCAAAAATGCCAGCTGGTTCTCTCATGCGCTTCATAAGTCCAGACGCACCTGTCGACGGCTCGAGAAGAGATAGAGGAGCAGCAAGACCCCGGAAGACCACTCAGCCTTCAAAACCGCTGTCACCGCACACCACCACCTCATCATAAGAACAAAGAAAGTGGCCCTACAAGAAAGATCAACGCCAACACACTCAATGGCAAAGAATTGTTCACTGTAGTCATAGAATTCGCCAAATCCAGAACATAGACAGCAGACATCCCACCCTCCCAAGACCTCTGCAACAACCTCAGCACCTTCTTCCACCACAAGATTAAGGAGATCTACGACAGCTTCAACAGCCTTGATACCCAAGACCCTCTCACCCCACCCGCGACCACCGCACCCAACGACACCAGACCCCAGCAGACCCTGCTGCTCAGCTGGACTCCCCTCACCGCTAATGACACCCTCAAGACCATGAAGAGCATCCACTCCGGAGCACCCTTGGACCCCTGCCCACACCACATCTTCAACAGAGCCGGCACCTTCATCGCCCCGCACTCTGCTGCACCATCAACTGCTCCATCAAATTTGCCACCTTCCCAGAAGACTGAAAACACGCAGAGATCAACCTCTTGCTGAAGAAACCCTCAACCGACCCAACGGACCTCTAGAACGTCAGACCCATCTCTCTGCTTGCTCCCCTTCCCAGCCAAGGTCATCGAGAAGGCCATCAACACCCAACTCATTCATCGTAGCAAACTGCATCCTGGACCTCTCCCAATCCGGCTTCCGAAGGAACCACAGCACCGAGGCTGCCCTCCTCGCCGCCACAGACGACGTCTGCACCCTCCTCGACCGAGGCGAAACTGCAGCCATCATCCTCCTGGACCTCTCGGCCGCCTTCAACACCGTCTCCCACCATACCCTATGCACAAGACTCCATGACGCCAGCATCCACGACAAAGCCCTGGAATGGATCCGCTCCTTCCTCACCGGCCGAACACAGAGAGTCAGACTACCTCCATTCCACTCTGAATCCAAAGAGATCAGCTGCGTAGTGCCTCAGGGCTACTCCCCAAGCCCCAATCTCTTCAACATCTACATGGCCCCACTCGCAGCCATCATCAGGAACCATGGACTCAACATCGTCTTGTACGCCGATGACACCCAGCTGATCCTCTCCCTCACCAATGAACCCACAATCTCCAAGAACAACTTCCATGACGGGATGAAGGCTGTCGCTACCTGGATGAAGGACAGCTGCCTCAAGCTCAACTCAGAGAAGACCAAAGTTACTCATCCTGTGCTCCACCCCCTCCACCTGAGATGACGCCTGGTGGCCCGCAGATCTTGAATTCCCCCCACACACACAGATTACGCACAAAACCATGGCATCATCCTGGACTCCTTGCTCACCATGAACCTCTAGATCAACGCGTCTCATCATCCTGCTTCCACATGCTACGCCTGCTCTGAAAGATCTTCAAGTGGATCCCTACCGAGTCCAGAAAGACAGTCACCCATGCTCTCATCAGCAGCAGACTTGACTACGGCAACGCACTGTATGCCGGCATCACCCAGAAACTCCTCAAGAAACTGCAGAACATTCAGAATGCCTCCGCCAGACTCATCCTCAATATCCCCCACCACAGCCCCATCACCAGCCACCTGAGAGACCTCCACTGACTCCAAGTCAACAAAATGATCACCTTCAAGCTCCTCACACACCCCTACCAATCCCTACATGATGCGAGACCTGCGTACCTCAACCTCCGCCTCACATTCCACGCACCCACCAGAGACCTCCGCTCCGCTCAACTGGCCATGGCCACCGTCCCACGTATCTGTAAGTCCACGGCTGGAACAAGATCCTTCTCCTACCCCGCAGCAAAGACCTGGAACACACTGCCTCTCCACCTCAGGCAATTCCTGCCTCAATTCAGGAAGGACCTCAAGACCTGGCTCTTCGACTGAACCACAGTGCCTTAGACGGATCAGCAGCACCCTCTATCCCTCTCCCCCCAGTGCCTTGAGACCCTTACTGGTGAGTAGTCACACTTTACAAGGCACTTGATTCATTGATTGATTAATTGCCGGTGGGGTCTCTGCTTTCCAGTTACGGGTGATCAGCAGTTTCGCCAAAAGTAGAGCTAGGTCCACAAACCGTATTGCAGCTCTGTATTTTTTGTGATGGCGGTTGAGCCCGAAGGTGCACACTTCCCAAGTGTAAGGTGCAGTAGTGCCTGTAAAGCATGTCAGATGTGCAGTGACATCTCACCAATAATCTGTCAGTGACAGGCAGGACCAGAGCATTTGTGAAAGCTCCACATCGTGAGCCAGATAACGGGGACAAACAGCGGCAGTACAATGAAAATAATGTTTTTTTTGCTGGGGGTCAGATAAGCTCTGTGTAAGATATAGAATTGAATTAGTTTAAAATGGGCATTTCGGGACACCAAAGAAGGGTAAGTAAATATGGTTTACCATTCGCTATCAGTACAAGCGTGTCCACGGTCAGTATCCCAGTGATGACGTAGTGTGGCTAGGGGAACAGCAGTATGCGTGCGTAAGGCGCTAGCCAGCCAACAGGTCTGATGGCTCCCCACACCAAAGACATGGAGGTACTGAATGATAAGATGTTGCAGGGGTTCCAGTTGTATCTCTCCCCAAGACTGGTTCAACACTCCAATAAAAGAAGCGTGCAACAGAAACTGACCCGGCGGAAGGTCAAAGTCAATAAGGAGGTCCACCATGGAGAGGAGGGCTCTGTCACGATATAAGTCACCTATACTATGTAAACCTGCTGCATGCCATAGTGTTAATTCCCTAAGGTAGGTCGACATGCGGCCACGTGGCATACCAAGTAGTGGTAGTGCTGGTGCATAAGTCAAATTGACCGAGTGATAAATAATGCCCTACGAAAGCATTGATAAGCGACCTGAAGGAGAGGCGCAGGATGGAAAATGATGAGTAAGCGGTCCAGATCCCAGTGGGGAAGGAGCGCAGCTGTATCTGCTAGGTTGCAACCTGCGAACCATCACGCCACCCACTGTAATTGGGAGGCCAAATAATAGTGTTCAAGATTAGGTGTATTAAGTCTGGCACAGTCCGTTGGGAGATAAAGTTTGGAAAGCGCTACTCTGTGACGTATATTGTGCCAGATAAGATCACCCATCAGACGTTCCAGAGAATGAGAGACGGGTCGGTGGATGAATAGAGGAAGACTGGCAAAGTAATAGAAGAGTCTCAGCAAACCACCATTTTCATTAACACCACCCTCCCAACCACTGATAGTGGCAGAGTTTGCCAGAAGGGAATCTGCTCCTGCAACGTAGAGACAGCACGAACCAGATTACCCTCGAGGAGTTCTTCAGGAGCATGATATATGCGTATCCTCAGGTAACGAAATGTAGAAGACTGCCAGGTAAGATGGATGCCATGCACACTATACATCGGAAATGGAGTATTAGTGTGAACAGGAAAAAGACAAGATTTAGTCCAGGTAACTTTGAGGCCAGAAATGATGGCAAAATCAGCTATCAATCTCTCAATAGTAAGAGGTATAAATCGAACATTGTTGAGGTAGAGCAACATGTCATCTACATAAAGGGAGATCGAGTGCATACCGTCTCCCAGGGGAATCCTCCAAGGCTGGCCCTGGGTACGCAAAAGATGCACCAAAGGTTCCAGTGCCAAAGAAAACAAGAGGGGAGACAAAGGGCATCCTTGGCGGGTGCCCCTCTGTATCTCTATGGGATCGGAGACATGACATCCAACTTTAAGTCTCCCCATTGGATTAGTGTATAATAATTTAACCAGCCATAGAAAGCGGGATCCCTGTCTGTATCGGGCAAGAACATTGCTGTGGGGCATGTGCAAGTATTCAAAAGAAGCGGCATAAATTCAAAAAGGTGTTCCTGGCAGGCACAAAACCATTTTGATCTGAGTGCACCAGTTGCTGAACCAAAGGGGCCAATCGATCCGCCAGAATCTTCCCCAGAATTTTGTAATCAGGATTTAACAGTGCAAGAGGTCTGTAGGATTCTAGCTCAAGTGCATCTCTTCCCGGTTTAGGCAGCAAGATAAGTAAGTCTTCACTGAGCGGAGGCAGCAAGATTGCCACAGCAAGAGCCATGTAGAGTAAGTTTTCAAATGGGGCGCTAGTAAGGGTGCATACACTTTATAAAATTCTGATGGTAATCCATCAGGGCCTGGAGTTTGCTAGTGGCAAGTGCACAAATTACTTCCTGCACTTCAAGGATGGTGCTGTCCCCATTAGGTTCCTCCTTATTGTCTGGTGAAATCCGTGGCAGGACAGCATCGGTCAGGAAGTCATTTATGACTCCCAAGGGTACTGCAGTAGCAGATGTGTATAACAGTGTATAATGACTCGTCAAAACGGTGTGTATTTCCCTGTCGGAGTGCAGTAACTGCCCTGAACTGGAATGTATAGACAGGATAGGACGCCTGTCCACCTCCTGGCGTATCAGCCATGCCAACAACACTCCTGAATGGTCTGCATCAGCATGTGTTTTCTTAGTGTGTTTGGCGTAATTAAGACAGCACAGCCTTTCAGACAGTGAAAGATGTTCACACCTGGACTTGTGTAATTGCTCCTGGGAGGTACTGGGGGGCCGTGCAAGTTCCTCAAATCCTAATAGGAGACCCTCCATGTTTGAAATGTCTTTAGTGAGATGACAGCGCATGTTTAGTGCATTACCCATACAGTGACCTCAAATAAACACTTTAAATGCGTCCCATTCTGTTAAGGGAGAGGAAGCGGAGAAGTATTTAGATAAAAATAATCAGTGATATTCTCATTGATTGATGCACAAAATGGGGGGTCCCCCAGTGTGGATGCCTGCAGTCTCCAAGTGGGTATGGGCGAGGAGAGTTATTCCCAACATAACTGTAATTGGAGGGGGTTATGGTCAGAGTGGGTGTGGCCAAGATATTCTGTACATGTAACATGTGGAATAAGGTCAGGAGTACAGACAAACCTATCAATGCGGACATGGAGTCCATGTGCATGTGAGTAATAGGAATATACTCTTGTATTATGATTTTGGTGGCACCGTACATCTAGTAGTTCCCAATGTTGTAACCATGTAGTAAGGGTATGTGCGTTAGAGCTAGTAGCTACAGTGTGAGGGAAGGGAGGAAAGGAGCAGTCCAGTCCCACATCCAGGACGCTGTTAAAATCCCCACTCAGTACCCAGGGTATGTCACTCCAGTGGACCAAAGTTGTCAATAGGGAATGGAGGAACGGGGCTTGTTCCACATTTGCTGTGTATTGTGCTCCAAGGAGCAACCATTTTACCATCTAAATAGCCCTCCACAAATACATATCATCCTTCTGAGTCTATGATTGTGTGCATGGCAACAAAAGGGACCCCCGCCCGAATCCATATCAATACCCCTTGAGCATAAAAGGAATAATTGGTGGAGAACACCTGGCCCCTCCATCTCTTCTGTAGCCTGAACGCCTCACGGTCTGTTATGTGTGACTCTTGTAAATATGCTATGTGTGTCTGTCTACAGGGTAAGTATGAATGCACTGCATAGCGATGAGAGGGAGTATGGATGCCTCTCATATTCTAAGTGACGATGTTAGTGGCAGCCATGGTGTGGTGTCTGAAGATGTAGGATCACATGTTGCCCCGGGTGGGCACCATCAGCCCCGACCAAGAGCATGAGATATGAGCGAGTGCAGGGTACAACAATAAAGAAACAAAAATGCAACATAAAAACATTGAGAGCAGATGTACAACAGGTGCCTGCCCAAAGCAATGAAGCTGGAGGACCAGTAAAAATTAAGCAGGTCTAGGAGGTGTGCAAGGAAGTGAGATGTCGAACAGTGGCCACATCCCAAAGAGAGTGGAAAAGAGTGAGTGATCTGTGCAACCACCGAGACCCCCACATATCTTGAGAAACTTAACCCAAAGATGCCAGTAACAACAGTGGGTCAGCATACAGGATTTAAATGACAATAACAATGGCAATGGAGTCAAGAAATCTACCTCAAACAACATGTGAAGGAAATGACAAAGCCAAGTATATCAAATACACATATATAGTCAAACAGTGCATTAAAGGATATCGTTTGATCTTTGAAGAGTCACAATGCGCATCTCATCTGTGCTCGGGGGAACAATGTCAGAGGTAAGTGAATTGTCGTCTCCCGAAGATTTGGATCCATCATTGTCCTCACTTTATGGCGGGATAGGGTCTCGGAAGTCTACCACCATCTGCAGTGCCTTACAGCGTACCTGGAAAATTTCCTCCAGGTTCGGGGAGCTGAGCACATGGGGGGGAGAGGGGGTGCCAAAGACGGGCGTTGTGCATGTTTCTTGTGTTTCTTCCCTGTAGTCGATGTCTGCTTGCAAGGTGTTGCAGTGAGGCCACGCCCTGCTATTCCCCGGGTTTCCATCCAGGACCAAGCACCCTTTGGGTCATTGAAGAATGAGGTTGTGTCATCAGTCTGGACGCGGAGGCACGCTGGAAAGAGAAGTGCATATTGAATATGATGTTCCCTCAGCTTGCGTTTGACTGAAAGGAAAGTGTGTAGTTTCCTTTTAACCGCTAATGTGTAGTCTGGGAATGCCATGACCCTGACATTGTCAACTATCAAATTGTTGTGTTTGCATGCTTCATTTAAGACAACATCCCTAGCTCAATAGTGCATAAGGCGTGCCACCAACGGGCGGGGTGGAGTACCAGGAGGAAGCCGCCGTGTCAATACCCTATAGGCACGTTCCACTTAGAAGAGCGGTAACAGTAGTTCCACAGGAATGAAGCTGCGTATCCAGGTTTCTATATATGCTTCTGCATCATTGCCCTCTACTCCCTCAGGGAAGCCCACCACTCTGACATTATTCCGCCGAGATCTACCCTCACATCTTCTGCATGATCTTCCAGGATCCGGACCTTCTCCTGCAGAGGGTGAGATGGGATAGCAGGCCTTTAGTTTGTGGCTGGAGGGTTGCCACTGCTTGTTCTATCGAACATTCCCTATCTGTAAGTTTTCGATGATCATCCCTCAGCAGGGAAAGATCTGTGGCGACAGCGTCAATCTTTGATTCCTGGGATACGCTGGACCTTTCTATGTCAGAAAACACCACATCTAGTTTGTCTGTAACTGAATCTGAGCCTGAAGAGTGAGCTTTAAGTTCATCAATCCGCTGAAAGCCCCGTGGTGGGTTGACAGTTGGGAGCGTGCAGCAGTGGCACCAGTCCTTGGGTGAACCATGGTTAAGGAATGCTGATGGTGCACAGCAAAGGTAGTGGTATGCTGTGTGTATGCGTCCACTTGTGAGTGTTAGAGTGGACCACAACACCTCACAGCATGAGCAGCCCAGTGAGAAAGTCAAACAGCAGAGCACAAAAATGGGCCTAAAGGAAGCCATCTGTTACGTGAGCGTTATTGCGGAACTTGAGGAGCACATCAGCTAAGTTCAGTTCTATTGAGAGCCAGGCATGGCAAGGCACATGAGATATAACTGCTGTACGAGTTGTCAAGAGAGAGTATAAAACAATGTGCGGGTCTCCACCTCGCAGTACAATGCCTCTGAAAGTGTGCGCTAGGGCGACAGTGCTCAGAAATATTTAGAAGAACCCAAACTCTGAAATATAATGCTGCAGTGCGTGGCACAGAGGAGTAGATATCAGTGATATGGTTTCCAGAGGAGTTGCAAAAATGCGGGCAGCAGCACAGAAGTACATGGGCGGCAGGTGTAGACACTGGTCTCCAAAAGGGCCCTACCACAAACAAACTCAGCAGACTTCAATGACAAGGGGCCTTCATTCTAGGTCATGGGCCCCAGACACCCCCAATTGTATTGCCTGCGGCAGCAGCCAGGAGAAGAAAATCGAGAGGGTAGGGTGAATTCTCGCCCTTGATTTGCGACATGTAATCGGAGCGGTAGGACAAGCCTGGAAATTAGCCAGGAATGATTGACAGTCCAGGAGGAAATCTTAAGTATATGGATCGGGGGGATTTCACGATCCTCCCCCGAATCACACCGAGTTGCAGTGGTTGAGGCAAATCGCTAATAGCAGTTTGTCCCCCGGGGCTCAGCAGTACACAAAAGCAAGTTGGGTAATTCAACTAGGCTGCCGCCCCGATCGACGACAGTCGTATTAAGGCCCAGCTACCTCGTCCAGAGACAACGCCAGATGCCGCGCAATGGTCACGCAGCCCAACACCCCACGGTGTAACGGCTGGGGCGAGTTATAGGTTGTAATATATTCCTCAGGGGGCCAGCGATAGTCAGGGGCAAGGTAGGTGGTTCCAAGAACTCACTGCTCCTAGCTGATATAGTCCTTGTAGGGCCCAATGGCTCCATTAACGGCAGGGCCTGCCCGAGTGCCATGCCGGCATGCACTCAGAGCAGAGTGATGGTGAAACTATATCCCCCCATGCCTGGGGTCATTCAATTTCAGTTTAGGCCGCTCCCCCACACAGCCCCTGGCAGCGGTTTGTAACTAGGGGTTCCGATGGCCGCTCGTCGCCATGAACTAGTCTGGAGGACGGGATCGCGGGGCGGAGCTCAATCAGTTCACATCCGCCATTTTCGCCTCCTCAGCCACACTCCACTCTTTTAACCCTCATTGTTTTATGTAGCATCCTATACAAAGATTTACACACTTCTATGATTTATTGTCAATGTATAATATGTGCATGTGATGTAATGTGCTCTTACACTCTACATTGTGATGAGTAGCGCTACAAAAAAAAAATTGTAGGTGCTATTTAAATTGTTTTTTGTGTAAATAGTCGTACAGACCAACACATTCGACATTCATAGAGTGCATGCATATCTCATATACAGTGACGGAACAAAGTCAAAAGTTTGCCTTAAATTCATAGTTTCTCTTAAGTACTTCTAGAGATAGCAAGCTGTGTGCTGTTCCGTAATATTTCCATAAAATAAATACCTTCGTCTCCCTATCTATGATGCGGTCCAAGAGCAGACTCGTAAGTGTCAAGTTTTCAAGGTCTACGCGTGCATTGCCGGTCCAATTTAAGTTTTTTCTTTGAATTCTGAGACTTGCAGTCCTGTTTTATAACGGAATAAACAAGCTTGGGAAATTTGGCACCTATACAGACATGTGAACCTGGCCTAGGGTGATGGGCTCTGCCGAGGTGGGCAAGGCCAACTAATTAACAGGGAGAGCCGAGTCTGAGCCAAGCCAATGGGCAAACGTGGCTCTAAGCGCTCATGCATGAGCCGAGCCACGGAAATGTTTGGCAAGTAAATCGTGCAACACACTTCATGTAAAAATATGATGAAGTATTTTCAAGATTCAGAAAAGCGTATTTTTTTAACATTTAAAAGTGTTTCACCTTAGAAAAATCAGATTACATCAAGCATTGAGAGGCATGTATTAAAAGTGATAGTTTTTAAACATGAACTTATAAACATTCATGACCCCCCGTCCTAACTACAAAGCCATTAGTAAACTAAGAGACAAATCATTTGTGATGTGCACACTATATGTGGCCTAGATTCCTATTATATGCGAGTCAACATTATAGTCTATTATATCAAAC
Organism: Calotriton arnoldi; assembly: GCA_963921515.1. Taxonomy (NCBI): domain Eukaryota; kingdom Metazoa; phylum Chordata; class Amphibia; order Caudata; family Salamandridae; genus Calotriton; species Calotriton arnoldi. The sequence continues at coordinate 1,667,155 of CAWUFW010003238.1, forward strand.
ACAAGAGAGGTTATGTACAGAGTATATCCTGAACTCATTATTTCAAAGTGCTCTCATATATGAGAATGAAGAGAAAGGAGGCAAGTGACATACAACAGATTCCTAGGACTACACAATTTGGTCAAGTAGGGAATCAGGGATTAAGCCCAGGTGTTCTGGTTTCACACTGTGCACTCAGCTACTACACAGGATTCTATTCCCCTCTCCTGTTTTTATAATAATTGTTGTATTCTGTAATTGTTATGTTAAGGTACATGTCTCCTGGCAACAGTGTCACTGTTCAAATGCAATCAGTGTGCTTCTACTTCTGGAATCCAGCTTGGAGATTCAGAGAAGCTGGAGGAGGCAGTTTGCTGAGGATCAGGAGGGCTAACCAGGGGCCTGTCCTAGGAGCTGAATAAGGAAGATTCACAACTCTTTCCAGTGTCCAGTGTCCAAACATGGTGACGAGGATGAGATTGTACCAAGAAGGAAACTGGATGGAAATTTCCTGCTCAAGAAACCTTTATTCGTGGATTTTGTGGTGGTGCGGCCCTTGGTTTGGATGCTCTGTAAAGTGGATGAATCTGCTGAAGAGGAATTGCTACTCATTACAATTTGGATCTATTTTGACATAAAGTACTGGGGCGCTGAAGTACTTTGTTTGAGGTATTGAAATTGACCTCAAGGAGATCGTTGTGGACCTGATTCGATTTGAAAGTTACTTGCATTGAGTGCAGCACGAGAAGCTGTGCGTGTAGGTGCAGTATTCAAGCCTTGGCTCGAGCACTTACCCGCTGCATTCCAGTGCATGGAGCACGTCTTCAGGCAGGTGCAGGAGCAAGGTCTTCCTGGTGCTGAGAGCGAGTGGAGGACACGGTATCGAATGCATAGAAGGACGACATGGGAGTGTGGTGTCAACAGAAGGATGTCACTCAGCGTGGTCGCATCAGGTATCCAGGCAACAACTGTTACCTCAGCGCGTCCCGCTGTGCGTGTTGCCATTCTTTTAGGCATCGTTAGAGGCACACAGGGATTGTATGTGCTGCCATCATTGATGTTCATCCCAAAGGCATTATATGTTTTACACGCTGCTGCGAGTCGAAGCGAAGGAAGCTGCTTCGTGTGAGAATACCATGGTGACAGGCATGCCTTGTTCCAGTGAGAGTGGGTAGAGAATTGGTTTGCCAGGCACGCTGACTGTTCGTGGAGAAGATTGTCAGCAACAGGTGTGCTTCGCAAGTCCTGATCTGGTGTTACGAGCTGCTAGGCAACTGTGGGTACTTGATTTATAATAGGCACATTGTACTTGTGCCAGGTGGATTGCTTTTGTGTATGTGGCAAAGAGGAAGTTAGCCCTTCTCAAACATAGTTTGAGTGTGGAGGGCAGGAAAGAGCTGAAAACTTTGCCGAAGTCTTTGGGCAGGAATGTAGATGCAGGTTCCGGACAACGAAGAGGAAGAGGATGAGTATGAAGGTGCTCTCATGGCATTGGAAGAGTACTATGGGAAGAAAGTTAGTATTGTCGTTGAGAGACACACATTTTTCCAGTGCACATGATCCTGGAGAATCCGTTGGGCTATATGTGGCCACGCTAAGAAGACTAACTGTTACATATAAATTCAGGGATGAGATTATAAGAGACCAAACGATAAACAGAATAAGCAATCTGAAGAGTCAAGAGAAGTTGTTGGATGTAAAAGATCCCACTTTAGACAAGACAATTGAAGTGGCCAAATGCATGGAGAACACCGCTAGTTATGTAAAAGAATTAGAGGTGATGGAGCAGGGGTTCGAGAAAAGAAACCTGCTCGAATTAATACCCCCATAATACGTACTAACAGTAAGTAGTAAATGAAACTAACGTGCACCTTACACCAACACGTGGGAAAACTGCTTTGCGCATGTATACACTAACGAGAAATAACATACAAATAACCTACTCGACTCTCTTTCGCCCGACATCGCCTTCTTCACAGAGACCTGGACCAACGCATCCTCCACCCCCGACATCAGCACCGCCATTCCAGACGGATACAAGATCCAGAGGAAAGACCGCCCCAACCACCCAGGAGGGGGCCTCGCCATCGCCCACAAGAGCAGCCTCCGCCTCACCACCTCCAGCGAAACCTTCCCCTCCGCCGAACACCTGCACTTCAAGATCCAGACCACCCCCAAAGCCACACTCCGAGGAACCCTCATCTACAGACCCCTCGGCCCCCGAACACCCTTTGCCACCACCATCACCGACTTCATCGCACCCCACGCGATCGCCTCAACAAACTACATACTCATTGGAGACCTGAACTTCCACCTCGACAACCCCAGCGACCCCAACTCCACTATCCTTTGTGACAACCTCGCCAGCATCGGACTTAAACAACTCGTCAACACACCGACCCACAGAGCAGGACACACCCTCGGCCCCATCTTCGCGGCAGGTTACAGCGTCCATTTCAGCCACACAACGCAGCCGCCATGGACTGACCACCACTGCGTACACTTCGCCATCAACAAACCCAAGGCACCCAAACCAGCCCCACACCCACCACGAAGGAACTGGAGCAAGGTTACCAACGAGCAACTTAACTCCACCCTCACCCGAGACAACCACACCTTGGCACCCGACGCAAACAGCGCAAACGACGCAGCCAGAGAACTCCACACCTGGATCTCCAACTGCGCAGATGAGCTCGCCCCGGTATGCAACCCCGACAGACAACGCCCCAGGAAAGCCGCCTGGTTCACAACCGGTCTCCAAGAAGCCAGACGCACCTGCAGACGCCTGGAGAAGAACTGGAGAAACACCAAGACAACCGAAAACCACACCACCTACAAGGTTGCCATGACGGACTACCACAACCAGATCAGAGCCACCAAAAGGAACTTCATCCACAACAAAATCCTGGCCAACTCCAAGGAACTTTTCAGTGTCATTCAAGAATTCACCAACCCATGCAGCGAAGCCACAGACATCACCCCATCTCAAGACCTCTGCGAGAAGCTTGGAACCTATTTCCACCTCAAGATCAAAAACCTCTACAACAACTTCATCGACCATCCACCAGGCGCCACAGACGGCCCCCCGCCCCCCAGAAACACCAGCCAGCCCACCATCTCCAACTGGACACCGATCACCGCCGAAGACACCGCCTCGACCATGAAAAGCATCCACTCGGGGGCCCCCACCGACCCCTGCCCCCTCACATCTACCACAGAGCCATGGCCGCCATCGCACCCGAACTACAACGCACCATCAACACCACCTTCAAAACAGGCACCTTCCCAGACGACTGGAAGCGCGCAGAAGTCAGACCCCTGCTCAAGAAGCCTACAGCTGACCCCACCGACCTCAAGAACTATCGGCCCATCTCGCTCCTCCCCTTCGCAGCCAAAGTTGCAGAGAAAACAGTCAACAGGAAACTGACACGATTCATTGAAGAGAACGCCGTCCTCGACCCGTCCCAATCCGGATTCCGAAGCAACCACAGCACAGAGACCGCCCTACTCGCCGCCACAGACGACATCCGCACCCTCCTGGACCAAGGCCACTCCGCAGCCCTCATCCTACTCGACCTATCAGCAGCCTTCGACACCGTCTCCCATCGCACACTAGTCGTCAGACTACACGACGCATGAGCATACAAGGAACAGCCCTGGACTGGATCCGATCATTCCTCACCGGAAGAAGCCAAAGGATCAGACTCCCACCCTTCCTCTCCGACCCCACAAAAATCACCTGCGGAGTCCCACAGGGTTCATCACTGAGCCCCACCCTCTTCAACATTTACATGGCCCCCTCGCAGCCATCGTCCGACAACACGGCCTCAACATCGTATCCTACGCCGACGACACCCAGCTCATCCTCTCCCTCACCAAAGACCCCACCACTGCAAAACTCAACTTCCAGAAAGGAATGCAAGACGTCGCAGTCTGGATGACCAACAGCTGCCTGAAGCTCAATGCCGAGAAGACAGAAGTCCTCATCCTCGGTACCACCCCTTCTGCATGGGACAGCACCTGGTGGCCGACAGCCCTCGGAAGCCCACCTACCCCCTCAGACCACACCAAGAACCTCGGCATCGTACTCGACTCATCACTCTCCATGAACAGACAGGTCAACGCCGTCACCTCCAGCTGCTTCAACACCCTCCGCATCCTCCGCAAGACCTTCAAGTGGATCCCCCCTGAGTCAAGGAAGACAGTCACCCACGCACTCATCACCAGCAGACTGGACTATGGAAACGCACTCTACACCGGCATCAACAAGTCCCTACTCCGCAAACTCCAGACAGTACAGAACACAGCCGCCAGACTCGTCCTTGGCATCCCCCGACACGAACATATCAGCCAACACCTACGAAGTCTCCACTGGCTCCCTGTGGAGAAAAGAGTCACTTTCAAAATCCTCACTCACGCCTACAAATGCCTACACAACAACGGACCCAAATACCTCAACGACAGAATCAACTTCCACGTACCCAAAAGAAACCTCCGATCTTCCAACCTCGCACTGGCCGAAACCCCGCGCATCCACAGAGCCAGAGCAGGCGGAAGATCCTTCTCTCACATTGCAGCCAAGACCTAGAACGAGCTACCGGCAGACATCAGACGCGCCCCCTCCCTGAACACCTGCAAAAACAACAGTTGATGGACAGAATGCAGAACAATGTCATACATTCACCCCAATACAGAGATCTGGGCCTAAATCCATCATTTTTTTGCTCACCATGCCATTCCAGTTTGAACCCAGCCATATGCAAATCAGTCTTGACCCTGTGCCTTATGGGAACAGTCCAGCCCGAACTGCCAAGCCAGGTCCTCCCTGGACTGGAAACAAGCATCCTAGGACCGGTTTCGGGGTTTCACCCCTCTTCAGCCAGGATAGCTTGATTCCAGTGGCATGGAGAGCACGGGACCCTCGTCTGGGCATACCCGTCCCACTCGGGGTGACAAATGCAAAAACAACAGTTGATGGACAGAATGCAGAACAATGTCATACATTCACCCCAGTACAGAGATCTGGGCCTAAATCCATCGTTTTTTTGCTCACTATGCCATTCCAGTTTGAACCCAGCCATATGCAAATCAGTCTTGACCCTGTGCCTCATGGGAACAGTCCAGCCCGAACTGCCAAGCCAGGTCCTCCCTGGACTGGAAACAAGCATCCTAGGACCGGTTTCGGGGTTTCACCCCTCTTCAGCCAGGATAGCTTGATTCCAGTGGCATAGAGAGCACGGGACCCACGTCTGGGCATACCCGTCCCACTCGGGGTGACAAAATGCAAAAACAACAGTTGATGGACAGAATGCAGAACAATGTCATACATTCACCCCAGTACAGAGATCTGGGCCTAAATCCATCGTTTTTTTGCTCACCATGCCATTCCAGTTTGAACCCAGCCATATGCAAATCAGTCTTGACCCTGTGCCTCATGGGAACAGTCCAGCCCGAACTGCCAAGCCAGGTCCTCCCTGGACTGGAAACAAGCATCCTAGGACCGGTTTCGGGGTTTCACCCTCTTCAGCCAGGATAGCTTGATTCCAGTGGCATGGACTGTTCCCATGGGGCACAGGGTCAAGACTGATTTGCATATGGCTGGGTCCCAACTGGGGTGGCGTAGTGGGCAAAAGAACGATGGATTTAACCCAGATCTTTTGACTGGGGGAGAATGTTTGCATTGTCAGCATTCCGTCCATCATTTGTTTGCTGTAACACTTTTCGCCCTAAGTGGGATGGGTATGCCCAGACGTGGGTCCCTTGCTCACTGTGCCACTGGATTCAAGCTAGCCTGGCTGAAGAAGGGTGACATACCCTGAAACCGGTCCCAGGATGCTTGTTTCCGGTCCAGGGAGGACCTGGCCTGGCAGTTCGGTTCTGGACTGTTCCCAGGGGGCACAGGGTCAAGACTGATTTGCATATGGCTGGGTCCCAACTGGGGTGGTGTAGTGGGCAAAAGAACGATGGATTTAACCCAGATTTTTTGACTGGGGAGAATGTTTGCATTGTCAGCATTCAGTCCATCATTTGTTTGCTGTAACACTTTTCGCCTAAGTGGGATGGGTATGCCCAGACGTGGGTCCCTTGCTCACTGTGCCACTGGATTCAAGCTAGCCTGGCTGAAGAAGGGTGACATACCCTGAAACCGGTCCCAGGATGCTTGTTTCCGGTCCAGGGAGGACCTGGCCTGGCAGTTCGGTCTGGACTGTTCCCATGGGGCACAGGGTCAAGACTGATTTGCATATGGCTGGGTCCCAACTGGGGTGGCGTAGTGGGCAAAAGAACGATGGATTTAACCCAGATCTTTTGACTGGGGGAGAATGTTTGCATTGTCAGCATTCCGTCCATCATTTGTTTGCTGTAACACTTTTCGCCCTAAGTGGGATGGGTATGCCCAGACGTGGGTCCCTTGCTCACTGTGCCACTGGATTCAAGCTAGCCTGGCTGAAGAAGGGTGACATATCCTGAAACCGGTCCCAGGATGCTTGTTTCCGGTCCAGGGAGGACCTGGCCTGGCAGTTTGGTCTGGACTGTTCCCATGGGGCACAGGGTCAAGACTGATTTGCATATGGCTGGGTCCCAACTGGGGTGGCGTAGTGGGCAAAAGAACGATGGATTTAACCCAGAACTTTTGACTGGGGGAAAATGTTTGCATTGTCAGCATTCCGTCCATCATTTGTTTGCTGTAACACTTTTCGCCCTAAGTGGGATGGGTATGCCCGGACGTGGGTCCCTTGCTCACTGTGCCACTGGATTCAAGCTAGCCTGGCTGAAGAAGGGTGACAAACCCTGAAACTGGTCCCAGGATGCTTGTTTCCGGTCCAGGGAGGACCTGGCCTGGCAGTTCGGTCTGGACTGTTCCCATGGGGCACAGGGTCAAGACTGATTTGCATATGGTTGGGTCCCAACTGGGGTGGCGTAGTGGGCAAAAGAACGATGGATTTAACCCAGATCTTTGACTGGGGGAGAATGTTTGCATTGTCAGCATTCCGTCCATCATTTGTTTGCTGTAACACTTTTCGCCCTAAGTGGGATGGGTATGCCCAGACGTGGGTCCCTTGCTCACTGTGCCACTGGATTCAAGCTAGCCTGGCTGAAGAAGGGTGACATACCCTGAAACCGGTCCCAGGATGCTTGTTTCCGATCCAGGGAGGACCTGGCCTGGCAGTTCGTTCTGGACTGTTCCCATGGGGCACAGGGTCAAGACTGATTTGCATATGGCTGGGTCCCAACTGGGGTGGTGTAGTGGGCAAAAGAACGATGGATTTAACCCAGATCTTTTGACTGGGGGAGAATGTTTGCATTGTCAGCATTCTGTCCATCATTTGTTTGCTGTAACACCCTCCCTGAACACCTTCAGGAAGACCCTCAAGACCTGGCTCTTCGGCTAAACAGATCTGCGGAACCCCCCCCCTCTGCGCCTTGAGACCCTCACGGGTGAGTAGCGCGCTTAAAATTCCCTGATTGATTGATTGATTGAAGTGGAAGAACTAAAACCGTATTTACATTATGCTTTGAATGAAACGAAAAACAATGCATGACTAGGCCGCATGTGCATTTCGTAGTTTGCATGTTGCACTTTGCTTTAAAATAATAAGTAATGCCCTTTTATGCTTAAGGCTTATGCTAGGTAACCCTAAATGAGGAATAGTGCAGGGAGGGGGGTAAACAGTGAAAAACTACATTGTCATATAATTAATGAATGTCCATTTTCCATTCGCTATAGTGGGCTGGATGAACTCCATTTTGCTTATGTTGTCGGAAGAAGGGAGGGGTGAGCTGAAGAGTGAATCTGATCTATCAGAGGCAAGACGGACGCGCTGTGCACAGCAGAAGAAATATACGAGTTGAAGGCCAGTGTGACGACTGTCGGCCAAATGATGAAATCCACCGTGGGACCGGAGTCCTATTCTGCGGACATTGTCAATTTTTATGAATAAGACTGTTTAAATGTATCTTGTATAAGAAAACGTGAGAATGAACTAAGAACCGAACTGTGAGAAAGGAAGCAAACAATACATTTACTAAATTGTACGTGAGGTCACTGTGGTGTGACAGAGACGCCTCCTAGGCCCTCCAATCATCTGTCTAGTTTTAAAAATTGTTGCAACTAATGTGGGATGGACATGTAGGTTTTAGGGTATAACTGGGGTGCCTTTAGGGGTGTGGTTAGAGTTAGGCTGGTGAGGCTGAGAGAGAGGGGAGATGCATTGTTGTCCGTTGGTTTGCAGAGAGGCCTAGCTGATTCCTGTCCTGTTCCGTTCCTGTCCCTGTAAAATCTTTGTTTCCTGACTCTATTCAGGGAACCCCCACCATTCGCCTTGGCCAGGGTAGTGGTTTTCTACAGACCGTTAGGTTTGTATGTTTCTGACTCATACAGGCCTAATTCTTGCAAAATGTATTTTTGTCTCTGAAACTTATGTCTCTTCGTCTATCCACTCCGTCATAGATACATTTGTACATATTAATTAGATGAAACTTTGTCTCTTCATCTATCCCCTCTGTTAGGAAAATTCAGTTTCGCATTTGAATTTGCTGAAACTTTTGTCTCTTAATCTATCCACTCCTCCATATAAAATGTCATTGGTTATATGATGAGTTTGTATTCATTTGAAGGTGTTGATGCTGATTTCCTTTAGTGAGTTTCATTATTTGCATTTTGACCATATGCAATGAGCATTGACACATTTATTTTCCGAGAATTTTTTTTATTAACTTCATCAAGAGTCTGTGGTTATTTTATTGACTGAAAGTAAGTTAGAAATGTCATATCATTATCATCAACTATTCAACTAATTGGTTCATCGACCAAGTAGAGGAAAAGTTGATATATAAATCAGATAAGTATTTTGGAAAATGACATATATGAATTTTATTGAAAAGAGAATTGAATATTGTAAAAATTGACACCAGCGCATCAGGGATTTGGGTGAATGTGTATGGGCCATTGTTCTGTGATAGTATTGGGTATTGATCCCTGATCAGGTATTGACCTTCGCGCTGGATCAGTTTCTTGGTAGCAGAGGACGGTTTAATTATTGATTAGTTTGGTAATGATTATTGATTATTGATTATATGTTCTTAACATGAAAAGTTAGTGTCCTGTTTTATGTTGTATGGAAGTTCAGGTACGGAGATACCTGAGGAATCCCGGGAATGGAATTAGCCTGAAGTAGGCAGAAGAACAGTGTGGTAAAGAAGCCACACTGCAGAAGTATTTTGTCTGTTGTAATAATACCTAAAAGCTACGGAGGGCTTGTAGGTGTTATATTAGGGAAATTTCGTATATAAGTAGGGTAACTGAAATAGCGAAGGGCCCGCTCTTCTGAAACTCTAGCCTTATCCCCAGGAGAGTAACAAGACCTCTTTTCACGCCAAAAAGTCCTCTTGCAAAATCTTGGCCTTATCCCTAGAGGAGTAATAGGTGTTCCCGGAAGCTTGTTTGAAGAGTTAAATAACGCTGGTCGTTATTAGGACTCGTAGTGAGAAAAATCTATTGAAGGGTGAAAACTATCTCTTTATTTAGTGGAACAGACAAGGTAGCATTGTTTTTGTGTTGTTACTAACAGAAATTTTGATTAAGAAAAACGTAGAAAAATTGCCGTATATTTTTGTGAAGGGAGGGTCAGTAGAAGGAGTAATACTGACGTCAGAAAAGGCCGCGCTGGCATTGGTCAGGCAGCGGGCGTATACTGAGCTGTGATTGGTTGGTTGGTGTGAGCCGCGCTAGTATTGGTCGAGACCTTGCTTACGTAGTGGAGTTCTGATTGGACGGTTAGTGTGAGTCGCGCTGGTATAGGACGAGAGCTGACAAACAGAATACGTAGAATTATGGAAGGTTTTCTTTCTTTATTTTGGTGAGGTACATTAGCGTAAAGGTTTAGAGAAAATGAAGCTGTTAAAGAAAATAAATAATTTTTTCAATAAAGACAAGCCGATTGTGACTAGGGAAGGAATTCCTATTCCATCCCCAAAGACGCCTGCTTCTTATATGATGTTGGAGCGAGGATATCATACGTGTATGTGGTTAGGAAATTGGGTGGAATATACAAAGGATGATCGTGTCAGAGCTTTTCCACAACATGGTACGTTTAATGTAAGGATATGGCAGAATCTGAGAAACCGAATGAATGCACTAGAACCAAATCGTAGATTGACGCAATACGAAGCATTGGAAGAATGGGAAGTTGAGGCATTTGAAAGAGAGAGATATAGAGGAGGTAACAGAAGATACAGGAGTTGGATGCATGGATATCCTTTTGAAAGTAGGGAAGAAATGTTGAAGAGATGGAGGAGAGCTGTAGTAACAGAAGGTTTGTATCCAGTTTTAGTTGCTGATGATCAGACTGGAGGAAAGTGTAAGGAGAAAAAGAAGAATATAGAGACTTCCAGTTTTAGAGATGACCCGAATAATTGTGAGGATGATGAGCTGTTGGAGGATATGATGACTAAAAGACCTCCGCCTTATGAAGAAAATTCAGGAGAAGTAACCCCGAGTGCTCCACAAATGGGAACTCCCTTGACCCCTCAGGTTACTGAAATAGCTAGAGTAGTGCGAGAAAATGAAACAACTTTGTTGAATAAGGCAAGACTAGAGCAGGTTCAAAAAATGAATCAGCTGAGCCAGAATGCAGAAGCACTGACAGTACCAGTAACAATTGGTCCTGTAGTTCCCTCATATGGGGAAAGACAGAATTTGTCAAAAGAACATTCATTGACAGTTCCGAGAAGTGGTAACAGGAGTGGGGTGGTCGCGGTAATGAATGAGAAGGATCAAGATGATCAGAATACCACATTGTTAGATCTTCCGGTTTGTGAGTTGATAACGGAGACCCCTCAAATAGGTATACAATTAGATCCTAGGAGAATAGGGCCAAATGTTACTCCAATAGCAGGGAGTTCAGCAGGTCCTTCACCAGAAGAATTGAATAACTGGATAAGGGAAATGACAAAACCGAAACCACAGCCACAGAGTATTAATATGAGTCAATTAAAAGTAGATTTGGAAGAAATGATTATTGGGACAATAAGTCCAGATAGATTAGGGACTTACCGAGATGATGAATTGTTGTTTTTATGTAAGAGCATTACCTGGAGAGCAAAGAATTTACATGAGAAGATATCCGAAGCTGCTAGTGAGTATGGAATAGACATAGAAAAGTCAAAAGTGTTGCAGAAATCATACAGATTGGCTTTCACTGACAAAGATCTAGAGAGTTTGAATGCGTCTGGAAAGAGATTACAGATAAAAGAATTGATGAACATATTGAAAAAATGGGGAGTTGTAAATAGATGGAAAAATAGATGGATGAGAAAGAAGGAAGAGGCAGCTAGTAAAGGAACATCCATGTTTCCATTAAAAGAGACAGAACAGGTTGAAAGGGTGTGTCCGATGAGAGAAGTACCCGGTGGTGGATATCTTCATGTTCCATGGTCAAGACAGGATATATTGTCTTTCACGAATGATTTTCCCAGGTTAAGAGAGAAACCAGTTGAATGGTACAAACAGGTAGAGAGGTTTGTGAAAGTCTCAAAGGTGTTGCTAAAAGATTTAGATGGATTGTTTGAGATTGTTGATCCAGCAGATTTATGGACAGAGTGTAAGATCACGGTTGATTGGCCAAAGGAAGAATATCCTAGGGACCCTAAAACAGGTGCACCGTCTAACGAGGTAATGAAAAAGTATAATCAAGTAATCACGTTTCTAAAAGGGAAAATTTCCCCTAAGGAAACAGATTGGGTTAAAATTGACAGAACAACCCAAGAACCAAAGGAATCAGTACATGCCTATTATGAAAGGTTGTTACAGGTATTTAAACAGTATAGTGGATTTGAGAATATTGGAGACAAGGATATGGGACATTTTGTGAATCGTTTTGTGTTTGGTTTGAAACCAGAAATTAGTAATATGATTCAACAGCATTTAATTTGCTGGCAGAACAAGACAATCGATGAAATTCTGAGGTATGCAAAGTATTGTAGTGATGATATTGAATCACAACATAAAAAGTTAAAAGAGAAAATGATGTGAGCACAGGTGAAAGTGGCAGAACAGCAAGAGGCGAATAATAGTCCTCAAACTAGTATTCAGATGAGTAGTCAGAATCAAAATGGGCAGAATTCCAGTGGAGGTAAAGGAAGAGGAAAAATGAATAGAGCGGAAGCTATGAAGAAATTTCCTTGTCATGCGTGCGGAAAGTTGGGACATTGGAAGAACGAGTGTAGATCTGCTAAAAAGAATAACGGGGTAAATCAAAATTTGATTCCACAGATGCAGAATGAGGTGGGTGTAAATCAACAGCAGCAGCAGCAGATAGTTACTCCACAGTTACAGGTGCCACAAGCTCCCATGCCAAATAATGTGAATGCTCAAGTGCAAGAGGCAGTGCGAATACTGGATTTCACGGAAGTGACCAAAGTGGTAAGAATCAAACTATGCAAATGGTTCTACAATATTGGTTGCAGTGCAATGAGAATGATTCAGACTCATCTCAATGACGGTGCCTGAGGGGGGAGGAGGAGTGCATGCTTGGCGCATCCTTGGCGGTAGATCAGTCAGGTCCATTTGTTGATGGAAAGGTGGAAGGGAATGATATTACATTCTTAGTGGACACTGGTGCTACCCGTTCTACTGTGAGAGCAGCAGAAATTCCAAACCTACCCCTCTCGGGAGAAACTATCCAAGTTGTAGGAGTCTCAAATAAGCATATTAGAACGCCAGTTACAAATCCGATAGAAGTTCACATTGGTAACTTCAAAGATATGCATCGGTTTGTGGTATGTGACTCGAGACCAGTAAATCTCTTAGGTAGAGATTTACTATGCAAGATGAATTGCACCATCTATTGTACGCCAGATGGTATTGCATTTCAGACACCTGATGAGGATGTTGAATTTAAAATGATGTTAGCAAAGCAAGGAACAGAGGTGGATGAGTTATATTCACTTCTTACAGAAGAAAATTTGCCTGAAGAATTAAAAAGTGCAGTGAGATCAGATGTGTGGGATTTTTCAGGAAAAGAAATTGGCTTAATGACATACGTAGATCCCATTCAGATTACAGTAAGAGATGGTGCTGTATATCCAAACACCCCTCAGTACAAAATGAGTCCAGAAGTAATTGCAGGAGTCACTCCTGTAATCAATCAAATGATTGAACAGGGAATTCTGAAAGAAATACTGAGCAGTCCTTGCAATTCACCTATCATAGGTATTAAGAAACCCAGTGGGAAATATAGAATAGTGCAGGATTTAAGAAAGATTAATAAAATTGTAGTGCCCTGTTGTCCAATAGTGCCAAATTCAGCAGTGATACTGTACCAGATTCCCTGTGATGCTGAATGGTACACAGTGATTGACTTGTGCCGAGCCTTTTTCTCGATTCCCTTGCATCCGGAAAGCCAGTATTTGTTTGCATTCCGGTTCGGAAACCGTGTTTTGGCATGGTGCCGAGTTCCTCAAGGGTACACAGAGAGTCCCTCGATCTTTAACCAGATCTTGAAAAAATGTTTGGAGACTCTGGTTATGCCAGGAAATTTGGTTTTGGTTCAATATATTGATGACCTACTGGTGGCATCAAAGACACGAAAAGCATGTGTGACAGACACAGTTGCTTTATTGAACCATTTGGCAGAAGGAGGACACAAGGTGTCCCCAGCAAAACTGCAATTTTGCAAACAAGAAGTCCAGTACCTAGGACACAAAATAGAAAAAGGAGTTAGAAAGGTGACACCTGAAAGAATTAAAGTGATCAAACAGATGAACCCACCCAAAACTCAGAAAGAAGTACGAATGTTTCTGGGAATGGTTGGATATTGCTGGCAGTGGATCAGTGGTTTCTCACTGATTGCAAAACCTCTACAGAGGTTGACACGGAAGTATGTGAAAGATCCGATTGAACTGGATGATGAAAGTATGGGAGCTTTTGTAAAATTGAAAAACAGTCTTTGTCATGCACCTGCATTAGGAATGCCAGATTATACAAAGGATTTTGTATTGTACTGCTGTGAAAGAGATGGATGTGCACTTTCAGTCTTGACTCAGAAACATGGAATGGCACGACGTCCAGTAGCATATTTTTCTGCTACTTTGGATTCAGTGACTGCAGCATTACCAGGATGTTTAAAAGCATTAGCTGCCACTTCTATGAGTATGGAACAAAGTGAAGCGATTGTGATGGGATATCCAGTAAAGGTGTATGTGCCGCATTCTGTTGAGATTTTTTTGACTCGTACCCGTACACAGTACTTGACCTCTAGTCGGCTGACTAAGTACGATAGAGTGATTCTGGGTGCTGAGAATGTGACTGTGCTGAGGTGCACAACTGTAAATCCGGCAACTCTACTGCCTAATTCTAGTTGTGAGGAGGTGAGAGAGGAAGCGGATCATGATTGTTTGGATGTGACAGAACTGAGCACAAAACCCAGGTTTGATATAGAGGATGTTCCCTTGGAAGAACCAGACTGTGAGATATTTGTGGATGGATCATGCCTAAGGAATGAAAAAGGCGAATTATGCACTGCCTATGCTGTTTGCACCATAGCGGGAGTTCTAGAAGCATCCTGTCTAAAAGGGGTAAACTTTGCTCAAATTGCTGAATTGATAGCTCTAATCAGAGCGTGCCAAATTTCCAAAAGCCGGAGGGTAACCATATTCACTGATAGCCAATATGGGTTCGGGATTGTCCATGACTTTGGACAGCTATGGATGCAAAGGGGATTTCTGACTTCTTCAGGTTCCCCTCTTAGGAACAGCAAAACTGTAAAATAATTATTGGATGCTTTGCAACTGCCCAAAAGAATTGCAGTGGTCAAATGTGCCGCACATAAATCAGGAGATGATTATGTGACGAAGGGCAACAGATACGCTGACCAAATAGCGCGTTTCTGTGCACGAAATTCAATGGCTTTAAACAGGGCAATTGAAAGAGAAAATACCGAATGCCATCTTATGTTTACAGTTAAAATTACGGGTATAACCCAATCAAGCCACTGGGACCTGGGTAATGGACAGTACAGTAGAGAAGTGGTCCCAGTAGAGGTAATGGACAGTACAGTTGAGAAGTGGTCCCAGTAGAGTAGTAGAGAAGTGGTCCCAGTAGAGACAAACATATATGAAACTTGGGATGAAGTGAGGCAGATGCAGGAAGAGGCAAGTGATGAGGAAAAGGAAATTTAGAGAAATACAGGTTGTAGAAAGTGAGCAGGAGATGAAGTGTGGTATACTTTGACGAAAGACCAGTCTTGCCAGATTCTTTACTCTCCCATATGGCCAGGGTATATCATGGAATTGCACATATTGGAAGAGATGCAATGATCAGACTCTTCAAGCAATCATGGTATAACCCAAAGTTCAGGGTCATTGCAGAGAGCCTTTGCCAGAGGTGCATCACTTGTCAGAAGCAAAATCCAGGCAGAAAAACAGTTGTCAGTTTGGGACGAATTGGAAGAGCAGGAGGACCATTTACCCGTCTCCAATTGGACTTTATAAAGTTACCCCCATGTGGTGGGTTGAAATATGTGCTGGTTGTTGTCTGTTCTCTCGCTGGGTGGAAGCCTATCCGACAAGAAGGAATGACAGCTTAACTGTCGCAAAATTACTTCTAAGAGAACTAATTCCTAGAATCGGATTTCCAGTCACTTTTGAGACAGATAGAGGAACACACTTTAATAATGAGATCATTCGGATGATTTGTGCAGCATTACAGATTGAACAAAAGCTGCATTGTGCCCATCGACCCGAAGCATCTGGAGTGGTTGAGCAGATAAACAGCACAATAAAATCTAGGTTAGGAAAGGTGTGTGCATCCACAACACTGAAATGGCCTGATGCTTTACCCCTGGTATTAATGAGCCTTAGAAGCATTCCTGACAAAAAGAAGGGTTTGAGTCCACATGAAATCCTAATGGGAAGAGCAATGAGACAAGCATACATATCAGCGAACAAACTGATGAATATATCTGATGATCTAGTGCTTGATTATTGCAGAGGATTGGCTGATCTGGTGATTTCTGTGTCTCGCCAGGTTGGAGAAGATGCCACAACAACACAGCCGAATCAAGCTTATGATCTGAGTCCTGATGAGTGGGTTCTCATCAAGAAACACGTGAGGAAATCGTATTTAGAACCCAGGTGGAGCGGTCCTTACCAAGTTATTTTGGTGACGACAACGGCCATAAAGTGTGGTGGTCTGCCAAACTGGATTCACGCAAGCCACACTAGACGAGTCCCAAGTCCACTTGAAAGACAAGAAGAGCAGCATCTGGTAAACAAAAGTCAAAGACCAGAGGTTGAAGTGTGTGAAGCTGAAGAATCTAGATTAACAGATTCGGAATAACAAGCTGATAACGAACAGCTGAGCACAAGTCAAGTAAAGTGGGCACCAGCTACTGGGTCTCGGGAGACTGCTGTTGAACCAGAGGAAGGTGAGACTGCTGTTGAACCAGGAGAAGGTGAGTTCACTGTTGAACCAGGAGAAAGTGAGGTCACTGTTGAACCAAGAGGAAGTGAATTCACTGTTGAGCCAGGAGTCAGTGAAATTACTGTCGGAACAACTGAAACAGAAGTTACTGAAAATCCAGAAGAGGAGGAAGAGCAGATAAAAGAAAGGCCAAATAAAAGAACCTGTGAACCAGATACAGAAGGTGAAAAAGTAGTTCAAACCAAGAAACCAAGAAAGGGCGATAATTGGCCAGGTGGAGTGAAAAGACTGAAATACACTCTTGTGAGAAGAAAGTCAAAGAAAAGACCGGAACAAAGTAATGAGGTCTCAAGTCAGACAGAACAAGAAGAGTCAGGAGAAGAATTAGTACGAAAAACCAGGAGAATAAGAATTCCAAGCAGAAAATACAAAGCACCAGAATGGACCTACGTCATATTGGAAGAAATTGAAAGTTCTGATCCAAGTGAAGAAAAAGACAGTTCTGACACTGAGCATGTTGATGAAAGAAAATTGAGACCACCTTAAAAGAACTGTGACAGAAACTAACAATGTGCAACATTGTCAGTTGGGAGAAGAAGTAAAGAATTCTGAAGACCAGAAAAGAAAAATAAAAGAAAGGGGTAAAGAAGAAAGTCTGAAGTGTGGGATTACACTATTTTTTCTTCGAATTTTTAGTAAAGTTTAGTGTCTATAGATTTAGATAAACATTTTTTTTAATAGAATACAGAATGGCTAAAGCAAAAGTGACTGAACATCCAAAATCTAGTTTAAAACGTAGATGTATTAAAGCTTGCTTATGTAGTGTTTTACTATTAACATTCATGAGGGTATTACTGACTGTCCTTGTACCTATTCTAATGGTAACTAATAATGGGAATAATACTAATGATGTGACAAGTAAAGGAGTGAATGATGTTACTAATGAAACTCCTAATACTAAAATAGAACCATTGGATGGAAGTATTCTCCATCATGATAAATTAATTAGTGATTTCTCGTTAAATGTGTTTACTAAATTGTTGTACGAATATACTGAAACCATGAATGTGAGTGATTGTTATGTGTGCATGCGATTACCTTCGTCTGTCTCAGAGGGGTGACTTACCACCACCTACCTTTAACATATGGTGTGTCTTGCAGTATTTTAACCAGCCTATTCTATGTGACAAAGAAACTCGAATACCACTATTCTAATATAGATTTAGTATTTTCATAAATACCGGTTATTAAAGAGCTAAATAAGGTTTTAAGTAGCAAAAATGCACGTTATATGGGAGAGTTCTTCCATATCACCAAAACTCTAGATATAGAATATGCCTATAGAAACAACCTGAGTTGTAGTTTGCGGGTAGAAGAAAAGATTTTTATAGAAATGGTAGAAGATAGAAGAGAAAGTTTCCAAAGAAAGGCTGCTGAACAGAAGTCACAGGTACCACCGTGGGCTTTTAGAGAAGGAGTTTATGAGAAAGGCGAGACATACGCTGCAATGTCCCTGGACTGGTCCCAGAAAGGGAAAATATGTTTGCATAGAACGAAAACTAACTATAACAATTATTTCATTGGTAGTAGTGAATGTGAACATACTTTCCAAATTACTGGCGGTTGGGGATTAAAGGGTGGAACTGATCTTTCTTTCCAGGAGTTTATTATGTGTGTGGTAAGAAGGCTTACCATAGGTTGCCTGCACATTGGTATGGTAGTTGTTACTTTGCAATTGTTTTCCCTAAAGTCTACCATGTAGACCGAAGTAGTAGTGAAATAAAACATGGACTAACACGTAACAAGAGAGCAAGTTTCTCAGAAATAGTAGGTGATATTTTTGGTGCACTGATACCCTCAGTTGGAGTCATCTTGAATTCGCACAAAATTCGAAAGTTGTCCACAGTGGTTGATCGTTTATCAACAGATACTGCTGGTGGGTTCTTGATGATTGACACTGAAATGGTTGCAATCAGGTCAATGGTTTTGCAAAATAGACTTGCCCTTGATATCTTATTAGCAAAAGAGGGTGGAGTCTGTGGCATGTTGAAAATCCAACACTGCTGTACCTATATCCCTGATAAAAGTAAAGGAATTGAGGGATATATAAAGAATATTACGAAACTACATGAAGACTTGACCCAACTGGAGGTTGATGGAGTTTGGGAGAAACTTGGTAAGAGTTTCTCTTCTGTGAGTAAATGGTTTTCTACCTTTGGAAGTAGTTTATTAGGAAAAATAATAATGCCACTTATTTTAATAGCCATAGTAGTCTTAGTGATGATAACGACATAAATGTTGTAAGGGTAAAGGTAGAAAAAGAGAAGTGACAGAATTAAGGAATGAACGTAGAGCAAGAAAGAGAAAAAGAGAAGAAATAGAACTAGAAGAAATGAAAGGAGAATATTATGATTTGATGAAAGATTTAGACGAAAGTGCCATAAAAAGAGAGAAGAGTACTGAGTTTTAAATAAAATAAAGATGGTACTCGGTATGGTAGGTATTTTATGATGGCTCCAGAAAGCCATCAAAGGGGGGATTGATGGAGCAGGGGTTCGAGAAAAGAAACCTGTTCGAATTAATACCCCCATAATACGTACTAACAGTAAGTAGTAAATGAAACTAACGTGCACCTTACACCAACACGTGGGAAAACTGCATGTATACACTAACGAGAAATAACATGTGGAAGAACTAAAACCGTATTTACATTATGCTTTGAATGAAACGAAAAACAATGCATGACTAGGCCATGCATGTTGCACTTTGCTTTAAAATAATAAGTAATGCTGTTTTCTACTTAAGGCTTATGCTAGGTAACCCTAAAAAAGGAATAGTGCAGGGAGGGGGGTAAACAGTGAAAAACTACATTGTCATATAATTAATGAATGTCCATTTTCCATTCGCTATAGTGGGCTGGATGAACTCCATTTTGCTTATGTTGTCGGAAGAAGGGAGGGGTGAGCTGAAGAGTGAATCTGGTCTGTCAGAGGCAAGACGGACGCGCTGTGCACAGCAGAAGAAATGTACGAGTTGAAGGCCAGTGTGACGACTGTCGGCCAAATGATTAAATCAACCGTGGGACCGGAGTCCTATTCTGCGGACGTTGTCAATTTTTATGAATAAGACTATTTAAATGTATCTTGTATAAGAAAACGTGAGAATGAACTAAGAACCGAACTGTTAGAAAGGAAGCAAACAATAAATTGACTAAATTGTACGTGAGGTCACTGTGGTGTGACAGAGACGCCTCCTAGGCCCTCCAATCATCTGTCTAGTTTTAAAAATTGTTGCAACCAATGTGGGATGGACATGTAGGTTTTAGGGTATAACTGGGGTGCCTTTAGGGGTGTGGTTAGAGTTAGGCTGGTGAGGCTGAGAGAGAGGGGAGATGCGTTGTTGTCCGTCGGTTTGCAGAGAGGCCTAGCTGATTCCTGTCCTGTTCCGTTCCTGTCCCTGTAAAATCTTTGTTTCCTGACTCTATTCAGGGAACCCCCACCATTCGCCTTGGCCAGGGTAGTGGTTTTCTACAGAGCGTTAGGTTCGTATGTTTCTGACTCATACAGGCATAATTCTTGCAAAATGTATTTTTGTCTCTGAAACTTATGTCTCTTCGTCTATCCACCCCGTCATAGATACATTTGTACATATTTATTAGATGAAACTTTGTCTCTTTATCTATCCCCTCTGTTAGGAAAATTCAGTTTCGCATTTGAATTTGCTGAAACTTTTGTCTCAATCTATCCACTCCTCCATATAAAATGTCATTGCTTATATGATGAGTTTGTATTCATTTGAAGTTGTTGATGCTGATTTCCTTTAGTGAGTTTCATTATTTGCATTTTGACCATATGCAATGAGCATTGCCACATTTATTTTACGACAATTTTTTTTATTAACTTTATCAAGAGTCTGTGGTTATTTTATTGACTGAAAGTAAGTTAGAAATGTCATATCATTATCATCAACTATTCAACTAATTGGTTCATCGACCAAGTAGAGGAAAAGTTGATATATAAATCAGATAAGTATTTTGGAAAATGACATATATGAATTTTATTGAAAAGAGAATTGAATATTGTAAAAATTGACACCAGCGCATCAGGGATTTGGGTGAATGTGTATGGGCCATTGTTCTGTGATAGTATTGGGTATTGATCCCTGATCAGGTATTGACCTTCGCGCTGGATCAGAGGGTTCTGGATCTAAGCGTTATTCTGATTCGGAGAAGGTGTGTGATGTAACAACAGGGAAGAAATTGTTACCAAACGTGAATGACAAGAAGGACGTTGTTAAAAAACAGGAAAGTGATAAGAAAAGTGTATGTTTCAGATGTGGCAGTGTGAGGCATACTGCAGAGGCGAGTAACTGTCTTGCTGCAAAAAGCAAATATTGTAAATGTAAGAATTTCAGGCACTTCTATAGAGTATGTAAGATGATGGATTCAGCAGGTTCTAGGAAGTCTGTAAATTTAGTTAGAGCTCTGAAACACAGTATCGGGGTAAGGAAACTGACTATAGTGATGAGGACGATGCTGAAGTATTAATGGTGAATGAAGCTGATGACCAAATCAGTATTGTTTCAGCAATGAACAATGAAGTATATCGCCCAACAAAATACAGTATTATGGTGAACAAGAAAGAGGTGCAGCTTTGGGCAGATTCATGCTCCACTTTCTCCATTGTTGATAGGTCTGTCTGGCAGTGTTTGGATGCTGTTGAGTTATGTCCTAGGGATGTAGAGCAGGAAGGATAAACTGCCAGTTCAAGGATATTTTGTTACTAGTTTAGAATTCCAGGGGAGGCATGCTAAGGGGAAGATGTATGTTGTGGAAAAAGGAAGGTCACTGTTGGGTTGGAAAGAACAGCGTGTGTTAGGAATGGTTCTTAATCCCAACCATCCACAACAAGTTTTGTTGACCTAGAGTGAAGAAGAATGTGTTGACAAGTTTTTTAAACTGTTTGGTAGTGAATTTGGTTGTTTGAAAATATTTGAACACAAAATCATATTAAAGGAAAATGCAACCCCTAAGCTACACAAGTGCGGAATGTACCTTTGGCTTTGAGGTGTGCTTTGAAAGAAGAGTTGCTGAAACTATGCCAAAATGGTGTCATTGAGCCCATAGAAGCTTCAGAGTGGTTAAGTTCCATTGTTATCACTAGAAAACCCAATGACAGTATCCGCATGTGTGTGGACTTGAGGGATTTGAACGAGTGCATATGGGTGGACCGCCACCCACTACCCTGCATGAATGAAATGCTGGCAGGTGTGACTGGTAGTAAGTATTTCACAACTTTGGATTTGTTGAGTGCATACCATCAGGTGCGGTTGCACATGAAATCCAGGCATTTGGCATCCTTCATCACGCCCAAGGGTGCTTATCAGTTAATTTGCATGCCTTTCGGTCTGGCATCTGCAGTGTTCCAGAGGGTCATACAGAGTATTTTGGGGGATATGGCAAAGGTTTTGATTTTTCAAAACGATGTGCTAGTGTGGGGAAAGGATTGTTATATTCCTGAGTTAGGCCCATGTAGCGAAGCAGCTTATTTCTTACATTGTCCTAGAAAATAACATTTCAGCTGTGAACTTTTGCACACATTTGCATGCACGACAATGTCGGATTAGTTTCTCTGAAACTACTTTGTTTACACATCCAGCTTCGGACAACATTATCACGACGCCTTGAACATCATGTACTAGGCCTCTCTACGCACTGGGTACAAAAGTTTTCCTATCTTCATCCACGAGGCGACAATACTATCTACATATCCATAAAATCACTAATCTAATGAGCACATCGCGAGGCCGCCTTTTATTATAAATAATAGGCATCTCGATAGATTGGTAGAGGATATACTTCCGCTGACACCGAGGGTCCTTGCATGCTGAGAATCCACCACGCACCTGTCTGACATTCTGTGAGGGGTGTCCAACTCGAGACCAAGACGGGGTCCTTCACTCTATCTCAACAGGGAATGGGGTTGGATCTTCCCTTGGGGGGGATTCTTGGCTCTACACCTACACACACTCTAGGTACACTTAGAGTAGGGTTCGCATAGTAGGAGTACGCCAGATTACTGCATTGTTTATATGCCTGCATATATACACTTGTTTAGCACCATGGTAGGACTATATCTACTATTTATGCTGTTGTTGCTCATAATCACGTCTATCTGCTTCTGTCTCCTAATCATTGCAGCACACGTATTTTATGCAAGAATAACGTTGGTTCAATAAATATTATTGAAAACGTCCCACTGTGTATTCTCTGTATATTTCTCTGAGAATAAGTGTGCACAAGTGTCTAAGCGATAGTTTCTGTACTGTTTCCACGATTCCTGAGGAATCAGGGTTGTCATGTTGAGTGGTTGCCAGAAAATCTTTGCTCCTTGGTAGGTTAGGGGGGCTTACAGTGGCACTGTGAGCTAGCTGGTCTATAGGCCAACATATCCTGCGGGGGTGTCTGGATTCAGTCTTGACACCAAGCCCTTAGTTTATGTTGTCCAAACAATGCGCAGGTCCTACGAATTGGTAGGAACTACACGACATGGCACCGCCAATGTTGGTTAGGCACTTATTTATTGGTCAATTCTTTTTTTTTAAAACTCTTTTTATTAAAACTTATCAATAATATGTTACAATACAATCTTGTGCATCACTTCAGATCAAGACAGGAGATTACAATTCAATACTGAACATCCCACCTATGGCCCCCCTCCCCTTCCCCCCATTCAGGATTGTGTCATGCGCATAACTAGTCCAGTCTATTTCTTTGTTCTGAGGGGGAGGTGCAAATGTTACCGCGATATGCATTCCATTTCCCCATATCTTATCCCATTTTTTGGGGCAACCTCTATTCGTATAGACTGCTCGCTCTGCCAGCATACACCAATCAACATCCCGTTTCCATTCTACAATCGTTGGTGGGTCTGGAACTCCCCATTTACGGGCGATATTACGCTTCGCAAGTGTAAACCCATTGGCTACCCACGATTTATCCATACGGTTGAAGTCAGTGGCGTCCCAGATATTGAGGAGACATGTCTTAGGGGATAGTGTTAGGGCAATTCCACTCACCTTACTCACAACTTGGTTAACTGCCTCCCAGTAACTCTGTATCAAGGGACATTCCCAGAGTATGTGGTAGAAAGTACCCGCCTCCCCACATCCCCTTCTACAGTCTATCGAACTACTGTGGCCCATCTTGACCAATGTCATGCATGTAATGTACGTGCAGTGTAAAACTTTCAATTGTACCTGTCATCACGCCAGTCCTCTTCCTCCACGTCCCCTACGTCAGACTGCCAGCGTGTGTATAGGCGGGTCATCGGGTCTGGTGAGTTATTAATTATTTTCCGGTACGTGAATGAAATTGCTTTACTCTGCATGGGATCTGCCAGTAATCTGTCTTCCAGGGGGGAGGCATCCGCGATCCCATCTAGCTCTTTAGTTGCTTCTAGTAGGGCATGGCATATTTGTAAGTAGCGGAAGGTTTCGTCTATGGATAGTTTGTGCTCTATTTGCAGTTCTGCAAAGGTCAATATTTTACCTTTCTTTATTAAGTCGCTAACTTGTGATATTCCGATGGTGTCCCATTTATCGAACCCTCTACATCTACTTAAATTGCCCAATATGGCAGCATGCCATAGGGGTGTCATTTGCGTCAATTTATTTCTCCAGCCAATTCTTGTAGTGGTAGTGTGCCATATGGCGACTGTTAGAGCGGTGGGCCCAGTAAGCTGCTGTCTACGTAATTTTGTGTATAGTGCCTCTCCGTGGCCCATCAGCCATCTATCCATCCGACATGCTGGGTCCTGTTGTGATCCATATACCCATTTGTTTATGATTGACAGGTTGGCGGCCCAGTAATAACGTCAGATGTCCAGTAAGGCAATTCCCCCATCATACCACCCACGGACCAGTTTAGGCCCAGAGATACGGGGAGGCTTCCCGTCCCAGAGCAGATTTCTGATTTCCCCTTCAATCGATTTAAAGTACGTGTCGGGAACGCTATATGGGGTATTTTGCAATGCATATAGGAGCCGAGGGAGAGCCATAATTTTGTAGAGCGTGGCGCGTCCCAGTAGTGACACCGGCAGTGTACGCCAGTGGCGCACATCGCTTTGTATTTGAGTCAATGGGCCTAGAAGGTTCTGTTCATAGAAAAGCGAGGGATCCGTTGTTACGAGTACACCTAGGTATTTAAACCCATCCTCTACCATCATGGCTTCACAGGTGGCCGGGAGGGCTGGCGCAGGCCTGTGTAGTAAATATATCACTGACTTAGACCAGTTTATGGTGTAGCCAGAGTATTTGCCGTGGTTAGTGCAGATTTGGAGGACTCTGCTGATTGAGGCACCTGGGGAGGCGACGTAGAGCAGGATGTCGTCCGCATAAAGCGATATTCTGTCCTCCCACTCATTTGCCCACTTCAGCCCCCGTATCAATGGGTCACTGCGTATCCAACATGCAAGGGGTTCCAGGACGAGAGCGAATATAAGAGGAGATAGTGGACAGCCCTGTCTCCTTCCACGGCGTAAGGTGAATGTGGTGGACACATGGCCATTCACCACCACCTGAGCTAGTGGTTCAGCATACAGGAGTTTGACCCAATCGAGATATTCCTTTCCCAGGCCCATACGCTCTAGGACAGCGAACATATTCGGCCACTCTACCGTATAGAAGGCCATACGTGCGTCCAGGGAACGTATGGCCGCACCCTCTCTAACGGTGTTTTGCCTAGCTAGTATACCATTGAGGCGGCGTAGGTTCATGGCGGTGTTACGACCAGGCATGAATCCAGATTGGTCCGGGTGGACCAACTTTGTGATAACCGGGAGCAAACTATTAGCTAACACTTTTGCGAGAATTTTGGCTTCGACATTCAATAAGGATATCGGTCGATATGAGGCCAAGTCTTCCGCCGGTTTCCCTGCCTTGTGTATTACAACTATGGATGCCAGTCTCTGGTCTCTGGGGAGCATGCCGGTAGACTTGCTCTCAAGGTACATTTCAAGGAGGTGTGGTGCCACCTTGGACTCTGTTACTTTAAGGAGTTCAATTGGGAGACCATTGGGACCCCCGGCTTTCCTTGACTGTATGTTGAGAATGGCGGCTGTGACCTCCTCGACAGTGATATCCCCTTCCAGCAGTTGCTGGTCTTCTGGGGTTAGTATAGGATTTCTATATCGGTTATTCCGTGCTCCTTCTATAGTAACTGCTGCAACCGGTGAATAAAGTTGTGTATAATATTCTGAAAACCCATCTGCTATTTGTTGTGGGTCATACAGACAGGTCCCATTCTGATCGCGTATTACTCTGACCCAGCGGTCCGCCCTTTCTTTCCTATCCAGCCATGCTAGGAGTTTACTGGCTCTGTCTCCCTGCTCGTATATTTTGAATATTGTGGCACGGTGTCTGCCCTTGGCTGTTTCATTGACTATGTCTCTGTATTCTTTACGTGTAAGTTCCAAGATGTGATTCTCTGACTCGTCTCGACAGTCCCCTCCAATTCGATAAGTTGTGGGTTCTTCTCTTTCCTGTGGCCTATTGTGAGCGACAGTGCCCGACCCTTAATTACTGCGTTATAGGAATTTGTGGTCCTTTTGACATTCTGGGTTCTAATGAGAGATTTGCCGTAATGCTCATGGACTATTATTCTAAGTGGCCAGAAGTGGCGTTTGTGTGCGAGGCGAAATCTGGAAATGTAATTGCTTTTTGTGAAGACATTTTCCACAGGGAAAGATGTCCGGCTGAGATCCTCACTGGCAATGGCCCACAATTTGTGTCAAAGAGTTTGGTGTTTTTTTGAGGAAATGCGGCATCAAACAATGCAGAACAGCAGTGTATCATCCCAGGGGTAATGGTCTTATTGAGCGCTTTAACTGTGTGTTGGGTCAGTGTGTACAATTGACACTGCCCAGTAACACCTGTTGGAGGAAACAAGTTAAGGAAATGTTATGGAATTACAGACCTACACCGCATACGTCTTCATGGGAGACACCTTCAGTTTGTTGAAAGGAAGAGTGCCCTGCACAGTGCTGTCCCATATTGGATGGCAAAGTGTGGTGGGAAGGTGATAAAAAGGGAAGAGTTGAGCACTAAAGTGGGACAGTATCAGTCACGCTATAAATAGAAGCACAATGAGAAGTTGCTCAGAGCAGACAGGCGGTTCAAGGAAGGTATGTTAGTGATGGTATGTACGGGGAATATGGTCAAGAGGGGTGTTCCAAATTGTCAGAACCCTAGAATGTGGTGAAGGTGCCTGGAGATTTGTTGCTTCTGTTTAGATAGCAAATGATGGACTACCAGGAGGGTTACCGAGTGACGTTAGTTGGAAATGCATGAATGGATGAAAGGTGTCAGATCCGATCGAGATGAAATTGGAGACAAAGGCTCATGCAGAAGGGAGCCAAGTGTGGCACAAAGATTATATATGTACGTAGAAATGTATTGCTTATTAGTTTTCTTTCTGTTTAAAGATAAAATTGTTAAGAAAAGGGGATATGTTGTATTCTGTAATTGTTATGTTAAGGTACGAGTCTCGTGGCAATGGTGTCACTGTTCCAAAGCAATCTGTGTGCCTCCACTTCTGGAATCCAGCTTGGAGATTCTGAGAAGCTGGTTGAGAGGCAGTTTGCTGAGGATCAGGAGGGCTGACCGGGGCCGCTCCAAGGAGCTGAATAAAGCCAACTCACCAGCGTCCTGTCTTCCCAAAAATAATATTAGTGCTTTGTCATTAACCCTTGGCTCATGATGTCAAAGGATGAATGGTAGGCAGAAGCCACATGAAAACCTGGCTCGTTTTGAGCTCAAAGTGGCAGAGGACCTTGAACTGAGCCAGAACCAGAATCCTGGATCACCCAACTCTGGCGCTCTGCAGATGTTGTTTCACCCTTCATTAAATTCTACTCTGAGGCCATAATAAGGCCAGGCAGCACAGCTGGAGACTCTTTAATCAAATAAACTCTGTCCATCGTGTGATGAGAGGATAGATGTAAATGTAAGCCTGCACATTACTGGGATAAATGTGCATGCTTACCCGACCCTCTCTCAAAACCGGGACATGTATTTATTTTTTGCAAAAAGTATTGGTCCACCAGGATGGTCCTTGAAAAGCCATGAATGTCTGGTCAAACCTGGGATGTCTGGGGTGACAAATCGGGTAGGTGGTTGAAGTGGGTGAAACTCCACTCAAGCAACAGCCACAATCCTTGTCAGGGTGACCACAAAAAGTCACTAAATTAAACTGCGCTTAACCCTCTGGTAACTTGGCACAAAAGCAGCCAGGCTTAACTTAGAGGCAATGTGTAAATTATTTATCCAGCACTAAAGTGAAAACATCACAAAAGAAAAATCCGACGCCAATTTAGAAAAATAGAGTAAAATTGAATACATTATTTGACACAAAAACAACAAAATTCCAATTTGTAGAACCGAAGATATGCAATTTGAAAGGTTTAGGTAAAAATATTGCTTAATAGCACAAAGTGTCAACTATGGTTATTTGTTTGCTCCAAAATGGGACAAAGTCACAAGTACAGGCTGACTACGATGGAGCCCAGACTGGATACAGGGACCAGGTTAGGCCCACTGAGAATTGTACCTTGTGTCCTTGATATGGGGCGCTGCGTGGCGCAGTGATGGTTTCGGAGGATTGAAGGGGGATCCTGCATTGAGATGCATTGTGCAGGGTCAGTTCCAATGAGCGATGTGGAGTCCAGTGCTGAGTTGCGTCTCGCTACGTTGGGTCCGATGAGGAGCTGTGAGGGCAGGATGTGAGGTCTGCATCTAGTTGCGTTGCGCTGCATCAGTTCATATAAGGAGCGGCGAGGGCTGTAGTTGGTTGCATCGTGCTGCATCAGTACTGATTGGGACCACAGCTAGGCTGGCAGAGCAACTTAATCCACACTTCCAAGGGTCCAGGACTGGGGAGGCACCATTTGGGGGATTAGGACTCACAGCAGGTAGAGTCCAGGCAGGGTGCAAGGGTGTTGGAGCTTATTGTGTCCCTGTAGCTCAGAACAGAAGGCCAGCTAACTAGCCCTTGGTGTCACTTTGGTGGTTTTCAGTTCAAGGTACAGGCCTAGTCCTTCCTCAGGTAGCAGAGCAGCAAAGCAGCCCCTCTTGCAAACAGGGCAGCAAAGCAGCAGCACAGCTGGGGAGTCCTTCCTGCAGCAGAGCAGCAGGGCAGCTGGGCAGTCCCTCTTGCAGCAGAGCAGCAGGGCAGCAGGGCAGCAGGGCAGCAGGGCAGCAGGGCAGTCCTTCATCTGAGTCTTCCATAGATTCAGATGTGATCTGAAAAGTTGGGCTGAGGGTCCACATTTTATATCTGGTGCCCACTTTGAAGAGGGAGAAGCTTCCAGAGTTTTCCCCTACAGAGGTGTCTAGAATTTCTTGCCTCCCTGCTCTTATCTCAGTCTGTCAGAGGGAACAATAGGCTAATGTCAAGTCCTTTGTGTGTGAGCTGAGCCAATGCATATGAAGTGCAAGTGTGGTAGGTGACAGCTCTGCTGCCCCATCCTGCCAGAGATGCCCCATCCTCGCATCCTGGCAACACCCAGACCCTCTGTTTTTTTATGCAGTTTGGGAGGAATACACAAAGGCCAACGACCACCTACACCTAGTCATGTAACTCAGGAACAGACTGTAGGCACCAAATGATTAAGACAAGAAAATGCCAAATTTCTAAAAGTGGCATTTTCCAAATTGTGACTTAAAATCTAACTTTACTATTAAAGAGGATTTTAAAATACAATTCCTCAGACACTAAACATTACTTTCCTACCTTTTCCCAATTGAAAGTGATCACTTATTAAATGCAATAAGTAAACCCAATGTTACCTATGGGAGAGGTAGGCCTTGCAGTAGTGAAAAATGAATTTTAGTGTTTTTCACTACCAGGAAATGTAAAACTTCAAAGTACGTGTCCAACTTTTTAAATACACTGCAACCTGTCCTATGGGCTGTTTAGGGCCTAACATAGGGGTGACTTATATGTATTAAAAAGGAAGGTTTAGAACTTGCAAAAGGTTTATTTTTCCAGGTCGAAATGGCAGTTTAAACTACACACACAGGCTGTAATGGCAGGCCTGAGAGGATAGGATGGGATGGGATAGTATTTGTAAAGCGCTCTATACCCGAAGGTGTCAAGGCGCTAAGCGGACAAAAACAGGGGGAAAGAGCGCAACAGCTGCTTAGGAGGGGAACAGACAGGTTTTTAGGAGTTTCTTAAAAGCCGGGAGAGAGCTAGCATTGACGATGGCCAAGGGGAGAGAGTTCCACAGTTTGGCGGCGGCGACAGAGAGGGAGCGGCCGCCCCATCTAGATCTGTGGAATCTGGGCAAGACTAGTTTATTTTGTGAGGATGATCTCAAGGTCCTCCCTGGGATATACCATTGGAACAAAGACTTGAGTTGGGGCGGGCCTTTGCTATGCATGGCCTTATATGCTGTGCTTAAGACCTTAAATGAGATGCGCTCCTTAATGGGGAGCCAATGTAGTGTACGGATCCCCTCTCTAGCAGACTGATGTTTAGGAATTTTAAGAATCAGTCTTGCTGCTGCATTCTGTACCACCTGGAGCTTATTCAGTGATGTAGTGGAGATATTAAGGTAGGGGGCATTGCAGTAATCAAGACGAGAGGAAATCAGAGCAATGATGGTTGGCCGATGTAGTTCAGGAGGAATGAGTGGAAGCGCCTTTCTGAGGGTTCTTAAAATATAAAAACATGTACCAACTGTGCGGTTGACTTGAGCGTCAAAAGTCAGCCCCTCATCGAATATGACCCCCAGATTTTTAGCTGTTTTGACCGGGGTTGGAAGGGGTCCGTATTCAGGTGTAAAGGACTACTTAAGTGGGTGGCCCAATCAGTGCTGCATGTACACTAGTAGCTTTTCATTCACAGGCCTTGGGTACACGTAGTACTACTTTACTTGGGACTTACAAGTAAATTAAATGTGCCAATTTGGAGAGGAGCCGCATGCAGTGGCCTGCAGCACTCCTCTCCGTCTGCGTGGATTTCTGACACACAGCGGGGGGCCCCCTGTGGTTCCGCTGGTTGCGCCCTCCTCATCGACAGTGATTGCCCCCTGTTACTGTTACTAGCAGTGGCCATTGGCCCTTACTGCTGGCTCTGGGGGTGGTTTTGTGTGGTGTTTGGCCTTGTGTTGGGCTGTGGAGCTCTTCCATCCACTCTGACCCCCTTGGCATTACGAGCCACTAAAGAGAACTACTCCTGCTGGGGTCTGTCCTGTGCCTACGTGGACACTTTCTTGAACTGGGCCCCGCGGGCCCTGCGGGGGCCTGTGGCTGACTCCTGACATTGCTGTGGGGCCCTCTGCCGGGAAGTGCTGTGTTGTTGGTGGCCTAGCCGGGTAGAGGCCCTGGTGGCGCAAAAGGGTCTGGCCTTCCATGGAGGTCTGCTCCTGGTCATGGCTCTCTGGCCTTGAAGCGCTTAACTTTGTTCCTTAATCGCTTACCTGGTAGCCCTGTATTCCTCTCTGATCTCTCCATGTGTGTGATGCTGGGTCCTGGCCTTGTGAATTGGGAGTGACTCGGACTTCCTCTATTAACTCACCTCCATACCTACCTGCCTTGACAACGTTGGGCCTACCTGTCTCTCTCTGTGTTGCCACCTCTTTCAGTGGTGGGATGTGCAGTCGGGCTGTTTGGGCCCCCTACGTCCCGGATTCCTACCTAGAGCAAGAACTCCCAGAGGTTCTTCGAAGTGCCCTGTACTGCTGCCCGGCTGCTGATTACTTCTTCAATAGTTTCCTATACCCATTGCAGTTGACGACCATCCTGTCTGCAAGATCGGCTGCTTGTGCTGCTGCGATCTCGTGGCAAGTGGGCTGACTCCTCTTCGTCGTGGGCCTGGAGATCCAGGGATCTCGCTGTGAGAGGCAAAGACAGACACACTCGCTCTGCTACATCGCAGACCTGTATGGACCAGTACACTATTGGGCCCACCAACATGCCATTGGGCCCCTTTCAGGAAGACAGGCCTGTCCCTCTGTCTACTGAACTCCCTGCCATTCTTCAGGCCAGTCAGACGTCGCCGGCAGCAGTGGAGTCGAAACTTGAAGAGGTATAGATGGATGTAGCATTGTTACATCAAGATCTCCAGAATGCTTCAGCACGTATATCTGAAGCTGAATCCAGAATCTCTACAGTTGAGGATGATGTCTCTACTCTCAAGGTCCAGGTTTCTACCTTGCTCGCCCATTCGGCAGAACTTCATAGACGTGTTGAAGATGCCAAAAATTGCCAAAGGCGAAACATCGTGCAGCTAATCGCTGTGCCCTGAAGGTACAGAGGGCAATGCACTGCAACTGGTTGCAGACTTTTTGAAGCACTGGAATAAATCATGAATGCCCACTGAACATCTGTCCACTTGGTTTGCAATAGAAAGGGCTCACGGACGCTGACCCCGAGGCCTCCGCCTGGCACCTCTCCCCGACCGATAATTGCTCGCATTCTTAACTACGGGGATAGGGATGCTATCTTAAGAGAGGCGCGGTCATGGCTGGAACTCCAATGTGGAGTCATCAAAGTGCTCCTTTTTCTGGACTACACTCATGAGAAGCAGCAGTGGCGCCGCTCCTACACAGAGGTCAAGCAAAAGCTCAGGGCCATGGGACTTCAATACCACCTACTGTTTCCAGTTAAGCTCCATGTCATTCATGCCAATAAACCCTATTTTTGATACACCGGAATTGGCCTGGCACTGGCCTACTGAGGACCAGCCCCTCCATGGCCCTGCTGCATCCTTGTCACGTTGAATACCCTCTGCTGACCTGCAGGATCCGCTGCTATTGTCTAAACCACCCAGGTGTCGCACTCGGAGGAGAAAGAGAACCGAATGATCCAAGTCATATTCTTTTTTTTTTAACTCTTTTTAGTAAGCATGCTCATTATATAGCACATAATCTGAACTTACATAGCGGGTACAATAAACACAATATAGTATTAATAATACATCATAGTGTTGCCTCCCGCCTTTTGAGACATTCAAGGAACAACTCAATAACATTGGGTGTTGCAGCGCCAACCTCACCATCCCCATTCACCTAGGTAGGGGGTATCAGCACCGAGCCTATTGGCCAAATTATGTCCCCAAAGTCGCTCCTCGGTATTCCCGCCATGGGCCCCACACTCTCTTCCATTTCTTAAGGCATCCTCTGATGTGGTAGACTACTTCTTCTGCCCTCTGGCACCAGTCTACATCTTTTTCCCACTCTGCTACTGATGGCAGGAGCGGAGCCCCCCCACCGTCTCACAATGTTGCGCTTGGCCATTCCTGCTGCCAGCGCCAACCACAGTCTGGTGTACCTGGGCCAGTCCTCCTCTCCCTGTATCATTAGAAGCAGCCACTTAACATCCATTGGCACCCTAACTGATAGGGCTCTAGACATTACAGTAGTCGCCTCCTGCCAAAACCTTTGAATAACAGGGCACTCCCACAGAATATGGTAGAAGGAGCCTATCTGCTCGCACCCTCTTGCGCATTGTGGCGTGGCCACAGCCCCTATTTTATACAGCAGGGTACATGGGTAATAGGCTCATGTAAGACTTTGGGCCATATTATCAAGAACGGCGATAACATTATCGCCGCTTTAGCGGCAGGAAACTGCCGCTAAAGCGGCGATAAGGGGCTTGATAATATGCCCTATAGAATTCTAATAGAAGCCCAGGTTTGATGTCCTTCACACCAGAACCTGGGCTTCTTTTGGAATTCTATAGGGCATATTATCAAGCCGCTTATCGCCGCTTTAGCTGCAGTTTCCTGCCGCTAAAGCGGCGATAATGTTATCGCCGTTCTTGATAATATGGCCCTTTGTGTTGTAATAGCCGAAGTTGAGTTCGGATTGCTATGTCCCAGGGACTTTGGATTGCTTCCGTCTAGACCTCATCGTCCATGTCCCCTAAGTCAGTCTAGGCATTTTGAAGCGTATCCAGGGGTGTTGCAGAGATTCTGCCCAAAAACAGAACTATGCGCAGGATTATAGGACCTTGGTGTATAGGGACTGTGTTATCCTACCACCTTAGTACCCATGAGCCCAGGACCGACTAGCTATAGTGTCTCACTTGCTCTTCTACTCACTCACAGAGAAACAAATGATTAGACACCCCAGAACACAACACTCCCAGATCTCTCAGGAATCGCAGTAGCAAGACACACCCTTTCACTCGCACTATTGTATTATACTTCTCCACAATAAGATCTGACAGAGACACGAAACAGTTTAAAATATTTATTTCAACTAACATGCCCTAAAATGCAGTTTATGTGCCACAACAAGCAGGAAAATGCATAGTACAAATACAGTCAGCATAGCAGCTAGTCCATAAATCATGAAGGGAGATGTCATCATGAAAAGACAATAGAGCCTAACCTCCCTCCCCTTGCTACGAAGCAGTATTATTATATATTAGAAGATATCTGGGCTTTGTCAGCAGACCCCATACCTTAGCCTATCGAGAGTAGATCTACATCATAAGTGCTGTCTCGCTCTTCTCCCCGGAAAGGTCCCTCTCCAAGTCTGTGCTACCTATTTGTGTATCCCAATAAAGCCAAAGTACGTTGTCCCAAACAACAGCTGCATCGGTATGTTTTGTCTAAGTGCTAAGGACTGGCCAGAACAAAATAACAAGGGGCATTGTTGTTCGACCATGCTCACAATGTTCAGTCAAAATCCCAGTAACCTGCAGAGAGTGAACACTGCGATGAGTTCTCATGTGAAAACAGCCATAAAAAATAATTGCAAAAATAAATTTGTTTAGTAACGTGTGCAAAGCAGCGGGCAAACTGCAGTGTGCTCCTGCTAACTTAGAGAGTGGGAGATTCGTGTTTAGCAGTGACTGAATCTCGCTTGCGGTTCCTGCCACCTGCAATTCAACGGTCTCACGAGCTGATGTGAGAGCCACTTCTTGTTGAAACAATAGCGCTTTGAGTCTGCTTAGCATATTGAAATCTGTTTTCAAAGTTGGAATGGAAGGACAAAGCAAACGATCTACAATCCCATGTGGGGCGGAAACAGGACATTGCTGCAACATGTAACATGTTGTGAAACTGTTACTATATACGGGATGCCTGCCCGTAAGCCACAGCAGTTGTGATTATTTAGAAGCAGATAACTGCCGTTAGAAAGCAAAGTTAGTGCGAGAATAATAGCCGGGACTGGGGTCCCTTTTAAAAAACAAGCCAGATTAGGGGCCGAAACGTTGCAGGCACTGTGAAGTTTCACTTGTTTGCAGACTAGTGAGTGTCCAACTGTAGAATCACAATCCTCCCCTGTAAGGAAAACCTCCTTATCTGCTCGTTGACACCGAAATGTGAAAGGCAACGACCATAATTCATGAATATAGCTACTCCCAAGGGGCTCATATCTACCAACTGGATCGTGTTTCATGCAGGCCATAAACTGGAAGAGTGAGATAGGCAATGAGATAACCCCATGGATTAACCACACAGCTAAATCAGTTTCTGCCACAGAAAATGGTAACTGCTCTAGTTTTTAGGTCTCGCCTGAGCCAGCGCGCATGCGCTGCTCTGGCGAGACTTTTAGTAAGCCGGTTTTGGAAGTGCAAACAGTGGCTTTTGCTGCGGACTAGCCTGCGTTCACGCGAGCGTGCACGCGCGATCAGGCGCCATATGGCTTCCCTTGCCATCTGGACGCTCGCGTGAACGCAAGCTGGTCGCCAGCAAAAGCCACTGTTTGCACTTCCACCCGCATCCTCACGAATGCTTGTTTTCCTTCAGCGCGCGCGCGCGCTTGTTTGATCTTGTTTAAATGTGTGTTTATTTTTCCATTCGGCCGCGAAGCAAGGGACATCTGGTGGCTTAGAGGTCAGACTTGTAATCAAAGTGCTGAGATCCATGACGTAGCATTATGTGTTCACCCGACAGGAACAAAGGCTGAAATAATATCCAGTGTAATTCAATATCTGTCCGCTGTTACTGATCTTATGTGCTTGCAACTGCAACACACTTTCCAGAAAAATAAGTTGCCACAGTACACTTTGCACTAGAGCTGTGATTAGAGGATCCAAAAATAATTTTAACCCAATCTCTGATCACCCACTGTTAAAACTCTTAGCCCCCACCCCCCAGCTCCTAGTCTTGCTGCTCCCACCTCAAGACTTTCCGCAGCCCGCACTCTGTGATTTCCGTGCACTGCCAGCCCCACAGCACAGCTGAGCCGGGCGGATTCCGCCTCTCTCCGTGAACGCACCTCACTGTGGGAAATGCGCACATTAAACCATGCTGCGGCGTCTAGTCCTCGCTGCTGCAGCTGCTGAATCTCTGATGACCCACTGTTAAAAATCTTAGCCCCCCCCCCCAGCTCCTAGCTAGTCTTGCTGCTCCCACCTCAAGACTTTTCACAGCCCGCACTCTGATTTCTGTGCACTGCCAGCACCACAGCACAGCTGAGCCGGGCGGATTCCGCCTCTCTCCGTTCACGCACCTCACTGTGGGAAATGCGCACATTAAACTATGCTGCGGCGTCTAGTCCTCGCTGCTGCAGCTGCTGTGTTTTTTTTGTGCAAATGTGAGATTTAGTTCAGAAATAAGAAGCTGGAAAAAAAGATCCCAGAGTCACCTTTTCAAAATGTTACCTCATTAGGCTGACAGCTTTTAAATCGCCATTTCTAAGCCCAACTCTGTGTCTACAGAGCTGCTGACAGGCACCGGCGAATGGTCGTTTGTGGACGTATTTAAGCTCTTTTGACAGAATTAAGGTGGTTCCCTCTGACAGACGAAAAAGTGGTGTTGCTCATTTTTAGGTCTCGGCCTGCACCAGCGCTTGCGCTGGTCTGGCCTTGAGTTTTAGTAAGTGGGTTTTGGAAGTGCAAACACTGGCTTTCGGCTGGCGACCAGCTTGCGTTCACGATGGGCGTGCACGCGCGCAGCTGCCATCTGGGGTTTCCTATCTCTTCCTCATTTCCTCGTCATGGCTCATTAACTCTCTGGACTCTGATGTTTCAATCACAGCAGCAGCTCACATTACCAACTGACGGCCCTGGACTACAGTCACATGAAAAACAACAGCGATTAGCATTGAAATGCAAGCTTTTTTTTGTCTACTTAGAAATATTGCTTCGGTGGGTTGATTTCACCTTATATCGCTATTTGTTTTATATTGGGAGTCACAGCCTAATTACCAGTATTTTTGTCTCACTCTTTTTTTTTTAAATATTTATTCGCGCAAAGCACAAAGCTATATTTAAGGTTACCTTTTCCGCGTCACTTCTTCACTCTATTTAAACTCCACACCCCCACTCTTATTGTCTCTCTCCTTCTCTCTCTCTCCCCTCTCTAATTCTCTCTCTACTTAATTAACTCTCCCCTCTATCTTTTTTAGCCTTTCATTCTCTCACCCCTTTATCTGTTTCTCTTTCAAACTCCTTCATTCACTCTCTCTCCCCTTCTTTCTCTCTCTCTATCCCGCTCCACTCTTTATTCTATGTACACCCTTTCTCTCTCTTTCTCTCTCACCACCCTCTCTAATTGGGCATTATATCTTCACTCTATCTCTCACTCGGCAACACCACAGCATCACTCAGCGCAACCACAGCATCAATCAGAGCAAGCACAGCATCAATCAGAGCCAGCACAGCATCACTCAGCACCAACACATCACTCAACGCCATCACAGCATCACTCAACGCCATCACAGCATCACTCAACGCCATCACAGCATCACTCAACGCCATCACAGCATCACTCAGTGCAACCACAGCATCACTCAGCGCAACCACAGCATCACTCAGCACAACAACAGCATCACTTAGCACCACAACAGCATCATTCAGCGCTACCACAGCATTACTCAGTAGCACCACAACATCACTCCGCGCCACCACAGCATCACTCTGCACCACCATAGCTTCACTCAGCGACACCACATCATCACTCAGGGCCAACACTGCATCACTCAGCACCACCACAGGATGACTCAGCACCACCACAGGATGACTCCGCACCACCACAGGATGACTCCGCCCCACCACAGGATGACTCCGCACCACCACAGCATCGCTCAGCACCACCACAGCATCGCTCAGCGCCACCACAGCATCGCTCAGCACCACCACAGCATCGCTCAGCGCCACCACAGCATCGCTCAGCGCCACCACAGCATCGCTCAGCGCCACCACAGCATCGCTCAGCGCCACCACAGCATCGCTCAGGGCCACCACAGCATCGCTCAGGGCCACCACAGCATCGCTCAGCATCGCTCAGCACCACCACAGCATCACTCAGGGCCACCACAGCATCACTCAGGGCCACCACAGCATCACTCAGTGCCAAGACAATATCACTCAGCACCACCACAGCATCACTCAGTGCCAAGACAATATCACTCAGCACCACCACAGCATCACTCAGCATCACAGCAGTATCACTCAGCAACACCTGAGTATCATTCAGCATCACCTCAGCATCGTCTCCGCAACAGTCACCACCACCACCACTACCACCTCAGCATCACTCAGCACCACCTCAGCCTGCTCTCGGAATCTGGCATCTGTTGATTCTCCCCTAGCGTCTGGCCGCTGCTAGTGTTATAATACAGGTACTAGTTCCCAACCTTCACCCTCCGATTGTTTATGCCCCCTCAAAAAAAAAGCTTTAACAAACAACCATTGCAATAGGCAGAAACAAGTTGCCAGCATTGCAAGAACAAAAGAAAACTGAGGAAATGTTTTATTGTAAATACTTTTTTAATATGGTCGTTCAGTTTTACATAATGCCTTCTTGGTCATATATAAAGTAACAAAAATGCTTCTGACACTTTTTTATTATAACTTTTCAGCATGCTGCACAGCAGCCACACTTCTCTACAGCACAGCTTGAAGACATTGGCAAAGTCAATAGCTCTGGCTAAACACTTATAAGGCCCCAAAGGCGAGACCTATTGGCTATGCCAATGCTTGTTCAATATGTAACATCGTGTATGTTGCGTCCTACATTGACATCAATTTCTGCTCATCTGTCAGATTAAATGGTAAAAACAGTGCTGTAGCATTCAAGTAATCCCATGGAACTTTCCCACTTTTGAGTGTTTGCAAGGTCCAACCAAATTGCATTGCAGAACGTAACTGATATTGACCATGGTACAAAACAGACACTTCATTTCAAACAATGTCAATGACGGATGATACAATATTATCCAAAGTATATATACGCGAAGACGGTGTATTAAGGCTGTTATCGACAACTGCAAGAACTTTTTCTAAATTATGTTGGTCAATTTGGCGCAGGCGCACTGCAGCTTCCATCTGCGATAGTTTCCAAAATTCATTGTATGCCGCGTAAAACGTTTTGTTCAAAGGGACTTTGGACCCAAAAGAAAATCAGCAAGATCAATGCCACCTGATAAAAGGGAAAGATGCTGGTTCACAGATGACAATGTGGAATGTCCCAACCATTGTTGACATAATTTACCTACAGAATATTTGGTAACAGTATGGGAATGTGGAAAACGAGTATCAGGTCTACTCTGTGTAAACCCTTTTGTGGTATTCAAAAAGCGTAACTGACATGCATTTGAGCTCGTTGGCCACAATAACCATCCCAAGGGGTCAATATTGGAAGAGTTGAGTGTGCCATTCTGAAACATGACAGTTAATTCCTCAATTGAGTAGTTGGTATATGTTTGCCATGTGTCATAAGTGTCATAAGCAGCCAATAACGGAATTGAGGCAGTATTTAGATTTTTAGCTGTGGCTAAACCAAAACAAGTAGTTTGTTGTACCGTCTCATTTAAAAATATGAGTTGAGATGTATCTGACACGCGCAATGCAATGATTCAGTGCCCTGCACTTGCCAAACTTTGATAACCCAAATGGATTTTAAATCAACCGTGTCCTTCCAGTAATCATAATCTTTCACGGACAAATCAGTTATGAAGGACAAGGAGTAGACTAATTTAGTATGGGTCAGCATAAATTTGGTTCGGGTGGGTATCTTCAGTTTATAAAAATAGGACACAGGGTCAGAAAGATTGTAACCAGTAAAATACATCAATTTACTCCGTTGGGTCTTTGAGCTCCCCGATAACGGGGTTGGGCAATGTTCCCACTGGGTATAATTAAAATATGGTCTCTGAGTATTGGTTTTGTGTATAAAATGATGACCATAATGTTGGTAGCAGAATAAATCTGCAGAATTTGCAGAATTCAAATACAAATCCACAATGTCAAAAGCAGTATAATATTTCAAATCTGAAAACAATGAATAAACAGCATTAACATCTCAGTCATCTGAGTGTATTCGAGGCAAAACCACATCTCCTAAAGAAATGCGGAATACGTATGGAATGTTCAAAGTCTTTGTCGGGCCATGGATATCGACAATTGGGAAGGCTGAAATATTAACTAGGGCTTGATCTCTTTTCATTTTATGAGATGAAGTGTGAGGGGCCAGAACTCCGTTAACCAAGTTCACAGCAGAGCATTCAGGTAAGTAATGGCCATTAATCAACAGGAAAAACACAGTCAAAAACCCAATCTACATGAAGAGGAACACCCTCGTCAGCACCATCCAGACGTATGTCCAGGCCGGGACCAGGTAAGTCTTTTTGAACCAGGAGATGAAAAGACTGGTACATGTAGGGGGCTGTGCCACAGACGATGACAACGAAGATGTATCAGAAGAAAAGCTATTACGGTCCATGTAGTAACCACTGGATCCCAGCTAAAACAACGGGAGCTGATCTTCATTCGAAGGTGAATGAATTGTACTTTCAGGAATGTCAATTACAACTTCAACTGGAGGAGAAGCATACTCATTATCCACAGTCGTAGACGTAGAAGGTAAAACAGGCAACAAATCAATTGAAGATTCCATCTCCCCCTTCATTTGTTGGGAAGATGTCGAGGAAACAGAAGCCAATGAATTCAGTGAAATATCCCGACGCGGAATGCTTGTCGGCATAATATTCAATCAATCATGAAACTTTATTTTGACATCCAGTGTCATAAAAGCAATAAAAGAAAACATTTTATAAAACAAATACAAAGTCATTTTATCATACGGCAATACGCTAAGAGGTGATATGGTATGTAGTCCCTCCAGGTACTCTGCTGCGCCCTCAGTATAAACTACAGTTACCTGGTTCCACCTTTTAAAAAGTTAAAACAATCATATCAGTAAAAACATACAAACGGTACAATAAAAAGGGGAAAAGAGGAACAACGTGGCAATTCATCTTAGATGGAGTCGGGTAACGGGAACGACCCCCCATAAACCTTATAAAAGGATCCAACCCTCCATAGAATAGAAACATATGAGATTAATAAGAAAAAAGTGCATGTGCAAAGCATATAATTTTAGGGCTAAAGAGATCTGCCATAAAGCCCTACAGTAATTGAGAGTCAGCTTGTTTCGGTAATTATAAGTGCAATACGCTAAAAAGTGATATGGTGTGTAGTCCGTCCAGGTACTCTGCTGTGCCCTCAGTATAAACTGCAGTTACCTGGTTCCGGCATTTAAAAAAAAAAAAAAATTATACACATCTTTATCAGTAAAAACATACAAGTAGTACAATAAAAAGAGAAAGAGAAAAACAACGTGACAATTCATCTTAGATGAAAACGGGTACCGGGATACGACCCCCCAAGAGCCTTATAAAAGGATCCGACCCTCCATAGGATAGCAGCACATGAGATTAAAAATGGAAAAAAGTGCATGTGCATAGCGTATGATTTTGGGACTAGAAAAATCAGGCATAGAGTCCTACAATGATTGAGTGTCAGCGTGCTTCGGCCAAGTGCTGTACTAATCCTGTCCAAAACTTCTGTCTGATCCGCCATGTGTGGCCTAGAAACTTTGCCACACAACACGCGAAGAAAGGTCAAGGATCGGTCCTGAGAATGCGCAAGGCAACCTGATAGTCCCGTGTTCCCAGTTGCTGGCACAGTGGTTTTAGCCACTTGGCCCTCGGGAGATTATAGGCTGGGCAGGCAAACAGAACATGGGCAACACTTTCTAGTGAGGTCTCGCAGCAAGGGCAATTCTTTGATAATATTCAGTATCGGCCATATGGTGTAGCTTGACATGCTCGATTGAAATGAAATGACCCTGCGTACGACCAGGTAGTGGAGGCAGAATCACAGTATGGGTGCCTTTTAAACCAAGGATTCTGACCTGTGCACGGTGTGACGGACCAAATTCTTTTTTGTTCCACACCTTCTCTCAGACCAGATCTCCAACTTTAGGAAGCCAGCCAGAAACCGGAATCAGCAACGTGGAAGAGGGCAAATGGGCTTTTGTTTGTGAATCAAGAGCCTTTTGTAGATCCTGTAACATATCACAATGGCTATGTACGTCAAACGTTGCGGCAGCCGCCACAATGTCTAGACCATCAAGGTCTGGCACAAACATTTTGATACCAAAGAGCATTTCTTATGGGGTCCACCCACCCAGAGATTTTCTAGGGAGATCATTAAGTGCACGTTGAACGCCATATAGATGAGTCAACCAGCCCCAACCAGTACCTAATACCCTCGCTGTTAAAGATTGCTTTAAGTCGCGGTTCATCCACTCCACAACAGAATTGCCCTCAGGCCGATACGGAGACGAGAATTGCACCTGCACCCCCAGAGACTTCCTCGCATTACGGTAAGCCTTAGAGGCAAAAGCCGGACCTTGGTCTGAATGGAGGTGCCACAGGCAAAAGTCCCTACAAAGACATGCAAATCTTTTATAACAGTTTGAGCGTCAGCACTACGTTGCGGCCAAACCCAAAGAAATCTAGTGCACAAATTCACTGCAACCAAGATGTACTTAAAAGCATTATCAGATGTTAAAGGAACGCAGTGATCGAGATAAATACAACCAAACGGTTGATTTGAAATGTATAGTTGAGTGTGGGGTGGACGTGAAACAGTGGAAGGCTTAATCTGTTGACAAATGTCGCAGGAAAGAACATATTTACATGCCTGTTGGTATAAACCATGCCACCAAAAACGTTGCTGTAAAAGTGAAATAGTCGCTGCCACTCCGGCATGTGCAGAAGCAATGCCTTCATGTGATCAAAGAAAGTCTGCGGTCCTCGTTGGGAATCAGCCGATCCCCAACGAAGGGAATAGTTGCAAATGGAATTTGATCAGACGACAAGTGGTATGTATAACGTGAAGGGAAACCTTGGGGAAACTCCGGGCCCGATTCACAAAAGTAATCTGAGACAAAATCCTAACTGTACGACTTTCGGTATTCACAAAAGCCATTTAGGAGTGGTAAAGTTTGGATTCCTAACTTTACCTCTCCTAAACTGAGACAAAATCCTAACTTTACGACTTTCGGTATCACAAAAGGCTTTTAGGAATAGTAAAGTTAGGATTCCTAACTTTACTACTCCTAAATGCCTTTTGCGAACAATGTTGTTTACTAACGGAGAGCTATGGGTATTCTGAACCGCAAAGGTATGAACATGACTGTTGAAATGTCTGTAATCTAAAACTATACAATATGAACCGTCCGGTTTCAATATTGGAAAAAGAGGATTATTCATCAAAGAAACACAGGGTTCAATCACACCCTGATATTCCAATTGTGTCAATATGACACTCACGGACGCTTTTGCGTCACGAATAATTGGATACTGCAGCTGGGGCTGAGGTGTAGAACGCAAAGGAATCCCATGAACTGGGGAATCCTTATCCCACCTGCCTGATTGCGATATAACGCCGGAGCTAAGGATAATGCCCACTCCGATGCATAAGCCAATTTAATGTCATCAGGTACGTATTGCAGAAAACGGCGTAGAATAACATCTTTCCCTCTGGAGGACACTAGTACAAAAGGGGAGGCCAATCAACCTCCGCCAAGAAAATATCATAGGGAGAAGTCAGATACTCCCAAAAGACTGCTTTAACCGAGCTTTTAATATTACCTTCAATTTGGAGACTTACTTCATAAAGCCTATCTGGAGGAGCAA
This sequence comes from Calotriton arnoldi, assembly GCA_963921515.1. Lineage (NCBI taxonomy): Eukaryota > Metazoa > Chordata > Amphibia > Caudata > Salamandridae > Calotriton > Calotriton arnoldi. Next base: position 1,710,502 of record CAWUFW010003238.1, read on the forward strand.
CTCGAGTATCAGCTGTTTCTACGGTAATAAAAGTGTCAGTTGCTTTCGTCTCCAGACGCTGGTGGAGTGTCTGTCGCACTATGGTAAACTCCGCCGCGCTGTTGAGGAGGGTTACCGCCCAACTCCTGTCGAGGAGCAGGGTTCTCACCGTCTGAGGCATACTTTGCAATCAAAGCGGCAACTTTTTTCTTCTGAAATGGGGCACAATAGTGAGGTGGTTCCTCCTGTTTGACTTTCAGGTCAAACAGGCGCTACGGGTCACGTCTTGCTTGCGTAGACTCGCCTTGTCTGCGATCCTGACATCCTCCTCTGCCGAATTGTTGATCCGATGATTCCTGAAAGGAACGAGGAGAACGAGGATCAGGAACCTGGAACCTCTCAAGTGTCTTAATTTTTGAGCGGTCACACAAATCATGTTCAGAAGCATCAGGTGGAGGCGAACCCGCACGAGTACTAGGCTTCTGATGTTGCTGCCGCTGGTTCTTGTTCCAAGCCTTTTTATGAAAGACTGGATGACCCTCCTTAACAGGAGGGGGTTTACTCTGTGCCTGTGTAAATGGTCGAATCCCCAAGCTATTGCAACCCAAAGATGTATACACATCCGCAATCATAATCGGCAACTGTCGCTGCTGATCCACTTCCGCCACCGCCGCAAGGCGTTGACGGACTTGTAAGCAAACTGCTTCATCTTTAATGTTGGCCAGAATCATATCGGAGACAATAAGGAACATTCCCACTAATTTCATCCCCGAATCCAGGGTTGGACCAGCCCAGTGCTCATCCTGTACCTTATTCAGAACGTTCGGTAGAACGCTCATGGAGGGGGTGCCAAAGCACAGTGTATACACTGGATCAAACACTGTCCTCCAGGTGGTGCAGTCAGCCAAAGAAAGAATCAGACCACTCAGCATACTCATTGTAAGGATCCTGTGTTTTTCAACAGGAGTCGTGTGGGGAAAAACAGCCTCAAGCTGCTCAGATTTCTGTGCAAGCCAAAACGGCAAGTCATCACGATTCTGAGGACGTTTGCCCATCACTGAATTAATCATGATGGGACTAATCACAAGTCCACCACCGTGTCCTGGTGGTGGAGGAACAGCACCAGCCGGAGCTGCTTCAAGTGCACGAGACATAAAATGTTTGACTTGTCTATGAAGATGAATCAACTGTGTATACAATTGATGCAGCTCTGCGATAGTAACATTGAGATAATTTGGATGTGGTGTAAAACCATCCAAAACAGGCCAGGTGGCCCCATTGATAGACAAGGGGGTCCATTCGAACAGAAGAAACAGTGTGAGGAAGGGCACCATTAAACCAAATGGTATGCTCCCAGGATGTCAACGGAACTTAAAGTAAGGCATAAGGACGATACGCTTGAGGAGGTGCAGCTGGCGTATATTCATGAAACAAATTATCATTACCATCCCCCGCTGGAAATGTAACCCAAGAATAAAATACCTCAAAGCGGTATGCTGGATCAGCCTCAACCACGAAAACAATGTTTGCCCCTGCATTGCGGACTCCATGTTGCGTTAAAAAAGCAGTAACCGCAGCGCAGTTATGTGCCGCAATTGCGACAGCTTGTGCCATGTTTACAAAGTAGCATAGCAAAACCAAAGGGGATGATGGACGGAGTGTTGAACATTGCAAGCACTCACCCCCAGTCAACTGATCTGGGTTTAATCCATCATCATTCTTTAGCTCACTCTGCCACCCCAGTTCAGACATGGCCATATGCAAATCAGTCTGACCCTGTGCCTCATGGGAACAGTCCAGCCCGAACTGCCAAGCCATGTCTTCCCTGGACCGGAAACAAGCATCCTGGGACCGGTTTCTGGCTTACAGCCGTCATCAGCCAGGCTATCTTGAATCCAGTGGCAAAATGAGCAAGGGACCCACGTCTGGGCATACCCTGCCAACTTAGGGCGAACATAGCAAAACCAAAGGGGATGATGGACGGAGTGTTGAACATTGCAAGCACTCACCCCCAGTCAACTGATCTGGGTTTAATCCATCATCATTCTTTAGCTCACTCTGCCACCCCAGTTCAGACATGGCCATATGCAAATCAGTCTGACCCTGTGCCTCATGGGAACAGTCCAGCCCGAACTGCCAAGCCATGTCTTCCCTGGACCGGAAACAAGCATCCTGGGACCGGTTTCTGGCTTACAGCCGTCATCAGCCAGGCTATCTTGAATCCAGTGGCAAAATGAGCAAGGGACCCACGTCTGGGCATACCCTGCCAACTTAGGGCGAACATAGCAAAACCAAAGGGGATGATGGACGGAGTGTTGAACATTGCAAGCACTCACCCCCAGTCAACTGATCTGGGTTTAATCCATCATCATTCTTTAGCTCACTCTGCCACCCCAGTTCAGACATGGCCATATGCAAATCAGTCTGACCCTGTGCCTCATGGGAACAGTCCAGCCCGAACTGCCAAGCCATGTCTTCCCTGGACCGGAAACAAGCATCCTGGGACCGGTTTCTGGCTTACAGCCGTCATCAGCCAGGCTATCTTGAATCCAGTGGCAAAGTGAGCAAGGGACCCACGTCTGGGCATACCCTGCCAACTTAGGGCGAACAAAGCGATACCAAAGGGGATGATGGACGGAGCGTTAGAGCAAATCAAACACTCACCCCAGTCAACTGATCTGGGTTTAATCCATCATCATTCTTTAGCTCACTCTGCCACCCCAGTTCAGACATGGCCATATGCAAATCAGTCTGACCCTGTGCCTCATGGGAACAGTCCAGCCCGAACTGCCAAGCCATGTCTTCCCTGGACCGGAAACAAGCATCCTGGGACCGGTTTCGGGTTCAAAACCCTCATCAGCCAGGCTATCTTGAATCCAGTGGCAAAGTGAGCAAGGGACCCACGTCTGGGCATACCCTGCCAACTTAGGGCGAACATGGCTTGGCAGTTCGGGCTGGACTATTCCCATGAGGCACAGGGTCAGACTGATTTGCATATGGCCATGTCTGAACTGGGGTGGTGGAGTGAGCTAAAGAATGATGATGGATTAAACCCAGATCAGTTGACTGGGGGTGAGTGTTTGATTTGCTCTAACGCTCCGTCCATCATCCCCTTTGGTATCGCTTGTTCGCCCTAAGTTGGCAGGGTATGCCCAGACGTGGGTCCCTTGCTCACTTTGCCACTGGATTCAAGATAGCCTGGCTGATGAGGGTTTTGAACCCGAAACCGGTCCCAGGATGCTTGTTTCCGGTCCAGGGAAGACATGGCTTGGCAGTTCGGGCTGGACTGTTCCCATGAGGCACAGGGTCAGACTGATTTGCATATGGCCATGTCTGAACTGGGGTGGTGGAGTGAGCTAAAGAATGATGATGGATTAAACCCAGATCAGTTGACTGGGGGTGAGTGTTTGATTTGCTCTAACGCTCCGTCCATCATCCCCTTTGGTATCGCTTTGTTCGCCCTAAGTTGGCAGGGTATGCCCAGACGTGGGTCCCTTGCTCACTTTGCCACTGGATTCAAGACAGCCTGGCTGATGACGGCTGTAAGCCAGAAACCGGTCCCAGGATGCTTGTTTCCGGTCCAGGGAAGACATGGCTTGGCAGTTCGGGCTGGACTGTTCCCATGAGGCACAGGGTCAGACTGATTTGCATATGGCCATGTCTGAACTGGGGTGGTGGAGTGAGCTAAAGAATGATGATGGATTAAACCCAGATCAGTTGACTGGGGGTGAGTGTTTGATTTGCTCTAACGCTCCGTCCATCATCCCCTTTGGTATCGCTTTGTTCAGCCCTAAGTTGGCAGGGTATGCCCAGACGTGGGTCCCTTGCTCACTTTGCCACTGGATTCAAGATAGCCTGGCTGATGAGGGTTTTGAACCCGAAACCGGTCCCAGGATGCTTGTTTCCGGTCCAGGGAAGACATGGCTTGGCAGTTCGGGCTGGACTGTTCCCATGAGGCACAGGGTCAGACTGATTTGCATATGGCCATGTCTGAACTGGGGTGGTGGAGTGAGCTAAAGAATGATGATGGATTAAACCCAGATCAGTTGACTGGGGGTGAGTGTTTGATTTGCTCTAACGCTCCGTCCTTCATCCCCTTTGGTATCGCTATGGTTACAAAGTAGGCAACTACAAAAACGGTAGTGCAAATCAGGGTCAATTTTTTTTTTTAAATTTCAAGCTTGAAAAGCTTATAGAAATAGGGATCTCCTACAAATATAGGAGGCTAAGCCCCCCCCCCCACCATGGATGTCTCTGGGAACCGGTGAGAGGGTATCGTGGACAAGCACAAGCGCTACTCAGGGGTCTCGTGAATAAGTACCAGACCAAACGTTGGCGGCGCCATGTTGCAGGGTTTCTGCCAGAAACAGAACTATGCACAGGATTATAGGGCCTTGGTGTATAGGGACTGAGTTATTCTACCACCTTAGTACCCATGAGCCCAGGACCGACTAGCTATAGTGTCTCACTTGCTCTTCTACTCACTCACAGAGAAACAAATGATTAGACACCCCAGAACACAACACTCCCAGATCTCTCAGGAATCGAGGTAGCAAGACACACCCTTTCGCTGGCACTCTTGTACTTGTCCACAATAAGATCTGACAGAGACACAAAACAGTTTAAAATATTTATTTCAACTAACGTGCCCTAACATGCAGTATACGTGCCACAACAAGCAGGAAAATGCATAGTACAAATACAGTCAGCATAGCAGCTAGTCCATAAATCATGGTGGGAGATGTCATCATGAAAAGACAATAGAGCCTAACCTCCCTCCCCTTGCTACAAAGCAGTATTATTATATATTAGAAGATCTCTGGGCTTTGTCAGCAGACCCCATACCTTAGCCTATCGAGAGTAGATCTACATCATAGGAGCTGTCTCGCTCTTCTCCCTGGAAAGGTCCCTCTCCAAGTCTGTGCTACCTATTCGTGTATCTCAATAAAACCAAAGTACCTTCTCCTAAACAACAGCTGCATCAGTATGTTTTGTCTAAGTGCTAAGGCCTGGCCAGAACAAAATAACAAGGGGCATTGTTGTTCGACCTTGCTCACAATGTTCAGTCAAAATCCCAGGAACCTGGAGAGAGTGAATACTGCGATGAGTTCTCATGTGAAAACAGCCATAGAAATTATTGCAAAAATAAAGTTGTGTAGTAACATGCCCAAAGCAGTGGGCAAGCTGCAGCGTGCTCCTGCTAACTTAGAGAAGACGACAATGTCCCCATGGGCCATGTGACAGGGGATCAGGGTAATTATTATTCAATTTCCTGTAAATGATTGACACTCCGTTATGCAGAAGGGGGTCTGCAAGCAGACAATCTTCTGGGGGGGGAGGAGTCTGGCAGGCTTGTCCCTACCCGTATATGCGTTTGGAGAGCGTGCCCGAGCTGGAGGTAATGTAATTTTTGGGTGGTCGATAGGTCGTATTCTTGACTAAGGGTGTCAAAGGTAATCAGAGCCTCGTTCCTCCACACATCACCCAGAAGTTCAATTCCAATCTTTGCCCACCGCAATAACCCCCGCAGATTGGACACTTCTTTCAATTGATCACTATGCCACAGGGGGGTCAAAGCCGTCAACTTGGCCTGCCATACTAATTAGGTTTCGGCCTCGGTCCAGCATCTAAACAACTGTGGACGTATGTATTGGGAGGCAATCTCTCTTCTGACGGTTATATAGGAGAACTTCATAGTTACCCGTGTGCATAGCGTCTCTATTGACCCTGTAGGACAGGTCTTCCTAGTCGGTGTACATCCAGTCGTTAATGACTACAAACTGCGAGGCCCAGTAGTACTTTCTAATATCTGGGATCGCTAGGACTCCATCGTAGACTCTCCTCTAAAGGCTTACATAGTGCAATACGTGGCATGCCTCCCTGCGACAATAATGTTTGGGGCTCTTGGTCTACCTGTTTAAAAAAGCCCAGTGGAATGGGGTATGGCATATTTTGGAGGGCGTATAAAAAGCGTGGGAGGGACATCATTTTGTACAGAGCAGCCCTACCCATCAGAGATAGTGGGAAGGCGCGCCAGTGCGCCACATCTGTCCGAAGTCGGTCCAATTGCGGGGTAAGGTTTCGCCTCATGAACAGCTGCTGGTCACGAGTCACGAAGATCCTGAGGTACTAAAAGCCTATTATTTCGACTGGGGCCGCACATCCCATCGGAAGTCTCGGGGGAGGTCCTGGCAGGGGAAATACCACTGATTTGGCCCAGTTAATCCTGTATCCTGAGTAGCTACCGAATAGTTCAAAGATACATAGGATTCTAGAAATCGAGAAGTATGCTTTGGCGATGTACAGCACTATAGCATCAGCATATAGGGAGATACGCTCCTCCCAACCACCAGGTGATGGAATCCCTCATATCAATGGATCTGCTCGGATCCAGGATGCCAGCGGCTCCAGCGCCAGGGCAAACATCAGGTGCAACAGTGGGCAAACCTGCCAGGTGCCTCTTTGCAGTGGAAAAGGCCTAGATAGCACATCATTAACTTTCACTCAGACCATAGTGGCCTGATAGAGCAACCTGGTCCATTCGCAAAACTTTGGGCCCAGTCCCAATCTGGCCAGGGTGGCAAAAAAATATGGCCATTCCAGTGCTGACTGAGGAGTCTGTGGCATGCCTGTCAGGTGTAGGACTCCATAGAGTCTACGCAAATTAAGGCGGGTGCTTCTACCTGGCATGAAGCCGGATTGGTCTACATGGATGAGCAAGGAGAGAACCGCAGTGAGTCTAGTCGCCAAGATCTTGACCAAAACCTTCGCCTCAACATTCAGGAGAGAGATTGGCCTAAAGGAGCTGCAGTCTTCCGGGGGTCTGCCTTGTTTGTGTATTACCACGATAGTGGCAGTGTGTTGATCCTCCGGCAGGCGTCTGACCTCTCAGGCTGCCAGAAACATTTCGAGCATCTGTGCAGTTATCTTGTGAGCCATACTTTTAAATAGTTCCACTGGCAGCCCATTAGGCCCCACCGCCTTCCTAGACTGCAGGGCTCTGAGGGCCATGGCCACTTCCTCAACCGTAAGGTCCGCATCTAAAGTCTCCACCACCTCAGTTGGCTGGGTCCGAAGGGAGAGGTCACACAGGAATTCTTCACATTCGGCCCCTGTTCTCACAGGTGTATATAAATCCTCATAATAGGATGCAAATGTATCTGCAATTTCAGAGTTTGTCGTTTGAAGGACTCCCTTCTCATTTCTAACTCCCACTACCCATGCTCTGTCCCTATCTCGCTTCTCAAGCCAAGCCAATAATTTGGAAGCCTTGTCTCCGATGTCATACAGTCGGATTTGTGTGGCTAGTGCATAGGACCTAGCCGCATTCTTGGCCAGAACCCCTAAGTCATGTTGACGTGTAGTAGCAGTCTGTGACACTGATCTGACCCCCCTTCCTCTGTCACTCATTTCTCAAGGTTGAGAATTTCTTGCTCTATGGATTTACACTATATCACTGCCTCCCTCTTTTTCCCCCCGATCAGGGGCTGGGCCTGTCAACGGATCACTGTTTTAAAAGCCTCCCATAGGGTACACGGGGAAGCCACAGAGCCCTGGTTTTCTTGAAAGTATAGTTTGGCCGCTATGCGCAGCTTATCTTTTATATCGCTGTCTCGCAGATACCATGGGCCAAGTCTGGGGAAGGCAGCAGTATTCACAGTGGGGCCCCTGATTCTAACACCCATCGGGGAGTGATCTGATATACCTTGTGCATAGTGCTTAGCATCTTCAAAGTTGCCTACCTGAGTGTGATGTGTGAAAAGGTAGTCGAGGCATGAGAGGGGCCCAGGGGGACAGAGTAGAATGTGTACTGTTTCAGGTGAGGATTGTGGGTTCTCCACAGGTCTACCACCCCTTCGCCGATGTGAAGGCCGGGGGAGCCCCCCGTCTGCGCGACTCTTCGCCGCCCCCAGTCTGTCCAGCTCAAGTTCAATTACCACGTTCATATCCCCCCCAAACAATAAGATCCCAGCAGGTATCTCCAAGAAGAGGGCACCGAGTCTTGGTAGGACTGAGGCATGTAGCCAGGGCGGAATGTACAAGGATCACGGATTCAGGGAGCGACTCTCCCAAGTACCTGTAAGGGCCACATAACATCCTTGCATATCCCACCGCACGTTGGTCACCGTGAATGGCAGAGTTCTTGACTAGGATGGCCACTCCCCAGGAGTCCATTGAGTAACCAGCATGAGCCAAGAGTTTATAAATGAGGCGATCTAAAGCCTTGTAGTAGTTACCCTTATGGTGTGCCTCCTATAAAAGGCCAACACCAGGGGAGAGGCGTTTAATGGCTTGTAAGACCAAGGTGCCTTTGATTTTGTTACCCAACCCATTTACATTCCATGTCAACACATGTATGTGATTATGCTGTTCCCTTACCCCAGGTGTGTGCATTTTGTCTGACTTTCCCTTGCCATCTCCTTGCGGGTAATGTCATTGTACCCGCTACAGTTGACCTATGTCCATGATGAGCAAAACAATTCAACACTACAACATAATCAAACAGTCCCAAAAACTCCCCCCTCCCTGTGTCCCTACATAGTGAGCAATAAACCTCCCACTTCCCCAAACTGCAGAGTGCCTGTAGCCCTAACTTGTGCATGCAACAGTGGGAAAGTGCTATCATTGCCACCATGAACTAATCGGATACTGAACTGTCATACTTTACTCGGCCCTAAGAGCCGGAGTTCAACGGTACTGTAGGGACTCACTGCGTTTCCGAGTCCACCAATCTCAATCTAGGAGCGGGGTCATACGTGTACTCCACGGATCACTTTCCATGCATCCTACACAGTTCGCCTTCTTGACCCTCCACAAAACTAGAGTTACGGTACCACTGTGTCATGTGTTGATCAATGTTCATCCTATGCCTGGGATAGTTTTCAGTCCCTGTGGGCTGGACGACGGTCCCTGACTCCGCACTTCAGACTTGTCCCTGGGGGCAAATCCATTCCTTTGGTCCCGCTGATGCCCTGGCAGCCTCCCACCTTCCTGCCAGTCCCAGGCTTCTTCTGGAGTCATAAAATGTAGCGATTTGCCTTCTGCAACAATTCAGAGCTTGGCCGGGTCCATCATCATATACTTAACATTCTTCTCCCTGAGGGCTCTATTGATGGCGTCAAAGGTGCACCGTTGGTGTTGCACCTGGAGGGTGAAAGCCAGGAAAAATCTGATAGTGGCATTTTCATATTGCAAGTCGCCATGTGACTGGGCTGCCTGCAGGATCAAGTTGCGGTCCCTATAGTTAAATATGCACGCTATAATTGTGCGGGGGACACCAGGGCGTGGCGGCGGTCCCAGCACCCGGTGTGCTCATTCAATGGAGAAGTAATTGGACAACCTCTTGGGACGGAGGGCATTGAGAATTAAGTCCTCGAGGAAGAGATCCGTGGCTTGTCCCTCCGCTCCTTCCGCGACCCCCACCACACGGATATTGTTACGTCTTGCCCTCCCTTCTTGATCCTCTAGTCAAGCTTCCTCTCTATTTGCTGCTTTGTCAGTTTAGCAACTTGCTCCTCTAGGTGCAGTCCCGCTAGCCTCCCCAGGGTCTCTTGTGACTCCTCCCATCTCCTCCGTCGCCCCTACCGCCACTGTGTACTTGTCATTCTGATTCGATTGACCGGGATACGGTCCCTTATTGCGCCCCATGTCTGCCAGACTTAAGCTGCCGGGGTCGAGGGATCAGGGCTGAAGTGCTGTTTTTTAGGCAAAATACTCACTGTTAGCAGCCCTCAGGTATCAGTGGTCGACCTCACTTCTCGTAGATGTCTTCACCGCCTATTTCAGGGGGACTCCTGAGACCACTGGGTCGCGGCGCAAGCTTGACTCCTTGTGTCCAAGAGTGGGTGTCTCTGGTCCCCCGGGTTGAATGCGTATCTCTAAGACCTCCACTTGAGCTACTTCAGGCCCACACCATTTAACTCGGATAGATGACTGAATCAGGGCACACCAGTCGCTCTCAGGGGGCCGAGGCGATCTCCCTGGGCCCACGGTAGACATATAGAAGTGACACCGCAGCGGCTGGGACTACACGCCTCTCCCGGAACTAGGGGGGGCCGTTGTGTGTATGGTGGCAGGGAAAACGCTCAGCGTATCCCCGCTGTAGGGCTGGTGTGCTGTGGTCAGTCGGGGCCCAGGCGTGCTGCCTCCGCTCACTCACCACAGTCCCAGTCAGCAGATATCATACTCCGGCCGGGCCACCAGAGCCAGCAACTGCTGCTGCATGGGCCCCGATCTATCCTCTCGGGAGTGGGGCCTGGTCCCAATATTGAGTCCCAAGCTGCTTGGCACCACCACAATTCCTGTCGTCCCGGGACCGACGAGACCCCACCTGCCCAGGCTGGTCCTTCTGTCGCTCTCTCTGGCGCACACCCCTCAGTCACACCACAGCCACATCAACTTACAGGCCGCCCCGCCTGCAGCAGTTCACGCGGGTGCCAATACGGGTGCCGATACAGACATCACAGCCTCACCGTTGGGTGACCTCCCGACTGAACTGAGGAAAAGCCGGCGGGACAGCGTCCCCTTCAATTCTCGTCAGCACCGCTGCAGGGCTTCCCTTGGATATGGCACTTCCACCAACCAAATTGGCAGCTAATGACTCATCCTTTATTGAGTTGGGGTTCTTCCCTTTAATGTTTGTCTAATGTTGCACAAATTGCTTTCCTTAATGCTGTTTTTTTTCAGGGCGACAGATGCTTCTGGGGTAAAGTGTGGGAGAGGGAACGGAGTTGGGGGTTGGGGATTTATTCATATGTTGCTGTGGTTTCAGCTTTTTAGTATGTATTGCATGTATGTTCATTTATTGTTTTCCTTCCTAGGTTTTGGCACACTATCCTACAATCTTGACAGCGTTCTTCCAGTCACAACTTCTTGTGGTGCCTCACTGGCACACACATTACCCAGCTGCAGGGCCTCAATAGGCCACTTCTTTACATTGCCCACCACAAGGGCCCATACCCATCCCTCATAACGATGACTTTCTGAGTGCTGTCTTGGAATGTTAGCGGTCTTCAGGACCATGTGAAACGAGCTGCGGGTTCTCACATTTGCCCACCACCACCTCGCTGAAGGTACTTTTTCTCCAGGAAACTCATCTTATGGGAAACCGCTGCCCCTTCCTAGCACATAAGGGATATGATAGAGTCTTTCATGCGGGATATGCTTGTGGATCCTGAGGGGTTGCAATGCTGTTGTGGTGTTCCTTCCCTTCCACGGTCTCCCATGAAACATGTGACCCACACGGCCGCTTCATTGCCCTGACAGAAACGTTGGAAGGACAGGTGATCACTCTAGACTCCTCTTGAGCCTTCCGCAAGGTCTTACATTAATAGGTGGTGACTTTAATGAAGTGCCTGATCCCGAACTTGACATCACTGGGTCCCCCACTAGCTCTAGATGTACTAGAGCACGTCATCTTACACACTGGGCCGCCACACTTGGCCTTTATGATGCTTGGAGAATATGGCACCTGAGACTTCGACAATTCACTCATACTTTAGAAGCCTATCACACTCACTCTTGGATAGATTTGTTTTTTTTTACCGGCCTCTGACTGTCGAAAGCTTTCACATATCCAAACCTTCTCTCGCAGGATCTCGGATCACTCTGCTCTTCTCCTCCATCTTGCGCCTCCGAGATCCAACCAACACCCAATGTGGCGTCTTAATACCTGGTATCACCAGGAAAGGACCTTTGCCCAGGCACTGAGTCAGGAACTTCAAGCATACTTCCGTTGTAATGTAGGGTCGGTCGCAAAGGTTAGCACCTTGTGGGCTGCTGGCAAGGCGACAATGCAGGGCATCACTAGGAGACAAAGGGCCCAGGAAAATGCTTGTGCCTCTCATGTTACCCAGTTAGAGGCAGGTGCCCTCTGCTTGGAAAGACGCCTTGCATCTGACCCCCCAGAAGAATGTATCTCGACAACTGTGGCTTCTTCATGAAGAAATCCGCCATCACTCCCTTGAACCTGCGGAACATTTACGGCGGGCCACGACAGCCAAGGTATATAGGTAGGGGGACAAAAACAGGAAACTGCTATATTGGCTGGCCTCCCATCAATACGTGAATAGAATGATACCTGAAATTATCGATGGCAGTGGTCACCCATGTCACACTCGTCCCGAGATTGCACAGGCATTTGCTTGCTATTACAAAGCTTTGTACGCAGACCCTGTTGGGAGAAACCCGGAGCTTTCCCTTCATTTCCTTGAGGCAATCCCCCTCCCTCGTTTGTCCTGTGCTGAGTGTTGTATGCTCAACGAACCATTTACAGTCAAGGAGATTGGAGACGTGTTGTCAGGCCTGGCACTGTGGAAAACCCCTGGGACAGATGGTTTCCCTACGGAATACCATACTGCGTTCCATGAGACATTACTCCCCCTCCTCTTGGTCCTTTACAAAGAGGTGTGTCACACAGGTGCCTTCCCTCCGGAACTGGACACAGCCATTATAGTGATGATCCCCAAAACACAACCTCCAATCACCTCTTGTTTGAACTACCATCCGATACCTCTCCTCAATGGTGAGGTAAACATTTTTGCCGCCATGCGGCAGCCCGTCTCAAGCACGTCCTGGCTAAGTTGATCTATCTGGATCAATGCAGCTTTATGCCGACCCGTAGCACAAGACACTCTCTCAGACGGCTTCATGTGGCCATCATTTGCAACATGTCCTTGCCTTACTTTTTTTGATTTTGAAAAGGCTTTTGAAACGGTGGACTGGTGTTACCTTCAGTTAGTGCTGACACCAGCCGGCACCAGCCCTCGATTTTGTGGCATGGTTCACGCTCTTTACTCCAATACTATTGCCCGAATCCAAATTAACGGGGTCCTTTCTACAATTTTTTCCGTAAGGTGTGAGACTCGACAGAGCTTCCCCCTATCTCTTCTCTTCTCCTCTTTGCACTCACAATCGAGCCATTGGTACAACTAATCCGTATGGACACCCAGCTTCGGGGATGGCAATAGAGTGCCGACCAGGGGGACCGCATAGCTTTGTACGCGGATGATGTCTTTTGTATCTTGCAGATCTCGCCACATGTGGCCTTCACTGTCTTCACTTATTGAACTGTTTTGAAGAGGACTCTGGTTTAAAGATGAACCTTTCTAAATCCGTACTGGTCCCTTTGACCTCCACCAGAGACTGCTTTGACTGACAGACGAGCATACCTTTACGTCGGCTCAGTTTTAAATATTTAGGTATCTGGTTTTCCCTACATTCAGAACTTACATGGACCCTTAACCTTTAACCCTTAGTCAGAAGGGCCAAAACTGACCTCACTAGTTGGCAAGCGCTCACTCTAAATGTTATGGGGCGTATAGCTCTCTACAAAAGGATGATTCTCCCGCGGTTCTTGTATATCTTCCAGAATTTGCCACTCCACCTGCTGCGGACATGGTTCAAGACCCTGGATGGGATGGCCACAATGTTTCTGTGGCATGGGTCCTGACCCCTTCTTGCCCTTGTGCACTGTTAATGAGGTCCATATGATAGTGGCCTGGGAATGACCACTCCTTACCTTTTTTACCTGGCCTCTCACCATCTTGTAGTTGACGACTGGTTTAATGGGGGATGGTCCGACCCTACCTATCGCCTGGAGCTGTCCCTGTTAGGCTTCTCTCAACTGCAGGCTCTGCTCTATGGCTCTCTAATATATACTTCTTTGCCTCCAGTGACCACGTTGGTGTTCTTGGCCTGGAGAGCGGCGCTTCGACATGTGCAATGGGATGCCAAACTTACTCAACCGACATTTCTCTGGCATGGTAATTGGTTGAGGGAAGTGGCAGTGTTTCAAGGCTTTAAAATCTGGGACCTTATTGGTATCACCCTATTGGGGGGCATCTGGTCTGGGGCACAGATATGCTCCTTCTAAGATCTTCAGGCCACCTACGCCTTTCCACACACCCAATTCTACAAATACCTTCAACTCCGACATGCTCTCCGTGCTCATGTCCTGTTGCCCGACTCTTTGCCAGAGTTCAGCCCCCTAGAAGACAAACTTCTTATGAGAAAACTTGGCAGGATCTCTCAGATTTATTGCACCCTGTTCACCAATTCACCCGGTATGCTACATGACCTCAGAGCCCGGTGGGAGGGTTGGCTGGGTCCTATGGAAGATGACGATTGGAGAGACGCCATGATGGCCCCTCGAGACCTTACTATCTCTAGTCAACTACGGCTGGTCCAAACCTGTTATCTCTATTTGGCCTCTCTTTCCATGACACATAAGCACCGGGCGGGCCATCGATCTATTCCTCCCTGTCCCAGATATGGAATAGTTCCTGCAGATTTCTATCATATTGTATAGCCCTGCTCTGTGATAGCGAACTACTGGACCAGGGTGCTCCGTGACCTAACGGAGAATCTTGGTTGGAAGGTTCCGCTCTCCCCCCGCTGATACTGATTGGTGTGCTTGAAGGATCTGGAGGTACGAGAGCTGAACGATCGTTCCTGGGCTCGGCTCTCCTGGTTGCTAAGCAAGACATTGCTGCTAAATGGTTGTACTCTACCCCTCCCACCCTATCAAGGAGGCATCGAGGAGTTGACTGGTGCGCCCAACAGGAGCGTGTGGCTTATGAAGCCAGAGGTTTCCCGTGCAAACATTGGCAGGTTTGGGGGAAGTGGCTGGGTCATTTGGGCTAAATTTGAATGTGAATTAGAGTACTGGTCGAGACCATTTTCCATGCTGATGTACCACTTGATTGTCGATGATCTGTGCAGTCACTGTCTTTCTTATGTGCTGTGCTGCATGTGTGTCCATTGTTCAACTCTTACCACTTTTGGTGGTCTAAAATAAATAAAATCTGTTTGTTTTTTTTTAAATTTGCCAATTGGGTGTAAGCCAGTTTCACCATGGCTGAAGGAACAAGCACAATCACTTTAGCACTGGTTAGCAGTGGTAAAGTGCGCAGAGAACTATGGCGAACAAAAATGAATATCACAATAATAGGAGGAGTGAAGCAAAATGTTTGGAGGAAGACCACCCTAAGGCCGACAGGGCTAACATCTGGTCCCTACTCTGGACCCTAGCTGGAAGAGGAATGAAGGGCATTACCCTTTTGAGAATCCTGTTTTCATAGTACAGTGGTAAAAGGAGTTTGGTGCAAGCAAGGCCTTACCTTCATGGTAAGTTAAGGCCTTGCTTGCACCAACCTCCTTTTAAAAATGTTTTGATATCTGGCTCAAAATATTGAAGTGATGCTTTCACTTTGGTGTTAGAAGGTCTGAGTCAGATCTAGTGTCAGCCTTACTTAGAGCTGTCAATATATAGAATAGCGAGGAGAAGGCTCAAGGCAACACAAGGTATTCTCAACTGTCTTAGGTTTGTAGCGTCTGCTGTACATGCACATAGTCTAAATCTCTAAATAACCATTACTAAACATTTGAACCACCTACCCAGCAGTCTTGAGGCATTTGGTCTTGTTTGTGGTCTATAGAACTGATACATAAACAAAGGAAATGTCATGTTATGCTACAGTGTTTTTCATACAGCACTGCCAGACCCGTTTAGGAGGCAACAGGGCAAGCAGGGGCTACTGGACCAAAACCGCAGGGGTTAAGGATTTTACCACTGCTGTCCCAGAGCCTACCCTGCTATTGCTTTGCAAACTGGGCCAAGTACACAACCCTTTCCGCACTTGACTGTCAGTAGTACAGAGGGCAAGCAGTCATATGCTTCTCGGTCAGGCTAATGAGGGGGTTACTCAGGTTCTATGATCAATACCACCCCCAGCAGCGCAATAAGATCAATGTCCAGCCCAGTGCTTCTCTTTGTAGAAAAGACAATTACTTTGTTACACAGAAAATATTGGATTCCATTACAAACTTACTTGTGCATGGAGACCCGGTACCAGTGCTTAATTTGTAAAAGGATAAGTGCCGGGGCTCTCGTCTGGAGGCCACTGCAGCTTCACCTCACATAACCTATGCCAGCGCTGCCAATGACAGTACATACACAGCTACTAACCTTCACACTCCTACAAGTGTGACAAGTCAGACTATTTCAGGCCCCCAAAGCCAGAAGAATGGCTTGGGAGGCAGGTATTAGTCATTGTTAATGTAAATTGAACAAGTAATTTTTAATCCGCTGCATTACCATCACAGCGTACAGCTCAAAACTGCGCACCACAAGCACAGACAGTTTCACTACCTCTGCTGCAGTAGATGTGGAAGTGTTGCTGACTAGGCCGGCAAGTGTCCCAGTATTGCAGCAGTGAGCCGGCCCATAAAGTCTGAGGTCTGCATCCTTCACTTGAACAACAGAAAAAGAAGGCTCTGCAGCTTGCTCTCCAGTTTCCTACGAACTGCAATCCTGATGACTTACACATCTTAAAAGCCTGTGCTTTAAAACCTGTCACAGAGCAATGAGAACCGGCACTTGAAAACTCTCACAGCTCTGCTGCCCAACTTAATAGCATTTAGGGTGTCTATTACTGCTTCCTCCATTTCCCAATTTAAAGCTGGGCTCAAATGGGGAAGTGGTTTACCACAAGTTTCTGTGACTCACTGCCTATTGGTTTAAGTGATGGTGAAGTAGGCTTCCACTTGGCTTCCATGACTGATTTGCCTATTGGCTTCCTGATGATATTTTGCCCAAAACTTCTCAAAATGAAATTGATTCAAAACTGAACTCTTCTTGACTCCTTCTGAGCCATCTAAGTCACCCTTCCTGAAAAGTCCCCCAGTTATGTGGCAAAAAGCAGAACTGGCAACCTCTGTCCGAAACCTAAGTACTCATATCAATGAGGACTTATCACTGAAAACCCAGTCAGCCAATGTAGTCAAATTCTATTTTTGTCCATTAAAAACCTTCAGGACCTTACTTACTTTCACTAATGCTACTTTTCCCATACCAATCACAATGCCCTTACTGAATTGCATCAAATTATGGGAATTCGGTCTACCTCACATTCCCAGAAAGCGTTCTTAAACAACTGCTGCTGGTACCAAATTCATCTATTTGTTTTATTGTGAATGTCCCCAAATGCTCACATGTTACTCTCAGCCAGGCCCTGTGGCCAACCCCCCAGCAGCCACTTTATCGCAAGTTAAACAAAACAGTTATGTGCACAGATCAGTTTATAAATGTCTTCGCACGGCCGCATTTCCTCTGAAGTGCAGTCACTAATGTACCACCTTATCTAGAACGGATGTCGGGGAAACATTTGTAATTCAATAAAAAAAAAAATAGACGCCATTTGCAGACACAGTATGACTAATATGGCCCTTGAGAAGACCCTCCCAGCACACCTGCAGTATCCTTTCCCACATTACAGAGACCTT
Organism: Calotriton arnoldi; assembly: GCA_963921515.1. Taxonomy (NCBI): domain Eukaryota; kingdom Metazoa; phylum Chordata; class Amphibia; order Caudata; family Salamandridae; genus Calotriton; species Calotriton arnoldi. Next base: position 1,727,764 of record CAWUFW010003238.1, read on the forward strand.
TATGATACCACATGTGCAGAGGTCAATCGACTCACCCTCTGTCCTGTTCCCCTGTCCTACCCCACATTCTAAGTTTCGAAACACTTGGCTCAGAACTCTCAAGTTTTTAAAATTATCAAGAGTGATTACTGCTTATCAAAACTAATGATATCACAGACAGAAAATGAGGTCACTCAAACTTTGACATAAATATGAAAGTAGGAAGTGAAATCAGTAAAATTTGAAAAAATCTATGTGTAAAATGAATAAAATAACAAAACCTTACACAAATAGATTCATGACTCAGTTGCACATGGTGGATGTGATATTGAGATGTCTAGATCAAATGTGGAAAAGACAAACATTCCCTCCACCCGCCTCAGTAATGAAACAGCTGTTCTACATAAAGTGGAGCTCTCAACACAGCCTCCTTTCATGCCCGTTTCTAGCCCTTTTAACCTGGTTTGGCATGCAGTCTGGTGTGTGTGTGAGTCTATTTGACTTACAACGCTTATGTTATATTATGTTATGTTATGCTATGCTATGCTATGTTATGTTATGCTATCCTGTTATGTTTTATATTATGTTATTTTGTCATGCTATGTTATGTTATGCTGTGCTATGTTATGTTATATGTTATGCTATGCTATGTTATGTGTTATGCTCTGCTATGCTTTGCTATGTTATACATATTCTGAGCATTCTACCAGTGGTACAGCCTTGCAACCTATGAGCCGCACACAATGAACGAGACCGTTAGCTCATCTTACTGAAGTTTTATCTTTAAATACATCGTATAAATCATATCCATTTATTGCAATCCTTGACATATTCCCTCCCAGTCTTTTTCCCATCATCAGTGATCCTTCCCTCTCTTGGATGCAGAGACCCCTGACACATACTCTAAATATCTAGAGACATCTGTATCCCTCCGCCTGCTCAGGCACACAGCACATATGCCTGCTCATAGTCCTTCTGCAGGGGTTCCTCACCAACGCACAGATGTTGCCTGCTTTCCCTCTAACTGGAGAACCCCCTAACACACCACATCCCCACCCTCTGTTGGCAAACACTATGGACCCGGTATTACATTAGGTCTAATCCTAGACAGACTACTTGCAACTTAAAGATCGATTTGACAGTGTATGTGAATTTGTAAAGCGCACTATCACCCGCGAGAGAAACCCTACTCCAGTCCTTCTACAGAGGCCGCTCACTCACTACACACACTTTATGCCCTTTCTCTATCTTTGCAGAGTCACTGACTTGCCGCTCACTCACTATGCACGCTTTGTGCCCTTTCTCTATCTTTGCTGAGTCACCGACTGGCCGCTCACTCACTACGCACGCTTTGTGCCCTTTCTCTATCTTTGCTGACTCACCGACTGGCCGCTCACTCACTACACACGCTTTATGCCCTTTCTCTATCTTTGCTGAGTCACCAATTGGCCGCACACTCACTACACAGTTTTATGCACTTTCTCTATTTTTGCTGAGTCACCGACTGGCCGCTCACTCACTACACACGCTTTATGCCCTTTCTCTATCTTTGCTGAGTCACCAATTGGCCGCTCACTCACTGCACACGCTTTATGCCCTTTCTCTATCTTTGCTGAGTCACCGACTGGCCGCTCACTCACTACACACTCTTTATGCCCTTTCTCTATCTTTGCTGAGTCACCAATTGGCCGCTCACTCACTACACACTCTTTATGCCCTTTCTCTATCTTTGCTGAGTCACCAATTGGCCGCTCACTCACTACACACACTTTGTGCCCTTTCTCTATCTTTGCTGAGACACTGACTGGGGAAAGAACTTGCTCAGGTAAGGGGCTTACCTCTGAGGAAAGGACAGTGGCTTATGCCGGAGAACGGCATATATGGTTTGAAAAGGCAAGGAGAAAAAATAATTTAGTGTGACGTCTCCTACCTACATCCCAGGGGCATTTACCTTTGCTCAGAGCACATTTTTGCCTAATGTGTTCTGTAGCCGCCCCCTATGTTGTTTCAGAGTTGCTGCTACAGTTTGTTCCTCTGTGCTTCTGGGGGCACTGGCCTGTCAATGTCTTTCTGTGACTAATAACGGTGTTAAGCAGTATAACTGTAGATGCCCAGGGTCGGTATGCCTGGTTGAGATGACAAAGAAGGAAATGTTTTCTACTGTGACTTTACTAGAATGTAGAAAGAAGCATAGAGTAAGGGTAGTGACTGGACAAGAGCAGGTCCTAGTAGTTAATAAGGGCATCAGTTTGAGTCAGTGTCTTGTTAAATAAGCATTGGCAAATCCAATTGGTTTGGCATTGGCTGCAGGCTATTTTGCTTTGCCAATGTTTGATTTCTTTGCAAACTCTTTTGTAAAACTTTATTTAAAAAAATATTCAGTGATAGCTGCTCATGTTTGACAGACTGCACTTCTGCCATTTTAAGGACTATAAATAAGAGATGTTACAAGTAGTCAAGTTATTGATACTGAGTGTTACCACCTCGGAGGGATGGAAGGCTGATTCTGTCTAGCTTTGATTCAAATATGTGACTGTAAGATCATTGCAGATGAGAAAAATAAGCATGAACTTGCTGAGCTATCTTGCTGCTATACTGGAGATCGTTTCAGATGCTCTACTCCCAGATGATATAAGGCATAATAAAGGGCAGAGAGGTACCAATATAAGATTTGCTTCTCCAGCAAACATTTTATCCTAGTACGCTTTCACAAACGATGCTTGCCTTGTGTCATTTTGCCTAGGTAGCCAAAGAACTTGGAATGTTATTTTCCTGATCTTTAGGGATAAGATAGCAGAGTCCTTCTTACATAAGGCAGCTGCCTCCTTTTTAATTTACAAGTTTTAGCTCTCTTACCATAAATGTCTCAGTATTCTCAGACGTGCACCCCTCACAGCACTACTTGCTTAGAAGTTGTGGGCATACTGGAAATCAAAAAGCAATCCTTTACATGATCTCAAACGACCCACAATGGTTAAACCTATCAAAGCTGGTGTTTGTTGGCTCTTGATGACATAGTACTTTCAATATATGGTAGCTTGCTGAGGATTGGCTAAGCCACTCTCACACCCATTGAGCCACGTGTAGCAGAATGGGAGTTTGTTGCCCGAGGTCAGTCTCTATACCACTGGCTGTGAGGGAGGTCAAAGCATCTTAATGTGTCTGAAGTGACTGTCCGACACATATTGTTTGAAATGACTGCAGGGAAAGTACCTAATAGAGAACATTAAACTCTTGTTTGAGGGATATTTATAAGACATGACTCAAGGGATGAATGGGGTTTGATAGCAGTGAAGTTGATGTATTTTCTAAATTCTCAGAGTCCCCTGCTCTTTTGCTATTACTATCCTGATAAATATTCTCTGCCATTGAGGTAAATCATTTTAGTACTGAGAATCAGAGACTTGGTAACTTGCAAATTTAGTTTGAAGTGCCAAGAGGTCCCTTCAGGAAGGCAAAGATTTCTAAGTCTGGGCAGAGTTTGCGGAGTTCTGCAATGCGGAACTCCGCGAAGTGACCAAAAACTTTGCCGCGCTACGTGGAGTTCCGCAAGCGGCAGAGTGCGCTTGGTCATGCATGTTCGCGTTGATTTTCAGCGCCGGGTGTTTGTCCTGTGGTTGAAAATCAACGCAAATGGCACCAAGAGCAACGCAAGAGGGCGCTGCTTTTTTTCTGCAGCTCAAGTAGATTTTCTATTCGAGCTGCAACTTTTTCAACGCGAATAAAAGGTTTCTCAACATGAGAAGTCGCGACCACCTGCGTCCGCCTGTTTTGAGAAATCCGACCGCCCGCGTTGAGAAATCTCGCCGGGAGGTGGATTTTTCTCGCTCGCCAACTTGACATTAGGGAGCGCGAGCGAGGAAAAGACTTGCTGGGAGGTGGATTTTCCCTGCTCACGCTCGCCAACTTGACGTTGGGGAACGTGAGAGAGGAAAAAACTCCACTTCGCTATGCAGAGCGGAATTTTTCAGAACTCTGCGAGCTCCGCAGAGTGCGGAAAACTCTGCAAACTCCGCGAATGGAGAGGAGTTCACCGCCCGGGCTTAAAGAATTCCTTATGATGAGAGTGGGTATTTACGATCATGTTCAACTAAAATACTTTCTAGGCATCTTTACTAGAATCTGATTGTCAGTAGGATATTTATATTGTTCAGCTCTTTGATGGTGTATGATTACACACTGGGGAAATGAGGGCCAATGTGCAAATGTGCATTTTTTCAGTTTTTTCTTCCATGGAGAAAACATTTTTGCCTGTGAAGAAACCACTTCGCATCTATCTCGTTCACGTTTTGAGGCGATTTGTTTCCTTTCTCATTCCGGAAGGGGAGTGCCTTTAGACATTTCTTGGAGTACATTTCAGACCATTTCCATGGCGTGGAAGGGATGGATCAGAACTTGTGAACACCCACAGATGTACAAGTGTGTGGTAATTCACAAACTTACAAGGCTAACTGTGCCTCATTCCACCAACTTCTCCCCCCCCCTTCCTTGGGAATTATTACTGCACATTTTTCGACACTCGCAGTGAAGAGATAAACACTAGTAAACCTACTTACTAGGGTCAGGAATACTTTTCTGAATACTGGCAGGCAGCAATGAATGAATTTACAGCAGTAATCATTCATGTGTTATGCTGAAAATGCCTTTTGAATTGCCTACGGTGCTGTTATTGTCAGCATTTTTTCACCCTTTGTTGTAAAGTACTTTGGGCCTGATTTTGAGTTTGGCAGACACGTTACTCTGTCAGGTTACTGTGTCCCTCACATGACGAATATACCATCTGCCTTATTACAAGTACATTATGTGCTATGACACTTGTAATAAGGTTGACGGAATGTCCGTCATGTTCATGACAAAGTACCCTTTCACCAAACTCTAATTCAGACCATTTGTCTCTTTCGTAGAGCAATACTGCAAAATAAAAAATAAAAATAAATAAAATATACAGTTTAGAGGAAAACATATCACACCGCGTCTTCCCTGTGCCTGTATCATCACTGTCTGCTTCTGTACAGCACATCACTGTCTTCACCTTTGTTTGTTGTTGCAGCGGCCCAATCGCTCATCACTGTTTGTCTGTTTGTCATCGCCCAGATGAATGGAACATCATCTGATGTCAGAACGTGTGTGACACCCTAGGGAAAGAGCAAGAGGCAGCCATTTGCAGTGTTTCTTAAATTATATATGTAGAAAACAATTCACTCATGGTGAATCCTGCAGGGCTCTTCAAATTCAAATTCTATGCAGAGTTAAAATAAAATGATCAGTATCGTAATAAGCAATATCTCTACTATTGTGTGTAGAATGAAATATGATCTTGCAGGAAATTAAAGTTCTGAAAGGGTGCAGCTGATTACCAAATGATCTTGCACACTTTCTTTAGAAAATGGTGGACGTTGGTAAAATATTTTATCTTACTTTTAAACTTAGAGGAGGAAATAATTTAGTGCATGAAACCTTTGCATGCTCATTTGAGTCCTAACCAACTAAGGGGCTTATTACGAGTCTGGTGGTCCACGGACCGCCAGACTAGCGGAGCCGCGGTGGTGGCACGGCGGTGGCAGACTTCAGACTGTCCTATTATGACTCGGGCAGTCGGACCTCCCTGACACTGCCGCCCGGGTGGTGGCGCGGCAGTCTTGAGGCCGCAATATGCTTGGCGGGACTGCTGCAGTCCCACCAAGAATATTCCGAGTTTCCTCACCTCCGCACTTTTCATGGCTGTGCGACCGCCATGAAAAGTGTGCAAGTAAGGAAACAAAGGGGGCCATACAGGGCCCCCTTGTGCCTCTGTGCCATGGGGGTGCATGCAGAGGGGCACATGTTGTGCCCCCCTGTGTGCATGGACCCCAATACCTGCACGGCATGGACAGCCGTGGGAACGCCAGAGAACCGCCCGCTAGACAGGATAAAACTCCTAATATGGCGGGCGGTTTGACCACTGGTTTGGCTGTGTGGTAGCAGGGCAGTCCCGCTCCCACACTGTCAAACTCCTAATGAGGCCCCAAGACTATTTCAATAAAAAAGAGGAAGGGAGCTTTATTGGTTGCATACACAATACTCTATTTCATGCCAAACAAATTTTATGTTGGGGGCTTCAATATAGATGTCAAAAAAATTGGTAAAGGTTTATTGATTTGTACAACGCTGAACATTGGTCCAAGGCAACTTCACAATGCTAGGTAAACTGGACCAGTCTCACTCATCTTCTGTCCCTAAGGGCTGATGTTAGAGTGTGACTGTAGGATACATTAGTTTCAAAGTAGCTTTTAGCATTAGAAATGAAGCTATGTTACAACCGTGCTGATCTCTAACAAAGCGCAACAATTTAGTGCAGGTATCCTCAAGAAAACTGGCAACTTTTAATTAAGACATGAACCACTTGAAAAACCAACCCACAAGTGGAAAGTAGTTTGATATAATTTCGGAACTCCAGCCCAGTGTCCAAGGATCTGATATTGTGTATTTTTGAAATTTAAGGTGGTCCAATCAATTTCCATACTTTATGCTATGCAGTGCATTTTGTCAAAGTAAACTTATTTGTTCTTCATATCATCATCATCAAAGAACCTTATTTCGATCACTTTGGATCATAAAAGTGTACACAAACAACATCACACATATGCATAAAAACACAATTATAAATAACAATAAATCTTCATATCAGGAAATCTGAGCAGGCAGCACTGGATCTCTGAACTGTAAATACAGCAAAGAACCCCAAGTGGAACAGCAGCAGGAAAATCTAATGGATGCCATTGCATAATATGTAATGAAAGAGTGCAGGAGGGTGTTTCTCTGATGTAATCAGGACAAATGAGGCATCATATCTCCTACACATTCTTCAGACTGGGTTTCTGCAGTCGTCATCACATGGAAGACATCTGTTGAGATTTGTCTTTATGTGAATCTAAACTCATCAAATAAAAACATAGCTGTTAGCTGTCACCCTCTGCCTAAATGTCACGAGATGTTAGCAGCTCTTGGTGCTGCCAAATATTTTTCAGTCATTGATCTAAAGTCAGCACATCATCGAGTGAGTTTATCCACAGAATCTCAAGTTCTTACCCCATCCACTGCACCCTTTGGTGTGTTTAAGTATTTAGGTTTTTCTTTTGGGCTAGCCTTGGCAGAGAGCACGGACTAAACGTTTATGGATATTCTTTTTAAGGAACTTAAAGGATTTTCAGGATGATATTCTGGTGTTTTCCACAACACCCGAAGTGCATTATGGAAGGTCGTCCCAGATATTGAACATTTTGATGCAGAAGGAAATGACAGTGAAAAGAGAAAAACGTAAGTTTGTGACTGTGACATTTCTCTGGACACACTATTATGCCTGATGGCACCCAGCCTAAATGAGATTTGCTTGAGGTAATTAGGAATGTTTCTCAACCCAAAGACAAGGATGCAGTGCGATACATTTTAGGTATTAGTGTGTGTGGGTATTTCACAGTGATAGACTCTTTGAAGGCGATTTTGAAGAAAAGATAAAAGTTTTTTGAGGAGATAAGCAGGATGAGGGATTTAAAAGGGTGAACAGCATGCTTGTGAATGCATCTGCTTTAAAGCTGTTAAATTAAGAGCAGAGCAAAAGGTAATGTAACTGTTTCCATAAGCGCTTTTGGTTGAGTAGCTATATTGTGCTGTGCCATTAGATTGTAGGCAGAGAACTCATAGTAGCATTTATAGCACTTGCATTGCATGCTTTAGAAATAAACCATGTACTACAGCATGATTGAACGTGAGGCATTGCCATGTGTCTGGGCTGTAGAGAAATGTAATCGGTACCTACGGGGTTGATGTTTTAACATCTTTACAAATCATAAACCATGAGTTGATGGTAGATAGTAATGGAAAGGTAAGGCTGATTTCATATTTCCAGGAATTCAACTTCAACATCAAGCATGTCTCAGGAGGAAACAATTTATGAACCAATTGCCTTACTAGGTTGCCAAGTGGAAAAGCTGAACAAAGTAAGAATGGTTAATTTATACCCGAGTGTTTTTTTTTTTTAAAGAGTTTTATATGTCACGAACTCCACTCGAAGGTATCAGAGCGCTTTACATGAGCACCAGTTATGTTACAGATGAACACATTCATTTTTGGTAGGCACGGGGAGATTAAGGGGCTGATTACGATGTCGGGCGGAGTTGCCACTGTAACTCCGCCCGACATCATCTCGGTCATGGGACCGACCGACACCCAGTCGGTGGTCCCAACCGGCCCATTAGATTTGGTCGCATTACTATATTTTACAACAGGAGCATGTATTCCGGCCCTCAACCGGCCGGAGTGCATGCTCCCATTGTAAAATGGGAGGTGCAGTTCATCCCTGCACCCCATGACAAGCACCTCAAGGTGCCTGCCACGGGGTGCAGGGACCAACAGGGGGGCACCATTGCTGCCCCCTTGGCCTCCAACCGGAGGCCCTGCATCAAAGGGGGCACTGCTGGGGGTTCCCAAAGTCGAGTTCCGACAGCCTTTCTGTGTCGGAAAGTCCCGCACGGAAAGGCTGCCAAATCCCGACATCGTAATCCCAAGGGTGGAAAGAGCAGCCCTTGGGATTACTGGCCGCATTCCAATTTGCAGACGAGCCCGTCGGAAGCCAGCCGGAATGACCATTCAGATTTCTTTCCAACCGCCTCCATTGTAATGAGACGGTCGGAAAGGAATCCGACCGACATATCATGATGCGGTCGGAAAGGCTCCAACCAACGGTCGGGCCTTTTTCCGACAGCATCGTAATCGACCCCTTAGTGATTTTCCTAGAATCACACGATGTTGAGCATCCCTGCCGAGACTCAAACCCAGTTCACCAGCTTCGAGGTTGACCGCTCTAGCCGTTAGATCACATCCTCTCCCCAGCTGTTGTGGCAGCTTTATACGTGTGCAAGATTGTGCCATTGTAGTGTCATGTAATGAATGGCTAAACATGTACCAGAATGACACTTTTTGTGAAGGGAAAACCATCAGTAATTGATGGCCAGGAGACACAAATTTAGCAAAGGAGTAGCAGAGTTTTGCCCATGTTGCTTTTGAACTTTCAGTTAAAGCTGATATGTTTTTACAGCAATGGTTCTCTATAAAAGAAAATTATGGACAGGTTGATTTGTGTCGAACAGACAGGGCATTCTGGTGTTTGGGTACGTAAAAAGTAATTACATATATTTTATTGGTGGCGACCTATGGATGCACTAGTGGAGGGATTTATCAATTCCTGTCATAAATGTTTGTCCTCTGATAAGCACTGCAAAACTAAGGCAATGCCACTGCATCCAGTCCTTTTGGATGAGAGGCCCTTTATAGCACTTGCATTTCATGCTTTAGAAATAAACCATGTACTACAGCATGATTGAACGTGAGGCATTGCCATGTGTCTGGGCTGTAGAGAAATGTAATCGGTACCTACGGGGTTCATGTTTTAATATCTTTACAAATCATAAACCATGAGTTGATGGTAAATAGTAATGGAAAGGTAAGGCTGATTTCATATTTGCAGGAATTCAACTTCAACATCAGCATGTCTCAGGAGGAAACAATTTATGAACCAATTGCCTTCTAGGTTGCCAAGTGGAAAAGCTGAACAAAGTAAGAATGGTTAATTTATACTTGAGTGTGTTTTTTTAAAGAGTTTTATATAGCACGAAATCCACCCGACGGTATCAGAGCGCTTTACATGAGCACCAGTTACGTTACAGATGGACACATTCATTTTTGGTAGGCACAGGGAGATTAAGGGGCTGATTACGATGTCGGGTGGCGTTGCATCCGTAACTCCGCCCGACATCATCTTGATCATGGGACTGACTGACACCCAGTCCGCGGTCCCAACCGCCCATTAGGTTCGGTGGCATTACTATATTTTACAATGGGAGCATGTATTCTGGCCGTCAACCGGCCGGAGTGCATGCTCCCATTGTAAAATGGGAGGTGCAGTTCATCCTTGCACCCCATGACAGGCACCTCAAGGTGCCTGCCACGGGGTGCAGGGATCAAGGGAACTACAGGTGCCCCACTCGGCCTCCAACCGGAGGCCCTGCATCCAAGGGGGCCCCCAAAGTCGAGTTCGGACAGCCTTTCTGTGTCAGAAAGTCCGGCATGGAAAGGCTGCCAAAACTCGACATCGTAATCCCAAGAGCCACCCTTGGGATTACTGGCCGCATTCCGACTGGCGGACGAGCCCGTCAGAAGCCAGCTGGAATGATCATTCAGATTCCTTTCTAACCGCCTCCATTGTAATGAGGCGTTTGGAAAGGAATCCGACCGACATATTATGATGCGGTCGGAAAGGCTCTGACCGACGTTCGGGCCTTTTTCTGACAGCATCGTAATCGGCCCCTTAGTGATTTGCCCAGAATCACACGATGTTGAGTGTCCCTGCCGAGACTCGAACCCAGTTCACCAGCTTCAAGGTTGACTGCTCTCGCCGTCAGACCACATCCTCTCCCCAGCTATTGTGGCAGCTTTATACGTGTGCAAGCAGAATGTATGTCGATACTTCGCATACCATTACTTCGCATGATTTTAGTGCGATGTTTTTACTTAGCATAAACCATTACTTCGCATGTTTTTACTTAGCATAAACCATTACTCGCAAGTTTTAACTGCGCATGCTTTTATAACACAAATGGTTATAAATGTACTATGGTTTATGCTAATTAAAAACATCGCACTAAAATCATGCTTACACTACACTACCTTACACTACCTTACACTACTTAAACATCACTACACTACCCGAAACCCTAATACACTACCCCCTACACGACCTTCCCCCTGCCTGGACCCTACACTCTAACACTACACTTCACCACCCCCCGACACTACCCTAAACCCTATAACACTACACTACACTACACAAACACCACACCACTACCCTAAGCCCTAAAACACTACTCCCTGCACGACCCTCACCCTTCCCCCAGTCTGCTCCCTACACTACAACACTACCCTGCACGACACCCCAACACTACCCTAAACCCTAAAACACTACCCTACACTACACAAACACCACAACACTACCCTAAACCCTAAAACACTACCCCCTGCACAACCCTCCCCTGACCCCGTCCTGTTGCTACACCCAAACACTACCCTGCACTACACCCCAACACTACCCTAAACCCTAATACATTACCCTACACTACACTAACACCACAACACTACCCTAAACCCTAAAACACTACCCCCAGCACGACCCTGCCCCTACCCCCAGTCCCTTCCCTACACTGAAACACTACCCTGCACGACCCCCTGACACTACCCTAAACCCTAAAACACTACCCTACACTACACATACACCACATCACTACCCTAAACCCTAAAAGACTATCCCCAGCACGACCCTACACTACTCAAACACAACCCTACAACCTAAAAGACTACCCCTGCACGACACAAAAAAACTACACTTACCTCTCTCTCCTCCGTGGTTCCTCTCTTCTCCGGCTTCCAGCGACGTCAGATCTGCACGTCGTTGTTTGGAAACGGAAGCTCCTTCCAACAACTATGTGGATAGCGCATACCATTACAACGCATGCGTTGTAACAGAATGACACTTTTTTGTGAAGGGAAAACCATCAGGAGACACAAATTTAACGAAGGAGGGGCAGAGTTTTGCCCATGTTGCTTTTGAACTTTCAGTTAAAGCTGATATGTTTTTACAGCAATGGTTCTTTATACAAGAGAATTATGGACAGGTTGATTTGTGTCGAACAGTCAGGGCATTCTGGTGTTTGGGTACGTAAAAAGTAATTACATATATGTCATTGGTGGCGACCTATGGATGCACTAATGGAGGGATTTATCAATTCCTGTCATAAATGTTGGTCCTCTGATAAGCACTGCAAAACTAAGGCGATGCCACTGCATCCAGTCCTTTTGCATGAGAGGCCCTTGTATGTATTGGCCATAGGTTTTTCTGGTCTTTTGAATTTACTTTCGGGAAATATGAGATATTTAATTATGGTTATAGATTATTTTTCAAGAGGATTCACCATGCTTTTGTGGCGTTAGCTTACTCGGGCATGGTTTTGGCGTTTTTAAATTGTGTTTTTGCATGAGATTGCGCCCCCAAGATTATTGTGTCCACAATAGGACACATTTTGTGTCTGGAAAAAATGGTTACATTCCTAGTGTTTCATGGTATTAAACACTTGAGTCTGGCATTGCTAAGCCGTTCCTCAAATGGTTGTGTCGAAAGAACCAATAGGTTTTTAAAGTAAGGTATACGAACAGCTTTAGCATCCGGTATGGATGAGGACATCTCACCCCATACAACTATGGGTGTCACTACTTCCTTATTATTGAGTGGTCATGATGCTTAAACTAGATTGATACCATTAAATTGGAATAAGGGTGTGGTCAGTTTGTCTTCAGAGTTAATTCAGCAAGTTAAGTATACTGCTACATTAAACAAGAACACAGCAAATAGCCACATGAGCTGTGTAGGAAGGTTATGGATCGTTCTTTTGCAGTTGGTGATTGGGTCATTATAAGGAAACCATAGAATCTTGCCAAAGGTAGGTCAAACGTTATGGGCCTTATACATGTTCAAAAGGTCACTCACGACTGTATTATTGAAAGGCAAGGGATTGTGGAATAAGAAAAGAGGTAACAAGTCGAAGTATTATATTCAAGGAACACTGACTCACATTATGAGGGGTCTGCCATGGATGGTGAAGTTACTAAGAGTGAGAGGTTAAGGGAAAGTTGTGCAAGTGGTTACAGTCATGGTTACAGTTTGCAGGACATGAAGGGTTTTCAAATAACGTGTGATGAAGAAAGTATTGTGGACTGGAAACATGGCGGCAGATTTACAAGAACTGACGCATCTCTGCTTATTAGCAGAGATGCGTCAGTTAATTTGCGTCACGCAAAAAAACCCTTACGCCACCATAGATGCGTCACAGTTACAATTTACAATTACAATGTGGCGCACCGTGGTGCAAGGGTTGACAGATGCGTGACGCATCTTTTGGCGTAAAGGCAACGCATTGCTGGAGTCGTGTCACAAGCACGACGCAACTCTAGCACTGCTCCGGAATGCCTATTTTAATCATGCTGCGTCACTGCGCAGTTGCGTCGTAAAAGTGACTCAGTGAATTCTTGTAGATTTCACTGCATCACTTTTAAGAGGCTTTCTTGCGTCGAAACGCCCACCCTGCATACATTATACCTGAAGCAGGTATAATGTGACTCAGGGCTTTACAACGGAACGCATCTCCATAGATGCGTCACGTTGTAAATGTGTCGCAACGTGGCGCATTGTTTACGACGCCGCTGCGTCACAAAAGTGACGCAACAGCGGCGTAAAAGTGTCGCAAGGGGCTGGTAAATCTGCCCCATGATGTTTTAAGTGCAGCGGGATGTTCTGATGGTGACCATGAATTTGAAATTGGCAAAGCAGGTAATCTGGGTGAATTAAATAGGGTTAATCGGGATGGTGAGGAGGGGGCATTTGGAGGGTTGTCAAGGAATGTGGGTAAAATCTTTAAATGTTCTTTGCAAATACAGAGATTATGCAATATGCAAAGTTTTAATTTTGATAGGAGAAAGGTATGTGGTGTATGTAATATATACACTTCATAAATGCATAGATTATAGAATGTATTATGAATTTTCAAAAGGATGAAGGTATGTGGAATACTTTATGGGTGTGTCTTTGTGGCATATCATAGTTTCCTCCATTGCTATGAAATACTTCTACTTGTATATACTCATTGTTCTGATGCACGTACTGGGAAGCTGCTTTTACTCCAGTCTCAGATAAACTTTGTGGTAAAAGCAAATAATGCAGAAAATTATTTCTCGACATATTTAATGAAGCTGAACAATCACTAACAATGAAAAATTACAAGTAGTTTGCTTTTTGGAAAATATGTGGTTGTATTCCAATCAATGTATAATGTTGGATGTTATATGTTTTAAAAAGATGAGCAACAAAAAATTGTGTCAGTCGGATGCTTTTCTTGAAGGGAATGAGTAGATGATTAATATGCTCCCAATATTGGCTGCTCAGGGACATCTAAAGCCTAAAGGCAGGCTTTGACTTTATTACTATAAAATAATCTACCCATTGGCATCAGTCTGCCCTAGTTTATGACATCACTGGGGTCGACCAGTAAATTGTTATACACAAAAGTGCAATAGAATACAGTGGTGAACAGTATAATAGTGTAGAGTATATTGGTGTAGACTGGAGTGGAGTTGGGTGGAGTAGAGTGGAGTAATGTACAGTGATTAGCGTACAATTTAATGACATATACTGGAGTGTTATAAAGTGGAGTAGCATAATGTAAATAGCGTAGAATGCAGGGGTGGAAAGCTAGCTCATACACTGCAGTGGCGTTAAGTGGAGTGTGCAATTAAAATGAAAGGTACTGTAAAATTATGTGAAAACGTGAATATTATATCTTAAAAATATGAATTTTAATATCTAAATGTTAAATATCTGGCTGTATATATAAATAGTGGGAGTAATTGTAAACTTATACGTTGTATAAAACTTAGTTATATATTGTGCTATGGTATACCGTGCAAAGTTCACAGTATACCACAGTACCTTGGGCTTACAACTGGTGATTGGTTGATGGCTGTGTTTACCAAAGGTAGAAATCATCCACGTCGTTTTTATGACAATTTTGCATTATTGTATGGTCAGCGTTTCACTGACTTCTGGGTTAGGGTGTTACATATAGTTAATTATTATGTTTTATTATTGTTAACAACCTAGTACCACTTTTATTAAGTAGCAATAGGTTAACTTTTTTGTTTTGAAAATTCTATATGTTATCGACCTATGGATTTTTGTAAATGTTATAGTTCAATAACTTTGCACCCAATTGAGAAATGTCCGCACATTTTGGCAAGATTTTTCCACTGGTGTAATTGTGAAAGGAGTAAAAGTTTTGCGGGGTTGGCTGAAAAGGGTGTAAAGAAATAGGGGGGTCCCAAAACGTGCTTAGATCAAATATGGTCAATATACACTTTTAAATTTTGTGTTGCGCGAAAACCAGGAGTTGTATTTTGTTTAAATTTGGCAGGATTATATATTATGGTGCACACATGTTTATTTTGTGCAGTGCAGGTAAGTTATGTAATTATTTTATACGTTTCAATGTATTAAAAGATAGTAATATTTGTTATTTCTGTGTTTTTGTGAAATGTGGGGGTATTTCGCAGTAGTACCACAATACATAGTTATCGCAAGTCATTAGTTGATTAGGTAATCATTGGCTTTACAAAAGTTAAAAGCAGACATATTGTTTTTAGGTACACTTTTCCCGTGTTGTGTGTTACGCCTTCCGATGTAGGTATTAGGTTTGGTATTTTTACCCAAATACCACTTTAATAAAGTGATAATAGGTAGGGCAAAATAGGTATAACTTTCTATGTATATATTTTTAAAAACTACAGAGTAGCGCATGAGTACTGTGGTACCCCAAATTATTTTTCAGAGTTTAACATTTTTGTTTATACATTATTCAACATTTTTATACCACTGTAGGGGGAAGTGCGTTTTAAAAAAAAAAATAGTGCAGTACTTTTTAGTAATTACCACGCTACTCCGTACACTTTTATGAGCATATTTGAATATGTAAAATTCTGATAAAACACTCTAGCACATTATATTATTAAAATACAATGTCTTAGGGCCTGATTACGATTCTGGCGGGCTGAGGACCGTCGGACTTGCAAGGGTGCGGCAGTCCAGCCACCGCTGCACTGGCGGTCCAAATGCCCTATTAGGAGTTTGGCGGTCGGACTACCATTGCACCACCGCAACCGCCAAGGAACCATGTTCCCTGGCAGTCCCGTGGCGGTCTGAGGGCCGCAATATCCTTGGGGGTGCCCTGAGGCACTGCCAAGCATATTATGACTTTACTCACTGCCAGCACTGTCCTGGAGGTTTTTCCTCCATGTAACTGCTGGTGGTGAGGAAAGAAAGAGGGCCCTATAGGGCCCCCTCTTGCCCATGTGAATGGGGGTGCATGCAGGGGGTGCACATGTTGTGCCCTCCCTGTAGTTTTGTGCCACCAGTTTCTGGACTGGAAGGAATGCACGACATGGTGCATTCCTTCCAGTGCAGGAATGTGCACTGGCAGTCCCGCAGCGGTGCTGTTTAAGGCTCACAATGAGCCTTTAAACAGCACTGCCACGCTGCCCGCCCACCAGACCACAAAATTAGTTGTAATCTGGCGGGCGGGCAGCAGCGACTCTTTGCAGTGCGGGGGCATGGCAGAGATGTGCTGCCCACTCCTGCACCTCCAAAAGTCGAAATCAGGCCC
The DNA here is from genome assembly GCA_963921515.1 of Calotriton arnoldi. Lineage (NCBI taxonomy): Eukaryota > Metazoa > Chordata > Amphibia > Caudata > Salamandridae > Calotriton > Calotriton arnoldi. The sequence goes on from CAWUFW010003238.1 coordinate 1,744,035, forward strand.
CAATAGTGTATTTTGAATTTTTGTTTATTTAATTTTTTTTTTCCCTGGACCACGGTACTCCCGATTTAAAAATAATAATAATATAGGGGGCCCCCGACCCTGCAGGGTGGGGGGCCCCCTTCATGGAGTCTTGCTTTGTGGATATTTAATAGGGGGCATGACCCGCTAGCCTTCGTTCCAAACAAATGGATTTTCCTTGATTTTAGTGGCAATGAAAGGTGAGAAAGGGAGATGAGGGAAGCATTCGCCTCCCTTTGGAGATTCTGAACTGTCTTTGTGAGATAGGCTATGGAGGAGCAGCAATATGGATTGTGATTTTTGACACCACTACTTGTAATGCACGTGGCTATTTACACCGAAAAACAAGAACTTGGATGAAATGCACTATAAATAAGAACTTGGAAATGTGGTGTTATGACGCTATTCAGCTTTATTCAAATGTGCACCACAGTACAGAGCGTAAGTAACAACAATGGTGCATTCTGGTATCTGTAGGAATGTGTCAAGCCACGTGACAAAACAGATTTAAATACTTGGACTGAAAGCAATCCTACTCACCTGTGAACAAGGCATTCTGCCGAAACGCGTAAGGACTTCAAATTGCTGCCATGTCCCTGAGGAATAAACGCTTTGATTGTATCCAGAATTGGGCTTCTGTGCTTCTTTTCTTTGTGCACGTCGTGCTTTAACGGGTCTCTCCTTTCCCATAAGCAGAAGCCGCCCTGCAGGGTCGGGGGCCCCCTTCATGGAGTCTTGCTTTGTGGATATTTAACAGGGGGCATGACCCGCTCGCCTTCGTTCTAAACAAATGGATTTTCCTTGATATTAGTGGCAATGAAAGGTGAGAAAGGGAGATGAGGGAAGCATTCGCCTCCCTTTGGAGATTCTGGACTGTCTTCGTGAGATAGGCTATGGAGGAGCAGCAATATGGATTGTGATTTTTTACACCACTACTTGTAATGCACGTGGCTATTTACACCAAAAAACAAGAACTTGGATGAAATGCACTATAAATAAGAACTTGGAATTGTGGTGTTATGATGCTATTCAGCTTTATTCAAATGTGCACCACAGTACAGAGCAGAAGTAACAACAATGGTGCATTTTGGTATCTGTAGGAATGTGTCAAGCCACGTGACAAAACAGATTTAAATACTTGGACTGAAAGCAGTCCTACTCACCTGTGAACAAGGCATTCTGCCGAAACATGTAAGGACTTCAAATTGCTGCCATCTCCCTGAGGAATAAACGCTTTGATGGTATATATATATATATATATATATATATATATATATATATATTCACTGAAAAAACCATAGGTTTCAGGGACGTTATAGTTAGGTGGACATTTCACTCGTACAAAACCATAGAAATTCCACCGTTATAGTTAGTTCAGTTAACTATAACTCGCGCCCCCAATGCACTGCTCATGACGTCACATATTACATCATTCATGGCATGGTCAGTGACATCACTGATGACATCACTGATGACATCTCAAATGACATCACTGATGACATCATCCACGTGATAATCTGATGCACCTCATCACACCCTAATATAACCTTTAATACACCCACTGTAAAATACACACTACCATTTTCGAAACCATCCACACACCAATACCAGTTACTACATACTCACTCACTGATTCCTAGGTCTGCACACACATCCACTCATTCACGTATACAATCACTTATACATGCAGTCACTTATCAATACAACACTATCATATGCACTCATACACCTATTCCGACACTCTCACACACTTCCACTGATCCATGGAGTTAACTGAACTAACTATAACGGTGGAATTTCTATGGTTTTGTACGAGTGAAATGTCCACCTAACTATAACGTCCCTAAAACCTATGGTTTTTTCAGTGAATTTCAAAGGTTTTTTAAATGTTAATTTCTAACTATAACGTGCCTGAAACCTATGGTTTTTTCAGTGAATTTCAAACGTTTTTTAAATGCTAATTTATAATTATAATGTTCATTAAACCTATGGTTTTTTCAGTGATTTTAAATGATCATTCCATTCTCAACCTAGTGAAAACAGCCGATATCGCCAGTTTTCCAACAATAGCTTCCGCAAAAAAATTCGCCACGAATGAGAGCGACAACTAACGCTAATAATATGCAGAGTTGGCGTTCCCAAGCAAAAAAAACACAAAAACACCACTTTCGATATTTTCAACGAGCAGCCAAATCTGGGGTGCGATCCAAAAACAGGCGATAAGCTGCGTTAGCAGTAAGAATTTAACATCTGCCTTTTTCTGGTGTAAAGCAGGACGACTACCTACAGTGTGAAAAGGAGCCCAGCCCATAACCACATCTAAAGACCAACACATGTCATAGAGCTACTGACCATGCAGCTCCGACACCCAAGAAGGCCACAACACCCACTGCCATCACCCTCAGGACCTCCCCCCGGACCACCCCCTCCCTACTACCACCGAGGCAGCGCAGAACAGGACAGCGGACCCTCCAAAAACGGCATGGTCCCTCAGCCACACAATAGCTGAATGTTGGGAGATGTGGCAACCAAGTATGTGTGAAGGACGCAAGTCACCCATCAATAAAAATGCACACAATACCAAGTGTAGCGGTGATGTGGTGGACAGACCTCACTATGCAGAGCACAAACCTCTCCATGTGGACATATACTGCTGGTACTTGTAGTGTTGTGGACAATAGACGCAACCATGTTACCTCAGGCAGTGGGGAAGATCTCGGTCATGTAGCTGTGTTGTCCCCCCTGGAAGCGGAAGCGGAGTGGGCTGGTCCAACGTACCCCACTCCAGCGTAGGAGTATGAATAAATAGGCTGGGGCTCTGGGCGTGGTTCACTTGTGGGAAGGCCAAAACGTCTGCCAGGGCGGCAGCCCTCACCCTGCCACGAGGCCTCCGCCGTGACCGCCGGCCTCCTCGACACAGGCCCCCTGCGAACCCAGCAGCAGAGCACCACAGACTTATGTCTGTACAGACTACTGCCTTCGATCTACACTGCGGACAGCAGGGCTCACAATTCAGATCGAGTCCCGATTGCAGATGACGCAGTCCAGTAGGCAAGAGACATTGCTCCCAGTGCGGCCCGCCCGGACCACGCATCATCGCAGGCTGCGCACACGCTGAGTGCTTCAGGTGCCACTAACTCAGTGCACCACAAGTCATCGCCACGTAGCCTTATTAAGGCAGAATTCATTAGACAAAAGACATTGCTACCAGTGTGGCCCGGCCGGACCACGCATCATCGCAGGCTGCGCACACGCTGAGTGCTTCAGGTGCCACTAACTCAGTGCACCACAAGTCAACGCCACGTGGACTTATTAAGACAGAATTCATTAGGCAAAAGACATTGCTACCAGTGCGGCCCGCCCGGACCACGCATCATCGCAGGCTCCACACACGCTGGTTGCTTCAGGTGACACTAACTGTACAGCTCAACTCAACGCCACGTGGCTGTGGGCCCTTGCTGACCGCTGCCTCCGGCCTACACTGCGGTCATCAGGGCTCACATTTAAAATTGACTCTTGATTCATTAATTGCAGAGTCCAGTAGGCAACTAAGTATTACGTCCCTAAAACCTACATAATATCCTTTTAGTATCCTTGCTTCAAGAACTTGTTTTATATCAGTTATAGCTTTAGTACAATGACCAACTTCATCTTGCAAGTCCAAAGGAACACTGAATGGCAGTCTACACTGCGGACAGCAGAGCTCACAATTTGAATTCAGTCTTGATTTATTAATTGCAGACAGAATTGTACTCTATGTCCTCGAATTTTGTCAAGAGGAAGTGACAAAAAGCATTCCTTGATGTCTGTGCTGACTACTGCCTTCGATCTACACTGCGGTCAGCAGGGCTCACAATTCAGATCGAGTCGCGATTGCAGATGACGCAGTCCAGTAGGCAAGACACATTGCATCATCGCTGGCTGCGCACATGCTGAGTGCCACACCTACCACTAACTCTATGCAGCTCAAGTGAACGCCACGTGGCTGTGGACTCTTCCTGACCACTGCCTCCGGCCTACACTGCGGTCAGCAGGGCTCACAATTCAGATCGAGTCGCGATTGCAGATGACGCAGTCCAGTAGGCAAGAGACATTGCATCATCGCTGGCTGCGCACACGCTGAGCGCCACACCTACCACTAACTGTATGCAGCTCAAGTCAACGCCACGTGGCTGTAGGCCCTTCCTGACCGCTGCCTCCGGCCTACACTGTGCTCAGCAGGGCTCACAATTCAAATTCAGTCTTCATTCATTAATTTCAGAGTCCAGTAGGCAACTAACTATAACGTCCCTGAAACCTACATATTTCGACAGTGTATTCCATAAATGTTTCATCTTTTGTTCCATACACCTACACTGCGGTTAGCAGAGCTCACAATTTAAATTGAGACATGATTTATTTATTGCAGACAGAATTGTACTCTATGTCCTCGAATTTTGTAAACAGGAAGTGACTAAAAGCATTCTTCGATGTCTGTGCTGACTACTGCCTTCGATCTACACTGCGGATAGCAGGGCTCACAATTCACATCGAGTCGCGATTGCAGATGACTCAGTCCAGTAGGCAACAGACATTGCTCCCAGTGCGGCTCGCCCGCACCACGCATCATCGCTGGCTGCGCACACGCTGAATGTTTCTCATGCCCCTATCTCAGTGCAGCACAACTCATGGACCCTTTATGATACAATGTTTTCTGTATAATTTCACATCTGCTGCCCCTACCTCAGTGTACCACAAGTCATGGACCCTTTACGATACAATCTTCTATGTATTATTTCACATCTGTTGCCCCTACCTTAGTGCAGCACAAATCATTGACCCTTTATGATTGAATCTATGTGTCTGATCCAATGATTACTGTTGTACTTGTTGCCAGCACCAACCATTCCCGGAGGGCTGGCTTACACTCACCCCACACGCATCCAGCACAGACGTCACTGGACATGTGACCCTGGTAATAAAAATGAGTCGAGCGCACGTGCCCGTACCCAGTTCCACTATCTATCTGTGTCCGTGTGTTCATTATGTATGCAAGATGCCGCCCCTGGGCCCTACCACATTACATTGTGCTGTGGACAGCGTATGCAACCATGTTACTCTGGCAGTGGGGAAAACTTCGGTTATGTAACTTTCTCTCGGTCATTGTACAAGTACGTACGTAGAGACTGGATCATTACAGTACTGCAAGGAGAGTGTATAGTGAATTTATAAGTGCTTGGGGATTGGCGGAGTAATTCTATAAGTACATATGTTGGCGCAGCCTAACCCCGAACACAAGCTTGGCTCTAATTGGCTGCCCTCCATGTGCCAAAAACTGAAACTTAAACTTTCCATGGCCCTGTATTGCTACAGCTGCAACACTCCACTGAATGTGCAATAAACATTCATATCCACACAGATGTGTCATGTCCACCATCTTTCATGTGTGGAACTATGGATGAATGTAGGGTCAGTGATTCCCCGTACCTTCCATGTTGGCCATGTTGTGGGACTTGGCTCACAGAGTGACACATTGGCGCTTGCGACCCGGGTGACGTCAGCACTACAACAGGGACACCCGCATCAGTTGATTCCTCATACAGACCAGGACGGAGCCACGCCCATAGCTCCGGAGTCATTCTTCACAGCCTCACGCAGGACTGGCATACGCCAGGCCAGCCCACTCCGCTTATGCTTACAGGGAAGGACAACAATGCTACATGGCCCAGATTTTCATTACACTGATCTGCTGGTCACACCCTAGTTGTCAGTACGCCACAGCCACTCCCTCACGGCTAGTATACACCCACACCACACCCATCCAGCACACGCGTCACAAGACACGTGACCCTGCCAATAAAAAAGACCGGGCGCACGTGCTCAACGCCATTTCAGAGTTGCTCGCACCGGATACACTGCGGCCGGCACAGGCACACCGGCACGGGACGGTGACTTTCGGTCCACTGAGGTACGGGTACCGTAACTGCTGAGCAGGTGTGCAGCCTGCGGTGATGGCCCGTCCCGGCGGCCTGGACAGCTCAGGTTTTGTGTGCCCTGCTGAACCGCAGTGTAGGCCTGAGCCATCAGACAGCGCAGGCCTACCGCCACGTGGTGTCGCCTCGCTGGTCATAGAGTTAGTGGCACCGCAAGGGCTGAGCGGTTGTGCAGACTGCGATCAAAAGCCCGGTGCACTGGTATGTCCTCTGCCATGGCGAAATCAAGACCCAGCACCAAATGTGAGACCTGGTGGCCTGCGGAGAGGGGCTACATGACATGCAGGGTGCTTGTCTGTGGGCCCAGGGCTTGGGGCTTGCAGCGGCACAAAGTAGGCCCTCTTTTCTACACGCAAGTTGCGAAAGGTGAGCAGAGAGGCTTGTTAGTGCAGCGGCGGGCAGTCACCTCCGGGCAGTGGGAGTGGATGGGGTGCAGCAGCCTGGGTGCGCAGCAGCGGACAGTCACCTCCGGGCAGTGGAAGTGGATGGGGTGCAGCAGCCAGGGTGCGCAGCGGCGAGCAGACACCTCTGGGCAGTGGAAGTGGATGGGGTGCAGCAGCCTGGATGCACAAAGGCGGGACAGAGAATTAGGCGTGTGCAGTTGTATGTACTCTGCCATTACTGATTCCATACTACGTTTCAGATGACTAAGCTTGAGGGCTCTACTATGTCCCAGCACGTGGTTGGAGACACACCGGTGACGGAAAGGTGAGCTGGGAGGGTTTTGTCCACAGTGTCGGCACTCACTGTCCCTCTTCATCTCTTCCTTTCTCTCCCTCACACTCTTTCTCTCTCCCTTCCTCTCTCTCTCACTCTATCTCTTCCTCTCTCTCACACAGTTTTTTTCTTTCTCTTCTCTACCTCTCTCTCTCTCACTCTTCCTCTGTTTCTCTCTTCCTCTTTCTCACACTGTTTCTCTCTTTCTCTCTCTCTTCCTCTCTCTCACTGTTTCTCTCTCTCTTCCTCTCTCTCTCACTCTTTCTCTCTTTCTCTCTGTCTACCTCTCACTCTTTCTTTCTTTCTCTCTCTCTTCCTCTCTCTCTCTCCTTTGATGGACGCATGACGCACAATCTTATCTTGCTTTTTGTCTAGCAGGCTGTGATTCACAGATTGATGACCCCCCCGACACGGACCTCCCGCCACGAGGCGATGACTTCAGTTCCACTGAGTTAGTGCCACCAGAGCTGAGCGCGTGTGCAGCCTGCGATGATGCGTGGCCATCCTGCAATCAACACCCGCTCTGAATTGTGAGCTCGGCTTGACCGCGTGTACGCAACTTGCGCCTGAGGAGGTTGCTTCAGCACGTGGTGGACCCTCTTCGACACACGCCGGTGGCGGAAGGTGAGCAGAGAGCCTTGTTTCCGCAGCAGCGAGCAGTCACCTCTGGGCGGTGGGAGTGGATAGTGTGCAGCACCCTGGGTGCACAAGAGCGGGCAGACACCTCCGAGCAGTGGAAGTGGATGGGGTGCAGCAGCCTGGGTGCACAGGAGCGGGCAGACACCTCTAGGCAGTGGGAGTGGATGGGATGCAGCACTCTGGGTGCGCAGGAAGGGGCAGTCACCTCCGGGCAGTGGGACTGGATGGGGTGCACCAGCCTGGGTGCACAGCAGCGGGCAGACACCTCTGGGCAGTGGGAGTGGATGGGATACAGCAGCCTAGGTGCGCAGAGGCGGGCAGACACCGCTGGGCGGCGGGAGTCGATGGGGTGCAGCAGCCTGGGTGCGCAGGGGCGAAACAGAGAATTAGGCGTGTGCAGTTGTATGTACTCTGCCCTTACTGATTCTATACTATGTTTCAGATGACTAAACTTCAAGACTCCACTATGTCCCGGCACGTGGTTGGAGACACACCGGTGGCAGGAAGGTGAGCTGTAAGGATTTTCTCCACAGTGTCAACACTCACTCTCCCTCTCCATCTCTTCCTTTCTGTCACTCACACTCTTTCTCTCTCTCTCTCTCACTCTCACTCTCTTCCTTTCTCTCTCTCACACTCTTTCTCTCTTTCTATGTCTCTTCCTCTCTCTCTCATTCTTTCTTTCTCTCTCTCTTCCTCTCTGTCTCACTCTTTCTCTCTCTCTCTACCTCTCTCTCACACTGTTTCTCTCTTTCTCTCTCACTTCCTTGTATCTCACTCTTTCTCTCTATCTCTTCTCTCTCTCTCTCACTCTCTCTCTTTCTCTGTCTTCCTCTCTGTCTCACTCTTTCTTTCTCTGTCTCTTCCTCTCTCTCACTCTTTCTCTCTTTCTCTCTCTCTCTCCTTTCATGGACGCATGACGCACAATCTTATCTTTCTTTTTGTCTTGCAGGCTGTGATTCACAAATTGTCGAGGGATGACACGCCATACCTGTACCTACTTTTATTTTGTTGTTTTGTTTAAATAAAATGTTTTATATGTAAATCCATAGATGACTGAGATTCTTATTTGTCCAACCTCACATGCATCTTCTTTACTATAATTGTGCGACATCAGCCAATTTGTTACGTTCCAGATTTCCTAACGTTGCTGTCACATTTGTTTGTGTGGGGGAGGTGAGGGGGGATGGCAGACAAGGGGCTGGTGGCGGGGGGTGTCGGAGCAGTGTTGGGTGTCCGAGCTGCATGATCGTTGGCTCCATTGCATCTGTTGTCATTCACGTATGGCTCTGGGTGGGCTCCCTTTCATATTGCAGGTTGTAGTCCGACTTTACACCAGCTCAGAGCAGGTGTAAACTTTCTGCTACTAACGCACCTTATCGCCTGTTTTCTACTCTCTTCGACGATCTTGCTGGTGGTTGAGACACTTGCGAAGTGATGTGTTCGCTGCTTTTTGCACGAGAACGCCTACTCTACATCTCATTAGCAATATTTGCCGGACTCATCCGTGACAATGCTTTTTGAGGCTGCTATCGCTGGTAAACTGGTGATATGGGCTGTTTGCTCCAGCTTGTGAATGGTGCGTTAAATTTATCACTATTTTGGTTGCGATAAAGTGCTGTTAACTCGGCGATATGTCCTTGAGAATATACCCCTCGGTGTTTGAAAGACTTAAGAAGTACTTGAGTGCCGCGCTGAGAGCCGCGCACCCATCGCTTTCACAAGTTTGCTATGACAGGGCGGGAGAGAGCGAGGGAGAGAGACGGAGTGAGATAGCACAAGCAGCGCAAGGCCGCACGGGCACCTGGCTCCACATACCAACATGTGTGTGTGCATTGCCATCCGTGCACAGGCAATTCCCCCACAATGCAGCCCACACACATATCAATCACAGAACATCAGCAATGAAGGCAATGTGGTACAAAACTCCCCTCATATGGGTTCTGTGTCCGGTGTGTGTGGCGGGGTGATGGCTGCATGGCTGTGTTCCCCTGACACATGAGACTGCGTAGGTGATGGGGCTGCATCAGATGTCGTCCAGCACCTATGCAAAAACAATGTCTGGCTCACAGAGGCGGAGCTTGCCAAAGGGATACACCCCCGCACATAACACACCTTCTTAATTTCTACTTTACCTTCCTAGTTGGTATGCAGATTTCAAATGTCACAAACGCATGCAATTCTTTTCTTGTCACACAGTACATGTAATGCACCGCTTTCATCAAGAATGGAACCAGTAATGGCACAATTTCCCTGTTGCTCCACACATAAATCCATGTAAAGAACAAATCAGAATAGTTCCTTATTTTTTTTAGATTGCAAAACCTCTCTTTATTGCTTATTTTTGAACTTTCCATATAAACAGTTTTTTTAAGGACACATACAGGTGAAAAGTTCAACGTATTGTATCAACACTTTCTAGAACATTCTACGACATGTGCAGGTTAAAAGTTCATCATTTTTTTAAACCTACCGATATATTTTTTTGCAACATTTTCTCCAACATTTAACGGCACGTGCAGGTCAAAAGTTCACCATTCTTTCAAGTTTGAACTGCACCTTCCAAATACAATTAGCAGCCGTGGTTGAGCTGAGCAAATTTCATCCTATAATATGTACTCCACGTATAAACTGCTTTTTTATTAACCAATCACAAAGATGCTTTTCATCAAAACTAAAATACACCCTACTTTTTAGGACACAATACATTTCATCTCCCAATCGGTTAACGTTTTGTATGTGAAAAAAAAGTAGTTCCCCATGTTTAAACATATCTCTCATTCTACGAACGGACTGCATGAGCTACAGACATTTATCCATATCTTCTAGCCATACCTTCAAAATGCTAGTGTGGATTGTAGGACATAGCTATGTTTTCTGGTGCAAGAGGTATGCAGAACAGAGACGTATTGACTTAGACCTAGGTTTACAAAATGTGCACATTAAATGGTTTGCACAGAGAGGATTGAAGTGGCACCAATTGCTCCTTTTGGTTAAAACCTGTTTGCATCTCCAACACCCTGATCTCATGATTGTGCACTGTGGTGGTAACGACCTAGGCACATTGACTGGGGTAGGTTTGGAAATGCTTATGAAGGACACCTTTGGACAATTGATGTTACTTTAGCCTCAAACTGTCTTTGTATATTCCAATATATGCCAAAGACAGAACTGGAAATGGTCAAACCAATTTTGTCATAAGATAGAAAAATCTAGGAAGAATGTCAACAAAGCTGTGTCTGCATACCTCAGAGACCATAGAATGGGGTCGATCTACAACAATAACATACGTTTTGATATGGCTGATATCTACAGAAGTGATGGAGTACACTTCACAGATGAGGGAAACCGAGTTTTCCTGATTAACCTGAAGCTGTGCATCCGCACTTATATGTAGCTCCAACTAATAAACACAAGGGCTCTTTTTAGAGCCGCCTTATTTTCCCAATTTCGGCTCGCAGAGTGTCCGCTGCGGTTCGGCTAGCAGAGGGACACCTGCGGGCCGTCGGGCAGGCTCGCAGAGGAAGAGCTGCGGCCCATCGGGCTCAGCTCGCAGAGGGAGACCTACGAGCCGTTGGCTCGCAAAAGCACAGTACCGTACTGGCTCGCAGAGGGAGAGCTGTGGTCTGACTCGCAGAGGGAGACCAATGGGCCAACACGCCTGCTAGCAGAGACACAGCTATCAGTTAACGGGCTGGCTCGCAGACATACAGCTGCGAGCCCTCCGAGCTGCAACCTGACGGGCTAACTCGCAGAGGGAGAGTAACGGGCCGACGGGCCTGCTAGCAGAGACACAGCTATCAGTTAACGGGCTGGCTCGCAGACATACAGCTGCGAGCCCTCCGAGCTGCAAACTGACGGGCTAACTCGCAGAGGGAGAGTAACAGGCCGACGGGCCTGCTAGCACAGACACAGCTACGAGCTAACTAGGTGGCTCACAGAGGTAGAGCTGCGGGCCCGACGGCTCGCAGACACAGAGCTGCGAGCAGACGGACTGGCTTCTAAAGGCATAGCCGCGAGCTGATGATGTGGAGAGAGGGAGCGTAAAAGGAGTATCTCGCACAGACAGACCTGTGGGATATTTTCAGTATTGCCTCGCAGAGGTAGAATTACAGATCCGATGCCTTTTAGAGGGAGAGATGCGAGCTGACGGACTGAGTCACAAAATGGCTGACAGCTCGCAGTCGCAGAGCTGCGAGGTGACGGACTGGCTTCTAAAGGCATAGCGCGAGCTGGTGATGTGGGGAGAGGGACCGTGAAAGGGGTAACTCGCACACACAGAGCTGCGGTATATTTGTAGTGTTGCCTCGCAGAGGTAAAACTACGGACCTGGTGCCTTGTAGAGGGAGAGTTGTGAGCTGACGGACTAAATCACAAAATGGCTGCCAACACTTCCTAGTTTCAACAGTTCGCAGCCAATCAGCCGCAAGCTCGTGCTCGTAACGCCTCTGCCAATCAGATGTCAGAATTCTTAAATATCGATATCTGGAAAATTTGATATTTCTTTAAAACTACTGAACGGATTTACCCCATTTAAACAAAAGCGTGCTTTCTGGACCAAGACCTTTCTCTCTGCCAAATTTGGTGTAATTCCGTTCAGCAGTTTGACCTGTAGCCTTGTCTAAAGTTTCCTATGGAAATTGCATGGAGAAAACACGTTTTGGGACCCCCTTTTTTCTTAGCCCCCCTTGACTAATCCCCCCAAACTTTTAGGATAAGAGCTAACCTAAAAAGAGGAACTTTTGGGAAAATTTCGTAAAGATTCATCAAACGACGCCAAAGTTATAAGCACATCAAAAAATGCTTTTCCTATGGAAACGTGGTCCTAACTATAACTATCTACTGGCGACCGCCAGTAGATAATATATTGTGATTGTTCCCCGTGAGCAAGGTCTCGGCTGAGACCGAAACGCGTTGGGGTTGTGTGTTGGCAGCGTTTTTGAAAATTAAAAACACCCTGGAACCATCAATGGATGAAGTGATGATTTATAATTGCATTTAACTAAAAGGAGTTGCGAGTGCGGTGAGGAAATCCCTGTTCAAAGGGATACTGTGGCGAAAATTGTAGCGGCTTGGTCCTGCCGTACTCGATACGCACCACCAAAGAGCGCCCAGCAGTCAGGAAAAGTGGACTATGTGGAAAGAAATATATATATATATATATATATATATATATATTCATTGAAAAAACCATAGGTTTTAGGGACAGTTATAGTTAGTTGGACATTGCACTCGTACAAAACCCGTGAAATTCCCCCGTTATAGTTAGTCCAGCTAACTATAACTCGCGCCCCGCAATGCACTGCTGATGACGTCACATATTACATCACTCATGACATGGTCAGTGACATCACTGATGACATCACTGATGACATCTCAAATGACATCACTGATGACATCATCCAGTGACTGTGTGTTTCTGTAAAGTTTAAATATTTTTAATATATATAGGAAAAGACGTATTGAAGAATGAGTGGGTGTGTAAGTGTCTGTATGGATGATTTAGTAGGTGCGTGACTGACTCTATAAGTGAGTGATTTAACGTATCTTACTGAATGCATGGGTTAGTGACTAAACTGGGTGAATGTCTGTATCCGTCTGTCTGTTGCTGTGTAAGTGGCTGCATGTGTTTGTGAATAGCTACATGAGTGTCTATATGAGTTATTGAATGCTTGTCTGAGTATCTGTATGGGTGCCTGAGTGTTCGTGTGGGAGGGGTGTGTGCAACTCTGTGCATAGATGTGTGAGTGGGTGATTCACTGGGTGGATGGTTTCAAGAGTGCATCTGTGATAGACTGTATGGGTGGGTAAGTGTGTGTAAGAGTGTGTTAGTGAGTGAATGTATGTCCCAGTGGTACATGTGTGAGTAACTACATATGTGAAAGGCAGTATATGTGTGTGTTGGAGTATATAAATAGCTATAAGCGAGAGTGAGTGATTGTGATAGTGGCTGTATGGATGAGTGTGTGCTTGTATCAGTGATTGTATAAGAGCGTAAGAATGTGCTACTATTTGTATGAGTAAGTGAGCTGGTGTGTGTATAACTGTATAGGTGAGTAAATGGTAGTGTGTTTAATTATTTGCATGACTGACTAGGTGTGTGAGTACCTCTATGGATGAGTGGCGGTGTTTGAGTGTCTATATAGGAGTATGAGTGCATATGATAGTCCTGTACTGAGTGACCGTAAGTATGAGTGACTGTACGGGTGAGTGAGTGGATGTGTGCGTAGACCTAAGAATCAGTGAGTGGGTATGTAGTTATTGGTGTTGGAGTGTCTATGGTTTTGCGAATGGCAGTCTGTAATTTAGAGTGGGTGTATCAAAGGTTATATTGGGGTGTGAGGAGGTGCATCAGATTATCACGTGGATGATGTCATCAGTGATGTCATTTGAGATGTCATCAGTGATGTCATCAGTGATGTCACTGACCATGTCATGAGTGATGTAATATGTGACGTCATCAGCAGTGCATTGCGGGCGCGAGTTATAGTTAGCTGGACTAACTATAACGGGGGAATTTCACGGGTTTTGTACGAGTGCAATGTCCAACTAACTATAACTGTCCCTAAAACCTATGGTTTTTTCAGTGAATTTCAAAGGTTTTTTAAATGCTAATTTGTAACTATAACGTCCCTGAAACCTATGGTTTTTTCAGTGAATTTCAAAGGTTTTTTAAATGCTAATTTGTAACTATAACATGTCTGAAACCTACGGTTTTTTTCAGTGAATTTCAAAGGTTTTGTAAATGACAATTTTTAAATGTATTAATTGTTATATACATTTTTTTCATACTGATTTCCAAATTTTTTAGAAACAATTTTTTTTAAAATATTTTATTTTTTAAATTACATTGTAATTACATTATACATTACATTACAAAAAATACTTTCTCAGAATGAATTACTTTAGTTTAAATACTTTGCACATAGGCAATAGACTTTTAAGTACAGTAGTTACAGTTGTTGCAATGGGCAATACATTTTCAAACACAATGCAACATTCAGCTCAATGTGAATTTCTAGTTAAATGCAATTAGTTACTTTATGGATTACTTTTCTAACCACAGGACTGGATCCTAGATTCAGTCCTGGGACATCTCCTGTAAACAGTTGAGTAAAAGCGTTTTGGTTACAGTCGTGATTTTTAAGGAATATTATTGTACTTTAAAAGTTCACACTTAGAAACTTTTCTCATAGAATCACCAATGTTATCCTATGGAAGGAAATTCACTTAGAAGTTAAAAACTGTTATCGTTACTTTTTCTTACTCAGTGTTGGATCCTGGATCCAGCACTGGTGCATCTCCTGTAAACAGTTGAAAGAATGCGTTTAAGTCATACAGGCGATTTTTTAGGAATATTTGTAGTTTGTGAAAATCGACACTTTGAAACTTTTCTGCTGAAAACCAGACAATGGATTCCTATGGAAGAAAATATAAGTTACTGGTAAGTACGGTTAAAATTACTTTTCAGGGTCAGTGCTGGGCTAAAAGATGCAGCACTGGGTTCTCTCCTGATAACAGGTGAGTAAATTGGAATTCGTACTTTGGTTGATTTTAGAGGAATATTATAAAGTTCCAAAACTCCACACTTAGAAGAATTTCCAAGTGAAACCAGTCAATGTTAGCCTATGAAGGAAATTCAAGTTACTGGTAAGTACGGTTAAAATTACTTTTCAGGGTCAGTGCTGGGCTAAAAGATGCAGCACTGGGTTCTCTCCTGATAACAGGTGAGTAAATTGGAATTCGTACTTTGGTTGATTTTAGAGGAATATTATAAAGTTCCAAAACTCCACACTTAGAAGAATTTCCAAGTGAAACCAGTCAATGTTAGCCTATGGAAGGAAATTCAAGTTACTGGTAAGTACGGTTAAAATTACTTTTCAGGATTAGTACTGGGCTGAAAGATACAGCACTGAGGTCTCTCCTGATAACAGGTGAGTAAATCGGAATTCGTATTTCGGCTGATTTTAGAGGAATATTTTAAAGTTCCAAAACTCCACACTTAGAAGAATTTCCAAGTGAAAACAGTCAATGTTAGCCTATAGAAGGAAATTCAAGTTACTGGTAAGTACGGTTAAAATTACTTTTCAGGACCAGTACTGGGCTGAAAGATACAGCACTGAGGTCTCTCCTTATAACAGGTGAGTAAATCGGAATTCGTATTTCGGCTGATTTTAGAGGAATATTTGTATGTTTCAAAAATCAACACTTAGAAACTTTTTCAACAAAAAACAGGCAATGATATCCTATGGAAGGAAATTCAAGTTACTGGTAAGTACGGTTAAAATTACTTTTCAGGACCAGTACTGGGCTGAAAGATGCAGCACTGAGGTCTCTCCTTATAACAGGTGAGTAAATAGGAATTCGTATTTCGGATGATTTTAGAAGAATATTTGCACAATGGTGAAGGGAGGGGGCAGGGCCTGAGGTGACATCTGTGCAAACGCGCCCCGTGGCGCGTTTTAAGTTGGGGGATTAAGTCCCCTTGAATCCTGAGGGTCCCTAGGGGCCAACTAGCCCACCAGGAACCTCCAATATGCGCCAGGGGCTGCGTTGCAGAGACGTGTAGAGAGGCCACACCCCTTTTACACCTCTCTGCAACGCAGCTCTGTGGCGCTTTCTGGATGTACCTGTTGGGCTAGTTGGCCCCCAGGGACCCTCAGGATTGAAGGGGATTTAATTCCCCATCTTAAAACGCGCCACGGGGCCTGTTTGCACACATGTCACCTGAAGCCCCGCCCCCTCCCTTCACCACTGTGCAAACGCGCCCCGTGGCGCGTTTTAAGTTGGGGAATTAAGTCCCCTTGAATCCTGAGGGTCCCCGGAGTCCAACTAGCCCACCATATACCTCCAAAAAGCGCCACAGAGCTGCGTTGCAGAGAGGTGTAAAAAGGGCGTGGCCTCTGTACACCTCTCTGCAAGGCAGCCCCTGGCGCATACTGGAGGTTCCTGGTGGGCTAGTTGGCCCCCAGGGACCCCCAGTATTCAAGGGGAATTCGTTCCCCTCTGCAAACGCGCCAGGGGCGCGTTTGCAGAGTGGTGAAGGAAGGGGGCGGAGCCTGCGGGCCCGATCGTTTTAAAAAAAAAAATTTTTGTCCCCTGAAGGGGGCTCTGTGGCCCCCCTTCCTTTTTCCAGTTTTTATGCCCTGGGGACCCCATCCCCCAGGGCCTTACCCCTTTTTTTAATTACAAATTTTAAAAAAACGGGAAGGGGGCCGCGTGGCCCCTCTTCCCTGGGCCTGTATTGGCCCCGGGACCCCATCCCCCGGGGCATGGCCTCGATTTTTTTTTTTTCGTAGGGAGGGGGCTCCGTGGCCCCCTCCTCAGGCCATTTAAGGCCCCGGGGACCCCATCCCCGGGGCCGGCCTTTCCGTTTTTTTTTACTTTTTATTTTTTATTTTTTGGGGAGGGGGCCGCGTGGCCCCCCTCCCGAGCCACTACTTGCCCCGGGGACCCCATCCCCGGGGCTCGCCCTCTCGTTGGGGACTGTGGGGGGTCCCCAATCCCCCACAGTCCCGCCGGCTCCCCGTGTCCTACGGGAGCCGGCATTGCTTTACACATGGGGAGCAGCTAACATGCTGCTCCCCATGTGGAAAAGCAATCGGCTTTGGATATTGGAAGAGAGAGCAGGTTTCCCTGCTCTCTCTTCCAATATCCAAAGCAGTTTGCAATGACAGGACGGGAGCCGCGAGGCTCCCGTCCTGTCATTGCAAACAGCAGTGTCCCGGGGGTAGGCACCCCGGGACACTGCAGGAGCCGGCCCTGGGGGGTGGTGGTCCCCAGGGCCATCAAGGGCTCCAGGAGGGGGGCCGCGCGGCCCCCCTCCCATTCAGTTCACAGCCCCGGGGAGGTGGTGGTCCCCGGGGCTCTGGGGGTCCGTAACGGACCCCCATATTTAAATGTTTAGTGCCCCGGGGAGGTGGCGGTCCCCGGGGCGTGTGGGGGGGCTGGAGCCCCCCCCACACAGGTTTTTTAATTAATAAAAAAAAGCCCCGGGAGGTGGTGGTCCCCGGGGCTGCGGGAGGGCTCAGAGCCCTCCCGCACCATTTTAAAAAAGCCCCGTGGGGTGGCGGTCCCCGGGGCTTGGGGGCCCTTTGAGGCCCCCCACACATTAAATTATCCCCCCACCATGCCCCCGGGACTTGGGCCACCCGGGGGCAAAATACAATCGAGCGCGGGAGACCGCGCTCGATTTTTTCCGGCAGGATTCGCGCACCCTGAGCGCATCCTGCCGATTTTTAAAAAAAAATATTTTTTTGCCCAGGGGGTCCTTGTGGGACCCCTGAGCAAACCTAGGGGGTCAGGGTGTTTCTACCCTGCCCCCTTTGTGCGCTTTGCGCACTTGTTTCTGTCCCTCGGTTCTACCGAGGGACAAAATGGCTGCCAACATTTCCTGAATCGGAATGTTGACAGCCAGCTGACAGCCAATTAACATGCAGCTCGTGATCGGGAGGGTACGCGGACCCTACTCGGCCATAGATATCACTATCTTTTTACTTTTGATTTTCTCAGCAACTACTGAACGGATTTACACCATTTAACAAAAAGGGTTCTTTCTGAACCAAGAACTACCTCTTTGCCAAATTTGGTGTAATTCCGTTCAGCAGTTCGGGCTGTAGCCGTGTCTAAAGTTTCCTATGGAAAATTGCATGGGGAAAACGCGTTTTGGGACCCCCTTTTTCTCGGCCCCCGCTTGACGAATCCCCCCGAGACTTTCAGGGTAGGAGCGGACCGGAGCGGGCCACAAAGTTTGAAAATTTTGCGAAGATACGTCAACCGGCAAGAGAGTTATTTCAAATAGAATGTCGCGGATTTCCTATGGATAATAGGTTGTAACTATAACTATCTACTGGCGACCGCCAGTAGATAATATATATATATATATATATATATATATATACTTATGAATATTTTTCCCTGCCTATTACCACTTTACTAAAGTGGTGATAGGTATGGGAAAAATACCAAACCTAATGTAATGTAATGTAATGGGGTTATTTATAGAGCGCAAGCTGCCACTCCGAAAGGAGCATCCTGGCGCTGGTTAGAGGTGAGAGGAGATTCCCATAGAGATTAAATGAGGGAGAGGCATAGTTCGTCTGTGGAGCTGAATATCCATGTTTTCAACAATTTCCTGAATTGAGTTTCATTATTTTGCAGTCTCAGATGAGTTGGCAACTTGTTCCATGCTTTGGTTCCCAGAACTGCTACTGTCTTTCCCCCTTTAGTTTTACACCTAAATATAGGTGGTTTGAGGAGGTTAGCTGACGAGGACCTGAGAGTTCTGCATGTAATATAAGGAGTAAATCTCTCCGAGAGATACTTGGGTCCTAACTTGAGCGAGGCTCTAAAAGTAATTAAAAGGATTTTAAAAAGTATTCTTTTGTGGAGTGGAAGCCAATGAAGAGCTTTCAACGCTGCCGATGCCGAGGACCTACGAGGCAGCTTTAGCACTAAACGCGCTGCCGCATGTTGGACTATTTGTAGTCTTTTCAAGATTGATTTTTTGTTCCTGCTAGGAGGCTGTTGCAATAATCCAAACGTGAGAGGATTAAAGCCACTGTCACTGATTTCCTAGCAGAGAGTGGTATTAAATCAAAGAATTTTTTCAGAGATTTAATAAGGCTGAAGCAGGTCCCTGCTACTGCCGTTACATGTGGATGAAAGGATAGAGCAGTGTCAAAATGCACTCCTAAATTTTTAGCTACCTTCACCATGTCAGGTGGCGGTGTCGTCCCCTCTGGCCACCACTCATGTGGCTGGAATAGGACATCTTTTCCTACTGGCAAAATCTCAGTTTTGTCAGTATTACATCTAAGGTGATTATCCTTCATCCACTGAATGACCTTGGATAGACAATGTTTAAAATTGAGTTCGGCATTTGTGGAATTATTGTCCAGCGAAAGAATCATTTGGGTATCATCTGCGTAGGAAGTAACTTTGATCCCAAAAGATGATACCAAAGAAATGAGTGGGGTCATGTAAATGTTGAACAGTAACGGGCTCAGCGACGAGCCCTGTGGTACTCCTGTTGTGATGTACCGTTCATCAGAAAGAAAGATCCCAGGGTCACTACTTGTCTACGATTGGTAAGAAAAGACTTTATCCACTGAAACACAGTACCTGAAATACCACAAGATTCCAGCCTTTGCATGAGGATGGAGTGTGAGATGGTATCAAAGGCGGCCGATAGATCGAGTAAGATCAGGACCGCCTTTTGTCCTTTATCAGCTAACATTTTTAAGGTGTCTGTTAATTCTAAGAGTGCCGATTCCGTGGAATGCTTTGGGCGAAAACCAGATTGTTGGGGATGAAGAATGTTAGCGGCCTCAATGAATTTAGTAAGTTCTTTATGAACTAACTTTTCAGTGATTTTACCCAATAATGGGAGTAAAGATATAGGCCAGAGATTTGAAAGCACCGAAGGATCAATGTTTTGCTTTTTTGTAAAGGTTTTACCAATGCCAACTTCCATTCGTCAGGCACTATGCCTGAACTTAATGAGGAGTTAACTATGTTGTTTATAATTGGGTTAACTATATCTATGATTTTATGGAGAATTCTAGGAGGGCAGGCATCTAAAGGAGAACCTGATTTGCATGCCATGATAACTTCACGGGTTTGTTCTATTGGTACTGATTCAAAAGTTCGTAAGGAAAAGGCAGTGGTGACAAAATCATGCTTTTGGGCAGCATCTAGGACAGGAGAGGTTCTAAAATCCTTTTGAATCTTTTGAATTTTGTCTTCAAAGAAGACTGAAATTTTATCACACAATTCTTGGGAGGGTGGAATCTCTTTTCTGTAGTGCTTTCGGGTTAGTAAAGGATTTTACAACCAGAAAGATGGCTTTTGGTCTTGGTTTGCTTCCTGAATTTTATTAGCGTAGTACTCTTTTTAGCTGATTTAATCTGAGCATGATAGAGTTTCCTACTAATTTTGAAAGCTAGTCTATCTCCTGTATCATAAGATCTTCTCCACTTACGCTCATATTGCTTACATTGGAGATGTGTTTGTGCCAGAGCGGACGAAAACCAAGGTGTTTTTGCGTTTTTGATTTAGTAATCTCGTCAAGTTTATCTAATGGCATAATTTCATTACTTGTAATAGTTAACCAAGTGTGAAAGAGATGTGAGTCAATTACAGTATTCCCTGTTAGTACAGGGAGATGAGCCTGGGCAATGTTTGCCAACCTAGGGTCTGCAGCTAATTGTGCCCATTTGCGCCTAGGCTGGGAGTGGACAGGTGTCTTCTCTTGTTGATTCCTAGGATGGAGTTTGAGTGACAGGGGGATAAAATAATGATCTGACCATATCTGTGGGATGGGGGTGCCTGCAGAGAGCACAGTAAAGCTAGAGCAGACTTCATCTAAAATGTGGCCCGCCCAGTGGGTTGGGGCCTCTACCAACTGGCACAGTTTGAATAATTCATTTATTTGAAGAAAGTTATCCACTCCTGGCTCAGTTCTGTTTTCCAGGTGGAGATTAAAATCTCCCAACAAGGTGAAATTAGCATATCTGAGAAGGAGGTGGCTTAGGGTATCACCTAATGATTCTATAAAGGCTGTGCTCGGACCCGGCGGCCGATAAATCAAAGCACCCGTAAAGGACAGAGAGGCATTGAGGGAGATGCAGAAGCCTAGGCTTTCAGCTCCCCTAAGTGTGTCCAGCTCAAAATTAGCACAATGCAAAGTATCACGAAGGATAATAGCCAGCCCCCCTCCTCTACCATCCATTCTATCTTTCCTATGGATAGTGTAGTTGGCCGGGAGTGCAATAGCAATGTCAGGGTTACACCAGTCTTTCAGCCATGTTTCGGTAATAAATACAAAATCTAGCTGTAGATCAATGATTAGATCTCTGACATCTTGACAGTGCTTGCTTAGGGATCTGGCATTTATTAAACCTCCTTTTAGATGGGTGATATGCATTTCCGTGATAGACCTAGGGCCATTATTTTTAAAGGGGAGTTCTAATCTGCAATATGCGCAGCTGACTACCCCCATTAAGTTATTTGGAGATATTGTGCATCTACAAGCTTGTTTAACATTAAGCTGAATTAAAGCCTCGGAAGTATATACTATAGGTGAGTACGGTTGGGCAGAATCTCCCGTCCTTGTCGCAATCTTGGCGCGGACGGGCTTGCCTTTGGCGCGCCGGCGGCGCGTCCGGCCCAGCATGGAACTAAATAGCTGGCCGGGCGCGGGAAATCACTGTGTTCTGCCTTCACCGCCGGAAGTCAGGCGGGCCAGGCAGAGGGGAGTGTCCGATTCCCTCCAATCAATCGGCAAAGCGCCGTGTCGGACCGGGGAATCGGAGACCGAGCTAACAGTGAGTACAATGTGCAAAATACAAAAGGAGATATTCTAAAAATGCTGTTTTAAAATACTTAAAATCCACATTCAAGTTAGCAAAGTTAAAAGCACAGAATAGCAGCTTAAGACTTAGAGTGCTCAAAAGGGCTGCTCACCCCTCATGCTCCACTGCGCGTCCGGCCCAGCATGGAGCTAAATAGCTGGCCGGGCGCGGGAAATCACTGTGTTCTGCCTTCACCGCCGGAAGTCAGGCGGGCCAGGCAGAGGGGAGTGTCCGATTCCCTCCAATCAATCGGCAAAGCGCCGTGTCGGACCGGGGAATCGGAGACCGAGCTAACAGTGAGTACAATGTGCAAAATACAAAAGGAGATATTCTAAAAATGCTGTTTTAAAATACTTAAAATTCACATTCAAGTTAGCAAAGTTAAAAGCACAGAATAGCAGCTTGAGACTTAGAGTGCTCAAAAGGGCTGCTCACCCCTCACGCTCCATTGCGCGTCCGGCCCAGCATGGAACTAAATAGCTGGCCGGGCGCGGGAAATCACTGTGTTCTGCCTTCACCACCGGAAGTCAGGCGGGCCAGGCAGAGGGGAGTGTCCGATTCCCTCCAATCAATCGGCAAAGCGCCGTGTCGGACCGGGGAATCGGAGACCGAGCTAACAGTGAGTACAATGTGCAAAATACAAAAGGAGATATTCTAAAAATGCTGTTTTAAAATACTTAAAATCCACATTCAAGTTAGCAAAGTTAAAAGCACAGAATAGCAGCTTAAGACTTAGAGTGCTCAAAAGGGCTGCTCACCCCTCACATTACATTACATTACATTACATCACAGGCCAAATGCGTGGCTATCCAGTGAAAAGTATTACAGACACCTGTTAGCAATTCTGCCCTTAAGTGGACTTCCCAAGTGAGTTACACGCCAGTGCATGTCGGTAGTTGAAGTACTGTAATGTATATTTTTCCCAAGTGGGTTTGTCATAGCCAAAAAAAATTACAAACAATGTCCATAATCCAGCAGTGGGTGAATTCCATGTTACCTTGCTGTCTCTGTTGAAAAAATCCAACCTGTTGTTCCATCCGTGACCAATTATAACAGTCAAAGCAGACCTGCTCCTTTGCGCAATGGTGCTGCCTCCACGGCTGGACTGGCCATAATATTCCACAGAAAAGGCTGCCCTCGAACGGAACCGCACACACAAACCCGGTTTGTCATTTTATTCCGGACTACAGCAGAGACAAACAACTTGCAGAGAATTCATTTTCATAGGCCTTACGCTTTTCAGACATCCCTGTCCTTGATCATAGGCCAAATGAGTGGCTATCCAGTGAAAACTATTGCAGACACCTGTTAGCAATTCTGCCCTTAAGTGGGCCTCCCAAGTGAGTTACACCTGGTTTGTGAGTGTGCTTCCGTTCGGGGGCAACCTTTTCTGTGGGATATTTATATCTATATTACCTACTGGCAGTCGCCAGTAGGTAGTTATAGGTGCAACCATGTTTCCATAGGAAAACCGTTTTTTTTGTTGCTAATAACTTTGGCACCGTTTGACAAATCTTCACGAAATGTTGAAAATTGGTGTGTCAGTTGATTTAGCTGCTCTGTTGAAAGTTTCATGGTGCTTCGTCATGCAGGGGCTGAGAAAAAGGGGGAGTCCTAAAACGCATTTTCCTCATGCAATTTCCCACAGAGATTTTAGACACGACTACAGCCCGAACCGCTGAACAGAACACTTAATTAGGCAGAAAGGTAGCTCTTGGTCCAGAAAGCGACCTTTTTGCGAATTGTTGTAACTCTGTTCAGTAGTTTCCGAGATATTAAAAGAAAGTCAAATTTGTATATCTAGGGATGCGGATCGTCCGAGCATCCGACAGTCCCCGTGGTGAAATCTGATTGGCTGCCAATACTTCAACCAAAAAGTATTGGCAGCCATCTTGGGACTCGGCTAGAACATTAGAAAAAAAGAAAAGGGGGCAGGGTAGGAATACCCTGACCACTAGCCAGGGCAAAAAAGCATTTTTTGCCATGAAATCGCAATGGAGTCACGAATCCACAGCAAAACTGTAAAAAAAAAAGCGCTGTCTCCTGCGATTGTTTTAAAAAAAGCCCCTGGGTGGGCCAGGTCCTGGGGGCATGCACCAACATTTAAAGAACTAAAGGAGGGGGTGCACGGGGCCCCCCTCCTAGGGCTATTTTTAGCCCTGGGGACCACCACCTCCCCGGGGATTTATTTAAATTTGGGAGGGGGGCCGTGCGGACCACCCTCCATTGAACTTATTGAGCCCCGGGGACCACCACGTCCCCAGAGCTTTTTAAAACTAGTGGAGGAGGGCTGTTCAGACCCCCCAGGGTCTTTAATATGCCCCCGGGGACAACCACCTCCCCGGACCGAAATAAATAGCAATGGGGGCCCCTTGGACTACCCCCTTGCCCAGGGGCCAACATTTTTTACAACTGGGAGGCAGGGCCCCCCTCCCTGGCCACATGTGGCCCCGGAGACCACCATATCCCCAAGGCCAGCCTGTGCATTCCAAAGAAAGGGAGCTGCGCCCCACCTCCTGGAGCCTTTAATGGCCTTGGGGACTGCCACCTCCCAGGGCCTGCTCCTGCTATATCCCAGGGTGCATAGCAGCTGCTTTTGATTGGAGGGCTCTAAGAGCTCCTGCCAAGTGAAAGCAAACACTAACTCCACTCCCAGCAAGCGGGTGCTGTCAAACTGCTCCAGCCTGCTTGGAGCAGAATTTTCATTATTACTGGGTGGAGTAGCAGAACTCCGCAAAGTGACCAAAAAACTCTACCACGCTATGCGGAGTTCTGCAAGTGGTGGAGTGTGTTTGGTCATGGCATTTGCGGTGATTTTCAGCGCCGGGGTTTGTTCGCTCTGTAAATTCAGCACAAACTGCACCATGTGCAGTGTTAGAGGGCTCTACTTCTTTTCTTGCCACTCAAGTAGATTTTCTACCCGAGCGGCAGCTTTCTCAACGCAAGCGGAAAGTTTCTCAACGCAAGCGGTCGCGACCATCCGTGACCGCCTGCGTTGAGAAATCTGACTGCCTGCATTCTGAAATCTTGCCGGGAGGTGGATTTTCCTCGTTTGCTCTCGCCAACTTGACATATCAGAACAACCACATGCGAGTTCACCGCCCAGGCCTATTTTTTATCTGTTTCCCTTCCCTGCATGCGTGAACAATGCAAGGGACTGCAGGGGCATTGAGGCTCCCCCCACGGTCCCGAACACTGCACATTGGGCACCCTGGGTGGGTTCCATGGCACGCATGAACAGGAGGCCAGGCCCTGGAGGATGGGGTCCCTGGGGCCAAAATCGGCCTGGGGAGAGGGGCCACGTGGCCCCCTCCCCTTTTTCCACAAAAAGGAAAAAAGAGGGAAGAAAACCAAACAGAAAAGGCAAAACAGAGGGCAGAAAAATGAGCAGAAAAGGCAAAACTGAGGGTGGAAAAATGAGCAGAAAAGGCAAAACAGAGGGCAGAAAAACGAGCAGAAGAGGCAAAACAGAGGGCAGAAAAATTAGCAGAAAAAGGCAAAACAGAGGTACCCGTTATAATTGTATATATGCTATTCTGTGCTGTTCTCATGGTTGAGATTTTGTCTGTATGAATCTGAATTTTCATGAAATGCTGCTGCGTTTTTTTCTATCTTTCTAAAAAATTCAGTGATTTGTCTTTTGTTACTTTCATGGATAATATTTTATGGTAAAGGTTTTATATGCATAATGTAACATTCTGTTTCATTTTGTGATTATTCTTGGAATTTTTAAGTGGACCTCATTTTGAGTTCCAAACCTTAATAAAGAATTGAACCGAATTGAATTGAATTGAATTGAATTGAATTGAGGGCAGAAAAACTAGCAGAAGAGGCGAAACAAAAGGCAGGAAAATGAACAGGGAAGGAAAACAGATGGCACAAAAATGAACCGAAAAGGCAAAACAGAGCAAGAAGAGGGTAAAACAGAGGGCACTCAGACCCTCACCCACCCACCCACAGACCCACTCAGAGACTCATGCACTCACTTACAGACCCACTGAGACACTCATACACCCACTGACAGACCCACTCAGACTCATGCACCCACTGACAGACCCACTCAGACACTCATGAACCCACTGACAGACCCACTCAGACACTCATGCACCCACTCACAGACCCACTCAGAGGCTCATGTACCCACTCACACACACACTCCGAGACTCACACACCCACTGACTGACCCTCTCAGAGACTCACACATCCACTCACAGACCCACTCATACACTCGTGCACTCACTCACAGACTGACTCACACACTCATGGAGGCACTCACAAACCCACTCAGACACTCTGACACACACTTACAGACCCACTCAGACACTCACTACCCACTCGGACACCCACTCAGACACTCACACACCGACTCACATACCAACTCAGACACTCCCACTCACACACCCAGTGAGACACTTATGCAACCACTCCCAGACCCACTCAGATACATGCACCCACTGACAGACCCATTCAGACTTTCTCACACCCACTCACAGACCCACTGAGACACGCATGCACTCACTCACACACTCACTCTAAAATGTTATAGGCTACAGTTAGGAGATAAAATTTATAAAACCCTAGAAATTCAGTGAAAAAAACAAAGGTTATAATTAGGCTCAGATTTCACTCGTACAAAACCAGTGAAATTCAGCAGTTATAGTTACCTGAGCTAACTATAACTTATGCCCCCACAATGCACTGCTTATGACCTCACAATTTACATCACTCATGACATGGTCAGTGATATCATTCATGACATCACTGATGATATCTCCGTTCCTCCACACACCCTACTACTACTACGAAACACCCGTCATCTGGGAGAGAGTTCTGAAAGGAGAGGCCAGTCCCTCAAAACACCCTACTATGCACACCCGTCATCCGAGAGAGAGTTCTGAAAGGAGAATGCAGTCCCTCCACACACCTTACTATGCACAACCGTCATCTGTAAGAGAGGTCTGAAAGGGGAAGCTAGTCACTCCAAACACCCTACTATGCACACCTGTCATCTGGGAGAGTGGTCTAAAAGGAGAGGGCAGTCCCTCCCCACAACCCTACTATGCACACCTGTCATCTGAAAGAGAGGTCTGAAAGGAAAGGCCAGTCCCTCTCCACATCCTACTACGCACACCCATCATTACAAAGAGAGGTCTCATCAGCCAGTCCCTCCCCACACCGTAGTCAGCACATCCATCATTTTGAGAGTAGTGACACCTCAAAAAAAGATTGCTGGTGACACGTCTTGATATCAGAGTTACAATAACTGAGCAAATAAACAATTTCTATTGAATATTTAACTGTGAAATACTCACACACATTTTACAAACACTTTGCAAACTGTGAACTCTATTCTGTTTTGTTACAATAAAAAAAATCAAAATAAAAGCTGCACAGAACATATATTATAAAGTCATTCTACCATACATACACTCACAAAAATAAGTAATTTAGTTTTTTTTTAAAACCTAAAAATTGACTGTAAAAAACAAAGGTTAAAGTAATGCTATAGTTAGGTGTAATAAAACGATCTATTTTTGTTTAAACCAAAGGTTAAATAATGTTATAGTTAGGTGAATTTGTCAGTATGAACATTAACATTTTGACCATAAAAAGTTCCCACAGAAATTCACTAGTTATAGTTACGAGCACTAACTATAACTTGTGTCCTGCCAGCACTGTATATGACCTCACATATGACATCAATCATGGCATGTTTGATGACATCATTTATCACATCTCTGATGACATCTCAGTTCCTCCACACACCCTACTACTACTACGAACACCCATCATCTGGGAGAGAGCTCTGAAAGGAGAGGCCAGTCCCTCAAAACACCCTACTACACACACCCGTCATCCGAGAGAGAGTTCTGAAAGGAGAAGGCAGTCCCTCCAAACACCTTACAATGCACAACCGTCATCTGTAAGAGAGGTCTCAAAAGGGAGGCTAGTCCCTCCACACACCCTACAATGCACACGTGTCATCTGTGAGAGTGGTCTAAAAGGAGAGGGCAGTCCCTCCCCACACCCTACTATGCACACCTGTCATCTGAAAGAGAGGTCTGAATTTTAAGGCCAGTCCGTCTCCACATCCTACTACGCACACTCATAATTACAAAGAGAGGTCTCATCAGCCAGTTCCACCCCACACCGTAGTCTGCACATCCGTCATTGTGAGAGTAGTGACACCTCAAAAAAAGATTGCTGGTGACACGTCTTGATATCAGAGTTACAACAACTGAGCAAATAAACAATTTCTATTGAATAGTTATCTGTGAAATACTCACACATTTTACAAAGACTTTGCAAACTGTGAACTCTATTCTGTTTTGTTACTATAAAAAAAATCAAAATAAAAGCTGCACAGAACATATATTATAAAGTCATTCTCCCATACACACACTCACAAAAATAATTAATTTACTTTTTTTTTTTTAAACCTAGAAATTGAATGAAAAAACCAAAGGTTAAAGTAATGCTATAGTTAGGTGTAATAAAAAGATCTATTTTCATTTAAACCAAAAAAACAAAGGATAAAGTAATGTTATAGTTGAGTGAATTTGTCAGTATGAACATTAACATTTTGACCGAAAAAAAGTCCCCACAGAAATTCACTAGTTATATTTACGAACGCTAACTATAACTTGTGCCCCGCAATGCACTGTATATGACCTCACATATGACATCAATCATGGCATGTTCGATGACATCATTTATCACATCACTGATGACATCTCAAATGACATCATTGATGACATCGCTGATGACATCCATGATGACATCATCCAAGCTTCGTTTCCCCACGTATTGCTGTATAAATTGCTATTGCAGTACACGCAGCATAGTTCACATAAACAATCAACCACAGATATATGGGAAACCGTCATTGAGCATGGTGTTAAATCTGTATACAACTGTTCAGAAAAGCCAAAATAGTGAATGCCAATTCCAAAACAAATGCCCTACCACGGACAGCTTTTATCTGTATCGAACCCCTGACATACACCCAGCCTACATTAAGAAACAAAGTTGATATCAGTAGAGAACTGATTACTGTAAACAGTGCTTACTCTAAAGAGAGATTTTACTATATACCACACTGTTTGCAAACACAGAAATGTTCGTAAGAAATACATCACAGACTATTAAAAATATCTACTCAGGACAGTGCACACCCTATGCAACAGCTGTCAAAAAGATAGTATTCACTAAAAATGACCAAGATCTGAAGGTGCTAAACATTCTACTACCTGCACCGTTCATACTATGGTGAAAGCTTTACAGATAGCCCATCTTCTGAAGCAAAAAAAGCACATGTACATAGGTTAGTACATGGTGCACACAGTCTTCTATGTTAAGTAGAACTTGTCATGCTTCCGAGGCGATTCTCTCCACTATCTAAAGGATGCTTACAATACTTACCATGTAGTACATAGAATCTTTGCCCTGCTGTAAACTTTTTGTGCAGTACCAAAATGCTTATGTGGAACACAATGAACAAAAGATTACTGTCACCTGTACACAGTTACTCTTGAATACAAAGATTTATAACGTGTTATAATGGTGCATTAAGAGGACTTGCATTTTCTAAATACCTACACCCATTAGCTGGACCCAAACTGTACAGAATTAAGTGAGAAAGTCTAAAATGTAAACTATAAAACAAACAAGCACACTCATTGGATGATGTCATCAGCAATGTCGTCAGTGATGCCATCAATGATGTCATTTGAGATGTCATCGGTGGAGCGATAAATGATGTCATAGAATATGTCATGAGTGATGTCATATGTGAGGTTATCAGCAGTGCATGACAGGGGAACAAGTTATAGCTAGCGCTGCTAACTACAACTGGTGAATTTCTGTGTTTTTTATAGTTCAAAACGTTAATGCTCACACTGACAAATTCACCTAACTATAACTTTACTTTGACTTTGTTTTTTAGTGAATATATACATATATATATATATCTACACATATATATGTATATATCTATATCTACACATATATATTTAGATAGATAGATAGATAGAGCGAGCGAGCGAGCGAGAGAGAGGTTTAGCGGTGAGTATGGGTATAGGGTGATAAGGATTGTTTTAGGGTTTAGGATGGGTAAGAGTATTAGGCTGTAAGGGTGTTTTTAGGGTTAAGGGGTTGGTAGGAGTACAGGGTGGTAAGGGTATTTTAGGGTTTAGGGGTAGGTAAGGGCATAGGGCTGTAAAGGATTTTTATAGGGCTTAGCGGTGGGAAGGGGTATAGGGTGGTATGGGTATTTTTAGTGTTTAGGGGTGGGGAGGGGCATGGGGTGGTAAGGGTATTTTTAGGGTTTAGGGGTGGGTAAGGGTATATGGTTATAAGGGTATTTTATGGTTAAGGGTTTGGTAGAGTTATAGAGTGGTAATGGTATTTTAGGGATAGGTAAGGGCATAGGGTAATAAGGATTTTTGGGCTTAGAGGTGGGCAGGGGTATACGGTGGTAAGGGTATTTTATGGTTCAGGGGTGGGTAACGGTATTGGGTTGTATGGGTGTTTTTAGGGTTTAGAGGTTGTAGGGGTATAGGGTGGTAAGGGTATTTTTAGGGTTTAGGGGTGGGTAGAAGCATGGGGTGGTATGGGTATTTTTAGGGTTTAGGGGTGGGTAAGGGTATTGGATTGTAAGGATGTTTTAGGGTTTAGGGGTGGGTAAGGGTATTGGGTGATAAGGGTATTTTTAGGGGGTAGAGGTGGGTAGGGGCATAGGATGGTAAAAGTATTTTTTAGGGTTTAGTAGTGGGTAGGGTCATAGGGTGATAAGAGTAACTGATATTGGGAGTTTTGGGGTTCCCCTGAATATAACTAAAAATGCAATTAATGTATTTAATTGGGGGGTTTGGTGGGTCTCCCCCAAAAAGATGAAAAATTCTAAATATATATATATATATATGTATATATATATATATATCTGTCTCACAGCATGCTGCACTATATATATATATATATAAAAGACTTTGTTCCTTTCTATCTCGGCGTGGATGGCACTGTGCTAATCCTACCCTTAAAGACTTTGATAGAAAAGCAGACATTTGAGGTGAGCAAATTTAGAGTGTCGCTGGTGTTGAGAGTGCTCTTTACTGGAGCTGCTTTCCACCTAAACTTGAGAACTACCCCGAGTTCTCTGCGTCCTTTTTTTGCATAATTTATGCGTCACTCTATGCCTGAAAGGGTTTTGCTTTGACTTATACTGGGTGCTCCCTTCTGTTTGGACAAAGCTATACCTCTCTGAAAAGCTCTAATGAGAGCAAAACACGTGTCAGGGGTTGTTTTTATTCATTTCAGGTTGGCTTGGATGGTATTTTATCCAGCCAAAGCTGTAATACTGTGCCTGGAGTGGTAAAAGGCTTTGGCCATTTTACAGCTCGGCATGGATAGCACTGTGCTAATCCTATGCTTAAAGACTTTGCTGTAGAAATGGCAAAAGACTTTGTCCCTTTCTATCTTGGAGTGGATGGCACTGTGCTAATCCTACGCTTAAAGACTTTGATAGAAAAACAGACATTTGAGGTGAGCAAATTTAGAGTGTCGCTGGTGTTGAGAGTGCTCTCTACTGGAGCTGCTTTCCACCTAAACTTGAGAACTACCCCGAGTTCTCTGCATCTTTTTGTTGCATAATTTATGCATCACTCTATGCCTGAAAGGGTTTTGCTTTGATATATATATATATATATATATATATATATATATATATATATATATATATATATATATATATATAATTATATATGTATATAATTATATATATATATATATATATATATATATATATATATATATATATGTATATATATATATATATATATATATATATATATATATATATATATATATATATATATATATCAAACAAGAGTTGCCCCAACGTTTGAGAGCGCACTCAAGAACCAGGCGAATGCCGCTATTTTGAAGCAGTATCCTTTATTTCGGCAACCGGCACACTGGAGGGCTTTACAAATGTTTAAATTGAGTAAAATGCCAAGAAGAGAGGACTTGAATTTTCACTCTTTCTGCCCTAGGTGACATGCTGATGCCCGTGAACAAGAAGCAGGAGCGTCGAAACGCGTAGGGCTTTGAACTATTCAGGACACCCTGTGCCGGTTGCCGAAATAAAGGATACTGCTTCAAAATAGCGGCATTCGCCTGGTTCTTGAGTGCACTCTCAAACGTTGGGGCAACCTTGTTTGCTATATATATATATATTCACTGAAAAAACCATAGGTTTCAGACACGTTATAGTTAGAAATTAGCATTTAAAAAACCTTTGAAATTCACTGAAAAAACCATAGGTTTTAGGGACAGTTATAGTTAGTTGGACATTTCACTCGTACAAAACCCGTGAAATTCCCCTGTTATAGTTAGTTCAGCTAACTATAACTCGCGCCCCCGCAATGCACTGCTGATGACGTCACATATTACATCACTCATGACATGGTCAGTGACATCACTGATGACATCACTGATGACATCTCAAATGACATCACTGATGACATCATCCAGTGACTGTGTTTTTCTGTAAAGTTTAAATATTTTTAATATATATAGGAAAAGACGTATTGAAGAATGAGTGGGTGTGTAAGTGTCTGTATGGATGATTTAGTAGGTGCGTGACTGACTCTATAAGTGAGTGATTTAACGTATCTTACTGAATGCATGGGTTAGTGACTAAACTGGGGGAATGTCTGTATCCGTCTGTCTGTTGCTGTGTAAGTGGCTGCATGTGTTTGTGAATAGCTACATGAGTGTCTATATGAGTTATTGAATGGTTCTCTGAGTATCTGTATGGGTGCCTCAGTGTTTGTGTGGGAGGGGTGTGTGCGACTCTGTGCATAGATGTGTGAGTGGGTGATTCACTGGGTGGATGGTTTCAAGAGTGCATCTGTGATAGACTGTATGGGTGGGTAAGTGTGTGTAAGAGTGTGTTAGTGAGTGAATATATGTCCCAGTGGTACATGTGTGAGTAACTACATATGTGAAAGGCAGTATATATGAGTGTTTTCGAGTATATAAATAGCTATAAGCGAGAGTGAGTGATTGTGATAGTGGCTGTATGGATGAGTGTGTGCTTGTATCAGTGATTGTATAAGAGCGTAACAATGTGGTAGTATTTGTATGATTAAGTGAGCTGGTGTGTGTATAACTGTATAGGTGAGTAAATGGCAGTGTGTTTAATTATTTGCATGACTGACTAGGTGTGTGAGTACCTCTATGGATGAGTGGCGGTGTTTGAGTGTCTATATAGGAGTAAGAGTGCATATGATAGTCCTGTACTGAGTGACCATAAGTATGAGTGACTGTACGGGTGAGTGAGTGGATGTGTGTGTGTAGACCTAAGAATCAGTGAGTGGGTATGTAGTTATTGGTGTTGGAGTGTCTATGGTTTTGCGAATGGCAGTCTGTAATTTAGATTGGGTATATCAAAGGTTATATTAGGGTGTGAGGAGGTGCATCAGATTATCACGTGGATGATGTCATCAGTGATGTCATTTGAGATGTCATCAGTGATGTCATCAGTGATGTCACTGACCATGTCATGAGTGATGTAATATGTGACGTCATCAGCAGTGCATTGCGGGGCGCGAGTTATAGTTAGCTGAACTAACTATAACAGGGGAATTTCACGGGTTTTGTACGAGTGAAATGTCCAACTAACTATAACTGTCCCTAAAACCTATGGTTTTTCAGTGAATTTCAAAGGTTTTTTAAATGCTAATTTCTAACTATAACGTGTCTGAAACCTATGGTTTTTTCAGTGAATTTCAAAGGTTTTTAAATGCTAATTTCTAACTATAACGCCCTAAAACCTATGGTTTTTTCAGTGAATTTCAAAGGTTTTGTAAATGACAATTTTTAAATGTATTAATTGTTATATTTATTTTTTGATACTGATTTACTACATTTTTTAAAACTATTTATTTTTATATATTTTATTTATTAAATTACATTGTAATTACATTATACATTACATTACAAAATATACTTTCTCAGAATGAATTACTTTAGTTTAAATAGTTTGCAAATAGGCAATAGAGTTTTAAGTACAGTAGTTACAGTTGTTGCAATGGGCAACACAATTTCAAACACAATGCAACATTGAGCTCTATGTGAATTTCTAGTTAAATGCAATTAGTTACTTTATGGATTACTTTTCTAACCACAGGACTGGATCCTAGATTCAGTCCTGGGACATCTCCTGTAAACAGTTGAGTAAAAGCGTTTTGGTTACAGTAGTGATTTTTAAGGAATATTATTGTATTTTAAAAGTTGACACTTAGAAACTTTTTCACATAGAATCACCAATGTTATCCTATGGGAGGAAATTCACTTAGCAGGTAAGTAGTGTTATCGTTACTTTTTCTTACTCAGTGTTGGATCCTGGATCCAGCACTGGTGCATCTCCTGTAAACAGTTGAAAGAATGCGTTTAAGTCATACAGGCGATTTTTAAGGAATATTTGTAATTTGTGAAAATCGACACTTTGAAACTTTTCTGCTGAAAACCAGACAATGGATTCCTATGGAAGGAAATGTAAGTTACTGGTAAGTACGGTTAGAATTACTTTTCAGGGTCAGTGCTGGGCTAAAAGATGCAGCACTGGGTTCTCTCCTGATAACAGGTGAGGAAATTAGAATTCGTACTTTGGTTGATTTTAGAGGAATATTATAAAGTTCCAAAACTCCACACTTAGAAGAATTTCCAAGTGAAACCAGTCAATGTTAGCCTATGAAGGAAATTCAAGTTACCGGTAAGTACGGTTAAAATTACTTTTCAGGACCAGTACTGGGCTGAAAGATGCAGCACTGAGGTCTCTCCTGATAACAGGTGAGTAAATCAGAATTCGGATTTCGGCTGATTTTAGAGGAATATTTGTATGTTTCAAAAATCAACACTTAGAAACTTTTTCAGCAAAAAGCAGGCAATGATATCCTATGGAAGGAAATTCAAGTTACTGGTAAGTACAGTTAAAATTACTTTTGAGGATCAGTACTGGGCTGAAAGATGCAGCACTGAGGTCTCTCCTGATAACAGGTGAGTAAATCGGAATTCGTATTTCGGCTGATTTTAGAGGAATATTTTAAAGTTCCAAAACTCCACATTTAGAAGAATTTCCAAGTGAAACCAGTCAATGTTAGCCTATGGAAGGAAATTCAAGTTACTGGTAAGTACGGTTAAAATTACTTTTCAGGACCAGTACTGGGCTGAAAGATGCAGCACTGAGGTCTCTCCTGATAACAGGTGAGTAAATCGGAATTCGTATTTCGGCTGATTTTAGAGGAATATTTTAAAGTTCCAAAACTCCACACTTAGAAGAATCTCCAAGTGAAACCAGTCAATGTTAGCCTATGGAAGGAAATTCAAGTTACTGGTAAGTACGGTTAAATTTACTTTTCAGGACCAGTACTGGGCTGAAAGATACAGCACTGAGGTCTCTCCTGATAACAGGTGAGTAAATCGGAATTCGTATTTCGGCTGATTTTAGAGGAATATTTGCACAATGGTGAAGGGAGGGGCGGGGCCTGAGGTGACATCTGTGCAAACGCGCCCCGTGGCGCGTTTTAAGTTGGGGGATTAAGTCCCCTTGAATCATGAGGGTCCCTAGGGGCCAACTAGCCCACCAGGAACCTCCAGTATGCGCCAGGGGCTGCGTTGCAGAGACATGTAGAGGCCACACCCCTTTTACACCTCTCTGCAACGCAGCTCTGTGGCGCTTTCTGGATGTACCTGTTGGGCTAGTTGGCCCCCAGGGACCCTCAGGATTGAAGGGGATTTAAATCCCCATCTTAAAACGCGCCACGGGGCCTGTTTGCACACATGTCACCTGAAGCCCCGCCCCTCCCTTCACCACTGTGCAAACACGCCCCTGGCATGTTTTAAGTCGGGGGATTAACTCCCCTTGAATCCTGAGGGTCCCTGGGGTGCAACTAGCCCACCAGCTACCTCCATTAAGCGCCACAGAGCTGCGTTGCAGAGAGGTGTAAAAGGGCGTGGCCTCTGTACACCTCTTTGCAAGGCAGCCCCTGGCGCATACTGGAGGTTCCTGGTGGGCTAGTTGGCCCCAGGGACCCCAGTATTGAAGGGGAATTACTTCCCATCTGCAAACGCGCCAGGGCGCGTTTGCAGAGTGGTGAAGGAAGGGGCGGGGCCTGCGGGCCCGATCGTTTTTTTGTTTTTTTTTCCTGAAGGGGGCTGTGTGGCCCCCTTCCTTTTCCTATTTTTGGGCCCTGGGGACCCCATGCCCCAGGGCCTTACCTCCTTTTTTTTTTTTTTTAATTAAACGGGAAGGGGGCCGCGTGGCTCCCCTCCCGTGGCAGACTCCTGCCCCGGGGACCCCATCCCCAGGGGCATGGCCACACTTTAAATTAATTTTTAAGGAGGGGGCTGCGTGGCCCCCTCCTCAGGCCTCCTTTGCCCCGGGGACCCCATCCCCCGGGGCAGGCCTTCTACAAAATTATTTCTGGGGAGGGGGGCCGCGTGGCCCCCCTCCCGGGCCACTTATGGCCCCGGGGACCCCATCCCCCATTGGCCTGGCCTCTTGTTGGGGACTGTGGGGGGGTCCCCAAACCCCCCACAGTCCCGCCGGCTCCCCGTGTCCTAAGGGAGCCAGCATTGCTTTTCCACATGGGGAGCAGCTAACATGCTGCTCCCCATGTGGAAAAGCAATTGTCTTTGGATATTGGAAGCGAGAGCAGGTTTCCCTGCTCTCTCTTCCAATATCCAAAGCAGTTTGCAATGACAGGACGGGAGCCGGCGAGGCTCCGTCCTGTCATTACAAACAGCAGTGTCCCGGGGGTAGGCACCCCGGGACACTGCAGGAGCCGGCCCCTGGGGGTGGCGGTCCCCAGGGCCACCACAGGCTCCAGGAGGGGGCCGCGCGGCCCCACTCCCCACATCAGCACAGCCCGGGGAGGTGGTGGTCCCCGGGGCTTCGGAGTCCAAAACGGACCCCCATTTTAAATGTGTTAGTGCCCCGGGGAGGTGGCGGTCCCCGGGGCATGTGGGGGGGCTCGAGCCCCCCCACACAGGAAATTTTTCTTAAAAAAAAAAAGAGAAGCCCCGGGAGGTGGTGGTCCCCGGGGCTGCGGGAAGGCCGAGTGCCCTCCCGCACCATTTTAAAATGAAAGCCCCGGGGGTGGCGGTCCCCGGGGCTTGGGGGCCCTTGAGGCCCCCCATACATAAATTAACCCCCCACCATGCCCCGGGACTTGGGCCACCCGGGGGCAAATACTGTCGAGCGCGGGAGACCGCCCTTCGATTTTTCGGCAGGATCCGCGCACCCTGAGCGCATCCTGCCGATTTAAAAAAAATGCTTTTTCTGCCTAGGGGGTCCTTGTGGGACCCCTGAGCAGACCTAGGGGGTCAGGGTGTTTCTACCCTGCCCCCTTTGTGCGTTTTGCGCACTTTTTTTACTGCTTTCTTGTTCCTCGGTTCTACCGAGGAACAAGATGGCTGCCAACACTTCCTGGTTTGGAGTGTTGACAGCCAATTAGCAGACAGCTCGTGATCGGGAGGGTGCGCGAATCCGTCGCGGCCATAGATATATATGTACTTTTACTTTTGATTTTCTCAGCAACTACTGAACGGATTTACACCATTTAACAAAAAGGGTTCTTTCTGAACCAAGAACTACCTCTTTGCCAAATTTGGTGTAATTCCGTTCAGCAGTTCAGGCTGTAGCCGTGTCTAAAGTTTCCTATGGGAAATTGATTTTTGACTCTTATTTTTTTAATTTCTCCGCAACTACTGTACGGATTTACACCATTTAACAAAAGGGTTCTTTCTGAACCAAGAACTACCTCTTTGCCAAATTTGGTGTAATTCCGTTCAGCAGTTCGGGCTGTAGCCGTGTCTAAAGTTTCCTATGGGAAAATGAATGGGGAAAACACGTTTTGGGACCCCCCTTTTTCTCGGCCCCCGCTTGACGAATCACCCTGAGACTTTCAGGGTAGGAGCGGACCGGAGCGGGCCATAAAGTTTGAAAATTTCGCGAAGATTCGTCAACCGACGCAAGAGTTATTTCAAATAGAATGTCGCGGATTTCCTATGGAAAATAGGTCCTAACTATAACTATCTACTGGCGACCGCCAGTAGATAATATATATATATATATATCACCGGGCTTCGCCCAAAGAACATTCACTCCTAGATAGACGAAAGCAGACCCAATAAGGTGCAATATAGATTTATTGTGTTTAAACGCCCTGCACCACCGCCATTACGCGTTTTGGCATCAACGATGCCTTGATCACATGACGCGCTGTTGTGGTGCTTCCACTCATTTAAAGTGCTAGTGCATAGAAGTTTTTCATAGACATAGACAAACAGTTAAAATGTAACCATGACATCGTAGAATTTTAAAAAAACAATGTATCACTGCATGACAATGAATGGGAAAAGTTTCCCAAACTCCAAACAAATCATCTCATAAATATTCATAAATATATAAATAAATAAATATTTAAAAGGCATAGCATTATTAAGATTGATTTAAAATATGCTAAGAACGGGCTGCCACCAATATTATAAAAGACTTAAAAGAAAACATTATTACATTTTCTAAAATAATTTCATAAATAGTTTCATAAACCCGTTTGCCCAAAAGTGAGTATGTACAGTTTAAATACCGCACTGAATCCCACTGTAAAAAGATGTTTGAGATGTTTAAATCATATCAGTGAATAAAGCATATCCTGCCCAAGTGGGCATTGTTCGTGACCTATGTCTAATTCAAAACTATTAAATGTGCATACTGAACAAGAAAACTGTCCCCTAGTTCCATCACAGCCGTGATATAAAACATGGTTGACAAGTGAAATATTACCAATTAGTGAAAGCTAAAAACAATTAAAGAGGCAGCAGGTAAAAACCAACTAGATGTTAAAATTGGGTAAATGCATAAAATCAACAATAGTTACCGGCAAAATCATACATAATCATTATAAGCAAGTAAAGAAATCCTCACTGGAATTTAAACCATTTGGAGTTTTACTGTCTAACTCCAAAATATAGCGAGTTTCCAATCTCCTCAACATTGTCTCATGGTTGCCTCCTCGTCTAAGGGGTAGTACAGTATCAATAACAAAATATTTGAAATCCTCCAAATTGTTATTATGTGAGGCTCTGAAATGTCTGGCCACCGGATAGGTATCATCGTTGTTGATGATGGCCCTAATGTGCTGGAGTATTCGTTTGTGGACCTGCAGCTTGGTACTACCCACATACTGCAGGCCACATGAACACTCCAGCACATATACTGCATATTCTGTTTTGCAGTTGAGTTTTTTGTTTATGGATACAGGCTTTGGTTTGAATGGAGTTGTATAGGATGATTTGCTTGTCCCATATTTACAAGCCTTGCATGTAGCGCATTTGATAAAACCATTCCTAGTGCTTAACCATGTGGCAGTAGATTTAATCTCAGGGCTGCTTTTTACAAGTGAATTACTCATAGATCGGGCTCTTCTGAACGTGATTTTAGGGCTGTTGGTAATTCGACCCTCTAAGACTGAATCACTCTGTACTAAGTCCCAATTTCTATTGACAATTCTACGTAAAGCTTTGTGTTGTCGGTTGTATGTCAAAAGGAGACGCGCTGATTGCGACCTCTGTTCCTGACTACCAATCCTAGGAGTGGGCCTGGCTATTAATGTTTCAGATCTTTCTTTTTTGTTTGTCTTTTCTATAGCCACCCTAATGACATCACTGGAGTAACCCCTGGCCAGGAATCTTTTTCTACTTTCATCCTGCGCTTGAGCATATTCCATTTCTGTACTGCAAATCCTACGTATTCTCAGCATCTCCCCATAGGGGATGCTGTGAATTAAATGTTGAGGATGATGGCTGGACGCATGGAGGATTGTGTTCCCCGCAGTCGGTTTTCTATGAAGCTTTGTTTCAAGATTATTGTTGACCACAAACACTTCTACATCCAGAAAGATAACAGATTCCTTACTCATTTGAGCTGAGAATTGTAAATTCAAATTATTCATGTTGATCTGTTCTATGAACTGTCGGGCATCCTGTTCTCTGCCTCTCCAAATCATGAACAGATCATCTATGTACCTGTACCAGCAGAGTACATGTCCAGAGAAAGTTTCACCATGCGCCGCCATGAGCACCTGTTTCTCCCAAAACCCCATATGCAAACAGGCATAGCTTGGAGAGAAACAGGCCCCCATGGCAACTCCTCTGATCTGCTGAAAGACCTGATTCTGGAAAAGAAAGAAATTGTTTTCTAGGCAGGTTAAAATCATAGTGATCAGCATCTTGTTATGCATATAAAGGTACATCGGTTTGGTGTTTAAGAAATATTCCACAGCTCTCACTCCATCCTTATTATGGATGCTGGTATAGAGTGACTTCACATCAAGGGAGATAAGTATACAATCTACATCCCATTTTACATCTTGTATCTTTCTCAGGAAATCACCAGTGTCCTGGACGTATGACGGGAGTCTCCTCACATGTTCCTGCAAAAAATAGTCAATGTATCTGGAGGTATTTTCCATAATACTGCCACACGCTGATATGATCGGCCTACCAGGGGGTTTACTCATGTCCTTGTGGATCTTGGGAATGAAATATATTGCGGGAATCACAGGATGCTCAGTCTTTAAAAAATTGAATTCCTCAATACTGAGTAATCCTGCCGTTTTCCATGCACGCAATTTGATATAAAAATTATTCCAAGCATCTTTGACCGTTATCATGGAACTCCTATGATAACAGTCCCTGTCATTGAGCTGACTGAGGGCTTCTTCCATGTATAGGTTTCGTGGCCACAATACCACATTGCCCCCTTTGTCTGACTGACGGATGATGATATTCTGATCAGTCTGTAGTTTCTTCATAAGCTGAAAGTATAAGTTGTCTTGTTTGTTATACTTTTTCGAGCACGTGTGGTGGATAGATACAATTTCTTCAACTCTGTGGTGACCTTTTCATTGTATATATCCAGATTATCACGTATCATCACAGGACAAAATTTGGATTTGGGTCTGAAATGGGTGTGTATTGTTCTGCTGAGTTCGAATTCCTCAGGGTCAGTTTCACTTTGGACTGACCTATTCTCATCCTGCAATTGCTGAAGATTTTGCAAAAGTTCGACATCCCCTGCTGTAAGCCCCGGAGGACTACCACTGCTGTCGGTAGTTGTTTCAGCAGTTTTTTGATTTTGTGTTTTCTGCAGAAGATGATATTTTTGAAGTTTTAGTTTACGC
The DNA here is from genome assembly GCA_963921515.1 of Calotriton arnoldi. Taxonomy (NCBI): domain Eukaryota; kingdom Metazoa; phylum Chordata; class Amphibia; order Caudata; family Salamandridae; genus Calotriton; species Calotriton arnoldi. Next base: position 1,784,979 of record CAWUFW010003238.1, read on the forward strand.
ACAAACTTGTACATATCTGTGCGTGTTTGGGCATAGTCAAAGTCACATGCTGGGCTAAATGAAAGTCCGAGGGCTAAGATTTCTATTTCTTCTTTTTTCAAAATCATGTCTGACAAGTTGATCACAGTGTTTGGATCTGTGACATGCATATTCTGTCCCATTACCGCTTCCATTTGCTGTTTCTTGTTTTTCTGTTTTTCGGCTTTGTGCTGGCGGCCTCGCTGACGTCTTGCCCGATGTTTTTGGTTTTGTCTTTGACGCTGTTCACATTGTGCGGTCGAGGTCTTAATGTTAGTTTTCTGTCCTGCCGCAGGTAATCCAGTTCCTGGGCCAGTGTGGGTTTTGGAAACCCCAACCCCCTGCTTGTTTGTTCATTCTCTGCCTCACTCTCCACCGCAGAGCTCAAATCCGACGTCGATGACGATGCTGGCAGACCACCACTCGCGCTATGCTGTGCTACCGCAAGAGAATCAGGTTTGGCTGCTGCTTTTATTGCGTCGTATTTTTTAGCAAAGGTGAACACGCGCCCCTGCTCGTAGTCCACCTTATCTCTTTGAAACTTAAAAGTTTTTCGTTTTTATAGTTTCCTCCTCCTTCTGCAAACGATTCATCATTCCTTCTCGGTATTGTTGAATCACAGCTGTCACTTCCAGTTTATCGATTTGTTCATTCAAATCATCAATTTAGCCTGCAATGTTACTCGATCACTCTCTGCATATTTTACCAGAATCAGGACTAGCCGTCGGGACGATTCTAAATTACACTCTGCCCACTCGGCAAGCATGTTGGGGTCCGGGTTCTCGTAGCTGGGTGACACCATTATTCTTAAGCCCCTGGGAATTCTTCCTACTTCTAAGTACCTAGTCAGGGATTTCGCTTCCCACCATTTTGCCTGTTCGGATTTCATGCATTTCTCCAATCTTTTAAAAAGTTCCTTAATGTTGGAATTCTCCGATTGTGAGGCGCTCACCTGTGCTCCCACAAATGTCTCCCCACTGGGAGAATCATTGAACATCTCACTGGCTGCCGCCTCTCGATTTCGCAGCGCGTCGGCGGACCTGGTGCAGATGCGAAAAGTATATCAATTACAATACTCAGAGGTCGGCGCTTTAGAATAAATGTCCGCGTCTACACTCTGACACACTCCTTCACCAGACTCTTGGCGGGTCCTTACCATTTTGCAGTGATTGGCCTCGCTCGTGTCCTCCGACCCGAGCTCCGTCTTTCACAACAATGGTACAACTTTTCCGCTGTCTGGAGGCTTCCACAGCTGCTCTTTTTTCAGAGGTACTGGTAATCTCCGTATGCATCGGAAACAATTGCTTCTTGCCGCACGGCCCGTTGCTGAAGGAGGGGTCTGCTGTTACCGAGGAAGCTGGCTCAGTAAAATATCACCGGACTTCGCCCAAACAACATCCTCTCCTGGATAGACAAAAGCAGACCCAATAGGGTGCAATGTAGATTTATTGTGTTTAAACGCCCTGCACCACCGCCATTACGCGTTTCGGCATCAACGATGCCTTGATCACATCGCGCTGTTGTGGTGCTTCCACTCATATATATCCACTTTGCTCGTTGCTCCTTCTGGAATTCCCAGACCCGTGGGAGGTGGCGCGCATGCCGGCAGAGCATACCGGCTGTAAATCAATCCAGAAAGTTCAGTAGGCGCGTACTCAGAACAGCAAAATCCACACCACGATATGAGCAGGAAACTGTTTTATTCACATAACGCATTTTGGCTGCCAAGCAGCCTTGGTCACATGTGAAATCCCCACCACAAGGGTGCCTTAAAAATGCATGATAAACATAGAGAAAGGGCAACAGTGAGGATCTAACAGTTCGGCCATATTGGAATGGTGAAAAACCAATGTCAGAACAGGTATTAAGTTAACATGGTGCATCCTAAACATGCTACTTAGTGCAAATTGAGTGCAAATTGGAAATCCAAATGCAGTTAACACATATGACTATAATGACTGGACATCATTGACACGTGGCACAGTGGTACTGACATGTAACGGCATAGTGCCTATATAGTGTTGTGTGGTTGAATAAAGACCACCTAAAGGGATTGGCCAGTCCAGACAGTTGCCACTGATAAGCATAACCTGGTGCTAGACAGCAAGGGGCCCATTATGATATCGGGCGGATCACCACCGCCGAGCCGGCGGTGGTGATCCGCCCGCCAGATGCTCCCGTTTCACCCCCGCCATATTAGTATGGCGAGGGGCATCGCGGCGGACGGTAAGACCGTCCGCCGCTTTTCCGCCGGTCGGATTCCCGGCCGGGCGGAAAAGGCCCTCAATATGGTGGCGGTGCCTTGCAGGCACCGCCATCCATATTAGGATGTGCAATTTTAAAGGCCTTTCCATGGCGGCATCGCTGCCATGGAAAGGCATGCGGAAATTGCTTTGGGGGCCTGTTACGGGCCCCCGGGGGGTGGGGGGCTGCACTTGGGGGGTACCTATGGTACCCCCCTTCATTGGCATACACAAGGTGGCAGGCACCGCACAGTGCCTGTCACGTTGTGCATGCCAATGCACAACATGCATTATTGCATTGCGGCGGGTGCTGCTTACAGCACCGCCCGCCGCAATGTAATATATGCAGGATGCGACCGCCAGGGTGGCGGTCGCATCCTAATGGGTCTAGCGGGACCGCCGCACCTCTGGCGGTTGGTCCCGTGTACCATTACGGTGGCAGGCGGACAAAGTCCGCCCACCATCGTAATAGACCCCCAAGTGTCACAAAACACAATAGTCAATGCGCATGTTTGCACTCATGCAGTTTTTTAGTTGCTTGTGCCAACCTGGTCTGCCCTTATTCTAGGGGTCGGCATGCCTTTACACAGTAATATACAGGCACTATGCCTCCATGCACACTGAAAAAACCATAGGTTTCAGGGACGTTATAGTTAGAAATTAGCATTTAAAAAACCTTTGAAATTCACTGAAAAAACCATAGGTTTCAGGGACGTTATAGTTAGAAACAAGCATTTAAAAAACCTTAGAAATTCACTGAAAAAACCACAGGTTTCAGGGACGTTATAGTTAGTTGGACATTTCACTCATACAAAACCAGAGAAATTCGGCCGTTATAGTTAGTTGAGGTAACTATAACTCGCGCCCCCGCAATTCACTGCTGATGATGTCTAGTCCTGGGCGTAGTTTGCATAGTAGCACTTCACGTAGCTACGTGAAGTATATTTTGAACTACACGTAGCTATGCAAATTGCGTAGTGCGTAGCTGTGTGCTTGACTGCACTGTACAATAATTGCCAAAGGCATCTTGCACAGTGCAAGTTAAAATAAAATAAATATCTCTGTCTTTATATGCTAAAATGCATATAGCATTTCACAAAAGTGAAATTGATAAATTAACAAGCAGTGAGAGAGGTGATGATTTTGGTATCCTCCCTAACCTAGGGAGAGAACCAAGCAGATGCCTTGAAAACAAAAAGCACATCTTTTGAACGATTCAGTGGTGGTCCCATCCTCTTAGGACCACCCCAAGCACAGTTATTGGCAAAAATACAATCCCAACCAAAGGCCCTGCAAAGCATTATGGGACGAGATTAGCAGTGGGCAGTGAATATTATAGTATCCAATATCAAAATAATTCTACAAAGAGCTGCAGTTCCACTAGTCGTTACTAGATGTCCCTCACGAGTCAAATGCAAAAGCTTCATGAAAGGGTTTCAATGCTTTTGCATTTGACTCGTGAGGACATCTAGTAACGACTAGTTGAACTGCAGCTCTTTGTAGAATTATTTTGATATTGAACACTATAATATTCACTGCTAATCTCGTCCCATAATGCTTTGCAGGCCTTTGGCTGGGATTGTATTTTGCCCATAACTGTGCTTGGGGTGGTCCTAGGAGGAAGGGACCACCACTGAATCGTTCACATGATATGCTTTTTGTGTTCAAGGCATCTGCTTGGTCCTCCCCTAGGTTAGGGGAACCGAAAATCATCACCTCTCTCATTGCTTGATATTTTCATTGTCAAAGTTCACTTTTGTGAATTTGTTATATGCTTTTTAGCATAGAAAATTGCTTTAACAAAGCATTTGTATGTGTTTAATATACTGCTGCTACGTTGATTAGCAGAGTTTTTTACTCTGCTACGTGCAATTTGCGAAGTGCGTAGTAACACAAACTTTGCATGCTCCGTGAGCGTAGCAAAGTATTATGCCCAGGGTTAATGATGTCACACATTACATCACTCATGACATTGTCAGCGACATCACTGATGACATCTCAAATGACATCACTGATGACATCATCCAGTGACTGTGTGTTTCTGTAAAGTTTAAACATGTTTTATATATGTATATGCCAAGGTGTATTGAAGAATGAGTGGGTGTATGAGTGTCTGAATGCATGATTTAGTAGGTGCGTGACTGACTGTATAAGTGAGTGATTAAACGTGTCTTACTGAATGCATGGGTTAATGACTAAACTGTGTGAATGTCTGTATCAGTCTGTCAGTTCGTGTGTAAGCGGCTGCATGGGTTGGTGAGTAGCTACATGAGTGTCTATATGGGTTATTGATTAGTTGTCTGAGTATCTGTATGGGTGCCTGAGTGTCTGTGTGGGTGGGTGGGGGTGTGTGACTTTGTGCATAGATTTGTGAGTGGGTGATTCACTGGGTATATGGGTTCAAGAGTGCGTCTGTGAAGGGCTGTATGGGTGGGTAAGTGTATGTATGGGTATGTTGGTGAGTGTTTAGATGTCTCAGTGGTACATGTGTGAGTAACTACATATGTGTAAGGCAGTATATGTGAGTGTTGGACTATATAAATGACTATATGTGAGAGTGAGTGATTCTGAGAGTGGCTGTATGTATGAGTGTGTGCTTGTGTCAGTGATTGTATAAGATAGTAAGTATGTGTTAGTATCTGTATGAATAAGTGAGGTGGTGTGTGTATAATTGTGTAGGTGAGTAAATGGGAGTGTGATTGATTCTTTGCATGACTGACTATGTGTGTGAGTAACTTTATGGGTGAGTGGTGGTGTGTGAGTGTCTGTATAGGTGTATGAGTGCATATGATAGTGCTGTATTGATGAGTGACTGCATGTATGAGTGACTGTATGGGTGAATGAGTAGATGTGTGTGTAGACCAAGGAATCAGTGAGTGGGTATGTAGTAACTGGTATTGGTGTGTCTTTGGTTTCGAAAATGGTAGTCTGTATTTTAGAGTGGGTGTATCAAAGGTTATATTAGGGTGTGAGGAGGTGCATCAGATTATCACGTGGATGGTGTCATCAGTGATGTCATTTGAGATGTCATCAGTGATGTCATCAGAGATGTCACTGACCGTGTCATGAGTGATGTAATATGTGACATCATCAGCAGTGCATTGCGGGGGCGCGAGTTATAGTTACCTCAACTAACTATAACGGCTGAATTTCACTGGTTTGTACGAACGAAATGTCCAACTAACTATAACGTCCCTGAAACCTGTGGTTTTTTCAGTGAATTTCTAAGGTTTTTTTAAATGCTAATTTCTAACTATAACGTCCCTGAAACCTATGGTTTTTTCAGTGAATTTCAAAGGTTTTTTAAATGTTAATTTCTAACTATGCCTACATAGGTAGGACATATGCAGAAAGAGAAAGAAAGGCGCAGAAAGAAGCAAGAGAAATGCAGAAAGAGGCAACAGAAGTCCAGAAAGACGAAGAAAGGTGCAGAAAGAAGCAAGAGCTATGCAGAAAGAACCAACAGAGGTGCAGAAAGAGGCCTTGTTGCAAAGTCTTCCTGTGCCCCCAACTTTTTGCTGATGGGTACTGGTGGTAACTGACTAACCAGGCTTGGAGCCAGTGCTATGCTAAAAGACACTTAGAATACAGTGAAAACACCTACATACACTAGGGTACACTATGGGTTGGGGTACCCCTGTGATTTGCCTGACCTCCCCTGTAAGGCCCTAGTACATAATAGGGCAGGGGGATTAAAACTACCTCTAAGTCAGAGGTGCAGAAAGAAGCAAGAGAAGTGCAGAAAGAAGCAACAGAGGTGCTTAAAGAGGCAAGAGGGGTACAGAAAGAGGCAAGAGAAGTGCAGAAAGAAGCAACAGAGGTGCCGAAAGAGGCAAGAGAGGTGCAGAAACAGGCAAGAAAGGTGCAGAAAGAGGGAACAAGGGTGCAAAAAGAGGCAAGAGAGGTGCAGAAAGAGGGAAGAGGAGTGCAGAAAGCGGCAAGAGGGGTGTAGAAAGAAGCAAGTGAGGTGCAGAAAGAGGCAACAGAGGTGCAGAAAGACGCAAGAGAAGTGTAGAAAGAAGCAAGAGAAGTGCAGAAAGAGGCAAGTGATGTGCAGAAAGAAGCAAGAGCAGTGCAGAAAGAACCAACAGAGGTGCAAAAAGAGGCAGGAGGGGTGCAGAAAGAGGTAGGAGAGGTGCACAAAGAGGCAAGAAAGGTACAGAAAGAGGCAGGAGGGGTACAGAAAGAAGGAAGAGAAGTGCAGAAAGAGGCAAGAGAATTGCTGAAAGAAGCAACAGAGGTATAGAAAGAAGCAAGAGAAGTGCAGAAAGAGGCAAGCAAGGTGCAGAAAGAAGCAAAAGCAGTGCAGAAAGAACCAACAGAGGTGCAAAAGAGGCAGGAGGGGTGCAGAAAGAGGTAGGAGAGGTGCACAAAGAGGCAAGAAAGGTACAGAAAGAGGCAGGAGGGGTACAGAAAGAAGGAAGAGAAGTGCAGAAAGAGGCAAGAGAATTGCTGAAAGAAGCAACAGAGGTATAGAAAGAAGCAAGAGAAGTGCAGAAAGAGGCAAGCAAGGTGCAGAAAGAAGCAAAAGCAGTGCAGAAAGAACCAACAGAGGTGCAAAAGAGGCAAGAGGGGTGAAGAAAAAGGTAGGAGAGGTGCACAAAGCGGCAAGACAAGTACAGAAAGAGGCAATAGGGGTGCAGAAAGCAGGAAGAGAAGTACAGAAAGAAGCAACAGAGGTGCTAAAAGAGACAAGAAGGGTGCAGAAAGAGGCAAGAGAAGTTCAGAAAGATGCAACAGAGTTGCAGAAAGAGGCAATAGAGGTGCAGAAAGAGGCAAGAGAGATGCAGAAAGAAGCAAGTGTGGTGCAGAAAGAGGCAAGAGAGGTGCAGAAAGAAGAGAGTGAGGTTCAGAAAGAGGCAAGAGAAGAGCAGAAAGTGGCAAGTGAGGTGCAGAAGAGAAGAGAGGTCGAAAGAGAGGTATCAGAAAGAGGCAAGAGAAATGCATAAAGAGGCACTTGAGGTGCAGAAAGAGGCAAGAGAGGTACAGAAAGAGGCTCGAGAATTGCAGAAAGATGCAAGAGAAGTGCAGAAAGAGGCAAGAGAGTTGCAGAAGGAAGAGAGTGAGGTGCAGAAAGAGGCAAGTGAGGTGCAGAAAGAGGCAAGAGAGGTACAGAAAGAGGCAAGGGAAGTGCAGAAACAGGCAAGAGAAATGCACAAAGAGGCAAGAGAGGAGCAGAAAGAGGCAAGAGAGGTATAGAAAGAAGCAAGAGAAGTGCAGAAAAAGGCAAGTGAGGTACAGAAAGAGACAAGAGAGGTGCAGAAAGAGGCAAGAGAGGTGCAGAAAGAGGCAATAGATCTGCTGAAAAAAGCAACAGATGTGCAGAAAGAGGCAAGTGAGGTGCAGAAAGGTGCAAGAGAAGTGCAGAAAGAGGCAAGTGAAGTGCAGAAAGAAGACAGTGAGGTGCAGAAAGAGGAAGAAAGGTGCAGAAAGATGCAAGAGAAATGCAGAAAGAGGCAAGAGAGGCACAGAAAGAAGAGAGGTTTGTGCACCATTAGTACCAATTTATTTAACACCCACATTTAGCAATAAGTAATACGTGACCATTCCAGCTTTGCAAAGGGCCTTCCACCACGCTGTAACACGTGAAGCTGCATTTTGGGAACATTTGAGCCGTTTGAGCTAGAAACAAGGCTTTTTTGTTCAAATCTGCAGATTAGGCAGCAGATGATGGAATATTTGGCAAATGCGGAAAATGTTTAATTATGTGAAAATTGGTGCAGCCGAACAGTCACATAATTCCAGTGGCCCTGCTCATACCTCCGACTAGGTCCAGAAGTGCCCCTCAGTGGTTCCTTCTTTTATTGTGTCTCATTGAGTTTATAGTTTAGCTTCTATGGAAACGAGGAAGACTAAACCTGAGGTTACCACTCCACAACACAGACTACAATACCACATAATTACTCTCCAAAACACATAATCCCACTCCACATAATTCCTATACACTAAATACAACATACTTTCTATTCACATAATTTCACTGCACAACATACCACATAATTCCACTACACACAACGTACATCCACTCAACACCAAAAAACATTAGTAAAAAACTTTTACATTTACAACGCCAATAGCTCTAACTCTCGCAAATGCGAAACCTATTACTTTGCAAATGCTTCTTTAACTAGTAGTCGCGTTTGCAGAGTGGTGGAGAAAGGGGGCTGGGCCTCCGAACAGCGCTCAGGAATTCCGCTGCGTAGGACTTACAGGTACCAGGAGGGCTGCTTGGCCCCCAAAGTCCCTCAGGAGTAAAGTGGACTTCATCCCCCATCCCATAGTCTGCCAGGAGGTGCGTTTGCAGAGATGTGGAGAAAGGGGGTGTGGCCTCCGAAGACGTCTTAGCAATCCCACTGTGTAGGACTTACTGGAGGTAACAGGAGGGGTAGTTGGCCCCCAACTACCCCTCCTATTACCTCCAGTAAGTCCCATACAGCAGGATTGCTAAGTTCTCATAGCAGGCCACGCCCCCTTTGCCCACCACTCTGCAAACGCACTGCCTGGTGTGCTCTTGGATGGGGATTGAAGTCCCCTTCGCTGCTGGGGCTCCTTAGGGGCCAACTAGCCTACCTCTTACCTCCAGTAAGCCCCACACAGAGGGATAGCTGAGAGTTGGACACAGGCCATGCCCACTTTTTCCACCACTCTGCAAACACGCCTCCTGGCGCGCTCTTGGTTGGGGGATGAAGTCCCCTTTCCTCCTGAGGGTCCCTGGGGGCCAACTAGCCCACCTGTTACCTCCAGTAAGCCCCATACAGCTGGTTTGCTGAGAGTGCTCAAAGGCCACGCCCCCTTTTTACACCACTCTGCAAACGCAGCTTCTGGCGCACTGCTGCTCGGGGGATGAAGTCCACTTGTGTCCTGAGGTGCTTAGGACACAAGAGGACCTCATCGCCCCACCAGCAGTGCGCCAAGAGGCGCGTTTGCAGAGTGGTGTAAATAGGGGCAGTGGTGTAAATAGGGGCGTGGCCTCAGACCACCTCTCAGCAATCCCACTGTGTGGGGCTTACTGGAGGTACCTGGTGGGCTAGTTGGACCCCAAGGACCCTCAGGAATGAAGGGGACTTAATCCCCCAACTTAGAACGCACCAGGGGGCGCGTTTGTAGAGTGGTGCAGGGAGGGGTGGGGCCTCCTGCAAGATGCCGGCTTTTCTTTTTTTTAATATATTTTTAGAATGGGGGCTGTGTGGCCCCCCTTATTTTAGTATTTTTTGGGCCCTGTGGACCCCATCCCCCAGGGCATGGGCATTTTTTTTAAAATAAAAAAACGGGAAGGGGGCCGCATGGCCTCCCTTCCCTGGGCCACTATTGGCCCCGGGGACCCCATCCCCCGAGGCCTAGCCAGCATTTTGGTTTTTTAAATTTTGGAGGGAGGCCGCGTGGCCCCCCTCCTGAGGCCAATAATGGCCCCGGGGACCCCATCCCCCGGGGCATTGCCTCTTTTTAATTTTTTTAAGTATGGGAGGAGGGCCGTGTGGCCCCTCTTCCCTTGGCCACTTCTGGCCCCAGGGACCCCATCCCCCTGGGCCTGGCCAGCCTGGATTTTTCTTTGTGGAGGCGAGCCACATGGCCCCCCTCCTAAGGCCAATTATGGCCCCGGGGACCCCATCCCCCGGGGCCGGCCTTCCTTTTAAATTATTTTTTTTTTTTAAATAAAGGGGAGGGGGGGCTGAGTGGCCCCCCTCTCGGGCCGCTTCTGGCCCCGGGGACCCCATCCCCCAGGGCTGGCCCTCAAGTTGGGGACCATAGGGGGCCTAATTACACAAGCCCTGGGGAGGTGGCGGTCCCCGGGGCTGCGGGGGCCCCTGTGGGCCCCCGCTAATTATTTGGGCATTGCCCCCGGGACCTGGCCCACCCAAGGGCTTAAGGAAAACGAAGCGCGGGAGACCGCGCTTCATTTTTTTTTTTTTTTCTTGGCCGGATTTTTAAAAAAAATGCTTTTTTGGGCCCTTGGGGTCCTTGTGGGACCCCCTGAGCAGGCCTAGGGGGTCAGGGTGTTTCTATCCTGCCCCCTTTTCTTATTTTGTATCATTTTTTTAACTGTTTTCTTGTGACTCGGTTAGTCACAAGATGGCTGCCAACACATTCTGGTTTGGAGTGTTGGCAGTCAATCATAATGAAGCTCGTGCTCAGGAGGGTTCGTGAATCCTCCTCGGTGCTCAGATATATAAATTTTTATTTTTTGAATTTCTCAGCAACTACTTAACGGATTTACACCATTTTTTAAAAAAGCAGGCTTTCTGGACCAAGACCTACCTTTTTGCCAAATTTGGTGTAATTCCGTTCAGCAGTTCGGGCTGTAGCTTTGTCTAAAGTTCCTATGGAAATTAACATGGGGAAAATGCGTTTTGGGACCCCCCTTTTTTCTCGGTCCCCGCTTGATGAATCACCCCGTAACTTTCAAGACAGGAGCTGACCTGAGCAAACCATTAGTTTTGAAAATTTCGCGAAGATTAGTCAAACTGGGCCAAAGATATTGGCAAAAGAAAAAACGCTTTTTGAATAGAAACAAGGTCCTAACTATAACTACCTACTGGCGACTGCCAGTAGGGAATATATATATATATTTAGCAAATGTTTGTGGTTCTTGCTGGCATGCACCTGAATGCTGGTGGGGCTTTGAGATGATGCCACCACTAGCGCCATTAAACACAGCAGGATCACCCAACTCCAATCTAAGAGTAAATTAGCACTCGAAGGCAGAATATGAGACACCTGTTTATTATATCAAGTCTCCTTGGGCATTTCGAAAGAACAAAGTCAGATACGCATTTCGGCTGAATGTACGCCTTTCTCAATCTGACAGACGCCATTTTTGTATGACAATTTATACTCAGCGGCTTCTAACAGCTGCGATGCCTTCCGATCTCGGCACGATTGCCTCACGCAAAACCGGAAAATTCCTCACATTTGTTAAATGTACCTGACATAGGCACATTGTAAAGTTTCTCAGGACAATGCTGCGCACAAACATAACTGAAGTCCAAATGTCCAAGGAAATCCAAACAGCAACAGGATCTCCTGCCCCCACCCCTCAGCGAAACCATTTGCGGTGCCCAACTCCAAACTTTCAACTGCAGCTGCGAGGCTCTTAACTTTCTGCAGAGGAACACGGCCCCCGCCTATTGAGTAACTTGACTCCCAGTGCCGGTTCCTAAGGTGGTAAGGGTGATTAATAAAGGGAGGTTTTGTGGGTTCCCCCCAATATAACTTAAAATTAAATTCATTTTTTTTTTTTTTTTAAAGTGGGGGGTTTAGAAGATGAAAAATTATGTGTATTTATGTATGTGTGTATATATATATATATATATACACACACACACAATTTTCTATCAGCCTGCCCGGTCGTGAGCCGACACCGCTGATGAAAAGCGGTTCCGCCGTTGTTTGCTGACAACAGGATTACTGAGCAGGAGGGTGATTGTTGGCACTGAGAGAGGTACCTGGATTGTACACCGGGATATGCAAAGAACTGTGTGATGCCTGAAATCGCCAGCAGCCCACGTGGGTAATATAAGGACTTCCAGTCCCATAATGCTTATGAAATCTCGCACCTGAGCATAGTTAACTGAATAAAAAAAGAGGGAAAATCCTGGATGAGTCAGTGTTGGTGATTTTGGGATGCAGCTTACAACCTTTGATAAAGAGCGCTGGCTTGAAACGCGTCAGGGAATGGCTGAGACGCGGTGTCACACTGGGACTTCCCTTGATCTTCACTTACCTGCTGGGAGTGCGGCTCAACTAGGGGCAATTCTCTTTTTCCATATATATATATATATATATAGATTATCTGTCCTACACCAGGCCTCACTACACTATATCTATAAATTATATATATCTAAATATATAATTATATATATATATATATATATATATATATATATATATGTTTCACTTATTTATACTTACCTGCGTGGTAAAGGCATGCGCGGTAATGGCATATGCATGGTAAAGGCATGCGTTGTAAAAAATGCGTGGTAAAAGGCATGCGGAGTAAAAGCATGTGTTGTAATGTCATACAACTGTGACAGCTCGTGCTTTAAAACTTGTAATCGGAAAGAGCAGGTTTATTGCATGAAACCATGTGAGAAATCGGCTCCGCCTCACTCGTAAGGAGGGCCTTGGTACTGTTTATATTGACAATATTATAGGAGAGCAGTGAATGCCAACCGGTGTCATTGATATCCTGTTACCGCTCTGAGCTCCACAACAGCACAACTCCCCTGCACAGCATGGCTAATGATTTAAGCAAATCCAACCATACAATGCAGGCACACTTAATATAATTGAATCTAGGAGTCAGGTATCAGTCGAGGTTCACTGTCAGGAATCTAAATGGCTTCTTTTATTGTGTCCAAGCTCTCTGCTGCCCTTGCCACCTGAAACCTTCTCTGCCTAGAACAGAGCACATATTCCACACTCATATGAATCCGGGCTTTTATCTCTGCCAAGCCCGGCTACCCAAAAAGGAAGGCTCGTCCTGACAAATAAAAACTGGATGAGTAAATGAGTGTCGCTATATTAGATCAGTAAACACACATATTTTAATTGCTAAGAACACCTTATGCACATGACCAATGAACCAAGTTATATGGCGTGGTGACTAAAGTAAGCATGAAGGGAATTCAAATTGTACACCAGCGAAAGGTAGATTATGCAGTGTATTATGTGATTAAAAGCCAAATATGAGTGAATACATTTCATTATACATGTATAATTGGGCATTCAAGGAGGGGGGTCCACCCTGAAATAGACATTTCCATTAATTAAGTACCCTTTATGCCCAGACCATTGGAATTAGGTGGCAACGAAGGACCGAATTTTGCAGGGTGGAAAGGTAAATTATACAGCATATCATATGATTAAAGGAAACATATGTAGCACATTCTATGACTATTATGTAGCTGTTTTGACATTTAAACACACATTTATCAGACATTATACTAAGGGGAACTCAACTGCGTAAAAGATTGGTTTCTTAAGAAAAAGCTGTACACATTCATCAGATCCCATTCATAATATTACTCTTTCATAATTAATGATTTTTCATGTATGTAATCATAGGAACACTGTTTATTGACAGCGCCCTTTCTACCTCTGTAACTTTTGTACATATATCTATTGTTACACCTAGGAGAACATACGTCGACGTCTATACACTTCTAGTAATAAACGAGGTGCCTCATGTCTTCTGTGCTACTCAGCCATGTTCTAAATCTTGACTTCCGCATCTGGTTCAAGTGTAGGGTCTCCTAAAGCACCTCTTTACATTAGGAAACAACTCTGTAGAAGAATATGCATTCAACCTCAGGGGCTTGCTCTTAAGGTGGAAAATACACGCCTTGGAGACTACATTGATTTAAATGCTCAAGAATAATGACCTATCAATAAGGAATACTAGGTTTTCCATAAAGGGGGCTGGGGAGGTGTCAGTATGCGTTGACTTAGGTTGGAACTCAGTTGACGGGTTATGGTTGTCCACATAGATACCATTCCTGCTTTGCTGCAGTTAAGCTTTAGGAAGTTAAATGGCAACCAGTTGTTGGATTCAGTGAGACATGGTTTAAACTGGTTTGCTGTTCAACCCCCATCACTATCTATTTTATGATGGATTTTAGTTTTGTCAATAATTGTATAATTGTGGAAGCTGTTTTTTTACAAAGAAAAAAACTACCTATAGAGCACATTTACTTAAAAAATGGGGGCTTATGAGGATCCTTTGGGGATCTATAAAAACTCACAATATATACATGAACTATTGAGAAGTTGTATTATATTATCTATAGTTTAGTTGGATTGACACAATGTAATGACATTGACCGCAGTAAAGGAAAGCAAATATAGATCTATGGGTACAAACACCACTATGATAAACAACGAACAAACATGCTAAAAGAGATATTGTTAAAGATAACGGGACAGAAGATAAGACGGGAGAGAACAAAATCATCCTGAAACTCAATTAAGTATGGTGCAATGTGGAAATGACTATGAGGACCATAATTCCCAGTGAAGGCAATGACTTGTGGCTTAAATGGAAAAGAAGAGGGGCGCCCATCACTAATGGAGTCTAAAAGTGAGCCTATCCATGGTTGATGGCAAGAAGTGAGAAGGAAGACACAACAGAGCTATGCCACTAAAACAGAGCTAAAAGATTATATACTTAAACGACTATTTGACCACTATATGGGTTTTTGAACACTTTGTAGGAGGGGACCTCCAAACCATTTAATGTTTTTTCAAAATCTAAAGTACTTATGGATACTTTTTTGTATATGTTATCTCTCGAATATTTGGCTAGTGTGAACGTTCCAAATGGAGCAGGGTGTTAAAGGGGAAGAAGATGAACATAAACAATAGAAAGACTATGATATGGCTTTATGAATTGTTCAAAAAGAAGTCCTCTTTAGTACAACCTGTGATTTAAAAGAAAATAACCTATTGAGAAATGCGTTGCATGTTAGCAATGTTGGTAATGAGAAAATGTATTATTATATGAAGGGCTGTTTGGAAAGCTACTCTATGAACTCTTACTAGAGGGGGTTTGGGGTATTGCCCTATGCTACATAATTTGACACAAGCATGTTAGGATGTATGATATGCTTAATGATCTTTGGCTTCATTTATGACTTGGAGGCTAATACATTTTCTTTTTAGATTAATTATCTAAAATAGTTTCCAGAAGAAGAGCATTCGGATTAAATAGTGTCAAGAACAACACAAAATGATACTCCCTAAAAATGTATAATTTTTGCTTACAATGAAAATGATAGCCAACAATTTGAATAAAAACAATACTCTAAAAATTGAGTTTTGATCTCCTTTTTAGGTCTCGCCTACGGAGTGCATGTACTGTCTCTTCAAGACATGCTGTATTCACTCTGTGGGTTTACCCCATCGCTTTTAATTGGTAACTTTAAGTGTCCTTTGCAAACGCTTGCTTGTATGTGGTTCTTCTAGTTTATATGTCCCTCTTTTTGTGTGTTGTTGCCGCCCACTGAGCACGCCTATATTACTTGCAGTCTTACATTGGTGTTCATTTCCATGAGTTTGTGCGCACAATTTTTTGTGTGTTTCTGTCTGTGTTTCTGGGAGGTGTTATTTTTCTCTTTTAGCGTGTTGGTGAATCTTTTATTCATGTGTTGTTTATGTGTATATTTTCTACCATACACAAACTCTTGCTCTTCGTTCATTCGGTCTCTTTGTTTTTCAAGTCAGTGTGTAAAGTTTGTGACATATTCAAAAACGTTTGTTTTTATGGGAACCTTTATTTTTGAAGACAGCGTGTAAAACATTTGACATTTATTTCGTTTTGTATTGGCAAACCATTGTTCATTCGGTACCTTTTTTTTCTTGCACTCTCCTTGCCCTAATTCAGCTCGAGCTGTTCCGTACCCTTGTGAGCAGCTCCTCCACATTCTGGTACTTATGGTATTCTACTCCCGCCAGACCTGTCCCCCCAGTGCTTATTTTGAGCCGGTGGTTTCCGGTGCTTGCCACCGGCCCTTAATTGTCAACACCAGCGCTTGTGACAGTCGGCCACAAGGTGGTGCTGTCTGGCTAATATAGCGATAAACAGAACAACAGTCAATAATTAATTAAATATGCATTAAAAATTACTATTAAACACTGCCCAAGCCATTCTTGTAACTTTGGGGACCTGGAATAGTCCAAATTGTCACACTTGTAGGAGTGTGAAGGTTAGTTGCTATCATTGGCAGCATGACAGTGGCAATGTGTGGGGAAAGCTGCAGTGGCCTCCTCATGAGTGCCCTGGCACTTATTTTGTTTTACAAATTAAGCACTGGGTCCGCCCCGCGCTGGTTTCGGCTGTAACGAGAGCCCTGTGCTCAGACTTGGCAGAGTCACATCATGTCCTGCTTTCTGCCAAACCTCCCCTTGAGATTCAAATTAAACTAAAGCAAGATAGTAGTTGAATAGGTTTTTATAGATTTGTTTCCCCACTTTTAATAACACAGACACTACCTGATAAAAAACAAATTATCAGCTTGATCTCTGCAGATAAGGCAGATGGTACACAAGTGGAAATTTATTTTCTGCTTGGTAAACTCTGAAACATCTCCAAGTACTCGACCCAATGCAGAAAACTATGTCACCTTTCAGATGAGACATGGGAACTAAGTTTCTCACTGATCTGAAAATTGTATGGAAACAGAAATGCGCAGATCCATACATCAAAACTCCGCACTGTGAGCTGCAAATGCAGTACCGCGGCAGGCGTTTTGCTCCAAGTGGCTAGCAAAACAAGCATTTGCAATGCAATCGGTCTCGCCTTTGGGACCTTATATGTATTTAGCCATGCAGCACATTAGCCTGGGTGCTGAAACATCTACTGTTCTTTAACATGGAGGAAAAGTAAGCACCAAACTACATGACACAGCAGGTATGGGAACCCATGGAGAGAAATATTGCCTTTCAGCAGGAAATGGTTTAGTCCAAAGCTCTGTTTTTAATTTAAAATCAGGGCCTTCGGTGGTCATATCACTAAAGATACAAGATTTGAAAAAAATATTATTGTCTACGGGTGCTGGTGGAAGACAATTTCTATGGACTGGAATCTAGAGAATGCTAAAGCAATTCTGGTATTTTACTGACCTCTGCTGGTCGTTTCTATCAAGACAGTTAAATAGAGGCAGTTGAACAGAAAAAAAAGTCCCTAAGCGGAAGCAGACAAGTCCTAGGGCTGATCTCCAGAACCCACAAAGTACATACACATATAAGTATATACTAAAGTATATACAAGAGGTCTCGAATGCTCGCCATAAAAAGAGGATGCGATAAGAATTACCGCTCCTAGAGAGCGTACTTCAATAATCCCCAGCTCAGGCCCCCCCAGCAATATACTCCCCAGTTCACTACAACAGGTAAACAAGGCAGGACATGTTTCTATCTAAACTAAACAGTATCCATGTATAGACAAAAGCTGTGCTTTATTTGTAAAGCAAAACATAACCCACATGAAGCAAAGGTGCAGAGCCTGAGGAAAGGAGGACACGGATATAAATACAACCCGAGATCCCTCGACAGGGAAGGGCCAAGGGCCAGGTATAATGTAGCTGTGGTGTGTCCAGGGTTCAGTGGCAGCTCCTGATCATCCGTAATTGAGTGGAAAATGTCGCACCATCGCCAGTAGCCCTGATAATTGCAAACACAACCCAATAAAGGTTTTTGGACTTCCCATCTTGATGCTAGCACTGTAGCTATTATCCGTTTTTGAATTATTTTTTTACGTTGTTTCGTTATTTATGTTTTTTCCCCAAAGCCAACGACTCCTGTTCTATTGAAGCCACAGCTCTTTAGCCTAAACCTGCAGTGTCGATTGCTTTACTGAACAAGCATTGGCAAAGATCTCGCATACATTAGAGCATACTACTGTTTACATACTAAAGTTAATCAGAATACAACAACCATTTAAAAACACATTTTATTTAATAATATAATTATAATGTTTTTTTTTTAATATAGCGCACAGTTACTTCAATTGAAGTGTCTCAGTGCTGAAGTCTAGCTACAGTGATCTAAGCATAAAGCAGCCCAGAGTAGGATTGAAGCCTAACTGAATAACCAAGGTTTCAAGTTTTTGTGAATCACCATTTCAGTTTTGCCTGTCTTAAGAGAAGGGGGAGTGAATTCCACAGCTTGGATGCCAAAAAACTAAAGGAACTGCCCCCATGAGAACTTTCTTTACAGCGGGCACCAGTCGCGGCTCCTGGAGGGAGTGCTGCGGGGCGGTGAGGCGTGGCGGGGGAGGAGCAGGGTGGGGGTAGTAAACTCCGGCATACGGCCAAACGGAGGTAAGTACATAAATAAATAAATAAAACGAATTACATTGCGCGCGCCGCATCGCCATTTGTCTTGTCTGGTTCGTATGTACTTATGTTGAGCACATGTTCATCTGTTGTAAATAGTGTTTTCTTTGTATACATTTTAGCCCTGAAGAAGTCCGTATGAGGACGGAACGCGTCGGCGATTTCGAATTTTAAGAATTTGTCAAAGAAAAAGAATAAAGATTTGCTTTATCTACAATCAAAATTTATCATTGTTTTTCTTCAATTGGGAAGATCTTGACTCACTGAATGTTTTTTCTCCTATATTGTGATTGTGGCTAATATGTAACTTCCACCCATACATAAATCACTTACTCGAGTGCTGGGCCATCCCTTGTTCAGTTTGTTCAAGTGGCATGTGTGCCATTTTTTTTTGGGTCATATGAAGGACATGTCCCAGGCCCGTTGCACCTACTTATGAGATATTAAATATTGCCTAGATAAGGTTTTCTGACTGGTGCAGGATCTTTAGCCTTGTTCCTTCCCTTTCTTTGAGCTTTGTATAATTACTGATTGTGTAGCGCTGGAGGGTGCTATGCACATCCCCTGGTTAAAATATGTAATGGAGCTGACAAAATGGCTCGGCTGCCCAGATCTATACCTGAGCCCTAAACCTTTGGGTAAAGCAGCTGTCAGAATGATTAAACAACAGTTCCTGGACAAATGCCAGGGGCTCAGGGAGGAGAAGGAGTTAGCAAAGCCCACTGTGAGAAGGTATGTCACCTTGTCCCTGAGCAAACAAATTCAACCGTATTTACTTGTTGTTAGCAATGCTTTTCATCGCTATGTGCTGATTAGATTTTGACTGCATTTGGTCCTTGGCTTCTGGCCTTTCCCCAAGGATTTACGAAACCTGGTACTCTAAAACCTTGCCCCTGTGACAACTTCTCAGAGCAAGACACCTTACATTTTATTTTCTTCTGTGATTTTTATCAGTCATTGCCCTGGCAATTTTGTTTGGATCAATCCCCGTATGATGCACGCCAAGTGCAGCAAGTGAGCCTGACCACTATAAAAGGGGGCTTTGCAGAGCTCTCCATCCTAGAAAATCTTGGGAAAAATGGTGCATTCTACAACACATTTGTCTTTATATATTGAATTGTATTAGCTTTTAAAGCATAGTGAATGATGAACTTACTGTGCACCAGGATACAACAATCTTTGTTGGGGCTATCAATGATTCCCTCACTATCACCCTCCAACAGTGCCTCTCATCTCTCCATAGCCCCTCTGTCACATGTATTTCATTTGTTTTATAGCACCTCTCATACCAGTGTAGGATGTCAGAGCACTTTACATTACACACATACAGAGACAATGAATTATACATCAGTGTTTAGAAAATGTTACATAAGGCAAAGGGGAGTACAAGGTGTAGGATTCACATGTCATCTATACTGGTAGGCATTTTATAAGAGTACTAGGTCTGGAAAAGCACAAACTCAGGATTCAGAACATAACAGTCCTTAGCATTGATTTTCATAATAAGAATTTATTTCTACCCAAACAAAACCTTTTTTAGCACCATCAGGATAATGCTGGAAAAAACATAACTTAGGGGCCTATTACGATAGCGGTCGGAGGCACCACCGCGGTGCTGGCGGAGGCGGAAAATGCTTTTTTCCGCACGCCAGCAGCAGACCTCACGCCCGCCATATTAGTATGGCCAAACATAGCCCATTTCCCGTCCGCCGCGGTGCGACGATAACCGCCATCAAAGTGCGCCCGCCACAGCGGCGGTGGGAGCCAATGGAGACTCACCGCCATGCGGAATGACGTCCCGACCGCCATACAAATCAGGATACCCCAAACAGCCAGTCGCACCGCAGCGGAGAAACCGCCCAACCAGAGACGGCGGAAGCATCACAGCGGAGCGCGAAACCAGAGTCCCGGTCCCTTCCACCCGGTCCCGACCGCAATGGATCCAGCTCTACACGTCTTCCCGGCGCTGTACCTGATACATCACCAGCAACTCATGGCCCATCGCGGACGACGCTGCAGGTACGCAATAACACAACTCCGCACACAACCACAACACACAACTCATGGGCTGATATAGGGTTCCTGTCCACACCAGACACCCTGGTGCGGACAGGAACACATCCACAAGTGTACCCACACATGTCCTACCTGTCACCAAATCACCCCTCCGCATCCAGGTCACCCATCTACCGCGATCATGAAGTAATGTCCCGGTCACGTCACCGCAGCGGTGAAGACGCGGGAAAACATGCGCACAATGCAGAAGGTAGGGCCAGCGCCAGGCATGGGTAGTGCACAAAGACCACAGGGCCACACCTCCACCCTCCACACACCAGCCCCCCCCCATGAAGGGACATGCCATGTGCCCCTCCTGTGCTCCCCCATGCACAACAACAAGCCAGGTGAACCCACACCCTTCACCACACACCAAACAACTAGGGAGACAGCCACAGCAGGAGTGGCTGCAGAGGAACACACAGCACAGAAGCACAGGGCCTGGGCAATCCACACACCACAACAACACCACACACATGGCAAGAAAACTGAGTCCAAGCAGAAAATGAACACACACACATATAATGAACAATCACGCCACTGGACACACAGCCTGTCAAGTCACACAGACATACCCCACACTGACACACAGCCACATACACAGACCACATGCCAGCAGCAATGGAGTACAACATATAGGAAAGCTAAAGTGAGGTGCCCACAATTGGAAGGCCAAGGAGCTAACTACCAAGCATGTGTACATCACATGCAAGACAAGGAACATATAAGAACACCCTCAGCCCATCAAATCACACATGGCTGGCACAGTGAGTGAAGTCAAACCACAGTCACCTCAGTGCAACAACTCAGGGAGACAGCAAGGCAACCCATGGATAGGCACAGGGATGAAAGGAAGGCTCTGTAGTCAAACAGTGAACAGCCACACATATGTATCCAACTACTTGACAGGAGCATGTAAGCAGCACAACACACAGGGCCCATTGACACACTCCATGACTGTCAAACACAAGTAGGAATCTTCACATATACCCATCACACCTGCAGCACACAACACCAGTGCCAGACACACAGAAGGGTGTCAATAAAGTCCAGTCAATACACAGACAAACAATCACACTCCCTGGGGGCACCCACAAACATCACACACATACAGGGATGCCAGAACCAATGTCTGCACAAAAACAACAGCCAAACACACAGAAGCACAACAAGACCAGACATGAACTGTGCAGCCAAACTGTGGAAAGGCAATGGGAGCACAGACAGAACAGGAGTGCACAACCCCATCAGTCAGGAACAATGCACAGACAACATACCACAACACAGACAAGAAGTGCACCATCACAAAACAATCATGGACACAAACTGGGAGAAATGGGCCTACAATGACACACAGACAGACATACCACACCACCCATCAAGTCAACATGATGTCACAGTGTACCACATGCCTGCACATGCACAAGAATGACAAGAGACAGCTCAGATATGAGAGGAGAAAACAACAAGGACGCACCTAACACAAGCACAGGAACTAGAATAGACCTAAGTTCATGTGACAGACACACATGTAAGGCACACCACACTGGCAACACACATCTGAATGAAACACACCACACCAACAAAACACACACACTGACATGCAAATAGAACACCACACACAGAGCATCTGTCATCTGCAAGAGACAACACAGCCCAAACACTGCACACAGCCACATCAAACACACAACAGAAGCACATGCCAATAAATCACATTGCAAACACAGCAGGGCATCAGGGGATGCACACCAAGCAAGGACAAGGCAACATACACCCACAGCACTGCATGCACACCAAGCAGTGTGTGCACACCAAACATACCAGCCCCACACAGATATGAGTGACACACCATGAACACCCACAACAACAATCAAAACAGCAAACTGACTACATCACACTCAGGAAGTGAAGCAGTACCTCAGCAAAAACACATACACCTAACCCAACACCCACAGATGCACAAGTCTGGGACACCAAAGTGGAAACAACTTGACCAGAGGACTGTGCAGCACAAACAGTTGAACTACATATGAGCAACCATGACTGCTAAACAGTACAAGAAAATAACATATAACCAATTGGGAAAATGTCCTGAGTGGCACATTGGTCCTGTGCAAAGATCTGCACCACAAAGCACAGTGTTACAAATGAAGTGATGGGGAGGCACACACACAGGCAACCCAAGGGGACAGCTGACATGAAAGTGAAATGGTGTGTACGTCAGTAGTGGACATGGCAGGAGTGTACCATACACAAATAGATGGAGTGCAGACTCACAATGGGTAGGCATCTGAAGCACAGATAGGGGATGGTATGACACCACACACCACATGCCATACTGGAGGCAATAAAGCCCCATGTGACAGCAAAATGCATGAGAAAACACACCCACAATGTCAGTGTGGCTGAGCAGGCATGCACAGTGAGTACAAACAGCATCAAGACACATGGATGATCAACAAAACACAACACTGACTTGCCAGTCACATACTCTGCATACTCACAATTGCCAAAAACAACAAGTAGGAGTCAGCCAGAACTGCAAGGACACACCAACACACTGCACAGTGCACAACATACAACACACACATGTGCACACAATCACAATCACAGGGCTGAACAATTACACAAACAGGCACTCTACTCCTGGGTGACACATGTGTGTAGTTGACATTGCAGGTGCACACACACATCAACACTCACGACAAAGTCACCGCCTTCACACTGCACACTTCCTGACCACCCAAGTGCACACATTGAAAGTAACCCATGTGACTAGGATGACTGACCATCACAAGATGACTATACACCTACACTGCTGGGCACACATAAAGTAAGATCACACATACATGATGACCCTGGCCAGCCTGCCTGCAATCCTGTGGATAGAATCCCACTCTGTGCTGGTAGTGCATCCTAACATGACATGTGTACAATTTAGCAAATCTGAACATAGAATCATTAGGATAACAGTAGATCATCACAAACAACCATCAGTGCACCCCCAAGCCTCAGAGTCAAGAAGAACTGGAGTGCCTCTCACCTCAGCCAAACTCTGAAATAGTGGAACTAGCAACTGGCAACGTTAAAGTGGCATACAGAGCATGTGTCACATTAAACCATACCCACACAGAAAACCCTTTTATTTAGCAAGGAGACTGACAAAGCAGACAACAGGAGCAACTGTCTTTATTACAAATTTCACAGATAGGCATCAAAAGTAGACAAGAGCAAGGCCAGTGGCCAGTCCAAACAGCAGAGTAGGTACATGAGAAGCTGCACAGGGAATGGGCAAACACAGCAATGTACAGCAAGGCCAGTGGCCAGTCCAAACAGCAGAGTAGGTACATGAGAAGCTGCACAGGGAATGGGCAAACACAGCAATGTACAGCAAGGCCAGTGGCCAGTCCAAACAGCAGAGTAGGTACATGAGAAGCTGCACAGGGAATGTGTGAGACTGTACACAGTCATGGTCAGCAACACAGCTAGGGGGATAACAATGGGCATTAAAGGCACCGCTGTGGGAGAGACAGGTGTGTGAGGGGGATTTAGCCTCAGACTTGTCTGTCAGTCTGACTGGGAGCTGGCTGAGTGTCGGGCCAGTTGGAGGACTGGACCTGGGAGAGAGCGGACCAGCTGAGCTTGAGGCATCAGTGGCTTTGTGAGCCGGAGGGCTGCTTGGACCGGGTGGTGTGGTGGCCCGTGGAGGCGGAGACATGCTGCCATGAGACACAGTGTGGGAGGGAGAATGTTGAGGGGTACGTTTCCACTTCTTGGGGATTCGATAGGGAAGTGTGGTCTTGGTAGGAGTGGGAGGTGGGGCGGCCACAACAGGCACACTCACCACCAAAGCTGCATCAGGTGCAGACGGTGGCCCTCCCTCTGGGGACATGCTGGATCCAGCTGTTCGCTTGGCCTGGCCTTGCCTTTGGCCCTCCATCCCCTGTTTATCAGGTTTTCCCCCTACAGTGCCTGCATTTCCCCGCTTCACAGGGCTTTGGATGGGAGTTGAGGTTGTGGGTGAATCTGCCTTGGAGCTCTTCTTATGTGTACTTTTAGCAGGCACCACCTTCTCAGCGGGCACGGAAACTGTCTGCTTGTCTTTGCAAGACGCTTTTGGGACAGGAGAGTCCTTGGCTGGGGATGCCTCTGAGGCATGTGACCCTGAGGTCTGCTTCTTGGCTTTGTGGCCCTTGGTGTCGCCTGACGGGCTTATATCTTTGCGCTCTGGGGTGGCTTTAGTTTTCTGTGGGGATGGTGTCTGCGCCCTGGACCGCTTGGGCTGCTGCTGCTGTGTGTTGCGTGTGCTGTATCTTGACCTTGAGGTCTGTTGTGCGTGGTCACTATCGTCAGATGTGGCCACTGGCAGGGGGGTGGACAAAGGGACTGGAGCTGGACTCCGAGATTGTGCCAGTTGAAGGGCTGCCGTCACTGCGGAGGACAAAGACTGGACAGTCCGGTGTAGCCCACCCACGTCTGAATGTATGCCGTCCATGAAAGCAACCACCTGTGCCAACTTTTTGTTGTGGTCTATGAAGGCATTGAGGAGAGCTGTCTGGCCCACACACAGCTGGCGCAAAAGGTCCACAGACTCAGCACTGATGGCAGCAGGAGGGACAGGGGCAGCAGTGCCTGGGGTGAAGGACACTCTTCCCTGCTTACTGGTGCGAACACGGGCAGCAACAGTGGAAGTAGCTGGGAGGGTGGGCACTGTACGCTGTGTGGTGGAAGAGGAGGCAGAGTCCCCGTTCCCTGTGCCCGCCAACATGGATGCGTCACCGCTGGCATCAGATGACATTGAGCTTTGCGTCTCTGGCTGTGATTCCTCCAGCAGACTCCTGTCCCCCTCCGAGGCGCTGGTCACATCTGTGTCACTGTGCCCGTGTGCAGCTGTTGTGCTTGATGCCTCACCACTGGTGTCCGTCCCCTGTCCTTCCGTGCCCACTGGAGATGCTGCATGAGAGAGAGAGATGTAGGGTCAGTTCATTGGCATCAACAGAACAAACATATGCAAGCAAAGCATCACTGAAGATGAAGAAATCTACATGTTGCACACCACCCTGTGCAATGACATTGTGCACCCTCAATTTTGAACTCGAACAGTGCGTGTAAACAAGAAAACCAGGCATAAGTGAGCCATGTGATGACCAAACAGCACAATATCCTGCCGGTGGCTCCGTTCAACCAGACACACAAATAGCTCTGAGCACACCTAGGGCCCTGATGTGGGCAAGGATGAACCCCACAACATGTTGCCACTGTCATATCTGGATGGAGCAGAAGGGGACAACACAGATACAGACTCCAACATAACAGTCCACAATGGCCATGAGCTCATGCCATCCACCATGTTGTACTTTGGGGCACAACTACTGTAGCATATTTGCGTCAGATGTCTAAGCCTCACAAATCTGAGGTCAGGCAATGCACGCATTGATGAAAGCACACTCAGATTAGGCACACTGCCGTTCCCTTCCATGTGATTTCCCAGACTACCCCAATGCAGACGATACCTGAAGCCCACGACTCAGAATGCTATGTCAATGCCCAGTACTCAAATCACACTAGGAAGTACAGGTAGGGCAAATGCATGACAGCTGCACCCAGCACAGAGGCCACTTACAAGCCACTGCATCACACTACCAACATCACATAGCCCAGTGCTGTCCCAGGCTGTGAACACATGCAGCCACTCACAGCCAAAGTCACCCTTCCCAGAATACTCACCCCTAGCTTGCTGCTGATGCTCCTCCAAACGTGCATCCAGCTCAGGCTGTGTCACGGCCAAGATGCGGGCCATTAGTGGGGTCATGCTGCGCCGCGCCAACCTGCCAGTCCGAGGGAGCAGACCCAGCATCATCTCCGCCACGTTCTTGCTCAGCCAGCAGATGTCATCCCCCCTCTTGTGGCAGTGGGTGCGTTGTCGGTTTGAGACACCCACAGCCCGCACCTTGCATGCAATGGCCCTCCACATTACGCTGGTGTACTTTGAGCTGCAGGCATGGGAGACAAGAGGGGGAAAACATCAGTGACACAGTGTTATGTACCAATATCTCTCAGTACAGTAGCATGATACTGACTCATACCAAATCCACAGCTATGTCTAACAGAGACAAGAATGCATCTCACATGGTACATCAGCATGGGAGAACCACACGTAAATGCATGCAGGTGTGAGGGTGGACACAGTACCTGCCCATCTCATACACATGCAGGATGCCAGCACATGAAGCCATGTCTAGTCTGCCCACATCTACTGTCCATTGTTAGGTAGAGCAAGACATACATTACATATCAACATATGTTGGGGGTTAGACTCACTGTGTCCAGCACTGCGCAGCCCTCAATGTCCTTGCCCTGTGAATGGCTCACTGTGTCATGGAGGTCACATTGAGGGACATGATCTCACAAACCCACACCCTTCTCACAAGGCCTGTCGTGTGCAAGCTTCAGGGCTGAGATGGCTCATTGATGGAGAGTAAAGAAAAAAAGACACATGTAACACTCTGTACATTCAGTGATGTTTCCTTGTCAGTTTGGGCGGTGACTGTGCAGGCCAGGTGGGCTCACACTGAGAAGGACAACAGGGACCCACACAGACATTCACACAAGCAATCACTGTCCTGACTCCTGCATTACCAACTTGCTGCGTCACTGTATGGCTGACAAGACAATACATTTCACTTAAATCTTGATGTTTAGGCAGGGAAACGTGTGAAATAGGCTACACACCCCTTCCCCCTGGCATGCTAGGCAGTGCATGACATAACCCCACACTCTCAGGCACATACTGCAGCAGCTCAACTTCATGTGTGCCCCCCCTGCACTCTCACTCACACTGTTGAAGACTTACCACAACATTTGGGGCACCATATAGCCTTGGATACTGTGTGAGCACCTCGTCCACCAGGACCTCCAGCTCCTCGCTGGTGAAGGGACTGGCCCGGTTCTTCTCAGTCCTCGCCATCACTGTGGCCAGGTGACAGCAGCAGTTGGTGTTGAGGGGTAGCAGGCAGCAGTCCCTGGAGACAGCAGCAGCAGCAGCAGGTGAGGGGTCTCAGGCAGCAGGCTCTGGAAGCTGTTGAAATGTGAGGCTCCCTCCCACACATATATAGCCCCCTGGGGCAGTTTCAGTGGTTCCAAGCTGCTGCAATTGGTGTTCCAGGTCAGCCTTTTTCAAATGCATCCAAAGACCGGCTCCGCAGTGGCGGAGCACGCCTTAGGCGATTTTCAAAATTGCATTAGGCTACCGCGATTGCGGTTCCCATTGGCTGCAAGGGCATGGGCATTGGCAGTGACACACCGCAGGGGCCAGGCGGGCGCTACCGCGGTGGTGCATCTTTCAATTGCATCCAATGACTGGCCCCGCGGTGGCAGAGCACGCCTTCCGCAATTTTCAAAATTGCATTAGGCTACCGCGATTGCGGTTCCCATTGGCTGCAAGGGCATGGGCATTGGCGGTGACACACCGCAGGGGCCAGGCGGGTGCTACCGCGGTGGTGCATCTTTCAATTGCATCCAATGACCGGCCCCGCGGTGGCAGAGCACGCCTTCCGTGATTTTCAAAATTGCATTAGGCTACCGCGATTTGGGTGCCATACATTGGTGCCTGTGACCGGGATTTGGGTGGCGGAGCATGCCAACCGCCATTTGCTAATACATATATATCTCTCACTACCGCGATTGTGTTCTAGGGATTGGTGGTGACACACCGCTGGTGCCAGGCGGTAGCTACCACGATTTGGGTGCCATACATTGGTGCCTGTGACCGGGATTTGGGTGGCGGAGCATGCCAACTGCCATTTGCTAATACATATATATCTCTCACTACCGCGATTGTGTTCTAGGGATTGGTGGTGACACACCGCTGGTGCCAGGCGGTAGCTACCGCGATTTGGGTGCCATACATTGACGTGAATGACCGTGATTTGGTTGGCGTAGCACTTTGTCAGCACCTATGGACACATCATGCTGTGTCAATGGACAATGGGCAGTCATCAACAGTGCACAGTGGCCACATGATTAATGGCACATCATTGTGCACACAATGCCAGTGTAACATTTAACACACTGCTGACTACACATGCCAACACACATGACTACACATACTCCTTACAACATGTGTGTAAGGAGTATTTATTTACAATGGTGACATATGAGGGGGTGAACATTTACATTGAGGTGGCCATGTTTGTGTATGTGATTTAGTACATTGGCATGTACTCACTCACATGTCACTTGTGATATTGATGGGCATGTACACAGAACAGTGTTGTTATGGACTCTCAAATGTGTACACATGTCAATCTGTGAATGTGCTGTGAAAATCACAGTGATATATGTCTTAATGTAGTATGTGCAGATTTGACTGTCTTGTTTTCTTGGATCATGCACACACTTGTTGTTTACGCTCAGCCTGTGGTCATTGTGTTGTTGATGTGTGCCATGTTCAACTTACGCCTGAAGGTGTGTCAGGTACAGCAGCTAGGTATGAGACAGTGGTGTTGCAGTTTTACACATATGCTGTATGAAATACTCTCAGGCCTGCTCATGCTAGATGTGGCCATATCCCTACGTGCATTCGCATAGTCAGATGTTGTTTCGGATGTACTTGCTGTGTGAAAGGGGACAAGTGTACGAGTAGTGTAGCTGAAGGTGTCCCTACATGTAAGCTGCTCTGTAACTCAATTGTGATGACAGTCATTGTTGGTGTTGTGTCAGTCAAAACGTAAGATGTTGTACACATCTCATGGTGTATTGAATTGACATGTGTCCACTTTCATCTCAACTAGGAGGAGACCAAATCTGCATTGTCCCTTCACAGTGCTGGCAGACATGGAGGATGAGGAGGTCATCCGGAAATTCCGTCTGGATAGAGCCACCCTATAAAACCTATGTGCTATGTTGGAGCCCCACCTGCAGCCTCGCAGAACATATCCAACAGCTTTCACACCAACGTCTAAGGTGATGGCGGCCCTGCATTTTTTTGCCTCTGGATCATTCCAGCACACGGTGTCCAGCGCAGGTGGGATGTCGCAACCTATGTTCAGCATGGTGCTGCGTGATGTCCTGTCTGCTATGATGATATACAAGGACAGATATATCCATTTCCCCAGGGGGCCTGAAATGGCGGCTGTGAAGGGAGACTTTTATGCCCTTGGACACATCCCCCATGTTGTTGGTGCCATTGATTGCACCCATGTTGGGCTTGTTCCACCACAGGCACGGGAGCACATCTATAGGAATCGTAAACATTTCCACTCCATAAATGTGCAAGTGGTGTGCCAGGCGGATATGATCATCACGCACGTGTGTGCCAAATTTCCAGGCTCAGCCCATGACTCATACATCATGCATAACAGCATTGTACCACAGCTGATGGCTAATCTGCTTCCTGAGCGTGCATGGATTGTGGGTGAGTACGAAGAGTCCAGTAGTGTGCTGTGTGTGTGACATGCTGTCCTCTGCCACAGTATTATTACAAGGTTTATCTGTGTTTCTCACACCTAGGTGACTCTGCATATCCCAACCGTCCTTGGTTGCTGAGCCCACTGCGGAATCCCAGGACACCAGCTGATGTACGCTACAATGATGCCCATGGGAGGACACGTCGTGTGGTGGAGCGTACTTTTGGTCTCCTCAAGTCACGATTTCGCTGCATGGACAAGACCGGAGGTGCACTCATGTACTCGCCCAGGAAGGTCTGTCAGATTGTAGTGGCATGCTGCATGCTCCACAACCTAGCCATTCGCAAGGATATCCCCCTGATCCTGGATGATGATGAGCAGCCAAGGCCCCCACCTGCAAACCAACCCGTGTCCAGTGATGAGGACAGTGGAGAGGAGGATGGTGTTGACCTTCGTCAACAGCTCATCAACCGCTACTTCACTTGAAGGTGAGTGACAATGTACAACGACCCATTGTCTGATGATGTTGCTGTTGTTGTGAAGGTGTATGTGAGCTTTGTGACTGCAGCCGGTTGTTGACTCAGTGGTGGCTGACAATGTTTATGGGACAGGGTCATTTTGAACATCTACAGGATGTGTATGTTGGCACTTGTTGCTCATTGTGATGTGTGCATGTTATATTAGCTTTATGGTATGTGTTGTGTGATGTCTGTGATGCCACACCCAGACTAGTGAATCTTGTTCTGTTGTGTTTTCCTAGGTCCCTTCAGCCTCTCCTTGCCTACATACATTCCATACTCCTGGTACATTTTAATCATGGTGATGACTGCACATCCTGGAATAAAGACGGAGCAGAAACAACAACATGTGTGTAAGGAGTATTTATTTACAATGGTGACATATGAGGGGGGTGAACATTTACATTGAGGTGATTAGTGAAGCAGTGAGTTGACAGTTATGGTAAATGAGAGAATCGAGTAGTCACCACATTGATGTGGTGACCCAGTCCAACAGACAGATGCCATTCACAAGGCAGTGTGGGGAAGGACAGTCCAAAAAGTCAATGCAGTAGTGAAGAGTGTTGCCATCATGGCTGGCTCTGTGACTGACGTTTGTCAGGTGCTTTGCCACGGGATACTCCCAGGGATTTCTTGGGACGGCCCCTTCGTCGCTTGGCAGGGGGGGCCTCTGCTGTAGGGCCTGTGGGGTCTAAGGACTCACCCCTCTCTGTGGCCGCAGGGGAGGATGTTGAACTGTCATCCTGCAGCCCAGCAGGGGGAGGTGGAGGTGTTGTTTGTGGCGCAGGCCTATCCCTCATTGCCGCCACTATCTGGCCTAAGAGGTCCACAATTTGTCACATGCGGGTGTCCATGGACCTCTTCAGCAGGAGGAGCTCACGGGAATCTTCTTCTGACCGGGCTGTTCGTCCCTGAGCCCCTTCATATGCCCCAAGGACTCTGTTTATACTGTCCAGGGCTTCGGTCCCAGGCTCTGGTTGTCTGTGAGTGACCCTGCCACTCCCACCTGCCCTGCTGCCACGGACCTGTTGCATCACCACTGTAGGCACCCGCATCCTCTCCCTGCCCTCCTCAGTTGGTGGTGTGGGGTGGTCATCCTCTGGGACAGGGAGGGTGTTGCAGGCAGCACTGGTGGTGGTGTAGGACGCACAGGCCATAACAGCAGGGGTCTGCATAGCTGTTGGTGTTGCTGCAGATATGGTGGGTGGGACAATGGGGTCCTGGGAACGGTTGCGCCCTGGCACACCAGATGGGCCAGCTCTGAGCTCCTCGTCCTCTGAATACCGGGAGTCAACATCCGAGAGTCCATGTTCCGGGGGGGGGGAGACTGGCTCTGCAGGTTGCTGGTGTTGTCCTCTGCAGTCAGTTCTTGGTCACCTGTGGGACAGGTGAGAAATGGTCATTGTAGTGCACCCCGCAAGCTTTGTGTTAGCTGTGTATTATTCACTGTTTGTACACCACACAGTTGACTAGTCATCACATTGTTTGTATGCGCACTAATGCATGTACCTCAACATCATCTCAGGAGCCTCCTGAGATGATGTTGAGGTACATGCATTAGTTGTCCATGGTGTGTGGTGTCACAACATACCATGCGCCACGTGCATGTTTTGTGATTACAGGGACATGTTGCCATCTAGGGACTAGCGCAACAATGCATTTCTGTGACGCCTCTTTGTTGATCACTCTGCCCTGGCAGACGTTACATCTGAGCATGAACTGGCCATTGTCATCTCATGCATACCTTTGTAATGTCATGTGCATATCTGAATTTGTACCAACAACCATGCTTTCTTTGTTTACATATGGTCCTTGCTGCTCTGGCCACATGGCACTTACACATGGCATTCAGTGCTGTGCATGATTGTGCACAGACTTTCTTCTACATGTGAATTGGTGTGTCACACTTTGTTTGCTGTGACAGTTACATTTGCTTAGCTGTCTGCACACTGTGAGTGGCAATAGGATCTGTGTGTATTTGTGTGTGATGAGAGGGCTGGTGTTGTCATATGGCACCATGCTTTTTGGGAGGAATGGCTGGGTGCATGTACTGGCTACTTACCTGTTCTGTTTTCACATTTGGGTTGGATTTGTGTCACATCTATGTGTGTGTGTGGTGGAGGCTTCCATCCTGCTCAGGGGTGGGACAAGAGGGCATAACATGTCTACCTACCTGTTAGTTTGAAGTGGACAGTGCAATGACTGACACATGCATCTGGGTGGGAGGGAGTGCTCCATCTTGATGAGCTGGGGAACAAGGGGGCATGGTGGGAGTAGTACTGCAGTCTTCCCATCCCCAAACCCCCCTCCCTGTTAAGATGGCTACCTACCTGTTAGTTTGTTTATAGTGAGACAATGGCTTCCAAATGCTTCTGGGTGTGGAGTGCTCCATCCTGCTCAGGGGTGGGACAGGGGGCCTGGTGGGAGTTGTTGTGCAGGCCTCCCACCTACAAACAGCCCTCCCAGGGAAGATGGCTACCTACCTGTTAGTTTGTTTGTAGTGAGACAATGGCTTCCAAATGCTTCTGGGTGTGGAGTGCTCCATCCTGCTCAGGGGTGGGACAGGGGGCCTGGTGGGAGTTGTTGTGCAGGCCTCCCACCCCCAAACAGCCCTCCCAGGGAAGATGGCTACCTACCTGTTAGTTTGTTTGTAGTGAGACAATGGCTTCCAAATGCTTCTGGGTGTGGAGTGCTCCATCCTGCTCAGGGGTGGGACAGGGGGCATGGTGGTAGTTGTTGTGCAGGCCTCCCACCCCCACACAGCCCTCCCTGTTAAGATGGCTACCTACCTGTTAGTTTGTTTGTAGTGAGACAATGGCTTCCAAATGCTTCTGGGTGTGGAGTGCTCCATCCTGCTCAGGGGTGGGACAGGGGGCCTGGTGGGAGTTGTTGTGCAGGCCTCCCACCCCCAAACAGCCCTCCCAGGGAAGATGGCTACCTACCTGTTAGTTTGTTTGTAGTGAGACAATGGCTTCCAAATGCTTCTGGGTGTGGAGTGCTCCATCCTGCTCAGGGTTAGGACAGGGGGCCTGTTGGGAGTTGTTGTGCAGGCCTCCCACCCCCAAACAGTCCTCCCAGGGAAGATGGCTACCTACCTGTTAGTTTGTTTGTAGTGAGACAATGGCTCCCAAATGCTTCTGGGTGTGGAGTGCTCCATCCTGCTCAGGGGTGGGACAGGGGGCATGGTGGTAGTTGTTGTGCAGGCCTCCGACCCCCAAACAGCCCTCCCTGTTAAGATGGCTACCTACCTGTTAGTTTGATTGTAGTGAGACAATGGCTTCCAAATGCTTCTGGGTGTGGAGTGCTCCATCCTGTTCAGGGGTGGGACAGGGGTCCTGGTGGGAGTTGTTGTGCAGGCCTCCCACCCCCAAACAGCCCTCCCAGGGAAGATGGCTACCTACCTGTTAGTTTGTTTGTAGTGAGACAATGGCTTCCAAATGCTTCTGGGTGTGGAGTGCTCCATCCTGCTCAGGGGTGGGACAGGGGGCCTGGTGGGAGTTGTTGTGCAGGCCTCCCACCCCCAAACAGCCCTCCCAGGGAAGATGGCTACCTACCTGTTAGTTTGTTTGTAGTGAGACAATGGCTTCCAAATGCTTCTGGGTGTGGAGTGCTCCATCCTGCTCAGGGGTGGGACAGGGGGCATGGTGGGAGTTGTAGTGCTATTTGCCTGGGCACATACAACCCTGTAAATGTTGGCTACCTTTTGGGGTGATTCAGATGTAGTGGATGTTACATCTGTGGGACATGTGTTGGATATTGTGGTGCATATGGATATACTTGGGCCTCTGAGATGTAGCTTTGTAGTTGTGCTGGACAGTACATTGCTGTGTAATGGTCTACATTTGTTTGTACTTACCAGCCTCCACTCCCCCGGGTATTCCTGTGAGACTCTCTGGATGCAGTATGGCAAGCACCTTCTCCTCCCATGCAGTGAATGTTCTTGGTGGAATGGGAGGGCCACCGCCAGTCCTCTGAGCCAGCTCATGGTTCTTGCTCCTCTTCTTTTTGACAACACTCTTCAGGTCATGCCACCGCTTGATGATTTCCTGTCTGTTGCGCGGGATGGTCCCTACTGCATTGACCTTATCGACTATCCTTGCCCACATTTGATTTCTTCTGGCTAATGGTGTCTGTTGGACCAGGTTACCAAATAGTTGTGGTACTACTCTGATTATCTCATCTACCATGACTGTCAACTCACTCTCTGTGAATTTTGGCATTTTCTGTGGTGCCATGGTGTGTGATGTGCTAAGGGGTTTGAGGTGCAGGTGTGTAAGTGGTGGGGGTGATGTGTATGGTGTGTGATGTGCAGAGGGGTTAGAGGTGCAGGTGTGGAAGTGGTGGTGGTGCTGTGTGTGGTGTGAGTAGTGATGGTGTGCAGATTTGCCTCTCCTTTGTGCTCTGGTGTTGGGCCCTTCAGTTGTGGAGTATTGCAAAGGATTGTGGTCAGGGAAGGGGCTGGTTTTATACTCAGCTATGTGGGTGTGTCCAAATGGGGTATTGCTGTCAGGTGTGTTGT
The DNA here is from genome assembly GCA_963921515.1 of Calotriton arnoldi. Classification (NCBI taxonomy): domain Eukaryota; kingdom Metazoa; phylum Chordata; class Amphibia; order Caudata; family Salamandridae; genus Calotriton; species Calotriton arnoldi. The sequence goes on from CAWUFW010003238.1 coordinate 1,819,569, forward strand.
GTGGGTTGTCCTGGGATTTGGATTTTTGTAGTTGCCATGTGGTTGTGTCATTGGGGTGTGTCATGTGTTTTTGGGTGCATGGCTAGTTTGTTGTGTGCTCTTTGTGGCCTTGTTGTGAGTTTTTTCTGTCGACCGCCATATTTGTCACGGAGCGTCCGCAGCGGTGGCTATGCTGCAGTTCTTCCGCCGGCTCTCCCATTGATCACTGTGAGCGTTTTCGGCGGTCTGAAACAGCGGAACGTACCGCGGTCACATCGGGGATATCCTAATTTTCCATGCGGGGTCTCCGCTGTCCTGGCGGCGGTTTGTTTTTTTTCCTCCGCGAATCCGACCGCCGCGGACAGGTTTTCACCTTCTCCGCCCGCTACGGGCGTTTTTTAGGTGGCTCTTACCGCCGCGGTCGTTTTTTTTTGGCGGTAGATCCTAATCTGGCTGCCGGTTTTGCCGCGGTACCGCCGGGCGGTTGTTTTCCGCTACCATGGCGGTCAGGGTGGTTTTCCGACCGCCATCCTAATAGACCCCTTACTAACTTGTACCATGCAGTTTGCATGCAGCTCTTTGATGGCAGTTAATAGCTCACTGTGCTAGATTACGAGTGTAACTTATGAACTGCACAGTAATAAAAGAATGTGACAAAAGCAGTGACCTACTGAGCTATGCACATAAAATGTTTTTTTAAATGCATGGTACATGTTCTTTGCAGCAGGCACATTAACCATCTGCGCTACCTTAGATGAGTCAAAGCTGCCACTGGACAAAACTCCCCTTTTACTCCAGCAGGTACATTAATCACCAGTTTTATCTTGACACTTTTATTCTTGCCCGACAACAGCTGATTATACATGCAGCTTTGCAGTGCTTTCAAAACTGCTGACTGAAGACCCCCTGGGTATGTGTCACGGACCCCTGGGTGTCCGCGGACCACAGTTTGGGAACCACTGGTTTACTGTATTTGGTCTTTAGCACTTTGCACTTTACATAATGTATCCCCTGCAATTCCAAAATTTGAATCTTGGCCTTTTTAACTGACATAAATGATGTTCCTATTTTATCTTTTTATGTGATCAAGGTTTTATAAGTCGAATCTATGTCGATGAAATGTATCTTCTTTTTTTAATATGTTTGCTTCTATGGTTTTTAAGTTGCCGAATAAAGTCCCCCTTTGATTGATTGATAATCAGCCAAACATTAAAAAGATATAATATTAACACAAACAAATCACATTTACTATCCACACACCTACTGTAGAACAGAGAAAACAAAAATAGAAGCTCTTGCAAAGGCGAGACCTATTGGCTTTGCCAATGCTTGTTGAATCTGTGCATCTATACCAAGAAAAAACAGTTTAGCTATTTAGAAGATTCGTTGGGTGTCGACACATTAATGACAACTGATTAGGAAGCTCAAGGTTGCAAGACAAAAGACTGATCATGTCCTATAAGAAAAGAAGCAGCCTAGCATGCACATAATATTTTAGGGAGACCACATTGAGGTAAACACGAAGGATGGCATGCTCAGTGGTTTGAAATCAAGCTGAAAGATACAGTCATACCAATGCCTTACCACCATCTGTTGTTCTCTTGTTGATCATGGACACCAGCACTGATTGAGTTCTGTGTCCTAGGCAGAAGTCAAAGTCATAGCCAACAAGGAGATAATAAATGCCTATAGCGGACTGAACATGACCTGCTATTGATAATTCTATATTTTTAGTGCTATATAGCAAGTTTGAAACTCACAGAAAGCTTTACAGCACACAGGTACTGAATGCAGCTTTCATGATTTAAGGTGTCATAACAACAACCCTCTTCAATTTTCTGGTGAGTTGATGCTTAGACAGGAGTCTATTAGGGTTAAATGCCTTTAGTTAACATAAAGGGAATGCATCTCAAAGTCATCATAAATATTGGCTATTTTCTAAGAAGCAAAGAGTGCGCTTGTACAGTAACCATAGAAATGTGGACATTTAAGGCCAACTGACATCAAAGGTATTGTTGCAAAATCACCGGAAATGTTACAATTCATTATTTTATTATTGCCTGTTAGTTGAGAGAGAAGGATGCTAGGTGTTTACAGGCTGCTGCTATTGAAGGGTTGTAATTGGATAAGTAGCAGGCTTCATAATTTCCTAGTGCGCTCAAATGATCTCTCAGTTTAACTGATAATATCCTTTGTGAAAGGAATTTTTGGTGGTGTAGATACCAATTTAAAAGTTTCATACTGGGTAGTAAATTTCTCTATTAAAGAAAATGACATTTAATTTCAAATACCCATACATGCTTTTGCATTCTATTCAATTCAGCAAAAGAATACTCTTTCTAGTGGTTTTGGAGGTGAAAAGCTTGGGACTCAGTTGAATTAGGATGTTTAGGGCTGTCAATAGCCATCCACCATCTCTTCACTCTGAGGATTAAATGGGGGCCTCTGATATCTTATCAGAGGAAATATATACAGGAAATTGATAGATGGAATGCATGAATTAATCTCAGCCACTGGCAATTACTCGGGCTGCATCATAATCCATGGTTATTTTGCACACCATCCCACCTCAGTTTGGACCAAGCTACATGTAAACCAGTCTTGACCCTGCACCAATGGGAAGAGTCCAGCCCGAACTGGCGAGCCAGGTCTTTGCTGAACCAGAAAACAAGCAATCCAGGATTGGTGTTGCCCTAGTTAGGGCTCATCAGCCAGGTATAGCTTGGTTCCAGTGACACAGTGCGCATGGGACCCATGTCTGGGCATACCCATCCCACTTAAGGCGATAAACAAAAGTATACAAATAAGTGATGGATGGAATGCTTGAATTAATCTCAGTCACTGGTAATTACTCAGGGCTGCATCCCAATCCATAGTTATTTTGCACACCATGCCACCTCAGTTTGAAACCAGCTATATGCAAATCAGTCTGGACCCACCTCCAATGGGAACAGTCCAGCCTGAAGTGCCAAGCCAGGTCCTGCCTGAACCAGAAACAAAGCAATCCAGGACCAGTTTTGCCATAGTTAGTGCTCATCAGCCAGGTATAGCTTGACTCCACTGACATAGTGTGCACAGACCCACATCTGGGCATACTCATGCTACTTCGAGTGGCAAACAAAAGTTTACAAAAAGTGATGGATGGACTAGTTGAATTAATCTCAGTCAGTGGTAATTATTCGGGCCACATCCCAGTCCATTGTCATTTTGCACACCATGCCACATCAGTTTGGACCCAGCTATATGCAAATCAGTCTTAACCCTGCTCCAATGGTAACAGTCCAGCCTAAACTGCCAAGCCAGGTCCTCACTGAACCGGAACACTAGCAACCTAGGACCAGTTTTGCCCTAGTTAGGGCTCATCAGCCAGGTATAGGTTGGTTCCAGTGACACAGTGTGCAGAGAACCCATGTCTGGTTATACCTGTCTCACTTAGGGTGACAAACAAAAGTGTACAAAAAAGTAATGGGTGGAGTGCTATTCAGGGAAATTGAGAACAAAAAACAAAAATACTAGTGCAGGTGCTGATTTCTGGCTCAAAATAACATAATGGTGTTGAGTTTGATCTAACTGTCAAAATAGACAGACCATGGAAATGCAAACATTCTGGTAAAGGCGAGAGTCTTGAAGGAACTTTTGTCTTATTAGAGGAAGACATGAGGTCCAATACTTGCAAAATCATTGTGTCTAAGGGCTGTGGTCAATTTAGTGAAGCTAATGTCTTTCATATTTGTAAGAAGGCTGAATCTGACAGGCTGAGATTGGGTATCGACCCAAGTATTATGATCCAAGAATTATTAGTTGCTCAAACATTGAATGTTTTTCTCTCCCGTGCAGGTTCTCCAAGTTTAGCAAGTCATTTTATTTTGCATAGTTCTTGAATTCAGCCAAATGTATTGAAGCAAATTTTAATGTTTAAAACAAGAACACAAATCAGAAATAGTAAAAGTAAATAATAGAGTTATGCCAGGTAGCACTCACTAACCATCATAAGGCAAGTAAGTGAAAATTAGATGTCAAGGCATAAATCAAGACAATAAGTAGGATGTTCATTTCTTTCTGAAACACAGATTATCTGTAATGTTTAGATATCTTGTGTTTTGTACCACTTTAGATTGCCTTTGCTCGCTCAAGATTTGGTAACCAACTCAACTTTCACCCCTAAGTCTCGCTGCGCTTGAATTCCACTTGGCAGTTGGTGTTCTTAAAACAGCTTCTATCATTAAACATTTTATTTACTACTGAGGGGCCGATTCCGATTCAGGCCGGAAATCTCTCCGACCGATCCGGACCCGGAGAGATTTCCGACCGAATCGGACCCTAGCAGTTCGACCGAACGAGTACGATGCGCACGCATGCCATCGGACTCGATTCGGTCGGACTCCCATTGAAGTCAATGGGAGCCGGTCGTACAACGCGTACGCGGGCTCCCATTGATTCAATGGGTGCGAGGCAAACAAGGGCGCCCCCTAAAGCGGGTACGCGTCGAAACGGGTCGCGCCGTACATGCACAGGTAGGGGGGACCCATGGGTCCCCCCTGTGTGCGACTCGCGCGGCTAGGCATACAGGGGGGTCCGACACGGACCCCCAAAGTGCGGCTCCGACTGCTCTTTCGAGCCGGACGGCGCGAGTCGGTCGGACTCGCTCGCGGCGCCGCATCGTACTTACCCGGCCGGGAACGTCTCCATTGCGCGGTGCGAGTCGTGTCCGTGCGAGTCGGTCGGAGCGGTTGGGTCCCGCGAACGAGTCGGTCGGCGATTTCGCGTACGTTCGCATCGTACTCATTCGCCCGGACGCACGTCCGACTCGGTCGGGAAACAGGGCTCCGAATCGGATCCGGTAATGCCGAGTCCGATTCGGAGCCCTACCGGCCGAGATCGGAATCGGCCCCATAGTCTAGACTACCATTCTTGAAAAGGGACTCGATGTCGAAAGGCTTCTGAAGGAGCAAGTGAAAAATAACTATCATATGATTACATTTATCAGTTCATGACAACAATTTGGCAACTGAATATAGTATTACATTTGGGGGATAAGCAAGGGTTTGGAGATGTCACATGATCCAGCCTAGAAGCAGACATTTCTTGGATTTCCAAGCAGAGGCCATTTGCAGACAGGCACTATTTGATATTTTGCAACATCTGCAGTTGGAACTGTAAACATGGGCATATGTATTTATAACGAGCCTGTTTACTTAGCATGCAATCCATCAAGATATCACCAGAGTAAATGGGATCTAGGTTGCATTCTGATCAGTAGAAAGATCCTGAAGCGAAGTTTACTCATGGAATGCTAAATGTGCCAGCTAGGCCGCTTACACATGTGACCTTATTTAGAGCTGAGTGAAAATGGAAAATCATTCTGTTTATGGGGAAATTTGTAGCAGGGTTGTCTAAATAGAGAAATTCTCTAGCAGAACAGCCACCATAAGGATAACATGGTTGAGTTTATTCTGCTAGTTTCTTCTAATGGAGGATTAACCTCTTCCTCCACAGATTCAAGAATTGGGTAGTTACTGTTCAGTTCTAAGTAGGGTCATCAGTCTTTTGGGAAATTAAATTTACAACAATGGTCATCAGCCAGTTATTCAATTTGGAAGAGCCCCGTAAATATTTTATAGTTACATTTCAACAAAATACAGTTCTTAAGCTCTTGCAAGCACAGAAAATATCTACCTTCTTCATGGATACTATTCCCTGTGAATGTTTCATCATAGCAATTACTAATTTGTCATGTCTGCACAGTACATGTTACATAACAAGTGTGTTAGTTCTAAGTGGAATGATTATAAAATAACTGTTAGGAAATCCATAATGCTTGTTGTTTTGCATGAGTAAAGGAGTCTGTAAGAATTCTCTCTTTCTTTAATATCTCAAATTAGGCCATCTCTTCCCACTTCTAATAATATACAGGCATCCTTCTGAGAAACTGAAGAAGCACACAAAAATTCTCTACTTAAAGTTGTCTGACATGACTACACAAGAACATGCTCATACTTCAGGATAAACAAAGTGTGTGGTAATTATTTAGAATTGTATTAGTAATATTTGTGTTCTGTTGACTGCTGTATAATCTTATTGACAAATCGTTGGTATATTGTCACCTCCCCTTCCTTATTCTGTATCACTGAATGTATCCTTTTTCGTTATGGAAATTTGACAAACTGTTGTTTATTCAAAGATTTACATTATAAAAATGTATTACTGCCTTGTATATGTGGATGATGTACCGTAGAGTTTGTAGTAGGCACCTATTCTGTATTATTTTATATAATAAATAATATAAAGAAAAAAGCTGTTAAAAGAATAGGAATTCTAGAGTACTCACTTCATTACAACAAGGTGAGGCCAGAGTACCTTGACATCCTTTTTGAAAAGGAGTAAAAGTATCAGAAGTAGTCGCAATAGCATAGATAGTCATATTAGACTTAAAATAAATCTGGAAATACAATATCCAGGTAGGTAATTTTATTCCTAGTAAAATTTGTATCACCATGGACCTGAAAGCTAAATTAATATAACTAAGGAACTGAAGAGTTATTAACAAACAAGATCAATGCAAGCAGAAAGCAATATTGCAGAAATAGCCTAACAGGTATATAGGACGTATTTCAATGTGAGCCTGTAACTGTGAGGCATTTCTTGGAGGACCCAAAAATGTCAAGTCTTAACCCGATATCCTAGGCTACCTGCCATAGACAACACTTCTGCTACATAAGATCATGTGTCTTTGAATAAATGAGATATAGCACTGTATTTTACATGTTGTTTAAGCTGTTATTTTTCTTACCCTGGTTTCTCTCTCTGTACCTTTATCCTACACTGCTGGAGAGCAAATTGCTGCTGGTTGTTCCCAGTTGCTGCACAATGTTTATTTTGCTCTTGCTGCTGTAAAAAGTGTTTTTATACTGCTTACTGTTAGGAGCTGGTCTTCTAAGCAACGCTGACTATGACTTTCTTTTACGCAGGTAAGGCCGGATATCTACAGAGGCAAAATCAGATGCCAGATTGGAATGAGAGTCTGGAACTACTCCAGGAAATAACGCAACAAAAAAGAATAACTGGAGTCCAGAGAGACAGCCTTCAGTCTGATCAGACCAGAAAAAAGGATATCGAAGAGATGGGCTGGACTGTGCGATAACCCACAGAACCAGGAGTGAGCAATGTGTAGAAAATACCTGTGAAACAATTGGACTTCAAGATGGAACTCCTTATATAGTGGAAAAAACAGGAAGTGACCTAATTCCAAAAAGGGTCAGCCATCTTGGATTGGGAAGAATTCATAACCTCAACTTGAATAAACATAAGCATTAAGAACAGAATTAGTCAACTCCCTGGATATTAGGTGTACAAAGTAAGGAATAAATATCCCAGTTTCTGATCATTTTGATTCCTGCATGTGGTGAATGTCAGAAGCCTGTATGCAGTAAGTCTCCCAATAATACCCTGTGTGCGTGAAACACGCCTGGAAACAATATGGTGCTGGGCGAGGACGGCTTACTTTTTTCTGTGAATGTCTTTTGCTTTGTATGTTAATTGTTCACTTGTTTTTGTATTGTCCCAGTCTTAGGATCTTTTGTGAGTTTTGTTATTTGCACTGTGTAATATTATGTGTTCTGTATGTATTTGTTTAATTACAGTATTGTTGTGGGTGCTTTTCGAGTAAATACACAGAAATATTTTAATGTATGCATTTGCATTTTTGTTTTTATGTATAAAGAATATTCATATATATAAAAAAAAGAATTATTGAATATATTTTTGATAAATAAACTTTAAAAACCACTGGTCTGGTGTAGGACAATATATATATATCATGGACATACTGCAATTTATTATATGAAATTGCTTTGGAGAAGTTTTTGTTTCTTTTTACCTTGTGATTTCCCTGCTTTCTTCTCCAAACTCATTCATTTTTAAATCAGTACCAAGGGGAAATAACAACGAGGAGGAATGTATACCGCTGGTAGAAGAAGAGAAAAATCCCATTTACAATCTGTCAAAGTATAACTTATCCACAGATGAGATTAAAGTACTGAAAAAAGGCCTATCGTTCATACCCACTGTAAGACCGGACATAGGACAAACGAAACTCGAAATTACTCAACTGTTTTGAAAAATGAGGCTGAAAGCATACTTTTTAGAAAATCTTGATCCCATACAAAGGAACTATTCAGGACTGAAAAACCCATCCACCTTCTTCCCAAGTGCAACAAATATGCCCATTGAGCTGTTGACATTTGAAAAATACGTATTGAGAGATCTAGACAAACTTGACAAAAAGAAGACATTTACAAAGTGGAATCTATCGAAAAATGAAAAACAGGCGCTGGACCAGCTGATGAAGAATCAAGAAATAATAATAAAGCCAGCGGATAAAGGCGGTGCGATTGTGATCATGCATCGTGAACAATATGAGGCAGAAGTTCTACGCCAAGTATCAGATGAGGAGTACTATCGGAGTACCGATGAAGATTGGAACAAAATCATCAAATCAAAATTGACTATTTTAACAGCCATAGGAGAAGAAGAAGGTTGGCTAACAAAAAGAAGTCCAATACTTGATAAATGAGAACCCAAGGACACCCATAATGTATGTACTTCCGAAGATCCACAAAGATCCGATCAAACAGCCAGGAAGACCAATAATCTCAGGAGTGAATTCCATCCTAGAAAGACCGGCAAAATATGTTGACACATTCCTCAAACCCCTAGTGAGTGAAACCACAAGCTTTATAAGAGACACAATGCAAGCAATTGTTCTATTGGAAGATCAACCATTTGAGGAGGAACATGAACTACTAGTAACATTAGATATAGTCAGCCTATATTCTAATATACCTCAGGAAGCAGGACTGGAAGCCCTTGAATTCTTCTTAGACAAACGTGTACGGCCTCACAACGTTCCGACATCCTATATACTACAACTAGCTGAGATGTGTCTCAAACACAACTTTTTCATCTTCAAAGACAAGCAGTTTCTACAAGTCAAAGGAACCGCGATGGGGTGTCCTTTCGCCCCAGAAATGGCCGTAATGTTTATGGCATTATTTGAGGACAAATGGATATACGGTAACAATCCCTACGATGGACATATAAAAAGTTGGCGTCGGTACATCGACGACGTGTTTATGGTATGGAGAGGCACAGTAGAAAACTTAAATGAGTTTGTGATATGGTTGAACAATAGAAATCCAGATATCCAGTTCACCGTAAACTTCAGTAAAATAGAGATGAATTTCCTGGACCTCATGATTAAACATGAAGAGGGGTCTCTCTACACCACCCTATATACAAAAAAAACAGACAGAAATACACTCCTGCATTTTCAAAGTTTTCATCAACGAAATCTGCGCGAAAATTTACCATTCAGTCAATTTCTGCGAATAAGGCGTAACTGCTCCAAGAAGGAGGACTATTTCAACAACGCTGCACTCCTTCTGAATAAACTATCTGAAAGAAACTACCCAAGAAAACTGCTCAAACGCGCAATGAAAAGGGCTTGGTATATTCCAAGAGACTCTCTCCTCACACAAAGACAAAAACAAGAAAGTATGCCATTAGTCTGTGTCACCACTTTTTCCGGTCTCACCAATGAAGTGCAAAAAATTGTACGAAAAACTGGAATACTGTGAAAGATCTAGACCCGTTTGTACAGACACCAATCTTCGCCTTGAAGAAAAATAAAAGCATTAAGGACAAGCTAGTACGTGCCAATACCGTAGCAAAGAAGGAGGTACAGTCAAAGGACACAGGAGATGTGGGAACTGCATTTCATGCGACAGTACGATAGAGGGTGTAAAATTTACATATGGGACCAAATTCATAATACATGAAGAGTTCACAAATTGCAACACACATAACGTAATCTACTGTGTAGTATGCCCATGTCCAAAGGCATACATCGGGAAGACCACTCAGCCCATAAAAATGCGAATAACACAGCACCGGTCAAGAATAAGATGCAAAACTCCTAATGCCCCAATGGTATCACACTGCATCGATAAAGACCATGGCCCGACCGATATCAAATGGACAGTGCTAAGGCACGTGACTGGAAAAAACATTGATAGCTCATTATCAAGAATCGAAGCAAAAACAATCATGTATCTGGGCACGATTGAGAATGGACTGAATGAAATGACCGAGATAACGCACGTTGGTTAACCAAAGCACAGGGACAGAGTGAACTCAAGCAATTCTAGCTCGGTCTCTCAATGAAAACATAGCTAGGAGATGATCATTTATGTAACTGGTATAAAGATTTGCTTTGCACCACTGGAGAAAAAAGAAATCTTGCAGAAATGCCACCGAAATGTTAACATGAGGAGAAGAGGTAGATATCACGATATCCCTCTCATAAAACATAGTGCTCTAAAAAAAAATTGTCAGAATGAGTGGCACATGAAAATATCGAAAAATAATGCAAAAGAACAAGATTGTTCCCAAACAAAACTCATTGTTAAATAAGAAGGCGAAATGTGAACAGGATCACCATGACAACTATACACTTCGGAAGCCAAGAAGTAACAGGAAGTAAGGCAAAAGGAAGGAGACACTGGACATGTCGCGCGCTTCATGACGTCACACTCCGACGCGTGTGAGAGAAGAACCGGGAGTTGAAATGCCGGCTAAGAACAACCACACGAAAACGCCCGATGCGTAGAAGACGCCGTATTGGAAGGAGGAAGACGGTGAAGAACATAAACAGTTGCTGCCAAGAATGAGGTATGCAGAAAATAACGCCCGCATCGACCTTAAAGCGTAGAAATGCCTGCTCACTGGATTGCACAGTCAGGCGATAGGACGAGTCATAAAATCACGGGGAAAGCAATAGCACGCTTAGGTGAAGAGACTTTCTTGCATGAAGAGCACTTGTCTTACGCTGGAAAGATATTCACGAACACCTAATAGGGACACAATTAGCATCCGGAGTTCGCTACTATGATAAATGCGACACACTAATAAAAGAGCTCCCACCAATGACATTTGATGCTCTGGCAATTACCCTACACCGAAATAAAACACCTAAGTGTTAATGCATGCGACCCACCAATCATGCACATGCATGCTAGTTGGCAAAACGAGAAGTATTAACTTAAGGCCTCCCTATATTATCACCCTGAGTATCTACAAAGTGTAAACTCATAAGTTCCACTGCATGTTGTCTACACAGCAGCACAAATAGGAGCTAGGACATAAAACGCATTCTCCCCCCTCATAAAATTCTCTTGCCTTCAGATTGCTAATAAGTTGAATGCAAGAAACCTACAAGACAAGATAAAGGAGGCCATAAACACCAGAAGTCTCCGCTGCATCATGACCCGGTAGGCTGCAAGTTACATATATAAAAAAGCCTTCTAAATCAAGAGGTAGGAAGCCCAGTCATTCTGACATATGATTTTATTTATACAGGCTGTGAACAACTGCACCACAGCAAGACATGTGATCAAGGTACGTGAGGAGCTAAAGTTAATAAATCCACTCTAGTGATTTTAGTAGAAAGCGCAGTTTCAAATTACAATAACTCTCATTTAATACAGGTATTAGATGTCCTACCAGAAAACAGTCCCGCCCTGATGAAGACCTTCATTTAAATAAAACGTTCTGGTCCAACCATCACGAAGGTCGAAACGCGTTGACAACCACACACAAGGAGGTCAAGAGCAAACAAGGACAAAAACATGCCAATTGCCAGGCATCTTGAGTTTGAAAGCTTAAGCTCAAGTTAGAAATGTGTAAATAGTCTCTGACCTCCGCAGGACCCAGGGAATAGCGTTAATTGAGGACGAAAAATAAATGTCCCAATGGTAGACACAAATTAGTAGGACTACAAGAGTTAAATTGAAAATAACTTTCGACGCGAAGTGACTGTATATTTATCGTGTTTGATTGTAAAGATATGTGTTTGTTTATGTGAAATAATGTCTACTGTGATGTTAATGTTTTCATGTATGTTAGTGATGTAAATATTGTAAATACTGCTTTTTGCTTTAAAGAAAACACCGAGGGTATGTTCAAAGATAATCGGTGATAGGAATCTTGAATGTTAAAAGTTTACAAAAAAGAAAAAATAAGAATAGTGAACCCAGAGTTAATTAAAAGGACTTCTGTGGCAAAAAGAAAAATCTGATTTATGGTGTCTGAGGCATCTGTTTGTTTGAAATCCTCATAAGATTGCAGCACTTACTGTGCCACCACAAGTGTGACAAAGCAAAGCAGACTCCCAGCCCACCATTGCCGACTGGCAGAATAGTTTTTAAACTGTAAACTCGACTTTGCCATTTAAAGGATTGGCAAAGCCCAGCCTTCCTTTTTAATATTTATAAGTCACCCCTAAGGCAAGCCTATTGAGCCCTATACGCAGGGTGCATGGGTGCATTATATTAAGAATTTGGGAATGTGTTTTAATAACTTTACATGTCCAGACAGTACAAATCCCACATTCTTGTTTTTACTGTGGAAAGTCTCATAGCCTCACTGGGTAGTACAGAGTTCCACGCTGACAACTCAGCAGTGGTAACTTCTGAATGGAACTACCAAATATGATACGTCAATATATCAGAAGAATAGTTGCATTAAACCTGACATGTTGCTCATGTCAAATTTGATGTAGCTTTTGCACAAATGGCAGCTTTAGGAGTTGCCACGTTGTTGCTCAAAGTTTCCAGTGACCGTTTACAGTTGCACACAAGCTGCTGTCCTTGAGACAGACTTCTGCCCTCCTGGGGAGTGGCGTGAATGAATATCAAAAAGGAACACAAAGGGCCCTACTGAGGGAAGAGGGTTGACCTCCTCCTGGCCGGATGGCCAAATAGGGTGTGAGCCCAAAAAGGCGAGCTTCAAATGGGGTAAGCCTCCTTTGAAGGGCAAGTGGTAGTCATACATGAGAAGGGCTGCTCTTTTGTTTTAGCAGACAGACTGGCATCTTGGAACCAGAGGGAGAAGCCGTTGCCAAACCAGTTTTTTTGTGGACATGTAGCCCCCAGGTAGCCACACGTCTGGGATAGACCAGGCAGCTCCACACACCAACTGAGGTTCTACCATGTTGGGAGTGGGCAGAATGGTGTATTATGGGATAGCCAGATGCCACACTTTGCCAGAAGTGCTCAACAAGTGGGAGAGGACCTGGTAACCCAATGGCTAGTAGTCGCTACATCCCTTGAGGGCATGAAAGGGGCATAAAAGTGCCACCTTTCGCACCCAGACCTGAGATCACATCTGTACTGGAGAGAAGACCGAAAAAGGACTCGCTTGCTGTTCTGTAGACCCAGCAAAGAGAGGTCGCCCTAAAGACTGGACTGCAACTGCTGCAACTTCGGCTAGCAAAGAGAAGATGGTTCCTGTGGTGTCTCGCTCCACGAAAAGTCATCCTCGAGTACCAAACAGAGAAGGTGACTCCAAGAGTCAGTTGGCTGACTCGCTGTTACAGCCAAAGGGCCATCCAGGCTGAGAAGCCTGCTCCTTTGAGAGCCCAGTGCAAAGAAGCCTGACCGCTGCTGGATGCCAAGGTGCAGCCTGGAAGACCAAATACTACCCCTCAAAATGTGCACCCAAGTTTGTTGGACCCGGAAGAGTAATCGGAGTGGAGTTTGGCCACACAGCACGATAGTTACTACAACTTAATTGGAACCACTGGTTTTGCTGTAAACAAAGACAAGTAGACCAGTGTGCTGGACTTCACCCGGACTTAATGGGACGTTGACCCCTCAGGCCAAAGTCACCCATCAATGTTTGTAGACCAAGTGGTGGCGACAGTAAGACCCCCAACACCAGTCCAGAATCCTCAGCATCCTTGAACATTTTCAGCATCCTGTATCCCTTACATCAGGACCACTCCATTGATTCCTATGGCAGTTTGCCCACAGACCCTAGAACTGGACTGGAGACTGCTATAACTATGAGGTAACCGTTCAACTGGATGTTATTGGTCCCTGTGACTGGTTTACTGTCATAGTTGGTTCCCAAAAGAGTGTCCTTATAATCGCTTTTAAGCTACTTGTCATGGCTAACCCTAAACTGTGAATCGTGGTAGATTATAATGATTTATTGCACTGTGATTTATTGTTTCTTTTAAAATTCATATCATCAGAACCCTCTAGTAGATTTTTGCTGTTGAGGTGTCTATTTAAAGCTAAAAATAAAACTTAGGGGTCTATTACGATGGCGGGCGGACTGTGTCCGTCCGCCACCGCTAACGGGCAAACAGGACCGCCCGCAAGAGGTGCGGCGGTCCCGCAATGGCAATTAGGATGCCACCGCCACGGTGGCGGTGGCATCCCGCATATATTGCATTGCGGCGGGCGGTGCTGTAAGCAGCACCCGCCACAATGCAATAAATGCATGTTGTGCATTGGCATGCACAACGTGACAGGCACCGCGCGGTGCCTGCCACCTTGTCCATGCCAATGTTGGGGGGTACAATAGGTACTCCCCAAGTGCAGCCCTCCACCCCCCTGGGGTCCCACAACGGGCCCCCGATGCGAAAACCGCATGCCTTTCCATGGCGAACTCTCCGCCATGGAAAGGCATTGAAAATGCCACATGCTAATATGGATGGCGGTGCCTGCAAGGCACCGCCACCATATTATGGGCCTTTTCCGCCCGGGAGGCAATCGGGACAATTGCCTACCGGCGGAAATGCGGCGAACGGACTTTCCGTCTGCCGCAGTACCCCCCGCCATAGTAATATGGCGGGGGGTAAATTGTGTTGTGATTGCGTGCGGATCGCCACCGCCCGCCACCGCTGGCCGGGCGGTGGCGATCCGCACAACATCCTAATAGACCCCTTAGTTTTATAAATTTGTGTGGGATTTTTATTGTGTTGGATTTTCTTCTTATTCAACTGTTTTGTTACTTCTTAATGCTTTTCGCTTGTTCCTTTGGTAAAGCATGACTGCTCTTAGTCACAGCTACCCAGAACTCAGTTAAGGTTTTACCAACGACCCTGACTGGGCCTGATACGGAATTGTGCCTTTATTACAAGGTAAAGTCGCACAACCACGTCCTCACACTAGCCATCTATAATTTTATGTTGTATATTCCCCTGCAATATCATCTGGTCCTGCTTCCAACTTGTACACGGGGGAAGAAGAGTAAAGCAATAACCATATATAACGAGTAAAAAACGCATTAAAAAAACTCCGGCCTTCTGCCACTGAAGCCTACCACCCTCAACATATACCCTCTGCATCCCCCAAATTAAAAAATAAATACATGCCTTACTGCCACTCACCCACACCACCCTCTGCATATACCCCACATTCCCCTATTTTAAAACAAACTGTACCTAAAAAATACCAAGCATCCTTCCACCCACCACCAATGCTCTCTGCACAACTCTCCCCCACTCAAAAATAACCTGGTCTCCTTCCACCAAACCCAAACCACCCTCTACGTAATCTCACTGCCTCCAAGCCCAGAACTGCACTCCCCACTCTCAGACTAAGAGTGGACATCCGACAAAACACACTAACAGTGACTCTGTGAGAGTGTCTTGTCTGTGCAACTTCATTTGCCCTCTCAGTGCAGGTCTGCAGAACCTGCGCAAACAGGGAAGAATGTGCCTGGTGTCCTGAAACACAAGCTGCATGCTTCATTCTGTCTTCTCTAGGTCTGTGGTGACCCAGAAGAGGTGAAGGAAAGTAGCTGAGACCGCTAACCATCATTCCGCCACCCATTGAGGTCTTTGGAGATCCGGGCAAGGTGTTTGAGCAAAGGAGAAACAAGTGTTTTCACAGCGCGTTGGCACAACAGTAGTTAACCATTTTGGTTAACCACGGTTGTAATGCGGCTGCAGTGAATAACCAGATTTCTATCCCATTATTCATGAAAAGGCTTTGTATACTGTAGTAGCTGGATGTAGATTGTGGGAGCTGGAACACTGCTATGTGTTGTCAGGGTCCAAGTTCCCCTTAAGAATGTTTGGTTTCAAAGTACTTGTCAGTTGCTGCCTACTGTGTGCCACCAGCAGATCGCTGAATGGTGACTTCTCCAAATAAACTCACTTTGAAGAAAACCACTTTGCTTCTGCATCCATCAGTTGTCACATCCTTTTTTGTCGACGAGGAAGCGAGCTGCCGACACGGACCCATCCAAAATTTTCACAGAAGGGAGGGGGTTCTACTGTTGGTGTTTCCAGCCTCCCTCATCATCTATGAATTGCTGCACTCAGGACCTCACGAGTGGGGGTGTAGGGGTGGCGTTTGGGTAACTTGACAAGTGGTGAGTTGCACCCTGCATGCACTAAACTTTCACTGAGGCCGACACTGACGACGTCAAGATTATTGGCAGTGTCACTGGAATGCCTGAGTCGATGCTAATGGACAGCGCGTCTTGCACGTACCGTACATTGCGTTCCAAACCAGACACATTGAAGGCGCATTTCCTCAGTGGAACACGACGCAGCTTACGCAGCGTTCCATATCTTGGAGGCCATCTTGAGTGAGGATCATTATATGCGGAGAGCATTGTTGGAAGCAGGCTGTTTTACTCTGCATTCCAAGAGAGTACACCAATTGTATGAGACACAGTACTCCAGTGCGGATCCGCACAGCTTGCGGGTGACCTTCTACCTCCAAGGTCAGGCTGTCATGCGGATCCACACAGCAAGCAGTTTACATTGAGGCTATTAGATCTACTCCAGGGATGATCCACACAGCTTGCGATAGATGCTTCAGCTGCGAGACTGAGCTACCACGCTGATCCGCATAGCAAACAGTTTATACGGCTATTTGATCTAGCCAGTATGCTGATTCGCACAGCATAGTACAGCAGGTTACTTAGTAATTATGGTTGGAAATTATAAATGAGAGGCACATGTCTGTACTTCAACATTGATCTGCAGAGCTTGTGAGTAATTTGGTGGTCAAGAGATTGAGCACTCACTTTTATGAAAGACTATAAGTAATAAGTGCTCCTCCACTTGTCAGCCTGTTTCAGTAACGGGCACACCATCTTTCAGTGATTAAAAACATAATTTTTTTAAATCTGTTGGATTGGATCAGTGACGTGCACGCTGACTGCTATTGAGTAGAAAAAGGTTTATTATGTATTGATTTTGTTGTTTGTGTACAGCAATAGGCATATAGTTTTACTTGTCCTGTATCAACACGGTTACACCAGTTATTATAACTATTGGTAGAAGGAAATTCTTATAGCAAAATGAAGGCTGTAATTTCACCCCTACATTTATTAGAAATGCCAGGTGCTCCTCCAATAAGATGGAAACAATGGTTTGATGCCTTTGAGACATATGTAGGTGCAATTGGGGAATTTTAGTTTCAGCCCTGAACGAAAGAAATATCTACTTCTTCATTCATTAGGTTTTGAGTGCAGAGCCATACTGAAACATTTACCTGAAGTAGAAATGGATGAAGGGGATGAGTTAGATGAATACAAGAGACTGTAAAAAAATTGCAGACTAGGTTTGATATGCAACCGAGTCTGCTTGTTATTCGTCATAAATACTTTAAAAGAAAATCCAAGTGAGGATGTAGATAGATAGATAACAGCGTTAAAAAGACTCATTGTAGAATGCCAATTTGAAACGTTTTCTGATCAGTTGTCAAGAGACCAATTTCTATCTCACTGCAATGCAAAAATGATCAAACAAAAGTTATGATCAATGGGCAATCCTTCATTAGAAGATACCATTAAAACAGCTAAACGTATTCAGATCTCGCAGTTCTCAGCTAAAGAGCTGGAATGTAAAAGTACTGAATCAGTTGCTCTGGTCAAGACTAGTAGGACTAAAGGTGTTAAAGACAACAAGCAGGCGGACAAACCTAACTTATTTTTTTCCCAGCAAAATTTATGTTTCAGTTGTGGAAATCGCACACATGTAAAAGGGGGTAAGCAATGTCCAGCTATAAATGTAACTTGCAAAATATGCATCAAATTGGAACATTTTACAAAAGTTTGTAAATCTTTTAAAACTAAACAATAGTCATCAGTCAGTATCATAGATGATTATGTTCAAGATGAGGAATATGTAAACATTGGTAAATAACTATTAGACATGGTTTTAGTTGTAAAGAGTGATGAAGTGAGAACTAGTAATCCAGACCTGTGTGTAGATCCTTATGTTGAGATCATGGTGGGTGACAAAAGCTTTTAAATTGTTGGTAGACTTGGGGGGGGCATCACCATGATAACTCAAGAGTTATATGACAGTGTATAGCCCACTAGAATGTTGTTACCACCTGATCGCAAAGCTATCATACACAGGACGAAACATTAATTTATGTGGGTATATTGAAGATATATTAGAACTTCAAGGGCGGAGAATAGCTGGAAAGATTTGTGTATCCTACAAGGGGTTGTGCATCTTAGGGGGGTTCCACCAAGGGCTTTTTGAATGATTCGCAAACCAGGTGCAAAAGAGCAGGTGTTAGCAGTCAGAGACAATGAGGATTTGGAAACGATTATGAATAAATATCCACATGTGTTTTCCGGAGATTTGGGAAAAATCTAAAATTACAAACACAATTAATAGTGAAAGAGGGGGCAAGCCCTGTGAAGCATAAAATAAGGAATGTTCCCGTTAGCATTTGTCAAGATCTTGAGAAAGAGTTAGACTCTTTGTGCAAGTGAGGTATAATTAAACCCATTCATTCATCATCGTGGTTGTCTCCATTGGTGGTGGCTCGCAAACAGAATAGTGAATTGAGGGTCTGTGTGGACCTCCGAAGCCTTAATAAATAAATGTGGGTGGATTCTCACCCTTTACCCAACATCAATGAGCTTCTAGCTAGTTTGAAAGAAGCCAAGTACTTTTCAAAATTATATTTGGCTTTAGCATATCATCAAATTGAGTTGGAGTCAGAATCGAGACATTGGAGCTTTTGTGTCCCCATTTGGCATGTACCAGTACTGTCATATGCCTTTTGGGTTAGCCTGGGCGGCCTCGGTTTTCCAGAGAGTTATGGCCTATATGCTGAAAGGAATTCAAGGGTTATCAATTTTTCAAGATGATGTATTTATTTTTGCACTTAACACGCAAGCACATGGAATAATAGTCGAAGAAGTCTTAAAAATATTTCAGACAAGGGGAGTTGTCCTAAGGAGAGATAAGTGTGTTTTCCTTACTGACATTTTGTATCTAGCCATGGTATTGCACCTAAATCGAGTCTAATTAAAAGCATTACTCAGACTAAACCGCCAGTGGACAAAGCAGGGTTGAAACCATTTCTAGGAATATGTGAATTTAATTCACTGTTCAATCAGAATTATGCAACCAGGTTGAGACCCTTATCTCGTATGTTGCTGAAAGGTGTTACTTTTCAGTAGAATGCTGAGTGCCAAAATGTTTTTTAATGGATAAAAGATCATTTCCCATCTCTGAAAATATTGAAGCATTATGATCCTGAGTTGCACTGTGTTATAACTGTTGATGCCAGCAGCGTGGAGCTAGGAGCAGTCCTTAATCAAGAGAAAGATGGAGAAGTTTGAACAATTGGTTATGCATCGTGTGTCTTAACGGGTGCTGAAAAGCAGTCTTCAGGGATTGAAAAATATTTTCTTGCCAGCTGGTGGACGGTCATGAAGTTTCGGAATTACGTGTGGGGAAGAAGATTTGTTTTTCAAACTATCCACAAGCTATTAATATATAATGAGTGGTAAAAATCTCAGAGGTTCTACACCGCACATTGCTAGATTGTCGTTAAAACTGTTACAATTTGATTTTGTACCAGAATACATTACTGGTAGTAAGAATTCATGTGCGGATTACTTGTCACGTTCCTCACAGTGTATTGAGGAAAACAGTGAAGGTGGGGGTGATGAGGATAAGGAGGACTGTATAGTTGCAGCTGTTGACTTACCGCAGATATGTGTATTCACAGAACAAGAATGACGTAAGGCTGTCAAAGATGAATCCTCCATGGCCATAGTCATGACGTATGTGGAGCCAAGTTGAAAGGAGGAGAGTAACTTTGACTTTGATTTAAAGACTTATGTAAAAGTGGTGGAGAAGTTGCCAGTGGAAGATGGTCTATTAATGAGAGCAGACAAGTTGGTGCCACCTGTTTCTTTAAGGAATGCTATTATAGTCTAAGATCATGAGGGTCATTTAGGAGCTACTATGATGAAGAGGCATGTGAGATTATCCTTTTGGTGGCCTTCCATGGAGAGAGAGATAGACCAAGTAGTGAAAGAGTGCGTTGCGTGTTCTAGCTGTGACAAAACCTAGTCATGATAGATTATTACAGTAAGTGACTGGAAGTCAAATTTGTGAGTGAAGTTACGTCAAAAGTGGTGGTTGAATTTCTAAAAGATGTGTTTTTGAAGGAAGGCTTTCCTGCCACATTAGTGTCAGACAATGGAGTTCAATTTGTGTCTAGTAAGGTGGAATTCTTCTTGAAAAGCAGTCATGTTAACCTGTTCGCTGCTTCTGTCGGCCAACGGCCGTCGCGAGCACTACCACCGTAGTGCTGCGCACGTCCGTTGGCTGACGCGGCCCCGCCCACTCTTCAAAGCCGCCGCACCGCGGCGGAATTTCGGCCGCGGTAAAGGGGTTAAACATCTTAAAAGCTGGGGGGCATGGCCAAGATGGCAGCTGGAGCAGTCGTAACCTAAAGAGTTCCGAGTCCCGTCCGTTGAATAATCCTTAAAACTTACCCTGCCAGCCCAGCTGCCACATGTCGGAATGGTTGCCCCTAGCCTAAAGAACACAGGGGGCATGGATTGGCGTGGAATCACAGAAGAATAACTGTCAGTTCCCGAGATAAGAGACCCGAGAGGCCTACACCGGGGCCTTGCGTGAGGACGCAGAGGGCACTCGACTGCATACTGTAACTGTTGATCAGATCAGGGGACTGCTGCAGCCGCAGGCAAGAGGAGCCGCTGTCTGGGAGGGACCTCCCCCCCCGGTGAGATAGAGGGACCGGGGGTGTGCGGAAGGCCAAGTGGACGAAATGCAGCTGGCGCTGGGGCATTCATGGCCGGTGCAGAGCACAAACTGCAGGATTGAGCCTGATCGGACGGCCCCCCCATGCACAGAGGCTGCTACTGGGGCCAGCTGCCCGAGAGTATCGGATACCTACCCCAAGAGCCGCCGAGGGCCGGTGTTTACTCTGTTGCTGAACCGTAAGCAAGAAGCACCAGCGGGGGCCCATGCGAGTACACCAGACACGGGCCTCTGGGCAAAAATCGAGAGGCCGGGCCCGCAGGTGCGCCCTGCCTCCGGAGAGAAGGCCGACATTGAGACCTAGCTGGGGATACTGCGAGTGGCTTGCTGTACAAGAAGATCGCTGGAAAACACAAGAGCCTCCCGGAAGTTAAGACCGAGATAAGCCACTGAATCATACGGCTCCCTCCTCCCTGGTGAGATTGAGGAGACTACGGATGCATGGGGGTCAAGCAGAAACACAGCGCTGTGGACGCGGTGACATCCGCGCCTCGCGCTGGGAGCGGACCACAAGGCTGGTCCAGAGAGGTGGCCTGCACATACCCTCCATGAGGGTGACCGCTCAGCCCTCCACAGGGCTTGGTCGCCCCACTCACTGCTGCCGCTCCTGCCTGCCTTGCCGCCTCCTGCCTGGAGATTCCTTCGCTCGCTGCCCGCTGCTCCTGGGACTTTCCCGCTGCCCGCTGCTCCTGGGACTTTCCCGCTGCTCCTGGGACTTTCCCGCTGCCCGCTGCTCCTGGGACTTCCCGCCACTGCCTCCCTGCGGCCCCGCCCCCCCGTGATTCCATTCGCCGCCCGCTCCCGCCACCCAGCTGCTCCTCCCTCCCGGCTCCTTACTTAAGGGGACCGTAGGGGACCACAGAGTGTGACCGCTCAGCCCTCCACAGGGCTTGGTCGCCCCACTCACTGCTGCCGCTCCTGCCTGCCTTGCCGCCTCCTGCCTGGAGATTCCTTCGCTCGCTGCCCGCTGCTCCTGGGACTTTCCCGCTGCCCGCTGCTCCTGGGACTTTCCTGCTGCTCCTGGGACTTTCCCGCTGCCCGCTGCTCCTGGGACTTCCCGCCACTGCCTCCCTGCGGCCCCGCCCCCGTGATTCCATTCCGCCGCCCCGCTCCCGCCACCCAGCTGCTCCTCCCTCCAGGCTCCTTACTTATGACGCCCCTGAGCGACCGCGCAGCGGCCGCGCGCAGCGGGAGCACCGACGGAGCGCCGAAGGTGCGCCAAAGCGTCTGCGCCCGTCCGCGCCTGGCCCGCGCCCAGCGCCAGGACCCCTGGATCCCACCGATGCAACACTACTCGACGGACCTACGACGCCGCCACCCTCACCGCACTCAATGCCGGCCGGAACCCTGCCTGCTACCGAGCCTCACCGAGACGCACCCACGGACCCTTCACCTGCCAAGCCTGCCGATTCACCTGCCCCCGGACGTGCACCACCTCCGCCAAGTCGAGCACCAGCAGCAACCACCTGAAATGCATCCTGTTGAACACCCGCTCCGTCCACAGGCACGCCGTGGAACTCTGGGACCTGCTCGACGCAACAGCACCGGACGCCGCCTTCCTCACCGAAACCTGGATGAACGCCTCCTCAGCGCCCGACATCGCCATAGCCATCCCGGACGGATACAAGATCACCCGGAAGGACCGCGTACAACCAGACGGGAGGAGGCATCGCCATCGTACACAAGAACACCATCCGCATCTCGACTAACTCCGACGAGACCTTCACCGCCGCCGAACACCTACACTTCCAGATACACACTGACCCCAAGACCACCCTCCGAGGCACCCTCATCTACAGACCCCCGGGACCACGCACACTATTCAGCGAAGACATCGCAGACTTCATCAGCCCGCACGCCATGCCCTCCGCCGACTACATCCTCCTAGGGGACCTCAACTTCCACCTGGAGAACAACAACGACAGAAACACCACCGCCCTGCTGGACAACCTCGCCAACCTCGGACTCAAGCAACTGGTGAACACGCCCACCCACTACGCCGGCCACACGCTTGACCCCGTCTTCTCTTCCAGCAAGCACATCTCCTTCAGCCACGCCACCGGACTCCACTGGACCGACCACAGCTGCGTCCACTTCAGCTTCAGAAAGACTGCGACCCACCACCACCCGCAACAGGCTCCCCGCCGGAGCTGGAGCAAGATCACCGCCGAGCAGCTCACCGCCTCCTCAGCCAGAACACACCCACCAACACAACGGACCCAAACGAAGCAGCCAGCAACCTCGCCAAGTGGCTGACCGCCTGCGCCGACGACCTCGCACCACTAAAAACCCTCCCAGCAGACCCGGAAGCAAGAAAACCCCTTGGTTCACCAACGAACTCAAGGAATCCAAGAAGAACTGCCGCACTCTCGAGAAAGCCTGGCGACTCGACCAGACCACAGACAACAGGACCGCCCTCAAGCACGCCACCCGCAAACACCACCAGCTGATCCGTGCCACCAAGAAGTCGGCACTCAAAGAACGACTGGACAACAACGCCCACGACAGCAAGGAACTTTTCAGCATCGTCAAAGAGTTCTCCAACCCCAGCGCCGGAAACAACGACATCACCCCCTCGCAAGACCTCTGCAACTCACTCGCCGCGTTCTTCCACCGCAAGATCACCGACATACATAACAGCTTCGACGCACAGACCACGCACCCTACCGCCGAACCAACGCCCGCCACCACCACCCTCTGCAACTGGACCCCGATCAGCACCGAAGACACCACCCGCACGATGAACTCCATCCACTCCGGATCACCAACCGACCCCTGCCCACACCACGCCTTCAACAAAGCCGACGCCACCATCGCACCCCATCTCCGGGACATCATCAACTCCTCCTTCCACACCGCCACCTTCCCGGAGAGCTGGAAGCACGCCGAGCTTACCGCCCTCCTGAAGAAACCAACGGCGGACCCCACCGACCTCAAGAACTACCGTCCCATCTCGCTCCTTCCGTTTCCGGCCAAAGTCATCGAGAAGACCGTCAACAGACAGCTTGCCGCCTTCCTCGAGACGAATGGATCCTCGACCCTCGCAGTCCGGGTTTCGGGCCAACCACAGCACCGAGACCGCCCTTATCGCAGCCACCGACGACATCAGAACCCTAACCGACAACGGGGAAACAGCAGCCCTCATCCTCTTGGACCTCTCCGCGGCGTTCGACACCGTCTGCCACCGCACCCTAGTGAAGCGCCTCAGCAACATCGGAATCCGAGAGAAAGCACTGGAATGGATCATCTCGTTCCTCGCCGGAAGAACCCAGAGAGTCCGCCTCCCCCGTTCAGATCCGAGGCCACCGAAGTCATCTGCGGCGCTCCACAAGGATCTTCACTCAGTCCAACCCTCTTCAACGCCTACATGAGCCCCTCGCAGCCATCGCACGCCAACACAACCTCAACATCATCTCCTACGCCGACGACACCCAGCTGATCCTCTCCTCACCAACGACCCCACCACCGCCAGAGCCAACCTACACGACGGGATGAGAGACGCCGCCGACTGGATGAGGAACAGCCACCTTAAACTGAACTCAGACAAGACGGAAGTCCTCATCCTGGGCTCATCACCCTCCGCCTGGGACGACTCTTGGTGGCCCCCGGCCCTGGGCACCGCGCCCAAGCCAACGGACCACGCACGCAACCTGGGCTTCATCCTGGACTCCTCCCTGTCGATGACCAGACAAGTCAACGCCGTCTCATCTTCGTGCTTCAACACCCTGCGCATGCTCCGCAAGATCTTCAGATGGATCCCCACTGAAACCAGGAAGACCGTCACCCAGGCACTCGTCACCAGCCGACTGGACTATGGGAACACCCTCTACGCCGGAACCACAGCCAAACTTCAAAAAGACTCCAGCGCATCCAGAACGCCTCCGCACGACTCATCCTGGACATCCCCCGACACAGCCACATCACCGGACACCTGAAAGACCTGCACTGGCTCCCCGTCAGCAAGAGAATCACGTTCAGACTCCTCACCCACGCACACAAGGCCCTCCACGACCTGGGCCCCAAGTACCTCAACGACCGCATGACCTTCTACACGCCCACCCGCCAGCTACGATCAACCAGCCACGCCCCGCCACCGTCACCACGCATCCGCAGAGCCACCGCCGGAGGAAGATCCTTCTCCTACCTGGCAGCCAAGACCTGGAACTCCCTCCCCACTCACCTTCGGCGAACCCAGGACCATCTCTCCTTCAGGAAGCAGCTCAAGACCTGGCTGTTCGAGCAGTAACTTACCCCCTCCCCCAGCGCCTTGAGACCCTCCCGGGTGAGTAGCGCGCTCTATAAATGCAGTGATTGATTGATTGACATACTGGAGAGCCGCTGCCCGGCCTGCGGCTCACCGTGTGGGAGGAGCAGAGGCCTGCTTTGGGGGCTGTTGAGTACCTGATTGCACCATCACTACCCTCCAATGGCCCCATAAACATAGTGACGGAATTGCGGGGGAGTGACAGGGCCTACGAGGGCAAGCCAGACACAGGCCTCCGGAGTGAGTGAGCCTGGCAGACGCAGTCACATAGACATTATGGCAACAACTGTAGGAGCGGGACCCACCCCGAAGAGAAACCCGGTAGGAGGTCCCAGGGGGGGCTGTGGAGAAGACCGGGGCGGCCCCATGGGTGGTCAGACCCCCAATACTGAACTACACGATGATGACTGTGCCTGGGCCCAGTCAGAGGCTGGAATATACGACCAATGGGGGCCTTATGGCCTTATGGCACAGGCACTAACTGGCTAAGGTCACTGTGATTACCAACATCGCTGCGAGGTAGCATATGCGGTGAGTGATCCATCGCCCCCCAGTAGTTCAATCGTAATTCAGTGGGACCTCCACATCAGAACTCGAAACTCCACAACCTGGGCCCTCGGGGGCTCAAATACTCGCAGCCATAGAAGCCTCGAGCACAGCGGTTCAGGCCAAATTTGACGCAATGTTGCTGGACATCGGATTACTAAGGGTTGACCTCCGCACAGTTGCCGAGAGATCCCTAGAAACAGAACAGAACGTAACCAAGTTGGAAAAAAAAGTCTCCACACTAAAAAAAACCCTTGCTGAATTAGCTTCCAAAACAGCCACGTTGGAGCGCACGGCTGAAAATGCTGAAGGGCAGTCGCGAAGAGGCAACCTCAGATTTGTGGGATTCCCGGAAGGCGCAGAGGGCAGAACCTCGGAACTATTCCTTGCACAATGGGTCAGGGACGCCCTTCCCACTGCACAATTGTCGACCTTCTTCATGATCAAAAGGGCTCACTGAGCACTCATGCCAAAGCCACCCACGGGCGCGCCTCGCAGGACACTTATCGCCAAAGTGCTTAACTATAGAGACAAAGACTGCTTACTAAGAGCGGCCTGCCAGGAAGGTGACCTCACATACGAGAACCATGTCATCAGCATTTCTTCCCGGATTATACGTGTCTGAATTCAACAACAAAGGGCATCCTTTGGTGGGGTGAAGCAGAAACTCAGGGCGATGGGCCTACAACATGCGCTACTATTCCCTGCCAAACTAAAGGTGATGCATAATGAACCAGCACACTTTTTTACCACACCAGAGGCCGCGATGGATTGGCTGGAAGTCGGAGGAGAAGCCAGGTCAATCTACAGAGTGAAGGAGAGAACGAATATACCAGGCACTGGAACAACGAAAAGACCCACTGGTAGGAGGGGAAGGTCCAGAAAATCGCCACGCTCGTCTCAGCGAGTGGTGGTCCGCCAAGATGGCTCTCTGGACTTAGAACCCGCAGACACCAGCGGCTGTGTGCAGAGGATACCCCGTGTAGATCCGCTCATACAACAGGCCGACCGAGATGCGGCAAGAGCCCTAGTGGAGGTGGTCACAGCGTCCAGTTCCGATGCCAGCACGGGCGATGTAGTGGAAGATACGCCACAACTGGACGAACATTGAACTGGCTCCAATCCAGATAACGTAAGTACATCCCAAAGTGGGGAATTTGCATGCAATGATAGTTGGAGAGTAAGCCATGTGACTGAGCCCGGGGCGGGGGTTGGGTGATGCTGGAGGGCTAATGTAAGGGCCGATATAAGTGGCAGTTGTGTTTGACGCTAATATATGATGGGTGGAGACGCGTCCTCTATCTACTTTCCACCCCACCTTACCTACTTCACTGCTTTCTCTCTTCTCTGCTATATTATATCTCACTATCAGTCTATCGTCACTCTCTTTTCCTAATTTTAGTGTGTTAGCCTGTGCAGTTTGTGGTATAAGTGTGTGGAATGATTCGATTGGTGAATAAGTGTTGAGAGTATGGTGTTATGAATGGAGGCCAAGGGATTAGGTGAAGTGCCGAGTGATCTACCTCTGTGGCTTGACGCATTTAAGCCCACTCTGGCTGTAATTACGGTTTCGGATGACTGAGAGTGTAGTATATGGGTGTTAGTTGGGAGTGTAGATCAATGTTGCAGTTGTGGACAGTCTACAATCAGACCATAACAGCAGTTGTACATCATGTGTTATGGGATATATGATTTTGATGTTAACACAGTCCTAATGATATTGTATAATGTTTGGGGTCTGGGAAATGGGGAGGGAATGCAGGGGGTTACAACGATTGGGAATGCACGAATTGTTGGGACAGTGTTTACCCTGGGGAAGGGGAAGGCTAAAATGTTGCGGGGAATTTTCAAGTTTTTAACAGCAGTGGCGGTGATGGACCACAGAGCGGAAATGGCGGGGTCGGGTGCAGATAACCAGTCAAATGGGACAAATATAAGATAATAACATGGAATGTAAGGGGGCTTAACTCATTCACGAAGCGATACAGAGTACAGACCTACTTACGCAGACAAGGGGCACAAATAGCAATGTTGCAGGAGACCCGTTTATTAGATCCCGAAATCCACAAACTACACAAGAAATGGAGAGGGCAACTATAGGCTTCCACATTTTCTACATATGCAAGGGGGGTATTGGTGTGGGTAGCCACCCAAGTCCCCTTCCAGATGCATAACTGCACAGCGGATAAAGAGGGCAGATATATAGTAATACATGGCATACTAGATATGCCCCAAACATAGACAATGGTGATTTTTCCTGCGGCAATACCCATTATATGGGCGGGAGACTTTAACTGTATACTTGATAGACGTCCCCCAAAAATGCACCCCAAGCCTAACATGACCTCTGCCCTGCAGGAAGTGATGCATCGTATGCTAAACGTAGATATCCGGTGAGACACCCACCCAGATCTGCAGGGATACACCTGCTATACGCCGGCACGAGAAGTATACAGTAGATTAGAATGATTTCTCCTCTCTGGCAAGGCCGCAACAGCTGCTATACAGACCCGTATCCTCACACGATTTCTCTCTGACCATGCTCCAGTTCTGCTCGAGTGGGGTCCAGCTCGTGCCAGACCGAAGCTACCCATCTGGCGGCTGCGCCCCAATGTGCTTCGGGACACTACGTTCTGAACGGAACTTAGAGAATCGATCGCAGGATTCTTTAACTAGAACTGGTCCACTGCCAACTCCAGAGGAATAGACTGGGACACACTTAAGGTGGTGATCCGAGGGGAGTGCCTCTCCAAAGTTGGGGGGACGAGACACAAGCTAGAACGAGAATTAACGGAAGCGGAAGACAAACTTTCCCGGTTGCAACATGGACTGCAGCCGCCGGCACCACATAATGACTCCCAACTGCAGGCCCATCGCAGGGTGAGTGAGATATGGGACAGTCTCAAATGTCTCACCAGGCAGGATTATCACCAGCTTTTACATAAAGGCGGCAACAAATCGGGAAGACTCCTAGCATGGTTACTGAAGAGGGAGCGCCCACCTTCGCTTATCCTTATGCTAACACACCCAGACGGGACCATAATAAATACACAGGCAGGAATTAACAGGTGCTTGTACGATCACCTAGCCGCAGTATACCTCGAACCCCCAGAGACTGTGCAGCGCACCAACCTTGAATTCCTCAGGGATATACCTATCCCCCGAATTATGGGGGAACAGGCACAGGCCCTAGGGGCAGCAATTCAGTTAGATGAACTACGCGAGGCTGTGCAGAGTATGGCCAGATGCAAAGCCCCCGGCCCAGACGGCCTACCAGTAGAATTTTACCAGACATATAGCGACTTAATACTCCCTAGATTATTAGAGACCCTGCAAGAAGCTAAGGTAACTGAAATCCTCCAACAGTCTATGAGAGATGCCTGCATAGTTATGCTCCCAAAACCAGGTAGAGACGCGAGAGATCCGGGATCGTACAGCCCCCTGTCAATACTAGGAGTTGACGCAAAAATACTTGCCAAGATTCTCGCCACTCGCCTCAGCACCGTGGTATCCCATCTGGTCCACGACGGCCAGTGCGGGTTTATACCGGGTTTATACCGGGAAGGGGAACACACATGAATATCCGCCGCCTCTCACATGTGCTACAATCGCTGATTGGTATAGGAAAACAATGGTCCTAGACTTATATTAAAGCTTAGTTGTCTGAAGCATTCATAAGCAGCATACGGTACATGTATAGTTTAAATCAATAATGTACCATTAATTCATTTAAAGGGCATTCAAATATATATATCCTCAGAATCCAAAAAAGGCACACACTATTGCTTTATATGTGACTCTTATTTTATTCGGTCACTTTTCATAACATATTATCATATTCAATGTTCAAGATAAAAGGTGGTTGCTCCAAGGGAGAATGTGAAGAAAGAAAGTGCTCGTGAAGTAAGATAGAATATACAAGAGGGGGATCCAATCAAGCAAAACAATGGTTCATCATTTTATATACATTACTATCTCATTAGCAAAACTGGTCGTGATTCATGATGACACCAGTTCTACATTGGGGCCTGTCCATTAGTTAATTCATGGTTGTTCTTTCTGTTCTTTTTCAAAAGTTAACAAACAATATTTGTCTGTAAGCGGGTAGGACTGGGATAATATCAAGTACAGGCCCGAGCGGGGGAGAGTGTCGACGTTTCGACCCTAGTGCAATGAGGGCAGTTTGTATCCTCTGCAAGCGGGTCTTCCTCAGGACATAAAGGAGGGATGGGGGGGCAACTAATCATGGGTGATGCACAGTTAAGGTGCCGCCCCTAGGCATGGATATAAAGGTCCGCCATACAATTGCGGCTTGATATCAGCAGTTTGTCTTCAATCAATGGGTGAGAAAAATCGCCCACGGCGTCTCAATGAATCATCTTCGCACAGCCCGGGGGAATCCAGCTGGTCTGCTCGAGTGGCTACCCCATTATATCTTAATGACAATCGCTGATTGGCGGAGCTGATAGGGCGTAGTGGTCCCCCTCGACACTGAGAAAGCATTTGATACCCTACGGTGGAAATACCTATGAGAGGTTCTCAATAAAATGGGACTTGGTGGCGGGTTCATCACTTGGGTACAGCTGCTTTACCAGAAACCAAGAGCTCACGTGCGCATAGGGGACCAAATATCGATCGGAGTGCATGGCTATTGAGAGAGGCACCCGGCAAGGGTGCCCTCTCTCCCCGTTACTATTCACCCTGGCAATGGAGCCATTGGCAATCCGGTTACGGAGAGATATGGATAGATGGGGAATTACAATTGATGGTCACACTCACGTGGTATCCCTATATGCAGATGATGCATTTCTCTATATCCGGCAGCCGGAAGAGGCGATACCGGCTTTATTAGGGGTACTGCACTCATTCGGACAGTCATCAGGCCTCCGCATCAATCACCATAAAACTGTCACCTTCCCCTTGGCCGCCCTGATGCAGGTCGCTGTACAGGACCTCCTGACGGTAGAGTTCAGTTGGGAGATCGACCACTTTAGGTATCTCAGCATGCAAGTGACACACCGGCCCGAAGAACAATATGCCCTAAACATAGGGGCAGTAATTGTGAACCTGACGGAATCAATCGGTTTCTGGAATAAGCTCCCCCTCTCCATCATGGGACAAGTTGCACTGGCTAGAATGGTCATGTTGACTAGGTGCCTGTATGCACTACAGAATACATTCTGCCACATCCCAAATTCTACGTTCACTACCCTGAATAAGCTGTTGGTATCGCTGGTGTAGACCGGAGGCCGAAGTAAGGTGAATTTAGACACACTCACGGATTCAGGGGGGCTAGGGCTCTCAGACTTTAGACTGTATTGTTTTGCTGGACTATTGCAATATGCCGCACAGTGGTGCATGGAGGGGCACAACATAGAGAAAGCATTACTAGCAGGCCGCAATAGAGGTTCAGACCTGCCAAAGTACCTGATGATGGGCGCTATATACAAATTCACTCCCCTTACAATGGTTGCAGGGGTTCTGCCAAATCCAATCAGTTATGGATATCACCAAATGGCACGAAGGGGGATCCTCGACGGCCAGAGATCTATTCGCTAATGGGACCTTTCTGACATATGAGGAAGTGATAGAATGGTACCAAATACCCGAAGGGCACTTCCTACAATATACCAAAATATCACACACAGTCCATGAAATTTGGCCCTCCTTTCCAGATGAGCCGGCAGAGTCACACACTCTGGCGCTGATGCTCAACCCGGGGACTACTAGAGGCCTAATCTACGGCATACAAGGCCCTGGAAGAAGACCGCAAAATTGAGATGTCTCTGATAAAAGACAAGTGGTCTCAGGACTTAACAGTCCCCCTTACGGAAGGGGAGTGGAAAAAGGCATTTGAACAGGTGCGGGAGGTAGCCAGCAACGCTCGGTTCAAACTTATTCAGTTCCACTACCTACATCGCACTTATTTGACACCTCAGAGACTAGCTTGTTATAACTCTGAACGCCCTTCCCACTGCCCCCGATGCGGCGCAGACCCTGCAAACTTTCTGCACATGACTTGGACATGTATCCGACTACAAAGGTACTGGCGACAGGTTATCCAGATAATCCATACTGTCACAGCAGTTAGGCTAGAAGCGACCGTCAAACCCTGCCTACTGGGGGTACTTCCGACACCAAAAAGGGAACATGCACAAGACACAAATTTACGCTCTTAGGCTTAGTACTGGCTAAACGGCGCATTGCGATACACTGAACTCAAACCCTCCTCCAAAGCTAGATACATGGTTGTCAGACATGAGGGATTAGGGTGTAGTGGAAGAAAGCCATCTGAAAACAGTACGCACAGATGAGAATGCAGAACGAGATCTAGAGTACCGGAGACACATGTTGGAAGGGCTGCGAAGGACATACTCTCAACTAGAACCTGAATCCGATAACACACAAGGGGCGCCACCTAACTCCTCTTTGCCACATACGGAGACTGGGGATAGCCCGGTCACCCGTGTGTAGGGAAGTCAGACATCGCTAAGCAGTGAGGATCCTCCTTCCTCAGACCAAATAACCCTCGAATGGCGGGCAGATACACGGCCCCATGAATAAATAAAAGGTTTGGTAATCACGATATTTAGAGCAAATTCCGTCACCAGTCACTGCTGCGTAATGTTATAGGTTTGTTTTTCTCTTACTGCATGGTTCTTACCACTGTAATTTCTGCATGTGGACTGTAATGAACAGTACTGCACACAAATGGTGCTTGGGTGAGTAAACCCTGGCACACCACGCATACTGCAATGTCAGCCTTGGTAATGGCCCTATGGGCAGATATGAGAATTGTAGAATGTGCTAATTCTTGTGATAAATAATGCAGTATTATAATAAAAATAAGTTTAAAAAAAAACATCTTGAAAGCTCATTATATCGCCCTCAGACCAATAGACTGGTCGAGAGAATGAATAAAGTGTTGGGAGAGTGTATCCTGTGGGCTGTTTCCAACAAGTGTGTAGTAGTGAATGCAGTCAAAACTATGTTATGGTTTTATCGTATGACCGCACATGTGCCTACTGGAGTTTCACCATTTAAATTGTTGCATGGGACGAAGAGCTACTACATGCTTCTGCCCAGCATGGATGAACAAATGGGTTAAGCATTGATAAAGTGTACCACTGCCACCGTGCTACTCTCTCTGAACTTTGGTGCACCAAACCACATAGGCTTAAAAAACAGCAGTGCCGTAGGTGCGAACGAATGTGGAGGACCAACTATGACCCCAAAGTTAAAGAAACTTACAAACTCTCCATCCAAGCCTATAAAGTTTTGATTTTGAAGGAATAAGGCCACGTATTTTACCTCTAAAATTAAATCCTCATAAAATTCCTCTAAAGAACTGTTTGTAGCAGTAAAGAAATTATCGAAGCTTCCAGAGAACAAAAATAACGATTAATCAATCATTCTGCATTACCTTGGTTAACTTTTTCAACATAAGGTTACAGAAGTTTATGGCATCTTTTAGCCTAACCATGAGTCTTTTCGTTCCCCAGCTGTGGGTGCCTCTGTAGACAATTTAGATCTAACTTTACGGTCAGAGGAGCCTTGTCATGGAGTTGCCTCTTTAGGTCACCCTAATGACCTCGATCCAAGCTTTTCGGCTGGTTCTTTGTCAGAGGACAATCCTACCATATGAACCACATTTTCTTCATTACCCTCTGCTCAAATCCAGGATTTACTACACAAAATTAAATCAGGGTCCCCTATGAAACCCTGCCCCTCCTAAAATCTTGTACTTAGTACCTGAGATTACTGCGGTTCATCTAATGAGCATTTTTAATAAGATGTTCAGTCATGCAGTCATGAGATGGCTTGCAGTCATCTATCATGACTCAGTGGAACCCAATTTTTTCACTGCCTCCAACACGTCCTGCGAGGCACTAGCTTTTAATATTCACTCAGCACATTACAGAACCTTCAAAGGTATATTACTATTCCGCCCACCTGGCCCTAAAAGCGGATTTCTGGATACAATAGGTACCATGCTGGAGGAAGGGCTATGCCTAGGCTCTTATACGGTACTGGGTGACTTTAACTTTTATCAGGAAATTCCCCTGGATCCTGATACCAATCGATTAGATCAAATCATGGGGGCTGGAAACCTCAAGCAGTTGGTGATGGCTCTGACTCACGAAAAAGGACATACCCTGGATGGGATATATTCAAATAACTGCGACTTAGTTTGCACCGCAGTTCTCCCGCTTTTGTGGTCTGATCACTGTGCCATTCAATTTGAATTGAACGGTCATGGCGGCCACTTAGCCAGCATAAAACCTACCCAGGAGATTGTAACAAGGGCCTGGGGAAAACTGGACACTAAGAAATTTGAAAATTCTCTGAGGTGTTCAATGCGCCCTCTGCCGCTGGGAGTGGATGATGCCACTGTAGCCTATACACAATGGCTAAGCACAACCTGCAACCATCTTGCCCCTGAAAAAAGTGGACTCCCAAACGGGCTCAACCGTCAGCACCCTGGTACTCTGATGAGCTTAGAGCCAAAAAACTGGCCTGTAAGCAATTAGAACGGGTATGGCGTAAAAGTATGCAGATGCGGATAGGCAAAGGTATAAACACTGCATCACTACTTATAAGCAGCTTCTATTAGAAGCAAAAAAAAGTTTTTTACAATGCAAATAGCATTAGCCAAATCGAATTCAAAAGAACTTTTAAAACCATTAAAAACTGTCTACCCCCAATGCCCCTAAAAGCCAGGGCAATCCAGAATTCTGCGATAGAATTGCTGACTTTTTTAAACACAAAGTAGAAATCATCTTCTCCTCATTCACCCAAGCTAACAAAAAGGCACAGGCACGCCCACATACGAACGGACTGGACAATCCTTGCCCTCAACCGGTTTTGGACCAATTTAAACCCCTGGAGATAACAGAAACGATTAATGTTCTGAATTCGATCCGCTCAGGAGCCCCAAATGATCCGTGTCCTGTGCTGGTGATTAAACAAATTTCAGAAGTGATTGGAACAGCACTTACACCCCTGTTGAATGCCATCTCCACTTCAGGTATATTTCCCAAAATCTGGAAGAAGGCCTCTGTTCTTCCCCTGTTGAAGAAACAGACTCTGGATCCTAAAGATCCCAACAACTATAGGCCGATCTCACGGCTCCCATTCCCTGCCAAAATTTTGGAAAAGGCAATGAACATCCAACTCAGTGCATTTCTTCAGTCTAATAACTCTCTGGACCCATCCCAATATGGGTTCAGAGCAGACCACAGCACTGAGTTGGCCTTACTGAAATCCACGGAGGAGATTAGAGAGGCCGTAGATAAGGGAGGCAGTGCCATACTGATCCTGCTGGACCTGTCTGTGGCCTTTGACATGGTCCATCACAAAGTGCTGATGGACCGGCTGTCTGATATTGAAGTCGAAGGTCAAGCATGGAAACTCCTACAGTCATTTCTATCTGACAGGTCACAAACTGTGGATCTGGACTGTAAAACCTCCAAACCGTTTTCACTTCCGTGTGGGGTGCCACAGGGCTCATCACTCAGCCCAATGCTCTTTAATATCTATGTGGCACCCCTGGCGGGAGTTATCAGGTCCTTTGGCTTCCTACTCACCTCCTACACTGACGACACACAAATAGTGTTGTCACTGACTGAGGATGGGGAAAAGGAAATAGGGGCGCGTTTCCATGACTGCATGAGTGCCATCTCAGGCTGGATGTCCTCCAATTGCTTAAAATTGAACTCTAGCAAAGCCGAGGTCATAAAGTTTTGGAATAATCCTCGTGTGTGGACACCTGAATGGTGGCCGGATGACCTTGGTTCCTGCCCCGTACCCACGAGGAAAGCAAAAAACCTTGGGGTATTGGTGGACAATAAACTCGCCATGGGTGACCAAATAAATATGGTGATCTCATCATGCTTTCTGGTCCTAAGAATCATAAGAAAAATTAAGTTTTTCCTGACCGAAAGCAGTCTCAAGACAGTGGTAACGGCCCTCATAATGTCGCGCCTGGACTACTGTAATGGCCTATATCTTAGTGCCCAAAAGCAACATATCAATCGGCTCCAAATGGCCCAAAATGCAGCTGCCAGATTGTTTTCAGGTACGCCGAAATTTGTCTCCGTAAAGGAGGAACTCAAGCAATTACACTGGCTCCCGGTCAAACAAAGATCACACTTTAAGGCACTATGCACCGTTTTTAAGGCCATTAATGGAGCAGGTCCTGAGTTCCTTAGGCGCAAATTTCAATGGTATGTCCCCGGAAGAATGTTACGGTCCACTGGAGCCAAACAAGTGCAAGTCCCCGCATTTAAAAAAGTCAATTGGGGAGGCAGGAGTTTTATCACCTGTGCCTCTAGAGCCTGGAATGAGCTTCCTTTTCATATTAGGAATGCCAAGGATCTCCTCTCCTTCCGGAAGGGTTTGAAGACTTTGCTCTTCTCCCAGTAGCATACACTTTAGTTTCCCCAGCAGCCAGTGCTTAGCGCCAGGACACCCCAGGGTAACCGTGCGCTCTACAAGTGCGATTAACATAACATAACATAACATAACAGTACTGCCTAATTTCTTAAGAGTGGAAAAAAGCCTTAATTCTTCCTTTTCTCCAGAAGCCTAACTTAGACACTGCAGACCCTAGCAACTATTGGCCCATCTCGCATCTTTCGCTCCCGGCAAAAATTGTCGAGAAAGCCATCAACTTGGAATTGTCTTAATTTATTAATGATAATCATCTTCTAGACCTGACCCAGTTTGCCTTTAGAAGTCAACATAGCACCGAACTGGCTTTGATAATGGCCTCAAAAGAAATTAGACAGGCTCTTGATGCTGGAGGAAATGCTGCCTTGATTTTATTAGACCTCTCAGGTGCACTTGACAAGGTCAATCACGACCTACTTATTGATCGTCTTTCCTCCATTTAAATCAAGGACAGTGCCCTTTTTCTTTTAAAATCATTTGTTACTGATCTTGAGCAATCTCATACTTTTGAGGATTTCATATTGCTGCAGTGGAAATACTTTTTATATAAATCACTTTAACCTGTGACTTACAAAGGTGATCTCCAACTCTGCGCCTTTTGTTCTTCTTCAGGTCCACTGAATCTTTGCCAGCATGTTAGCACGGAGCATAAGTCAACAACATCTAAATAAACACGACTTATTATATTCATTCAATAATGAGAGTTTTAATTTAGTTCAAAACCTTTACTCATCGTTAAGTATTTAGTATTTTGTTTTTTGTCTCTTTATTCAAATTAGAAATTATATAAATCCATTTACAGAAATATCAGAAAATCATGGTTAGAATCAATCAAAAAAATTATAGCGTGTTCCATAAAGGAAATATTATCGAAGTCTCTATTCTGCTCTAGCAGGTCCTAACCTACCAGAACCCATAAAGAGTCCTTACGGAAATAGAATCATGTTGTAGTTGAACTTCTCATGAAGAGTAGTTCTGGAAACTCATCCTAGTGTCCTCGTTCAAGTAGCATCAGCAAACTGTCACAGTAACAACTGCTCAAAGTTAAGCTAGGGAAATTATCACAGCCATTGCTATAATCGCTAAAGAAATTATACAGCCACAAAGCAGTAGGTGACAGAAACCACCATCAGCAATAGGTCACAGTTAATGGGGCAAAAGGCTAAGGAAAAAGGATGGTCGCAAAACAAATAGCTTGGACCAATCTGGACATCATAAAGCTCTCGGAATGTGCTCTAAAATGAAAGTGTGGAGAGAGTGTGTTACTCGTGTAACTAGATACACGTATAATATAAACACATAAACACATGTATCAATCCACGCTAGTGTTAGATCATCTCAAACCAATGGAAAAGGATTGTTCGATGGGCTGCTGCTTATTCTCCATTGCCACATACATTGAAACGTATGAAATCGGCAAGGTGTTATCTACAAGACAACTACTTGGTTGCTAGCATTTATGTGCGTTAGATTCACTCTGAGATCCCACAAGAACCCTGCAGTCTAAACTATTAGCTATTCAGAACTCCACTTCGTGACCACGAACTACTCTAAAGTAGAAACATTCTAGTTGTAACATTACTGAATTAAGTCATGAAATCCACATTTTCATGTAGGCACCATTGTTTTAATATACTGCTTAGATATCATTATTGTGAATATGTGGCAGCTAAAATCTAACTAAAAACGATGAGAACATTTAGTTTTGGAAGGAAAGAAATAAAAAAATTTAAAGTCAGCACATTCTACAAAGATGACGGGGCAGATTTACAAGCCCCTTGCGATACTTTTGCGCTGCTGTCGCGTCACTTTTGTGACGCAACGGTGGCGTAAAAAATGCGGCAAATTTACAACGTGACGCATCTAGGGAGATGCGTCACGTTGTAAAGCCCTGCGTGACATTATACCTGCGTCAGGTATAATGTGTGCAGGATAGGAGTTCCCACGCAGGAAAGCCTCGTAAAAGTGACGCAGTTAAATCTACAAGATTTCACTGCGTAACTTTTAGGACGCCACTGCGTCAAAACCTTATGCTTGCTTGAAGCAGGCGTAAGGAGTAACGCAGTGTATTGGGAATAGGCCGCAACACGCATTGCTGGAGTTGCGTCGTGCTTGCGACACGACTTCAGCAATGCGTGACTTTTCCACCAACAGATGCGTCAGAATTTCTGACGCATCTGTCAAACCTTGCGCCATAGTGCGCCGTATTGTAAATATGGTGCATCTATGGTGGCGCAAGGGTTCTTCACGCAGGCGCAGGGAAACTGACGCATCTATTTAGATGCGTCAGTTTCTTGTAAATCTGCCCCAACATGTCTAAAGAAGTCATGTGAATTATTTATGTAATACAGCACAGTTAAGCACCAGCTGAAGCAGTTATTTATTTAAGAATAAAATTAAAGGAAAGAGAAAGAAAGGGTAGAAAAATAAATAATGTCAAGTCTGACCTGATAATGTAATTACTAAAAATATATTATGCTACACGTTAATTTGCACGTTTAAGAAATGGCACGTTTTCCTACATTTTATTCTTTTAGCATTTTCATGTTAATATATTGCGCAAATTAGGACACTTATTTTAAGCTAAACTTCCTGCTCTATCAATGTCACCTTTCTTTTCATTGCCATGTGGGGTTCCACAGGGCTCATCATTGAGCCCTTCTCTTTTTAATCTGTATGTAACTCCACTGGCAAGTTTGCCTAAATCATTTGGCTTTATTGCTGATGTCCTAGGCTTATGACACCCAGATTATGGTGTCAGTGGCCAGCAGCCCTGAGGTCACTGCCACTAGATTCCACAACTGTATGCTCCAAATTGGGAAATGGATGAGCGACAACTGTTTGAAATTGAATTCGACTAAAACCGAGGTTCTGTTCTTTGGCAGAAACAGCTCTTTTTGGTTCCCCAGCTGGTGGCCCCAGAAGCTGGGTACTCTTCCCAGCCTGGTCTCGAAAGTAAAACATCTTGGAGTTCTGTTTGACAGTAAATTGTCTTTTGAAGGTCAGATCAACACCATTACCTCCTCTTCTTTCTTTTTGCTTAAACTACTCAAGAAAGTCCTTCCTTTCATCTCCCGGAAATTGCAGAAAACTGTGGTGCACGCTCTTATCACTTCTAAATTGGACTACTGTAATGAGGTTGTAACTAATATACAGAAAAGGTTTTTGAACAAATTATGGACGGTACAAAACGCTGGAGCTCATCTGCTTTTAGGAATCCTCAAACATAAGTCGGGCTCACAGGCCCTGATTCAGTTTCACTGACTTCCAATCAAGAAGAACATAGACTTTAAGGCTCTTTGCATCACATTTAAAGTCTTGCATAGCTCTGGATCTGAATATCTGATACAGCACTGTCAGTGTTATATCCCCCCTAGACCTCTTCGTTCTTGCTCAGCTTTTAACCTAGTTGTCCTCAAATTTAAAAGATCGAACTGGGGTGGCAGGAGCTTTGTGACCTGCACATCTAAGCTGTGGAATTCCATGCCTCTTGATCTTAAAAAGACGTCTGACCTACTGGCTTTCAGAAAAGCCTTAAAAACCTGACTTTTCAATCATTAGGACCCTGTATCAGGCTCATTCTTCATATTTGTTTGGCTGTTCCCTTCCTGAGCTAGCGCCTAGACACCTCAGAGCGATCTATACATTTTATTTTCATTTTCATGGTAAATGGACGGATGAAGTGTAAGAAGTGGAGTGGAATTGGCACAAGAGAAACAGAAAAAGTACTTTGATGAGAGATATAAGGTTAAAGTTCTCAAATTCAAGGTTGGTGATACAGTGCGCATGTAGAAACCTGTACATGTGAAGAAGGGGGGGAGGGGGGGAGTTTGGTCCACCTGTCAAAGTTTTGGAAGTAAAAGGTAACAGTGTATGAGTTGAGGATGTTCAGTGGTGGAATTTCAGTCATGTGGTCCTG
Organism: Calotriton arnoldi; assembly: GCA_963921515.1. Taxonomy (NCBI): domain Eukaryota; kingdom Metazoa; phylum Chordata; class Amphibia; order Caudata; family Salamandridae; genus Calotriton; species Calotriton arnoldi. The sequence goes on from CAWUFW010003238.1 coordinate 1,859,637, forward strand.
GTGGCAGAAGCGGAAGAAATGTGGGATATGATTGAAGATTGTGAGGTGGTTGTTGAGGAGGATAAGGAAGAAAAGAGAGATGGTGGGTATGTAAGACGAGGCAGTAGCTCAAGGAAAGGACCCTGGCGTTTTAGGATGTGATTTTTGTGTGTGGTATAATTGTCCCTGTTGAGTGTAATGGTTATTTAAGTGTATCATTGTAGGATATATTTATGAGGTTTGTAGTTTGTTTATTTTAGCATTCTCTAGCAAATAGTTATTTCATTGTATTACTGTGGAGTATATAATGTTGTGAGGAGTTATTTATTTTAGCTATTTCACTTATCATAGGTAAATCTAAAGAACTAGTAGAGATAAGTATGTCGTTTTATTTGTTTTTCTGTAAAGGGAAAACACATGTAGTAGCTGGATGTAGAGGGTTGGGAGCTGGAACGTTACTATATGTTGTCAGGTTACCCTTAACAATATTTGATTTCTTTTTCTTGTGTCGTATTTCTTTATTAATTAAGTTTTCACAACATATGCACCATATACACCAAGGCGGTGTTTACATACATAGCAGTAGTCGGAGTCAACCATCAGTACATTGTTTTCAATCTGCATTTCTGAGGGGGAGCCTCAGATGGTTGGTGGCAAACTTGTGTGAACAACAAGCAAAACTAACTTTATATATGGGGGAGGGTGGGGAAAGGGAGGGAAAGGGGGAGAGAGACATTAGTGTACCCGAGGTTTGTGCCATAAGTATTTTGTGTCCCTTCCACACTGCGTTTTGTAGATCCTTCAGCTGTGGGATTAGCCTCTGCAGGCGTAGGGTCTCGTGTCAAAGTCGTTGAGTGGTACTTGGTGCCTTTGCGGTCCTAATGTGTATGATCAGGCGGGATGTGCGCAAAAACCCTATCTAGGTCGTTAGCGCCTCGCCGGTGTCCTGTAATGGTCCAAGAAGAGAGGGAGCGACATCCCATAGGGAGTAAATAGGGTAGGGGGGAGCTTGCCTGGGTTTGGATTTTTTAATTATTACAGGGGCTGCTTATTGGCAGATCTGAAATGTGTCTGTCGCAGGAACAGCTATATGCCGTAGAGCTGACAAAGGTCGGATCTCGCCCACCGGGGAGAGGGAGCGTCAAGAGAGAGTGGGGGAGGTAACGGGTTGCGCCCCCATCTCTGTCGCTATTCTCCTGTTATCTCTAAGTGTGCTCGTCTCCCGTAGTGCCCTATTAATCACTCCACCCTCAACCATCACCCTCAGTGTTTGGAGGTGGATAAGAGCTGACTATTCATCATGCAGAGTAGAGGGACTGGGGGTGGGTGGGGGGACAGAGGCCCGCGAGATACTGTCGGTGTGCCGGGGGGGAGGGGAAGGGATAGAAATAGGAAAAGGAGAGGGAACAAAGAGGAGGGAGGAAGGGGGGGAGCAAGAAAAAGTGAGTAGATAGAGGGATAGAAGTAGTGTCTGAGATATTCCTGTCTCCCGGAGTTACCGGTGACTGTGGTGGTGAGGGAAAGGTGCATTTATAGGGATTGCAGGGTCAATGTTCGGGAGGGGTGGGGACTGTGTATTAAGGTATTTGCAGAAGTGGAGACTATGATTCTACTGTTGTGCAACGGTGTTGTGGTAGTGTGTTTTGGGTTTAAACGGGAAGGGACGAAGGAGATGGTGGGGCTGGAACAAGGTAAATGCTTAGTTGACTGAAGCGTTGCTTTTGCGAATGATGGCAATGAGAGACGGCTATGGCACAGGCCCTGAGCTTGAGGTAGAAGGAGGAACTGGCTGCTCTGCGTGGTGTCGGGTATCATCATCGGACACTTCTGTTCGCAAAAACGGGGTCCAGGTCTGTTGGAATATATCGGATTGATCCTGCAGATTATAGATGACCCGTTCATAGGAGGCGGTTTGATCATGGCTACCTACCACGACTCCTGTGTCGGTGGGGCCGGGGCTCTCCATTGACGCAATATGCAGAGTTTGGCCGTGGCCAATGCCGTATGGAAAAGACGGCGCTGAGGTCTCGACAATTCCGTTGATTGCCTCAAATCATGTAGGAGGATTTCGGGGGGGTAAGCGGTAAGTGGAGGGGCATGGAGGCGCTCAAGGTCCGACCCACGTACTCCCATAAGGGTTGTACTGAGGGGCATTCACGTCTGACATGTGTCGTGTCGCAACGAGTATTCGTACATCTCCAGCAGTTGGTGTGCGCTAAAAGACCCGCTCTGTGGAGTTTCATGGGATTCCAGTACCAGTCCTGCAAGACTTTGAAAAGGCAAAATTTCATCCTCGCCTCTCTGGTGCCCTTGTCTAGGGCTTCTAAGATGTCTGCCCATTCATTGTCTTCATAGGAGACCGATACCGTTATTCCCAACTGGTACATAACGTCTGTGACAGAGGAGTCTAGAAGTGGTGGGAGGAGAGTACTCCATACAGGCCAGACATTGCCCCTTTTTGCTTCCCCCAAGTGGAGAGAAATGTTACCACCGGCTTTCTCGTGTAGCCGGGGGTGTAAACCCAGTAGACGGTGCGCTCGGTGCCAGGCTTTGCACATAGTGGTTATTATCGGATGGTTAGAGCGTCGTGTCTGAGGCCCCGTCACGTATAGCGCGGATAGTACCATCTCGACTGATAACAAGTGGCGCTCCAGTGGCACCCATTGAGGCATGTCCGGGGCATCTGGCAGAAAGTACGTGAGCTGAGATAGGTGTATGGCCAGAGCATAAAGTTCTACTGAAGGGAGACTCAGTCCTCCACTAGCGCGGCGGGCTTGCAGCTTTGACACGGCTATGCATGGTTTTGAGGAGCCCCATACAAATGATCTAATCCCAGAGTCTATCTGTCACAGGGAGGTGAGGGGTATCTGTATAGGGAGCATCCCCAAAGTGTAGTTAAAGCGCAGGAGTGCTACCATGCGGACAGCCTGCACTCTGCCCCACATAGAGAGACCAAGTGTCCTCCATTTCTCGAAATCGCTGTGCATCTGGGTGATCAGTGGATTGATGTTATCCTGAACCATTCCTGTTAGGCCTTTATTCACTAGAATACCCAAGTATTTTAGGCGCGAGTGCTGCCAGTGAAATGGGAAACCTTGGATAGCCGCCCTCGTGGTCCCATCCGAAATGGAAAGTGCTTCGCTCTTACCTCAATTGATTTTATACCCAGAGAGGGAGGACAAGTCGTCTATAATTTGGATTAGAGACAGTAGTGAGTGGTGCAGGTCTGTGAGGGTAAGCAGGATGTCGTCCGCATAGAGGTATAGGTTGGATTCGCCAACCGGGAGGTGTATTCCCGTGATGTTGGCTGAGTTACGCATAGTGGCAGACAGGGGCTCCATAGCCAGCAAGAAGAGGAGTGGCGAGAGGGGACAACCTTGACGTGTTCCTCTACGAAATGAAAAAGGATCAGATAAGAATCCCCCACAGTTCACCTGTGCGGTGGGGTTTCCGTATAGTAGACACACCTTAGCAATAAATTGTTCGCCGAGACCAAAGTGCTCCGTCACTCTGAATAGGTAATCCCACTCAATACGGTTGAATGCCTTCTCCGCATAGAGCTAGAGGGCGAGTGCGTCCGAAGGGCGGTCTTTAGCCTTCCAGAGTGCGTGTGCAAGGGTGCGAAGATGGTTTCTAGAGGATCGGCCCGGCACAAAGCCCACTTGCGAGGCATGCACCAGAGAAGGGAGAACTTTTCGAAGGCGAGATGCCAGGATGCTGGCCAAGATTTTAATATCACAATTTAACATCAAAATGGGCCGGTAGCTGCCACATAACAGGGGGTCTTTCCCGGGTTTAGGCAGAACAGCTATTACCGCGCTGTTGGAGAGGAGGCCATCTGTTCTGCTTCAGAGAATGCTGCCTGTAGTGTATTAACCACCACCTCCCCTGCCCAGCGATAAAATTCTACCGGAAAGTCATCCTCTCCAGGAGCCTTATGATAGGGTAGTTTCGCTATCGCCGAGGCTATCTCTTCTTTGCTGAACTCCCCATCCAGTAACTCTCTGTCCTTATCTGAGAGGCGGGGGAGCTTCGCCTCCTGTAGGAAGGCGTTAAGTTTATCCACGTCGGCGGGCTGCCCTGGAGAATATAGGGCTTTGTAAAATGAAGCGAATTCTTTAGTAATGTCCTGGGGGCGTGTAAGGGTCTCGCCTGACGCTGACTTTATGGCCGGTATGGCCATGGCCGCCTCGCGTTGGCGGAGTTGCGCTGTGAGCAACCTCCCCTCCTTCTCTCCCTGCTCATAATGTCTCCCCTTCATCCTCTGCAAAGCATACTCCGCTTTGGTTGTGAAGAGACTATTTAGTGCCATCTTAACCTACTCAACTGCTTTGCGGTGGCGTGGGGAAGGGTGTGCGGAGTATAGGCGGGTATATGTCCTAATTTCAGCTTCCTACGCCTTTTGCTTGTCTGCATTCTGCTTATTAGCTTGTACTGCATCTTGCTTGAGTCGGCCGCGTAGGGTAGCCTTTGCAACGGCCCAGAGGGTCCTACCGTAGTCAACGGAGCTGCGGTTATCAGAGAGATATTCAATAACATGAGACTGCAGTTGGGATTTGCCAGCAGGGGTCCGATAGCGCTGGATGTTCATCCACCAAGGTTTGCGACCGGGACTGGTCAGTCCCAGTTCTAAGGAAAGGAGAACTGGGGAGTGGCCGGAGAGGGCTGCCTCCAGGATTTGGGATTCCTGGGTGAGCTGCACCACTCAAGAAATGAGAAAGTAGTCTAGCCGAGAGAGCGTACTGTGTGTCGGAGAGGTAAAAGTGTAGCCTTTGTCTGTGAGATGACTCAGATACCAATGATCCAACAGACCGTTATCTTGCATCACGTCCCCCATCAGAGCCCTATCTGCTGCATTGCTCTTGTCCAATGGCCCCGTCCTGTCCAGGACTGGATCCCGTGCTAGGTTCCAGTCCCCTCCTATGAGAAGCTGTGAGGTCCCTATTTCCGTCAGAACCCTGTTGAGCTGTAATAGGAACTGTTTCTTCGCTCCTGTCGGAGCATAGACTGACCCCACGCAGATTAGGGTGACCAACTGGCATAGGTGCAAATTCAGGACAGTGAGTGCAAAAATTCAGGACAAAGGGTCAAAATTCAGGACAAAAATTCAGGACAGAAGGTCAAAATTCAGGACAGAAATTTGGGACAAAGTACAATAGTGTATAAGTAAGTCAATAGACAACCAACATAAGTACACGTCAAAATAAGTTTATATTAAGTTGAGACAATCGAGCACCTACCGTTTTGGTATGTGCACAGCTTTGAGCAACTGTGCAGGTCTTTTTGTGGTATTTCATATGATATTTTGTTTACAGTTTGGGGTTCCTTTGAAGTCTTGTCCCACCCGCACTGCAGGGGATGCAGAGGCCTTCAGCCTTCATTACACCCCTTCACCAAAGACCTCCCTCTGCACAGATTCCTTCACTATCAACCTCCCATGGTGCCCCTCATCTCTATATAGACTCTCGCTCATGTGTATGTCATGTATTTTACAGTGCTGATCAGCCCAATGTAGGGTGTTGAGCGCTTTAGCTCACACACTTATTGTTCAGAGACAATGACTCATATAAGTGTGTAAATCAATATATAGGAAATGTTACTTAAGACAAGGAGGGCTACAAGGTGTAGGAGTCACATGGCATCCATACTGGTAGGTACTATATGCAGGGCCACTGGAATTATGCAGCAGGGAGGGCCAAATTATGCTGCAGGGTTGACTAAATTATTTGGCAAGAAAGGGAATTTATGCAGCGTAATGCTGCAAATTTTGTCATAGTATTACCATATTATTTTCTCATTTTTGCACATTTTAACACTTTCTGGTCATAATTTGCACCTCATTAGTACCCGTATAACACCCAAATATAGTAATATGTAAAGGAAGGTGACCGGTCAACCTTTACAAAGGGCCTTTGCAACACGTCACTGCCTTTTTAGTTATTTTTTAACCAATTGAGGTAGAAACTGTTTTTAAATTAGAATCTTCAGATATATTCAGCTAATGATGGATTATGTGGCACATGCCGCAAATCCATAATCATGCGAAAACTGTTGAAGCCGAAAAATCGCATAATTCCAGTGACCCCGAAATACAAACTGAGGATATAACACATAACATAGTGGTTGAGGTTGTCTTTACAATTATTATACAAATGAATACTTTGCTCTGCATGTTACACTTTGTGCTTTACAAGAGGCGCATTATGCCTCTATGTCTCTATGCTTCTTTATGATGAGTCAAAACCGGGATTAGTGAAAACTCAGATCTCTCCAAGAGATACATTAATCACCAGAGTTCAATTGATATTTTTGTTATGGCCGAAAATTGCAAGCGCGCAAAGCACTCAAAAGTCTTTGCCTTTCATCCTGTCGGATATTTCAAAAAGTAGCTTAGTCCTCCAGCATGGCTCCTTCACAAAAGCATCATGCTGTGCCATAGGCCTATGCAGAGGACGGCACGCCACATGCTGTAACTACACTAGGGCCCATTGCAAGGGAGTAGCCAGAAAAATAAAATACCCCCGCTTTATATGGCACTAAATAAAGGAGCAAAGTGAGCTATCCTGGTCTTTCCTTTTGAAGTCTGAAAATTGTTTCCCTGATGGAAATTTGCAAGAACAATGCAAAATTATGCTTTTTACAGCAGGAAAGAAACTTGGTCAAAAACTGCATTTACCTATATTGACGTTTGTCTTTTATTCTTTCGATCTTTTCATTTTCTTTCTTTCCTTATGTCCTTCTTTCTATCCACCTTTGTTCTCTACTTTCTTCTTTACATCCTCCATTTATTTTTCTTTCCATCTTTCTGTCTGTGCATCCTTTCATTTTGTCTCGCATTCTCTCTCTATTTTTTAAATTCATATTTCATTTTCTTTTCATATTTCCATATTCCACATTAACATTCATTTTGTGTTCCTTTTTTTTCCATTTGATCATCCTCTTGTCCTTCCTTCCATTGTTAAATCTAAATCTTTCTCTATCTTTCCAGCTTTCTTTCATTATTTGCATTCTATTCTTCCTTCGCTTACTCACTACATTTGCCTTGTGCTTCTCTTTGATTTACCACTATCATAATTTCTTTCTGTCGCCGCTTTTGGCTATTTCGGCACCCACTGCCCCTCTGCACCCCCACCCCCCTCCAAAACACACACACACACACACACACACACACACACACACACACACACACACTCACACACATAGAGCTGCATCACAGTGATTATTCTGGCTTGCTTTATTTGTTTGTTATTCTGTCCTGTGCTGATCTGCGAGTCACAGATCAAAGTTAGGAAGGGCCATGAAACACTTATCTGACCCTGGTGCTTCCCTACACCTTTGGCCCATTGTCATTCTTTAGGTAATAATCAGCCACATCAGAATGACAATGGGCCTGTAGAAAGACAGAGAGAGGTCGGGGAGGGGCTGCTGCAGCCTCAGAGAAGTGCGAGCTGGCTCCGATTGTCACCTTTGGAACAGCACAGCTTGCTGCCATCCCCCAAATTACGGACAAAAGGCGCCCGTGAAAGAAATGCTCACGGACAACGGACAAGGGGCCCAAATAACGGGCAGTCCGTGTAATTTACGGACGGTTGGTCACCCTAACGCAGATATGTTGGTCACCTAGTTTTCATTTTGTGAATACATATCGTCCATCGGGATCCGTCCATGTTTTAGTTACCGTCACAGGGAGAGACTTCCGGAGAAGGACTGTCACTCCACATTTACAAGTGGGTCCTGCATCCCCAGCCCCCTCGTTCTATACACTACTATGTATCACCCTTCCCACCCAATCCCTGTGCAGTTTGTCTGACTCAATGGTGTCAAGGTGAGTTTCCTGCAGGAGTGCCACACCGCCCGCTTGGATTGTAGATAGGCTAGAATTTGTTCCCGTTTTATGTAATGCGTAAGGCCATGGACGTTCCAGGTTAGAACGCGTAGCGGGTGTGAAGTACTCATGATGTGTGGTCACAGCGGGTGAGGGGCGGGGGGGTCCAGTGGTTTGTGGTGGGGGTTCTTGCGGAGAGCAGATATGATAATAGAATCCAAAGGGGAACCCTGATCCTATAAAGGAGGGGGGAGCTGCCTAGAAGGTTATGTCAGCGCTGATGGGGAGGGGCGCACAGGAAAAAGGATAAGTTGCCCAAATAGAAGGGAGATGCAAGTCTACAGAGGTGGAGGGAGAGGAAGAATAAAAAAAATTAACCTATGTCGGGGAGGGTGGGGGTGGAAAAGATGGGTGAGGGAATCGGGGTCAGGGAGAGAAGGAAGTCACAGGATCTGGGGGGACAGAGGAGGGAGAAGGAGAAAATACTAAGATAGGGTACCCCCTGGCACTTCCTGGGCGGGGTGTAACTCTGTTGGGTCGTCTAACCCTCCGGTAGGCAGAGGGAGGTCCCGATTGAATATAAAAAACTGTGTTGCCAAATAAGGCAATGAGAAGGAGAGGAAGAAGGAGAGATGGATGCATTGGATGTATTGTGTCGGCGCGATAAAGATGCGCGATGTCAGGACTAAGTGGACTGAAGCAAAGGAGAGGGAGGGTAGGGGAAGGGAGAAAACCAATAGGACGTGGGATACGGGAGAAGCCTTTCGGGCGCTTAGGAGCGCAGGGAACGCTGAACTGTTTACCGCAGGTCTAAACTCAGCAGAGCACCGCTCCAAGGGAGGATCCAACCCACCGAGGGGGGAGGCAGGCATTGTGTTGAATACTACTGAAAAGTGGGAGGAGAGACGAGACGGTACGGAGGGAGGAAGAAGGAACGACAATGCGCGGAGGAGCGAAGCATAGGCGCGCTCTGCTGGGCTTGTGTATTTGTTGGCGTATGTGGTGCCCTCTGTAATACAAATATTAGTGTCAAATTCAAGGTCAGCAACGCAGTCGGAATGCGGGAGGGGAGGGGAACGGGGGAAGGGGGCGGGAGCAAACGCATGTGAGTGTTACAGGTGATCATGATAGGCAAACAGGCAATAAAACAAATAACATATCTAGAATAGCACTCATAAGCAACGTATACAGTAAATGTAACTTATAGCTTGCACAACACTTTATTGGTCAATACAGGATAGATTATACTCAGCTGTCCGTCGACTGGTTGTCAGTTCTTTAACCATACAGGTATATCTCCAGCTTCATGGGGAGGTCGTCAGCCTGGGCCATCCCCTCCCGGCCCCCTCCACCCCTGCCCAGCCTCCGTTGTGGGTTTCAGGGATGAACGGGATTTGTCTCTCTGCTGTTCGTGCAAAAAAGCAGCTGTTGCTTGGAGGGCAGAGGCTTTATCCTCGTGGGTACGCGTCGTCCTGTCCGATCCCTGCCTCGGTGCCATGTACCACCGGTGGTCCGTCTCCTGCCATCTGGTGATTTGGAGGTGCCGGGTGGGTGTGAAAGTTCAGTGTCTCCTTGTTGGGTGTCCATTTCTTGTTGCCCTATGCTGTCCAAGAACTGTTGCAGGTCCTCCGGATCATAGAAATCTCTGGAATCGCCATCCCTGGTTATGCGAAGCTTTGCAGGTTCGAAGAGGCCGTATTTGATGTTCAGCTGACGAAGCCTGGGTCTGAGGGATAGAAAGGCCTTGCGGTGCTGGTTGGTTTCTTTAGAGAAGTCTGCGGCCATCTGAATGCTGTGTCCATCATGGGTGAATGACCCCTTGGTGCGCGCCGCAGCCAGAATTTGTCTTGTCTGTTCGTGGCACAAGAAGCAGGCACTGAGTGGGCGCGGGCGTGTGTTGGTATCCTTGCGTAGGGAGCCTATTCGATGGGCTTGCTGTATTTCCAGAGGAGGGTCAAAGGTGGCCCCGATGAGTTTTGGGAGGGTTTCCTTTAGGAATGCGCCAGTGTTGGGGCACTCGATGGATTCTGGGAAGCCAAAAAAGCGGACGTTGTCCCTACGGGTGCGGTCCTCCAAATCAACGAGATTGCTGCGGAGGAAGAGGAGTTCCTGGTACCGATCTTGCACTGCCTCCAGACGGTCCACCACTGCCGTTAGCCTCTGGTCTAGTCCCTCAGCTTGAGCGTGGAACCCTGCTAAGTCTGTTCGGATCGACTTGGCTTCCTCCGTCAGCTTAGATATATTGGAGTCCATCCCTTCCAGTCGCCGGTTAACTGAGGAGATTTCCTGGAGGATCCGGTTCATGGTCACGCCCGGTGCGGGGGTCAATGGGGGTATGGGAGGGCCGCTCGCCTGTTTGTCCTCGTTCTTTGCAACCATGGTGCGTAGTTGTTGGAGCGCCTCTGTAAAGAGAAGCTGTCTGGAGGACTTACTCCCGGGCTTCGCGGTGGACATCCACGCCGTGTTGCAACGCTGGTTCAAATGCTGTTAGGTGGAGGAACTCCCAGTCGAGGAAATGGGACAGAGGACTGGCCAACACTCCGTAGAGGGGGACTCTCCGTGGCTCAAGGGGTAGGGCAGCATGCCCGATGGGTCCGCAGCTTGGAGGCAGAGGGCGGGGTGAAAGGGCTACGCGGGCCGAGGCTTCTATCATGCCTCCAGGCCCAGTGCACGCACTTCCTTCAATATCCCCCGTTTGAGGGGCATCGGTAGCCGTAATGAGATCCGAGCTTTCCGGGGTGCTCCCCCGCTAAGGATCATCAAAGTGCGGGACCCGCACAGTCCCAGTACGCCGCAGCCCCCACTCAGAGACTCCCTCAGAGCGGAGCTCTCCTACTAGACGGCCATCTCTGTTCATGGCCAGACCACGCCCCCAACAATATTTGATTTCAAAGTATTTGTCAGTTGCTGCCTAATGTGTGCCACCGTAAATACAAGAGAAAAGAGTATGTCCAGAAGGACTAGTTTGCATACTTTAAAAAGAATGCCCTAGACCATCAATTCTAGGGTTCTTATTGCTTTATTTAGCTTATTTTAAATTATTTAGAATGTTCCCATGAGGCACAGGGTCAGACTGATTTGCATATGGCCATGTCTGAACTGGGGTGGTGGAGTGAGCTAAAGAATGATGATGGATTAAACCCAGATCAGTTGACTGGGGGTGAGTGTTTGATTAGCTCAAACGCTCTGTCCATCATCTCCTTTGGTATCGCTTTGTTCGCCCTAAGTTGGCAGGGTATGCCCAGACGTGGGTCCCTTGGTCACTTTGCCACTGGATTCAAGCTAGCCTGGATGATGACGGCTGAATAGCCAGAAACCGGTCCCAGGATGCTTGTTTCTGGTCCAGGGAAGACATGGCTTGGCAGTTCGGGCTGGACTGTTCCCATGAGGCACAGGGTCAGACTGATTTGCATATGGCCATGTCTGAACTGGGGTGGTGGAGTGAGCTAAAGAATGATGATGGATTAAACCCAGATCAGTTGACTGGGGGTGAGTGTTTGATTAGCTCAAACGCTCCGTCCATCATCCCCTTTGGTATCGCTTTGTTCGCCCTAAGTTGGCAGGGTATGCCCAGACGTGGGTCCCTTGCTCACTTTGCCACTGGATTCAAGCTAGCCTGGCTGATGACGGCTGAATAGCCAGAAACCGGTCCCAGGATGCTTGTTTCTGGTCCAGGGAAGACATGGCTTGGCAGTTCCGGCTGGACTGTTCCCATGAGGCACAGGGTCAGACTGATTTGCATTTGGCCATGTCTGAACTGGGGTGGTGGAGTGAGCTAAAGAATGATGATGGATTAAACCCAGATCAGTTGACTGGGGGTGAGTGTTTGATTAGCTCAAACGCTCTGTCCATCATCTCCTTTGGTATCGCTTTGTTCGCCCTAAGTTGGCAGGGTATGCCCAGACGTGGGTCCCTTGCTCACTTTGCCACTGGATTCAAGCTAGCCTGGCTGATGACGGCTGAATAGCCAGAAACCGGTCCCAGGATGCTTGTTTCTGGTCCAGGGAAGAAATGGCTTGGCAGTTCGGGCTGGACTGTTCCCATGAGGCACAGGGTCAGACTGATTTGCATATGGCCATGTCTGAACTGGGGTGGTGGAGTGAGCTAAAGAATGATGATGGATTAAACCCAGATCAGTTGACTGGGGGTGAGTGTTTGATTAGCTCAAACGCTCCGTCCATCATCCCCTTTGGTATCGCTTTGTTCGCCCTAAGTTGGCAGGGTATGCCCAGATGTGGGTCCCTTGCTCACTTTGCCACTGGATTCAAGCTAGCCTGGCTGATGACGGCTGAATAGCCAGAAACCGGTCCCAGGATGCTTGTTTCTGGTCCAGGGAAGACATGGCTTGGCAGTTCGGGCTGGACTGTTCCCATGAGGCACAGGGTCAGACTGATTTGCATATGGCCATGTCTGAACTGGGGTGGTGGAGTGAGCTAAAGAATGATGATGGATTAAACCCAGATCAGTTGACTGGGGGTGAGTGTTTGATTAGCTCAAACGCTCCGTCCATCATCCCCTTTGGTATCGCTTTGTTCGCCCTAAGTTGGCAGGGTATGCCCAGACGTGGGTCCCTTGCTCACTTTGCCACTGGATTCAAGCTAGCCTGGCTGATGACGGCTGAATAGCCAGAAACCGGTCCCAGGATGCTTGTTTCTGGTCCAGGGAAGACATGGCTTGGCAGTTCGGGCTGGACTGTTCCCATGAGGCACAGGGTCAGACTGATTTGCATATGGCCATGTCTGAACTGGGGTGGTGGAGTGAGCTAAAGAATGATGATGGATTAAACCCAGATCAGTTGACTGGGGATGAGTGTTTGATTAGCTCAAACGCTCCGTCCATCATCCCCTTTGGTATCGCTTTGTTCGCCCTAAGTTGGCAGGGTATGCTCAGACGTGGGTCCTTGCTCACTTTGCCACTGGATTCAAGCTAGCCTGGCTGATGATGGCTGAATAGCCAGAAACCGGTCCCAGGATGCTTGTTGCTGGTCCAGGGAAGACATGGCTTGGCAGTTCGGGCTGGACTGTTCCCATGAGGCACAGGGTCAGACTGATTTGCATATGGCCATGTCTGAACTGGGGTGGTGGAGTGAGCTAAAGAATGATGATGGATTAAACCCAGATCAGTTGACTGGGGATGAGTGTTTGATTAGCTCAAACGCTCCGTCCATCATCCCCTTTGGTATCGCTTTGTTCGCCCTAAGTTGGCAGGGTATGCCCAGACGTGGGTCCCTTGCTCACTTTGCCACTGGATTCAAGCTAGCCTGGCTGATGACGGCTGAATAGCCAGAAACCGGTCCCAGGATGCTTGTTGCTGGTCCAGGGAAGACATGGCTTGGCAGTTCGGGCTGGACTGTTCCCATGAGGCACAGGGTCAGACTGATTTGTTCTCTTTAGCGCTGACAGAGCACGGTTGGCTCAGCAGTCCTCTGGTACTTTTTAAATATTTTGCTATTAGAATTACGTTGCCAAATTGAATTTGAATCTGTGAATGCTTTTTAAACCTCACCTGATTTTAAATGTTCTTAGCTGCTGCCATTGGAGTGATAACCAGTGCCTGCACGTGTGCATTTTAAAAGTAACCGTTCCTTCCTTTCTTTAAGCTAACACGGTGCCCGTATGTAAGAGCGGACCCGCAGGAAAGTTAGCGCACTAGTTGTTAGCTCCCTAGTCGCCACTACTTCAATAAATACCCGGATGCAACGCCCGCGCAGTGGTGATATTGTTCTCTTTAGCGCTGACAGAGCACGGTTGGCTCAGCAGTCCTCTGGTACTTTTTAAATATTTTGCTATTAGAATTACGTTGCCAAATTGAATTTGAATCTGTGAATGCTTTTTAAACCTCACCTGATTTTAAATGTTCTTAGCTGCTGCCATTGGAGTGATAACCAGTGCCTGCACGTGTGCATTTTAAAAGTAACCGTTCCTTCCTTTCTTTAAGCTAACGCGGTGCCCGTATGTAAGAGCGGACCCGCAGGAAAGTTAGCGCACTAGTTGTTAGCTCCCTAGTCGCCACTACTTCAATAAATACCCGGATGCAACGACCGCGCAGTGGTGATATTGTTCTCTTTAGCGCTGACAGAGCACGGTTGGCTCAGCAGTCCTCTGGTACTTTTTAAATATTTTGCTATTAGAATTACGTTGCCAAATTGAATTTGAATCTGTGAATGCTTTTTAAACCTCACCTGATTTTAAATTTTCTTAGCTGCTGCCATTGGAGTGATAAACAGTGCCTGCACGTGTGCATTTTAAAAGTAACCGTTCCTTCCTTTCTTTAAGCTAACGCGGTGCCCGTATGTAAGAGCGGACCCGCAGGAAAGTTAGCGCACTAGTTGTTAGCTCCCTAGTCGCCACTACTTCAATAAATACCCGGATGCAACGACCGCGCAGCGGGCGCGCCGCTGGCGCGCCAAAGGCGCGCCAAAGGCAAGCCCGTCTGCGCCCGTCAGCGCCCGGAATGCGACCTGCGCCAGAAACTCTGCCCCTTTCACAAGGTATAAGTACTCACGATCGCAACTATTATACCTCAATTCAGGTAACTGTGTGTCTCACAACCTGCAGTGTGATTTAATTCCACCTATATCTTTAGGCTGCAGCACGTGTGGCTGGGGGGGCCCAAGTACTCACAACAATACTCTGTGTATGAACAGAGAAGAAGTAGGACAGACTAAGCCTAAAGCCACCAATCCACTGTTTGATAACAATTTAGTTAGCACTCAGACTTGTACTCTCACTAATAAGAACTCTGCTTCTACCAGGTGTATTTTACTTAACACCAGGTCTATGGTGAAACACAAACTTGATTTGGAGTGTATGATTCATGTAGAAAATCCTGATCTTGTATTTCTCACCGAAACATGGGCAAACGAATACAGTGATCCCGACTGGCACATGGCAGTACCAGTCGGTTATGTCGTTTCAAACTCGGACAGAATGGGGGCAAAGGGTGGTGGAATTGCGATTATTCATCGACTTCAGTACATAGTTAGGTTTAATTCTGAATCGAATCTAGACGCTGAAGCAATGTCCTTTATTATAAAACTTAACAACCTAGAAGTACTTTCTGGGTTGCTGATTTATCGACCACCTGGCCCTAGATCAACTTTTGTATCTTCCCTCCAGACTTATCTGGAATCATGCTTAGACTCGGTCTCTTACACCATACTGGGTGATTTTAATTTTCATTTGGAAGCTAATAATAATCCAGACTCTTTTAATCTACTAGATAAATTATCTAGTTTCGGACTTAACCAAATTGTCTGTGAACCTACACATTTAGCAGGACATACATTGGACGGTATTTTTACCAATAACTCTTCTATTCAAATTAAGTCCGTATGTCCTTTACCCTGGTCTGATCATTTTGCTGTGCATTTTAACATCATTCAAGCAAATCTGAAAGGTGGTCGTAGAAATAGATCTGCGACCGTTAAACATCGGGCCTGGAAATCAGTGAGCATGACTGATTTAAAGTCAGCACTAAGTGAAAGGCCTCTAATTCCTACTGATTCCAATCAAGCGGCCTCAGTGTTTCACAACTGGCTTAACAGAGCTGCCAATATCGTCGCTCCGGAAGTGATAAAGCACGCTCGACGGTGTAAGGTATCGTCCCCCTGGTATTCGGCAGACCTTAAAATAGCTAAAATTAAGTGCAGGCAAAAAGAGCGTATGTGGAGACTCCACTACTGTAGCTCTCATAGGAAAGACTACTGTGCTGCGTTAGAAGAATACAAAAGTGCTATCACACAGGCCAAAACGGCCTACTACACTTCTAAGATTCAAGGAGCAACAAATTCACCAAAAGAACTGTTCCAAACTGTATCCTCTCTATTAAAGTGCCCACGGGATGTTACCTTTACTCCTGACCAGAAGTTTGTAGACAAGATGGCTGGTCACTTTCAAAATAAGGTCCAAACTGTTTACAATCATCTCCTAAATGCAGATAAGGTTATAGCGAGTGATGTCTCAGCCCAGCTGGAGATCACGTCCTCCCACTGTGATTTATCGCACTTCCCACTGTTGGGAGTCGAGACAGTGGCTGACCTGCTGATAAAAACCAAGTCGGGCTCTCCTTTAGATCCTTGTCCCCCTCATATACTACATCTGGTTTCCGAGGAGATAAGCATCCCACTATCCCCAATACTTAACCAAAGCATTTCATCAGGAGTATTTCCAACCATTTGGAAAAAAGCCTGCATTAGTCCTCTCCTCAAAAAACCTAAGTTGGATCCCCTGGACGAGAAAAACTATCGTCCCATCTCGTGTCTACCTCTACCTGCTAAAATCCTTGAGAAAGCCATGAATGTGGAACTAACATCGTATCTAGAGAATAACAACATTCTGGATGCTACTCAACATGGTTTCAGATCATCACACTCTATTGAGACGGCATTGATTATGGCAGTGGAGGAGATACGTAAGGTGATGGACGGAGGAGGAGGGGCTCTAATGGTCCTGCTTGATCTGACAGCAGCCTTCGATACCGTGAACCACGAGGTATTAATACGAAGGCTACAGGATATAGGTATCAAAGGCAAAGCTCTTGCCCTCCTTTCCTCCTTCCTATCGTCCAGGAAACAAGTGATATTCTGGGATGGATACCAGTCCAAGGAATTCACACTCCCCGGGGAGTCCCACAGGGCTCGGCCCTATCCCCTACTCTTTTTAATATATATGTAGCTCCTCTGGCTAGACTAATTGAAAGCTACGGCTTTAGGCTGGTGTCGTATGCTGATGACACGCAGCTTATAGTGTCGATAACACAGCCCGTGGATGCTACGGCAATCCACTTCAGCAACTGCATCTCGGCTCTGATGACTTGGATGAATGTTAACT
This sequence comes from Calotriton arnoldi, assembly GCA_963921515.1. Classification (NCBI taxonomy): domain Eukaryota; kingdom Metazoa; phylum Chordata; class Amphibia; order Caudata; family Salamandridae; genus Calotriton; species Calotriton arnoldi. The sequence continues at coordinate 1,876,272 of CAWUFW010003238.1, forward strand.
TTTTAAAGCTTAATGTAGATAAAACCGAGGTGATTGAGTTTGGTCAGAAAATCTCGGTATGGAATCAACTATGGTGGCCACATGTAGCCGGTACATGTCCGGCCCCTGTCAAAAAAGTCAGGAATTTAGGCCTTATGGTAGATAACGACCTTTCCTGGGCTCCCCAGATTAACCAAGTCTCATCAGCCTGTTTCTTTATGCTGAAAGGTTTGAGGAAGATTCTTCCTTTCATTCCGCTCTCCCTGAGGAAAACAGTGGTAGGGGCTACGATTCTATCTAGAATCGATTACTGCAACGCTCTCTATTTAGGAGCAAATGCTGCGCAATTCTCTAAATTGCAGTCAATTCAGAATGCAGCAGCGAGAGTATTGCTTAATATACCCAAACACCATCCTACATCAACCTGTATAAAACAACTTCACTGGCTTCCAGTACGACAACGGGTTGACTTTAAGTCCCTGTGCATGGTACACAAAGCCCTGTTTGGTGGAGGATCCAAGGATGTGCAAACTTTGTTTTCTCGATACGTTCCCACACGAGCGTTAAGATCAGCATCACTTGATCTCCTACAACTCCCCAGGATAAAGAGAGTAAGGTGTGGAGGTAAACGCTTCTCCTTCCTGGCTTCCAAACTCTGGAACTCTCTGCCCACACACCTGAGGTGTCTGCCTAATAGATCGGTCTTTAGGAAGAAAGTTAAAACTTGGCTCTTTTCACAACCCTGAATGTGTTGGCCTGGGGCATTACATATCACTCAGCGCCAAGACGCCTCGGCATTAGTGCGCTTTATAAATACTTTTCAGTCAGTCAGTCAGTCATTTGCATATGGCCATGTCTGAACTGGGGTGGTGGAGTGAGCTAAAGAATGATGATGGATTAAACCCAGATCAGTTGACTGGGGGTGAGTGTTTGATTAGCTCAAACGCTCCGTCCATCATCCCCTTTGGTATCGCTTTGTTCGCCCTAAGTTGGCAGGGTATGCCCAGACGTGGGTCCCTTGCTCACTTTGCCACTGGATTCAAGCTAGCCTGGCTGATGACGGCTGAATAGCCAGAAACCGGTCCCAGGATGCTTGTTTCTGGTCCAGGGAAGACATGGCTTGGCAGTTCGGGCTGGACTGTTCCCATGAGGCACAGGGTCAGACTGATTTGCATATGGCCATGTCTGAACTGGGGTGGTGGAGTGAGCTAAAGAATGATGATGGATTAAACCCAGATCAGTTGACTGGGGGTGAGTGTTTGATTAGCTCAAACGCTCTGTCCATCATCCCCTTTGGTATCGCTTTGTTCGCCCTAAGTTGGCAGGGTATGCCCAGACGTGGGTCCCTTGCTCACTTTGCCACTGGATTCAAGCTAGCCTGGCTGATGACGGCTGAATAGCCAGAAACCGGTCCCAGGATGCTTGTTTCTGGTCCAGGGAAGACATGGCTTGGCAGTTCGGGCTGGACTGTTCCCAAGAGGCACAGGGTCAGACTGATTTGTATATGGCCATGTCTGAACTGGGGTGGTGGAGTGAGCTAAAGAATGATGATGGATTAAACCCAGATCAGTTGACTGGGGGTGAGTGTTTGATTAGCTCAAACGCTCCGTCCATCATCCCCTTTGGTATCGCTTTGTTCGCCCTAAGTTGGCAGGGTATGCCCAGACGTGGGTCCCTTGCTCACTTTGCCACTGGATTCAAGCTAGCCTGGCTGATGACGGCTGAATAGCCAGAAACCGGTCCCAGGATGCTTGTTTCTGGTCCAGGGAAGACATGGCTTGGCAGTTCGGGCTGGACTGTTCCCATGAGGCACAGGGTCAGACTGATTTGCATATGGCCATGTCTGAACTGGGGTGGTGGAGTGAGCTAAAGAATGATGATGGATTAAACCCAGATCAGTTGACTGGGGGTGAGTGTTTGATTAGCTCAAACGCTCCGTCCATCATCCCCTTTGGTATCGCTTTGTTCGCCCTAAGTTGGCAGGGTATGCCCAGACGTGGGTCCCTTGCTCACTTTGCCACTGGATTCAAGCTAGCCTGGCTGATGACGGCTGAATAGCCAGAAACCGGTCCCAGGATGCTTGTTTCTGGTCCAGGGAAGACATGGCTTGGCAGTTCGGGCTGGACTGTTCCCTTGAGGCACAGGGTCAGACTGATTTGCATATGGCCATGTCTGAACTGGGGTGGTGGAGTGAGCTAAAGAATGATGATGGATTAAACCCAGATCAGTTGACTGGGGGTGAGTGTTTGATTAGCTCAAACGCTCTGTCCATCATCCCCTTTGGTATCGCTTTGTTCGCCCTAAGTTGGCAGGGTATGCCCAGACGTGGGTCCCTTGCTCACTTTGCCACTGGATTCAAGCTAGCCTGGCTGATGATGGCTGAATAGCCAGAAACCGGTCCCAGGATGCTTGTTTCTGGTCCAGGGAAGACATGGCTTGGCAGTTCGGGCTGGACTGTTCCCATGAGGCACAGGGTCAGACTGATTTGCATATGGCCATGTCTGAACTGGGGTGGTGGAGTGAGCTAAAGAATGATGATGGATTAAACCCAGATCAGTTGACTGGGGGTGAGTGTTTGATTAGCTCAAACGCTCCGTCCATCATCCCCTTTGGTATCGCTTTATTCGCCCTAAGTTGGCAGGGTATGCCCAGATGTGGGTCCCTTGCTCACTTTGCCACTGGATTCAAGCTAGCCTGGCTGATGACGGCTGAATAGCCAGAAACCGGTCCTAGGATGCTTGTTTCTGGTCCAGGGAAGACATGGCTTGGCAGTTCGGGCTGGACTGTTCCCATGAGGCACAGGGTCAGACTGATTTGCATATGGCCATGTCTGAACTGGGGTGGTGGAGTGAGCTAAAGAATGATGATGGATTAAACCCAGATCAGTTGACTGGGGGTGAGTGTTTGATTAGCTCAAACGCTCCGTCCATCATCCCCTTTGGTATCGCGTTGTTCGCCCTAAGTTGGCGGGGTATGCCCAGACGTGGGTCCCTTGCTCACTTTGCCACTGGATTCAAGCTAGCCTGGCTGATGACGGCTGAATAGCCAGAAACCGGTCCCAGGATGCTTGTTTCTGGTCCAGGGAAGACATGGCTTGGCAGTTCGGGCTGGACTGTTCCCATGAGGCACAGGGTCAGACTGATTTGCATATGGCCATGTCTTAACTGGGGTGGTGGAGTGAGCTAAAGAATGATGATGGATTAAACCCAGATCAGTTGACTGGGGGTGAGTGTTTGATTAGCTCAAACGCTCCGTCCATCATCCCCTTTGGTATCGCTTTGTTCGCCCTAAGTTGGCAGGGTATGCTCAGACGTGGGTCCCTTGCTCACTTTGCCACTGGATTCAAGCTAGCCTGGCTGATGACGGCTGAATAGCCAGAAACCGGTCCCAGGATACTTGTTTCTGGTCCAGGGAAGACATGGCTTGGCAGTTCGGGCTGGACTGTTCCCATGAGGCACAGGGTCAGACTGATTTGCATATGGCCATGTCTGAACTGGGGTCGTGGAGTGAGCTAAAGAATGATGATGGATTAAACCCAGATCAGTTGACTGGGGGTGAGTGTTTGATTAGCTCAAACGCTCCGTCCATCATCCCCTTTGGTATCGCTTTGTTCGCCCTAAGTTGGCAGGGTATGCCCAGACGTGGGTCCCTTGCTCACTTTGCCACTGGATTTAAGCTAGCCTGGCTGATGACGGCTGAATAGCCAGAAACCGGTCCCAGGATGCTTGTTTCTGGTCCAGGGAAGACATGGCTTGGCAGTTCGGGCTGGACTGTTCCCATGAGGCACAGGGTCAGACTGATTTGCATATGGCCATGTCTGAACTGGGGTGGTGGAGTGAGCTAAAGAATGATGATGGATTAAACCCAGATCAGTTGACTGGGGGTGAGTGTTTGATTAGCTCAAACGCTCCGTCCATCATCCCCTTTGGTATCGCTTTGTTCGCCCTAAGTTGGCAGGGTATGCCCAGACGTGGGTCCCTTGCTCACTTTGCCACTGGATTCAAGCTAGCCTGGCTGATGACGGCTGAATAGCCAGAAACCGGTCCCAGGATGCTTGTTTCTGGTCCAGGGAAGACATGGCTTGGCAGTTCGGGCTGGACTGTTCCCATGAGGCACAGGGTCAGACTGATTTGCATATGGCCATGTCTGAACTGGGGTGGTGGAGTGAGCTAAAGAATGATGATGGATTAAACCCAGATCAGTTGACTGGGGGTGAGTGTTTGATTAGCTCAAACGCTCCGTCCATCATCCCCTTTGGTATCGCTTTGTTCGCCCTAAGTAGGCAGGGTATGCCCAGACGTGGGTCCCTTGCTCACTTTGCCACTGGATTCAAGCTAGCCTGGCTGATGACTGCTGAATAGCCAGAAACCGGTCCCAGGATGCTTGTTTCTGGTCCAGGGAAGACATGGCTTGGCAGTTCGGGCTGGACTGTTCCCATGAGGCACAGGGTCAGACTGATTTGCATATGGCCATGTCTGAACTGGGGTGGTGGAGTGAGCTAAAGAATGATGATGGATTAAACCCAGATCAGTTGACTGGGGGTGAGTGTTTGATTAGCTCAAACGCTCTGTCCATCATCCCCTTTGGTATCGCTTTGTTCGCCCTAAGTTGGCAGGGTATGCCCAGACGTGGGTCCCTTGCTCACTTTGCCACTGGATTCAAGCTAGCCTGGCTGATGACGGCTGAATAGCCAGAAACCGGTCCCAGGATGCTTGTTTCTGGTCCAGGGAAGACATGGCTTGGCAGTTCGGGCTGGACTGTTCCCATGAGGCACAGGGTCAGACTGATTTGCATATGGCCATGTCTGAACTGGGGTGGTGGAGTGAGCTAAAGAATGATGATGGATTAAACCCAGATCAGTTGACTGGGGGTGAGTGTTTGATTAGCTCAAACGCTCCGTCCATCATCCCCTTTGGTATCGCTTTGTTCGCCCTAAGTTGGCAGGGTATGCCCAGACGTGGGTCCCTTGCTCACTTTGCCACTGGATTCAAGCTAGCCTGGCTGATGACGGCTGAATAGCCAGAAACCGGTCCCAGGATGCTTGTTTCTGGTCCAGGGAAGACATGGCTTGGCACTTCGGGCTGGACTGTTCCCATGAGGCACAGGGTCAGACTGATTTGCATATGGCCATGTCTGAACTGGGGTGGTGGAGTGAGCTAAAGAATGATGATGGATTAAACCCAGATCAGTTGACTGGGGGTGAGTGTTTGATTAGCTCAAACGCTCCGTCCATCATCCCCTTTGGTATCGCTTTGTTCGCCCTAAGTTGGCAGGGTATGCCCAGACGTGGGTCCCTTGCTCACTTTGCCACTGGATTCAAGCTAGCCTGGCTGATGACGGCTGAATAGCCAGAAACCGGTCCCAGGATGCTTGTTTCTGGTCCAGGGAAGACATGGCTTGGCAGTTCGGGCTGGACTGTTCCCATGAGGCACAGGGTCAGACTGATTTGCATATGGCCATGTCTGAACTGGGGTGGTGGAGTGAGCTAAAGAATGATGATGGATTAAACCCAGATCAGTTGACTGGGGGTGAGTGTTTGATTAGCTCAAACGCTCCGTCCATCATCCCCTTTGGTATCGCTTTGTTCGCCCTAAGTTGGCAGGGTATGCCCAGACGTGGGTCCCTTGCTCACTTTGCCACTGGATTCAAGCTAGCCTGGCTGATGACGGCTGAATAGCCAGAAACCGGTCCCAGGATGCTTGTTTCTGGTCCAGGGAAGACATGGCTTGGCAGTTCGGGCTGGACTGTTCCCATGAGGCACAGGGTCAGACTGATTTGCATATGGCCATGTCTGAACTGGGGTGGTGGAGTGAGCTAAAGAATGATGATGGATTAAACCCAGATCAGTTGACTGGGGGTGAGTGTTTGATTAGCTCAAACGCTCTGTCCATCATCCCCTTTGGTATCGCTTTGTTCGCCCTAAGTTGGCAGGGTATGCCCAGACGTGGGTCCCTGCTCACTTTGCCACTGGATTCAAGCTAGCCTGGCTGATGACGGCTGAATAGCCAGAAACCGGTCCCAGGATGCTTGTTTCTGGTCCAGGGAAGACATGGCTTGGCAGTTCGGGCTGGACTGTTCCCATGAGGCACAGGGTCAGACTGATTTGCATATGGCCATGTCTGAACTGGGGTGGTGGAGTGAGCTAAAGAATGATGATGGATTAAACCCAGATCAGTTGACTGGGGGTGAGTGTTTGATTAGCTCAAACGCTCCGTCCATCATCCCCTTTGGTATCGCTTTGTTCGCCCTAAGTTGGCAGGGTATGCCCAGATGTGGGTCCCTTGCTCACTTTGCCACTGGATTCAAGCTAGCCTGGCTGATGATGGCTGAATAGCCAGAAACCGGTCCCAGGATGCTTGTTTCTGGTCCAGGGAAGACATGGCTTGGCAGTTCGGGCTGGACTGTTCCCATGAGGCACAGGGTCAGACTGATTTGCATATGGCCATGTCTGAACTGGGGTGGTGGAGTGAGCTAAAGAATGATGATGGATTAAACCCAGATCAGTTGACTGGGGGTGAGTGTTTGATTAGCTCAAACGCTCCGTCCATCATCCCCTTTGGTATCGCTTTGTTCGCCCTAAGTTGGCGGGGTATGCCCAGACGTGGGTCCCTTGCTCACTTTGCCACTGGATTCAAGCTAGCCTGGCTGATGACGGCTGAATAGCCAGAAACCGGTCCCAGGATGCTTGTTTCTGGTCCAGGGAAGACATGGCTTGGCAGTTCGGGCTGGACTGTTCCCATGAGGCACAGGGTCAGACTGATTTGCATATGGCCATGTCTTAACTGGGGTGGTGGAGTGAGCTAAAGAATGATGATGGATTAAACCCAGATCAGTTGACTGGGGGTGAGTGTTTGATTAGCTCAAACGCTCCGTCCATCATCCCCTTTGGTATCGCTTTGTTCGCCCTAAGTTGGCAGGGTATGCCCAGACGTGGGTCCCTTGCTCACTTTGCCACTGGATTCAAGCTAGCCTGGCTGATGACGGCTGAATAGCCAGAAACCGGTCCCAGGATGCTTGTTTCTGGTCCAGGGAAGACATGGCTTGGCAGTTCGGGCTGGACTGTTCCCATGAGGCACAGGGTCAGACTGATTTGCATATGGCCATGTCTGAACTGGGGTGGTGGAGTGAGCTAAAGAATGATGATGGATTAAACCCAGATCAGTTGACTGGGGGTGAGAGTTTGATTAGCTCAAACGCTCCGTCCATCATCCCCTTTGGTATCGCTTTGTTCGCCCTAAGTTGGCAGGGTATGCCCAGACGTGGGTCCCTTGCTCACTTTGCCACTGGATTCAAGCTAGCCTGGCTGATGATGGCTGAATAGCCAGAAACCGGTCCCAGGATGCTTGTTTCTGGTCCAGGGAAGACATGGCTTGGCAGTTCGGGCTGGACTGTTCCCATGAGGCACAGGGTCAGACTGATTTGCATATGGCCATGTCTGAACTGGGGTGGTGGAGTGAGCTAAATAATGATGATGGATTAAACCCAGATCAGTTGACTGGGGGTGAGTGTTTGATTAGCTCAAACGCTCCGTCCATCATCCCCTTTGGTATCGCTTTGTTCGACCTAAGTTGGCAGGGTATGCCCAGACGTGGGTCCCTTGCTCACTTTGCCACTGGATTCAAGCTAGCCTGGCTGATGATGGCTGAATAGCCAGAAACCGGTCCCAGGATGCTTGTTTCTGGTCCAGGGAAGACATGGCTTGGCAGTTCGGGCTGGACTGTTCCCATGAGGCACAGGGTCAGACTGATTTGCATATGGCCATGTGTGAACTGGGGTGGTGGAGTGAGCTAAAGAATGATGATGGATTAAACCCAGATCAGTTGACTGGGGGTGAGTGTTTGATTAGCTCAAACGCTCTGTCCATCATCCCCTTTGGTATCGCTTTGTTCGCCCTAAGTTGGCAGGGTATGCCCAGACGTGGGTCCCTTGCTCACTTTGCCACTGGATTCAAGCTAGCCTGGCTGATGACGGCTGAATAGCCAGAAACCGGTCCCAGGATGCTTGTTTCTGGTCCAGGGAAGACATGGCTTGGCAGTTCGGGCTGGACTGTTCCCATGAGGCACAGGGTCAGAATAATTTGCATATGGCCATGTCTGAACTGGGGTGGTGGAGTGAGCTAAAGAATGATGATGGATTAAACCCAGATCAGTTGACTGGGGGTGAGTGTTTGATTAGCTCAAACGCTCTGTCCATCATCCCCTTTGGTATCGCTTTGTTCGCCCTAAGTTGGCAGGGTATGCCCAGACGTGGGTCCCTTGCTCACTTTGCCACTGGATTCAAGCTAGCCTGGCTGATGACGGCTGAATAGCCAGAAACCGGTCCCAGGATGCTTGTTTCTGGTCCAGGAAGACATGGCTTGGCAGTTCGGGCTGGACTGTTCCCATGAGGCACAGGGTCAGACTGATTTGCATATGGCCATGTCTGAACTGGGGTGGTGGAGTGAGCTAAAGAATGATGATGGATTAAACCCAGATCAGTTGACTGGGGGTGAGTGTTTGATTAGCTCAAACGCTCCGTCCATCATCCCCTTTGGTATCGCTTTGTTCGCCCTAAGTTGGCAGGGTATGCTCAGACGTGGGTCCCTTGCTCACTTT